>OY744516.1:15493934-15711434 GCA_963556195.1 Sepiola atlantica | reverse complement strand
GTCTGATCATCATCTGCAATATCCTAAGGGAGCTCAAGTAGTTCCTTAGTGAACTAATGATATCAATGCGCCCTGCAATCTGATTGGCCAAACCAGCTCACAGGGACACTGATACGCAATACAAAGTAAATCTAATTTATGACTGCTACATCAGTTTCCTAAACTTAATCCATCCGCTCCTAATGTTTGCCTGTGCTCCAATGGTATCACCAAGGCAACAAAACTTCTGGACAACCTCATCATCCAAATACACTTCTTTCACATCAATTCACATCCATCTCCACTGTCTTAAATTCCTTGCACGCAAACTGGTTATTATCTCTCAACCTACCCATATTTCTACTGCACTCTTGTGTACCCCAAAAATTTGAGTTGCTCCCAAATCCCTTTCTACAAACTGAGAAAGGGAAATTTACTCTTTCTGGGGCGTTTCAACATCACAACTACCTATTACTTTTGTGTTGGTTAAATTAACTCTCAGACCTTTACTTTCCATAGCATTCCTCCAAGCTTCTCGTTATCTGAATGGGGCAGAATTTGTGATTAAAACAGATCATAAACCATTACAGTATCTGTTCGAGGCCAAGTGGGCAAACAAAAACATACAATGGGCGCTACGGTTGAGTAGATGCAATTGCCGCATTGAATACCTCTCAAGAAAGGAAAATACAATTGCAGATTTGTTGTCCCTAATTCCAAACCGATTAGAGCAAGAATCACTGGACGTAGAATCTGAGGTGGATGATAAAGTTTACCGAATGAATGTTGTAAATTCACATGAATTAGTAAATAGACCGGAGTGGAGTGATTCCGAAGATGAAGAAAAAAGAGAAGCGTTGTTGGCGCGGGGAGAGTAGTAGAAGAGTATGAGCGAGATGACGAATTAAGGGCCTGTAAGGAAACTGTTCTGCAAGGGACATCAACGAGAGCAAAAGCCAGGAAATATAAGATAATAGAAGATGTGCTATATTATGTGTCAAATGAGAATGAAAACCCTAAGCTCAGGCTATACGTGCCCAAGACATTCCAGACACAAGTGTTGGAACAATGTCACAATAAAATTCAGGGGTTGGGGTGGAAAGTAGGAAACCTGACAAATGTAGTGGAAACACGGGTAGAAAGAGCTGGGGGGATTTGCTAAGCAGTATCTCCAGTTATCGGCCATCAATAACCGATTGCGTCACGCGTCAATATTGTTCTTGGAACATGTGCGGGCCCAACTCGACATGCTATCCATGAGGGAGCTGCTACTTAAAATTCAGGTCGAATTGCCTCATCGACTGAGGCTATCGGCTGATCAAGTGGGCAGGATATGGCACTACTATAGCTCTCTGGGATGTGCCAGTGTTGGATGAAGATAGACTGTTGGTGTTGGTTTCCTTACCACTGTTGGACAGAGAGAACACCTTTGAAGTTTTCGAAATAATAAACTTACCCATTCCGTACCACAGCACAACTAACAAGAAGGGAGTGGTGGCTAGACATAGATTGGAGACTGGGGATTCGCCTTCAATGTGGTTCGAACCCGTCTTATGTTACTCACCCTTGAAGAAGCTAGGACGTTAAGGGTCAGATTTGCATGACTAATGGTCATACATTGTGTATGCTGGGTCTGTTTAAGGAAGATAAAAAGGAAATCAAAGTAAACTGGAAGTAATGATGAATGGGGTGCTACCCAAGGCAGTAGGGGTGTCAGATGGGATTTGGGCAATACCACTAGATCAGAGCATAGCATTATCCAAAGTGTGCGATAGGAAACAGTTAGGTATGATAACGGTTGAACCACTCTTAACCACCATTAGCCTGCCGATGGGATGTGCAGTCTTTGGAGAGACCCTGTCGCTATTACAATATTATCAGGCAGAGAAAAGATATGAAACCCGAGACTCTTTTTTCTCTTGTGAGCATGTCAACCAATAATTGAACCAATATGTGCGAACCATTAATTGCAGAGTTCCCTAAAACCAAAGCCGTTGAAATTCCCAAATTGTTAGGTCCGGATAGGAAGGTTAACCTGCAGCAATTAGTAGACAAATTAAGGACGGTATCAGCAGGAAACCCTATCAGTGACGGACTGGGGATGGGCGCAATAGCGGGGTCCGCTCTCACTGGAATCATGGTGATTATAATCATGATAGCCCTGGTGGTAGTGGGGGTTAGATTTAAGAAAAGAGAGCCAAAACTTAACAAATGGAATCCCGGTGGCGTATGGCAGCGGAGCGGAGGAATGACTGAGAGTAATTGAGACCTAATTAATTGTTGGAGACGATGGAAATTCGACTAAGGACCCACCTAGTGAGATATCCGCTGATCTACCTGTTGGAGAACCAAAACCGTTGGTAAAAACAATTGAGGTGGATTTCTAAAGCGAACTAAATCACTATTTTTCATGTGCATGGTTTCACAGCTCTAAGTGAGGACTAGTCAAAATTTGGAAGAAAAGGTGTGTACAAAAAAAAAGAGAGAATGAACCCTATTGGTAAAAGAAAAAGAGAAAACAACTATGTTTTGCATGTGTATGCCTCTACAGTCATAAGTGTGGAATAAGTAAAAGAAATTTACAAAAAAAGAAAGTGAACCCTATTGAAAAAAAAAAAGGAATGTAGAACAGTAAATGAACCACTGTAGAAAAAAAAAAAGAAAAGTAAATTATTTTTAGAAAGATGATGCATGCTTAAACAAACATTAGATTTTGGACCTTTTATTGATGAACTGTTGAAATTTGCAATTGAACTTCTTTTTTCTTCTTCTCAAAATTGTTCTGAGGTGACCTTGTTTGTTCTTTTTCAGCCGGACTGAGTGAAATACCGCAAGAGGCACTTCACAGATGGGGATGGGTTGTTCGTCTCATCGCAAGCGTGAAGATGACCAAATGGTTTCAACGACGACGAAGACAGAAGATCAAGTACGTCATGGTGTCTGTTTGGCTTTGCGCTTCATTCTCTTCTCACGGACCCTTGTTGCTTGAGAGGCTTCGGCGAGCGCAGCGCCTCTTTTGATCACTGTCCTCCAACCAGTTCGACTTGAGGCAATCTCTTCCCAGGTTCGGTGGTCTATTCCGAAGCTAGTTAGCGTTTCCTTCAGGATATCCTTGTACACCTTTTTAGGTCGGCCAATGTTTTGTTTGCTGCGGCTGAGCTCACTGAACATGACTTGTTTTGGGATTCTCTCCTCACCTATGCGTGGAAACGTGGCCTGACCAGCGCAGTTGGGGATTGGTTAGGGATGTGAAAATGCAGTAGGCTGCATTTTCTTTAGTAATGTGTACGAATGGTAGGCGTTGCAAATGTTAGTTGCTCGACCCGGAAGAAAGAGGGGGGGGGGGCACAAGATAAAGTGAAACTATCTTTGGTCATATGGGCCACCCAAGAAGTTTGCTTCCTTTTGAGATTAATTAAGTGTCTCGTGAAAAGCTGGACCCATGCGGGTATGTTCATGGATTGTCGCCATGATAATTCTCTGTCTGACATTTATCTCCGGGGGATATCTCAACTGGTCAATGCCTGGGTGGTTTATGACCATGGAGAAAGACCCGGCCAGGAAGGAAGAGATGGGAGGTGAGATCTGGCGACTGGGCATGACAGGAAGTTGGGGTTTGCTGAAAAAACTGACGGATGTTGGAGTTGAACTCTCGAGGTGGCAGTTAGCTTTCAGTGGTCCTTAGAAGAAGGAGATCTGTTGTGTCAGGTTAAGGAAAATGAATCTGTCAGTCTTGCTTCAATCTAACCCTAAGTTTTCCACTTGGTAGAGTGGTCTCCCTTCCTTTTCTTTGCCAATCTTCTGCCATTTTCAACTAGTGTTTTCTTGCCTTCTATGGTTGCACATTATCAATCCTGATCTACTTATCAAGTAAGTACAACATTCACACATTTTGTGAACATATGAATGTGATATATGATTGTATTTTCACTCTGAAATAGATTCCATTAGCTGAAAACTTTTTTTCCTTTGAAACACTTGTTAACTTGTATTTGAGACCTACAATTGTTAATTGGTGTTTTATAACGCATACACGTAGGGTAAATCCAACCCCTTTATAAGGCTTGCGTTTTGGGGGATTTTCTTTTTCAGGATGGTGCAAAATCATGTGAAGAAGAGGAAGCCGTACAACAAAGAAGACATGCTTAATGCCATCAAAGTTGTTTAAGGGCGGTGAGATGGGCTACAAAAAGGCAGCGTTCATCTTCAGGAAGCCTCACCATCAAGGACATGTTCATGAAGAAAATTTATCCAATGTTGGAAGCAAAGCGACAGCAGACAAAGACTGTGGCCAGAGTTTATGAAGAGAGCCTGACATCCACAGAATTCATTGAGAGGATAGTCCAGGTAGTGGAAGAAAGGCCTGAACTTGCAGGAAAGGGAAAAGAGAAATAAGACACCAGTGATCATCTCAAGAGTCAGAATTTGATGATGACAGGGATGAAGACTGGTGACCACCAAAACGCTCGGCCCCTGCTAACAGCGAGGAATACAACCTTTTCCAAGACTTGAGTCAGAACAATATGTTTAGGAACAATTTGTGCAACATCATAACTTGTAATTATGATGTTCAAAGGAAGCTAGGGGGAATGAAGGTTGAAGGGGGTGGAATTGCCTATTTTTGTAAATATTGAAATTAAGTAAAAAAAAATTTTTTTTTGAAATTAAAAAATTAGCTCAACATTTTCCATTCTTTAAAAAGTTTGATGTGCATTCAATTCTTTTGTTCTGTATGTATGTGCTCCATTTATTTAGTTTTTTTTATGCTCAAGTATTCTTTTGTTTGGCAGTAATTTTTGTGAAATAGGGAGTGGAATTACCCCAGGTCACCCTACATGTTAAATATTCTTTAGTTCTAGGATTGTGTTATGTTTGAAAAAAAAAAATTTTTTTAATTATTCAAATTAGCCATAATTTGTAATTAACTGAACAGGTGACCAATCTCCCACTTAACTATCTATGCTGATTCAATCACTCTCTAATATTTTTTTAATGTTTCTGTGAGCAGTACTTAGAGAAATGATGACTCTTTGTCAACATTGTTTCTTACTGGCTGTATTTTTGCCATCTAATTTGTTCTTACACACCGTAAATACCCATGTAAATTAGATAGCAAACTAATATGTTTCTTTAATTCTATAAGAATAATATAAAAGTGAAGACACTTTTTTATATTTATGTAAAAAGAAGAATGTTTTAACCGATAAATATCACAGTTTATGCATTTTCAAATTAAATCAAAGGCTAACAAAAAGTGGGAGGAGTTAGATCACAAATACATCTAGTATATATATTTATATAAAGTTAGGTATGTGTATGGGATTCATTCCTAAACTAATTTACCGATCATTATTAATTTTGGAACACAGCAGCTAGGCACAAGGGTGAGTAACCGACTATATTTAGTTTAATCTACTGTGGAGGTCCCCAGATGCTGAAGAGCTTTCTACTCCAAAAGCTTCTTTCCTCGTGCTGCTGGACTCTGGAACTCCCTCTCTGCTCCCTGTTTTCCTGACAGTACTGACATGCAGAAATTTAAAACTAATGTAAACAGGCATCTCGCTGCACAGCTCCCAATTTAGGTTTACCCCCCCCCCCCCCCCCCAAAAAAAAAAACTCTCACCCTTTTTCTCAGTAGCCCCTTACGTCTACGTCTACAGTGGTGACCTGCCTTGTTTGGGGTGAACTATGTTAAAAAAAAAAAAAAAATTATACAGGAGGGGAGGTAAACCCTTTATGAAAATTTAGATAGATGGGTATAAATAAATATTCCCCAAAGTCAATTTCTTTGGAATATTTTAAAGGGTCTTATATGGACACAATCTCACATTCAAAAACTCAGAAAATTTCAGATTTGCATTAAATTTGATCCAGAGGCATTAGGTACAATTAAGCGAGATTCCCTGAATTTCAATTTCTTAAGAACCTTTAAGCTTAAACCTTAAATTTTAGACATTTTCTAGAATCAAAATCATGTCATGGATTTTGATCAAAATTGGAATAAGGATTTTAGACATAAGGTTTAGTATCATTATATCGTGATTTTAATTTTCATAAGGAGACAAATGTGGTGTAAAACTGTTCTGTTAGAGGAATTCAGTTTACCTGTTCTGGGACGGGTATTCTTGTATGTATATATATATATATATATATATATATATACATACATACATACACTAGAATACACAGAAAATGAAAATGAATATTGCCAACAGAACTATAAAATTCGAGGTGCTTTTGCCTAATAGACATCTGGAGATTTGAATATGTGCCGTAAGCAGTTCCAACTACAAAGAAACCCAAATACAATATACAATATAGTTTTTTCTTACTAGACGATTTAAAAAACAATAAAATAAAATGATCATTTTCCAACTAATTCTTCTAACACTGTTCATTTTGAATTTGTGCATAGCAGACGACATTTTTATTCAATTAGAAAAATTAAGTTTTTTTAATCTAATTTCTTTACACCAAACTGTGTTACAAACGTTTGTTCTGCATATTTTTTTGTAAACTTTCAGGTTAGTTAGGATGGTTTAGGGTTGGGTTAGGAAAAGTACAAATTTAGCCTCATCTGTGCACTTATGAAAAAAATACAGGCTAAAATACGGTGATAGCAGAAATGAGAACACAATTGATACGAGTTTGCGTAAAAACAACAGAAACTACACGCCAAAAAAAAAAAAAAATAAATAAATAAAACGCTTGCAGATCAGTTTGCATTACATAAATTGGAAAAATATACACAAACTAACTTTTTCTTTTTTACTTATTAACAACCAGAAAGATAACAAAAAAAATCCTGAAAACAATTATACATACAAACTAAACACGTTTCTTTTTGGGGAAAAAAAAACATATGAAAACCAATAACCACCCAGCAAAGTTTGACAGTCTCGAAAGTGTTCAGTGAAACGTCATTGATGACGTAAGTATTGAAGTATTGATATTTTCTTGGATGACCATTTAGGCAACTGTACCAAATCTGACTACCAATAAATTGTGGCAGTAAAAAAAAAAATTAAAATGTATTGTTTGTGAATTTACATTATTGCAAATAAGACTAATTACATTTTTACAAATAATTTTTGAAAAAAAAAAATATAAATATATATAATTACAATTATTTATGCTTTTGTTTTTTTGCAAAACCATTTACAAAATGCTTAGGATTTAAAAAAGATTTTGATAGATTTTTCCTGAAAAATGTCGCTTTTATTAGAGAACTTGTTGAGAGTCTGCTTGATTAAAAAGTAACTCGAGTTTCTTCTCGAGATGCGCCATTTCAACTTCCTTCTCTGCCACTTTGATATTTAACTGACTCAGACTTGGCGGCAATTTCTCATAGGTGCTCAATTTCTCCTTGATTTCCTTTGTTGTCGCCTGCAATTCAGTCACCTCCTTTGAAAATTTAGCCAACACATCGTGATGTAGTGAAGATCTGAAGAAAAAAAAAAAAAAAAAAAATCAGTTAGAAGAATAATTAAAAAAAAAATCTATATTAGTAAAACTATCATACAAGATCTGATGTTTTTGTGGGTATACATAATAACTTTAATAAATGCAAATTGAATAATTATAATTTATATTTACTACTAGTTAGGACTTGTTTCGGCGTTGCCTGGGAAAATTGAGAAAACCAAGAATTGCAACACCCAGAAGTAAATTCATCAGAAAAACTCACTTTGAATCCGGCGGATTTACAAGACTGAGAAAACAGCGATAAAACATGTAAATGAAACCGCTTTTAAATACTTTAAAAAAACAAAACATTAGACCGGTAGGTAGAATAGTAACTTTTCTTGCCTGTGGTAACAGTTATTTGTTGACTATTTGTTTGTTTTTTTCATCTGTTGGAAATTGTTAACTAGACCATACAGAAAAAAATTAGTCAAATTGGTGATGGTCATAAAGTGGGTGATCAGTTTACGTTAAATCTATATAGGAAATTGACCCTCCACCCGCCACTCTTTAAAATAGTTTAAGAAATTAAAAAAACAAAAAAAAACGGAATTCTCTAGCGACAGGATCGGTAATTGTACACAGAAAAAAAAATGGCACTTGTAAACTTGAGGAAACAGCTTAATTTATTTGTTTTCAATTTTGAAGAGTTACATTCAAAACAGAAGCGATAATCCACATTCAAAACAGCGGCGATAATCTACATTCAAGACAGCGGCAGACGCTATTTTCAAACAAATTTCCGAACTGTATCCTCTTTAATAAAAATTTTTTTTTCTTAAATCGGTGTTTGTACAGAGAGGCACCCATATTAAGTTATAAATACCACACAAAAAAAACACAGTATTATATATTTACGCAGCAGATTTAAATAAGTATTCTCACCAAAAAGTAGGAAAAATGATCGAGTAGAATTTTAGTTAAAAATAAAAATCAGTTTTATCGTATTTTACTGAATGCCATTAATTTATTACTTGTTAATATGACAGACTGAGTTATCTCCCCCGGAATTCTGTGTTTTTCGCTCGAATCAATGGCCGAACATGATTAAACGATATAACGGATTTTTATTTTTTATTACAATTCTACTCGATAGTTTTTGCTAATTTTTGGTGTACAAACCTATTTTTACTTGATACATAAGTATATCAAAGAGATTTCCGGTTAATTTAATTGGAACTGCGATTTTCATTTGTACGCTTCTCTGTACAAGCACCAAAAAATCCCCCTTAAAAGTGACTTTATTGGAAAGGATGCCAAATTATTTTTAAATGAAAACTGTTTGTTTTATAGCATTTTAAATTATGAAAATTTCGTTTTAGAATATTTTCAATTATTAAAAACAATCGTTTTATAACATTTTAAAAAATTTCAGAAACTATTTTATTAAATAAATAAATAAATAAATGTATTAAAATGTTTTAATCTATTGGTCGTTTTGTTACTTCCGGTTGATTATCTGTCTCCGGCTGTCTTGAATGTGGATTATCGATGCTGTTTTGAATGTAACTCTTCAAAATTGAAAACATAAATCCAGCTGTTTGCACAAGTGCCAAACAAATTTGGTCCATAAAAAAAGGTCACAAGATGCGCCTATAATTTTTCAGTTTCTTTGCGATAAAATAATCTTTTAGCAATGACTACTTTTTTAAATGATGAGAAGTACTTTCTTTTTTTTAATTTTTACAATTTTTTCAGCATTAAAAAGTGCCCCCACTCCAAATAAACACATACATAAATTTTATCTCTATTAAAATAATATTTTGGTTATATATCCTTAAAACGCTATCCGGTTAGAACCTGCTGGCTTGAAAATCGGTAATCATTTTACATTGAATTTATATGATAAAACTGATTCCTCACTATAAATTCTAAAATAATATTATATTAATTTTTAGCGCTAAAGTTTCCAGGGTGTTTACATATAATCTCCGAAAAAAGTAGAATCGCATTCTGGGCATTTTTAACAAGAGCTAACAAAAAAAAAAACAAACAACAAAAAAAAATAAATAAATGTTACCAAAGGCAAGATAAGTTAATTTTCTACCTACCTGGATAATCTTTTTTGTGTTTTAACTTATTTTAAAGCGTTTTTTAGTTCAATACAGAACTAGTGTCAACTCTGTTAATTTAGGACAAAAAAAAATAAAGGCTGACATTACACAGTCACGTGGAGTTTCGATAATCGCTGAAAAATCGAAAATTACACAAAAATACTGGTAATAATTCGGTTGAACACTATATTTTCGCACGATTGGTTAAAGTTATTAAATTTTCGATTTTTGAGCGATTATCGAGACTCCACGTGTGTTACATTATGCTCCCCATCCATGAACATTGGATTATAACCCCCCCCCCCCCCTTTCCGTTACTCCCGGCATGCATCTGCATCCGTTTCTGGCCTCTCTCGGAATAAAGCCTGTATGTCTTATCTCTCTCTTTACTTATTAACTACATCGTAATGTAACATGGTGGCAGCGGTGTAAAACACGTCTCAAAACCCGAAACACAAAGTCATCGTCAGAACGAGCAACCGGTGAAGCTTTATCTCCTTCCCAAGCGACGGACAGTGCTACAACTACTACCACAAACTATCAACAATGTCCCTCGTGCGAAAAAGATGGCGGAAAGTTTTCGAGCAAACATAATGCCCCCAAGCAGTTTGGATACTAAAACCAACCCCGCGGAAGCATGGAAATTATGGAAACAGATGTGGAAGAACTACTGTACTATCGCCAAACTAGCAGACCAGAGTAAACAGTACCAGACAGCGTTGTTTCTACACGCAGTCGGACCAGACGCCCTTACTATCCACAACGGGTTTCAATTCGCCCCCAGCGAAGACAAAGATGACAGAGATACGGTGATAGCCAAATTCGACCAACACTTCATAGAGCGGACGAATGAGACCTATGAGCGATACCTCTTCAACAAAAGAGACCAAGAATCAGGTGAGACTATCAACTCCTACGTTATGGCACTACGCAACCTAGCTAAATCGTGCAATTTTTGTGAATGTTTACATGACCCTCTGCTGCGTGACCGTATCGTACTCGGAGTAAGAGATAACCATGTCCATAAAAAACTGCTGCAAAATACGGCACTAACATTTCAACAAAGTGTTGACATATGCCGTAGCTGTGAAGCAACGGAGACACGACTAAAAATAATTAATCCTGACCAACAAGAACGGATTAACAAAGTCCAAACCAAGAGAACCAAAGGTACGGGCAAATAGACTGTCATTTCTGTGGCAGAAGGCATGGCAAAAGAAAAGAAGCATGTCCTGCATGTGGACAGAAGTGCAACCTTTGCAGTCACAAAAACCACTTTGCACTGAAATGCCAAGAAAGGTGACGTGGTGAGAGACCAAGACCGTCTAAACCAAGACACGAAGTGAATCAGATAGGGTCCGACTGACTTTTCTAGCGATCCGTACTACGTACTAAGCGTCAACTCGGAGAGAGGAGAAAAAAACGACAGAACCATTTATGCTAGAATGACACTAGACCATAAACAGGTAAAATTCAAAGTCGACTGTGGTGCTGCTGTTAATGTAATTCCACTGAAATATGTATAAACCAGCGTCTAAGAAGTTACAGATGTGGAATACGACCGAACTCGTACCGCTCGGCAGATGCAGGATTACTTTGCACAACCCCAAGAACACGAAAAAGTACTCTGTTGAGTTCACGGTGGTTAAAGAAAACCTAACCCCATTGCTGGGGAAACGGGCGAGTGAACAGATGAACTTAATAACGGTACATTATGACAACATCGCGAATGTTTACTCAGACCCAGTCTGTGAGCAACTGATGACAGAGTACTCAGACGTTTTTAATGGCGAACTGGGGTCACTGCCCGGTCAAGTGCACCTACAGGTATTCCTCACCATAACACCCCATACTGACCCAGCTGGACGTATACCAGTATCTATGATTCCTCGAGTCAACGACGAATTGAAAAGGTTAGAAAACCTCGGAGTTATCACCCCTGTCGACGAACCAACCAACTGGAATAGTCGAATGATTATCGCCACAAAGAAGTCGGGGATATCCGAATCTGCATCGATCCAAGATCGCTAAACAAAGTGCTGAAGCGCGAGCGATACCAACTACCTACCATAGAGGAAGTACTACCTAAGTTAACAAATGCAAAATACTTCACTAAGGTAGACGTTGCGTCAGCATACTGGCATATAGTGCTAGACGACGAGTCAAGCCTCCTCACAACTTTCCAAAGGAGTTCGGTTGATACCGGTGGCTGAGGCTTCCCTTCAGAACTTGTGTGAGCTCTGAAATATTCCAAAAACGTCTCCATCAACCCATAGACGGTCTAGATGGAGTTGCATACGTCGCCGACGATATAATTGCATTCGGTTCAGATGACCGACAACAAGCCTCTGTAAACCATGATGCAAACCTGAAGGCATTCCTACAATGGTGTCGAGAAAGAGGAATGAAGCTGAACCGAGGAACGGCAGAAGTAAAAAAGACTGCCATAAGTTTCATGGGTCACCTCATTACCAGTAATGGGCTACTCCAAGACCCTTCTAAAATTGACGCCATCACCAAACTAAAGCGGCCCACATCGATCGAAGAGATACAGAGACTCTGTGGGACGGTCAACTACCTAGCAAGGTTCCTACCAAGATTGTCGACCGTCATGGAGCCCATACGGCAACTGATGCGCAAGAATGTCCCATGGATATGGTCGCGAGCACGAGATACCGCATTCGCAGAAATGAAGCGAGCAGTCACTGAAGCACCCGTGCTCGCTTACTACGATCCGAAAATGGTCCTCACAATACAGTGTGACGCCAGCTCAGAAGGACTTGGTGCTGCATTACTACAACAAAGCAAGCCAGTAGCATATGCAAGCAGAGCGCTGACTGATACCGAGCAGAGATACACCCAAATCGAAAAGGAAATGTTGGCGATTGTGTTCTCACTGGAGAAATTCCACCAATACACTTATGGCAGATAAACAGAGATACACACAGATCATAAACCACTGGAAGCCATAGTGAAAAAAACTATTGCAAAAGCCCCTAAACGATTACAGGGAATGTGTACCTCAAAGGAAAACACATGTATATCGCTGACATGCTATCGCGGTCATACATGACAACCGAAAAGAACCATCAAGCTGAATTCGAGCTTGTCAACATGGTTAGCTTTCTACCCATCCGGGATGAAAGACTGACTCAGATCCGGAAAGCAACGAATCAAAATGAGGTATGTGACCAACTCAGGAAGACAATAGTACAGGGTTGGCCAACCGAGAAAATGGACCTTTCCGCTGTGCTGCACCCATATTTTCACACCCGTGATGAGATGTCAGTTTAAGATGGACTTATCTTCAAGGGCGACCACGTACTCATTCCACTCAGTCTCCGGAGTGACATCAAACGCTCAATTCACTCCTCACACATTGGCATAGATGGATGCCTACGCCGCGCCAGAGAATGTGTTTTCTGACCGGGAATGTCATCGGAGATACAGGAATACATCTCCACTTGCAAAACCACAGAGCAACAGAAAGAAACTTTGATATCACATGATATACCTGATCGTCCATCGCAGAAAGTTGCCATTGATTTGTTTGAAAGTGAGACGGTGGAGTACCTCATAACTGTCGATTATTTCTCAAACCATCATCCGCAAGCTGAAGGCACACTTTGTGAGATATGCCAGATGATCTCCGACGCTGGACCCCAGTTCACCTCATCAGCTTTTAAACACTTCTCGGAGAAATGGGACTTTGAACATCTCATGGCAAGCCCCAGAAACCAGCAAGCTAATGGAAAGGCAGAATCCGCTGTGAAAAGTGCAAAACGCCTCATGCGGAAGAACAAAGACACTGGCACCGACCAGTTCCTGGCACTACTCAACTTCAGGAATACTCCTACACAACATATGGGAAGCAACCCCTCTCAGCGCATGCTGAATCGCCTCACACGCTCACTTCTGCCCATGAGCAGCAACTTGCTGAAACCCAGGTCCACACACCAGGGGGAAAAGGATAAAATGCAAAGGCAGAGTATTACAATCGTCGTACACACAACCTACCGGCACTGACCCAAGGTGAGGTCGTCAGGATGCGCCCATACAAGAAAGGCGACAGTGTATGGGAAAAAGGCGTTGTGAACCAACGCCTAGATGAACGTTCCTACATGGTCGAGACACCCAGCGGAAGCTACCGATGCAACAGGCGTCACCTGCGACGGTCCTCGAAACAACCACAAACGATAGAACGCACACCCACTCGTCAGCTAGAATAACCACAGACAGCGATGGGGTACACACCAAATATTCATTTCCCCTCTACCTCCACCGACAGGACCCTAGACACTTGCTCACTACACCAAGCAACCGACGCTAAGGAGTCTTTTCAAGGCGAATCCCCTGTCAGGACCCACACATGCACTGGCAGAGGAATACGAAAGCCAGAATACCTCAAAGACTACACAAACTGATAGCAGTTCTGGCTAAACAATGTAACTCCATAGAGTAAGGACACTCCTCATCCATAAAAGGGAGGATGTTACATTATGCTCCCCACCCATGTACGTTGGACTATAACCCCCCCCCCCCTTTTCCCTGTTACTCCCGGCATGCATCTGCATCCGGCCTCTCTCGGAATAAAGCCTGGCTTGGGCCAGTATGTCTTATCTCTCTCCTACACTTGTATTCTCTTTACTTATTAAATACATCGTAATGTAACAACGTGACTGTAATAAACAGAGTTGACACTAGTTCTGTATTGAACTAAAAAACGCTTTAAAATAGGTTAAAACACAAAAAAATTATACAGGTAGGTAGAAGAGTAACTTATCTTGCCTTTGGTAACATCTATTTGTTGAATATTTGTTTTTGTTTTCATCCTTTTTGTTTTGTTAGCTCTTGTTAAAAATTCTAGATTTTTCTTTTCTTGAATATAAATGGGGGGGGGGTATAATGTTAAGTTTTTCAATCCTGAAGCAAAAAAAAAAAATGACCATCATGGAAAATACTCGTCTTTGACTAAGTAAAAGTAGCGATAACGAACTTCACCGAACAATCTACACAATACGAAACGAACCGTTCTTTTTTTTTTTAAAGTCTGTTGAGTTCAGTTCGTATTGTGTAGATTGTAGAAGAAATGGAACTTGATTCGGCTTTCTTCGGAAAGTCTAAACAGATACCCTCTACAAAAAACTTCAGATTCTTCTTTTTGGGGACGATTACATGTAAACAACCTGAAAAAAATATCCGCAAAGGAAATTTAAAAAAAAAAAAAAAAGTGCAAGTTCAGAATTCGACCGACATGAAAAAAAAAAACTCAAGTAAAATGGCGATAAATTTTGATATCTAATAAAAAAAGCCATTGAAACTACTTAAAAATACAAACAAATGTCATAGGTAAGTCGGAAAATAGGTTTTATGGGCTACGGTCACATTTATCTGTTGTATATTTGTTTTTTTGGACCCTGTTCTCGTTTTGTTGATTATTGTAAAAGATACCCGGATTTTTAGGGGGTAAACTACGCCGGGTTAGATAGTAAACAAAATACCCAGGAGGTAACATACAGTGTAAGGCTACGATTTTCCTCTCATTTTAGCCCGTCATGTTCATGAAGTGATCATTCTTTAGTATAGAAAATGTCAAAAGTCATAAAAAAACAAGCCTTTGCTTAACACTACTACCAACCCTAAGTCCAGGTGGCAATACGAAAAATAAATTGCAAAATCTGCTACTGTCCTCTGTGACCTTTCGTGTTTTTGTTCATGTTGTCAATTTTGCCATTTTGGTTAGGTTCACCCACTGATGTACAATGTCGCTGTTAATACCAGAGATAATAAATTGTTGAATGAAAAACACATGTACTTCATTCCGCGCTTCTCCAGATTAGAACCCAAGCTAAAAATCGACTTGGCGTCGTTGGGGTTAGGGAAAGCATGGGTCCTAATTTGGAGAAGTAACCTTCATTAACCGTAACACTAACTCTAAGTCCGGGTCGCAATACGAAAAAGAACAGACGGAAACGGTGCGCGTGCAGTGAGCGTAACAGAACCGTTAAAAGTCAATTTATAATCAAAGGGACCGTTAAATATCAATTTGGACCGAAATAACAAAACCAAAAATTAAATAAAAATAAAAAAAGAGAGAAGAGGGGGGGGGGGGGCAAACCTTGCTCCGATCTTTTCCAAAGTCTTGTTCTTCTGTGCAACTCTTGTCTTGTAAGAATTGTTTTTCGCACTGAAATACTTGGTCTTTTTTGTTTCTTCTTCCGTGTTCATGGTCGACGATTTCACCTTCTCGTCCAGCCGACAATCGAGCTTGGTCAACAATTCGCTTTCGCCCTTGCTGTCGATGGCCATGTTGAAAAGGATCCGTTTCTTCTCCACGTGCGACTGGCGCAACTCGGATAATTTCTGTTGCAGATCGCATAGGGCCAACATGTAGGCGGAATCGCTGAAATTTCCGGGGCCCAGGCGAAGCTTCTCGGCCAATTTGCACAAAGTTCTCAAGCTGTTGAGACCAGATTCGGAGAGAAGGTCCGGGGTCAATCCATTATAAGCGAGGATCGTTTTGTCGCATTTCGCTTCCATACGATATTCCATTGTCTTTTGTCGAAGATCGGACAACAAGAGTTGGGCATCCGCATCCATATTAACATTGGTCACCATCAGCTGTTTTAAAATACCTAAACTCCGTTTATTACCTTCGTACTGATAATCACCCTCTCCCAATACATTTTTTAACCATCTCTGAATATCGACAGCATCGTCTGACTCCATTTTTGTCTACTAAAAGATACAAAAAAAATAAATCTTTGAAGAATGACTACAAAAAGAAAACAAAAAAACTGTATTTAAAAGTTCGTAAACAAATTCGGATTACGCGCTGGTTGAGCTACGCATGTCGAGAACTATTCGTGTTCGTTTATTCTCTGGATTCTTCTATTCCATAACTCTCACTGCATTCTATTCCGTTTTCTCACTGCATAAAGTATTCTTTCATTCTTCTATTCCGTTATTCCCACATTGCATAAAGTTACTTTCAATAATATACTTATACACTTTTTTTTGTAAATTGAAATCGCTCAAGACAAGACATGAAGTCACTTAATGTAAGGAGCTAAAAAAAAAAGTCCTCTGATTAGCGTATAATCAGAGGGTCTAAATAAATCGGCCAAATTGAGTTTTAACGGTCGTCAAATAAGGGGGAAAGAACTCTAGGTACACTTGCATAGCGCCCTTGTTTCCACCTTTTGTTATATTTATTTGTATGGTCCGTTATTTTTAGTATTTCAATTCGTACTTAGGGTTGGTGGCAGGATTAAGAAATGACATACGTGTTTTTGTTTTTTTGATGCTTGTGCATATCAACCCTGACATGTTAGACCGCTCTTAAAAATAAAACAGCTAAAGAAATGTATAAACTTTGTTATGTACTTACGTGGTAGATGAAAAAAAGACTGTACACCAAAAATTATGCAAATTCATCCAGTATTTATTTAATTATAAATAAAAAACGATTTTATCACTCGGTAGATATTTCCACCATTTTCCAGTGGTCAAGGACGATAACTCATATTTTCACGATTTCGGGTTTTGGGGGTCTCCATTGTTTACACAAATGTCAACATGTACGTAAAATCATTTTTTTTCTTTTTCTCATAATTTAATAACTACTGGATGAATTTGCGTAATTTTTTTCTGCATAATCTTATTTTCAGCTAACACGTAAGTACATAATAAAGTTTATACATTCTTTAAATATTTCAATGTCAGGGTTGATATGCAAAAGCACCTTCTTTTAAAAATGACTTTTAAGTTAGAATTAAATTTTATTTTTGTTTGAATCGATTACAAAATGAAGGTACAGAATAGTTAACAACACCGGTGCTTGTGGACTGTAGGTCCGAAAAAATTATCTTTAATTTGAGGAGAGTCAAATAAGGGGAAGAGAACTCTAATCTCAAATTTCAACTACTATGTATCTGAAAATGGATTTTAATATTGTAATTATTCTAAATTAAAGTTTTAAAAAAATGTATACGTAAAAGGAACTGTTGCCGAATTTTCCTCAGTGTAAAACTGTCATTTATTTCAAAAACTTTATTTCCCGTGTTTCATATTTTGTTTCCTTCCATTTACGTATTTTTTCTTACTGTGACAATTTATTTTAATAAATCATTTTATTTTTCAAAATCATTTTATTTTTCATTTGTGTTGAATGCGGTGTGATTGTTTTATTCCTAAATTATCCTTTTACGTATACATTTTTTAAAACTTTAATTTAGAATAATTACAATAGTAACATCCATTTTAAGATAGATTGTGGTTGAAACTAGAGTTCTCTCCCCCTTATTTGACTCTCAAATTAAAGGTTTTTTTTCCGGACTTATAGTCCACAAGCACCACAAAACCCACCCTCCTCATGTAAAGAATACATTTCTAAATAATAAAGTTAAAACCCATTTTTAACATGGAGAGGAAGGCTTTGTTAACTATTCTGTATCTTCACCAAATCGTCAATGTAAAAAGTCATAAAGAACACATGTCCAAGGGGCAATACGAAAAATAAATGTTACTCGTTTTTTTTTTATCTTATCATTCGGTAATTTTGTTAATGGCTGTTAAATTTTTAACCAAATAACTCCCTAAAAAATCACTTTTTTGTCATTTTTATTTTGCAAATATCTCGAATTTCAGCAACTTACCCTCCAACTCTTCTACTAACCCTAAGTCCAAGTGGAAACTACTCTTTTTTTCTCTCAGTTCGTTGGAAAGATTTTTAGAAGGCGTTACCACACAGACTTAGGGTTACTGGTAGAGTTAAGAGAGAATATGTTTGTTTTTTTTAAGAAACAAATAATAAAATCAAACCGTGTTTATTGAAAACAAAACTGAAATATATTACGAATTAAACAGCATAATAATGACGTATCCAATATAGAATATTGCCGAAGAAATTGTCTTTTATACAACGAATAATTTGCATGGTGGCTTAATCCGCAAAAATCAGACAACAAATTAATACGACAAATTATTTTGCCCTGTTATCGCTTGAAAAGTCAGACAAATTAATAAATCAAATTTGGCAGCCATTTTCTTAGCTAACCACTTCAATATAACCAGGGCGTCTCAGGCGATCCCTCTCATTCCAAAGGAGGATGACATCCTAGAGCAGAACAGACCCATACCACATTCCAATCCAAAGGCCGGCTCATGTGCCAGGTCTACCCCTGTGTAAAAATGCAATAGGCTGCATGCTTTGATGGTGCATGCGAATGGCAGACGTTGCAAGTGTTAGATGTTCGGTCAAAGGAGAAGGGGAGGGGGCACAGGGGAATTTGAAAATATCTTTGATTTTATATTGGGCCACCCAGAATCTTATTTCTCTTTGAAATGAAATAAGTGCCTCACAATAACGGAATCATGCCTGGACCAAAAGTAATGGACTCCAGATAAACCCCTTTAAGTAGACACTGTCTGCCCGTTATCTCCAGTAGATATCTCAAGTAGCCAGTGCTTGGGTGGTTGGATGGTGACGGCTGAGAAAGATTGGAATCCAAGATTTCCGGTCAGGAAGAAAAGGACCCCAAGAGATGGGAGGCCTGGCCCTCTGGGAATGACAGGAAGTTGGGTTTTCTGAGTGAGCTGGCAGACAGTTGAATCTGCGTGTTTCTCCAGGCAAGGTGTATTCATTTGGGGCTCTTAGCTAAAGGACTGTGTTGATCGAACTTTACTTCGCCGGTGTAAAAAATCTAATTTGGCAAGTCTGCCATTCAACCTAAGAACATGAGTATCTTTTGTAACCTCAACAAATAAACCTGTTACTTGTTATAAACTGGACGAATGGTTTTACTTGGGATGAGAATTCTTCGTTGCAGAACTGACTAAATCGCACAACATCTTTGGCACAACGAATGGGGACAATCACAGCCAGTGCAGTGAACATGTGCATACAGGTTCACACCTGGCAAGAGTAGGTATCTACACCAAAAATTGGGGAAAATTATAGAATAGAATTTTAATTAAAAATATAAATCAGTTTTAGCGTATTTTTCCGATTCTCTATTGATTCTCAATTGGCACATGCGCAAATAATTTAGAAGAGTTACGTAAAATAGGGGAGAAAAGTCTTAAACATTTTTATGGCAAAAAAAAGACAATCGTAAGATGAATTTGAAAGGAATAAATACGAAACAATTAAAGAAAAATAAGCGAAATTTATTGAAATAAAATAAATATGAAATAAAAACTAAATGAAACATTAACCATAAAATATAAACAATCTTTAATTTAAATTGGGATATAATTCTGCAATCCAGATCCACTTATCAAGTAAGTACACCATTCACACATTTTGTGAACATATGAATGTGATAGATGATTGTATTTTTACTGAAATAGATTCCATTAGCTGAAAACTGTTAAGTCTGTACCGTTCACTAAGTGTCAAGACACAAGCAAAACCAGATCTGTTAATGTCTCTTCTTTATATCACCAAAACAACAACAACAATTACAACAAAGGCGCCCTCTGGGCCAATCAAAAACTCCACCCAATGGCTGTAACTTGATACATTACAAAAACTTTGTTCTTTCCTTTGAAACACTTGTTAACTTGTATTTGAGACCTACAATTGTTAATTGGTGTTTTTATAACGCATACACGTAGGGTAAATCCAACCCCTTTATCAGGCTTGCGTTTTGGGGACTTTTCTTTTTCAGGATGGTGCAAAATTATGTGAAGAAGAGGAAGCCGTACAACAAAGAAGACATGCTGAATGCCATTAAAGTTGTTCAAGGGTGGTGAGATGGGCTACAAAAGGCAGCGTTCATCTTCAGGAAGCCTCACCATCAAGGGCTTCTTCATGAAGAAAATTTATCCAACGTTGGAAGCAAAGCGACAGCAGACAAAGAGAAAGACAGTGGCCAAAGTTTATGGAGAGAGCCTGACATCCACAGAAACATTAAACATTAAATTAAATATTATGTTTATATTTTAATTGGGAAATTTTTATACTGGATATAATTCTGCAATTTGTTCGAATTCTGCCTCCACATAAATTCCACCAAGTATGATTCCACCATTTGCGTGTGCATCCCACATTCGGCATTGTTACGTTTTTTGGCCTCATGCCACATTCTTTTTACATGGTTTGTCATAGCACCTGTTATGGAGTCAACAAAATTATATTTATGGTGAAATCCTTCTGTTCCTAGGCTATTACAGGCACATCAGAGACAATTGTGGTTCCTGGTTGCACATATCTTTTTATTATGGGAATTAACATGGCGGCATCTCTCACCAGTACTGTCACCAAAAACCCAGATTTGGTGGCCTTCTCGTAGCCACCAAATACTCACCGTTACCACGTCATACACCCAATGTTATGTTTTCTACGGCAAAATAGATTTTCGTCTAATTTAACAATGCATGACTCACCTTGAAATACTTGAAGATGGCACAAAAAGTGCTCCACGTCCCTGCAATTGTGTTGGGAGACTTTCTTTATTGTGGTGTAGGTGGCTCTCTGATATGCCCCAAAATAAATAAATTTGGCAAACCAGAAGAATACACAACTCAAAGTCAACAGCAAACGGTGTCCGGTCAGATTTGGTTCCTCATATTAAACTCCATCCGTAATATAATTTCCAGTGAGAGTTTAAGTTTCCCTATATTTGATAGTTTCATTTTCCCTATATTTAACTGCTAGCAAGTGATAAAACTATATTTAACTAGTAAATTTATTTAAAATAAAAAACAAAGACATTTTATTATATTTTCCAAAAAAAATCAAACCATCTATTTGATTACTTCACCTCAAAAATCAAATCACATATTTGATTGCGTATTTTTCTAAAACAATTTATTTAAAATAATAAAAGGACATTTTATTATATTTTCCAAAAAAAAATCAAACCATCTATTTGATAACTTATTTTCATCCAAAACAGGAAGTCTTTAATATCAGGAACCAAATCTGACTGGATACAGTTTGCTGCTGAATTTGAGTCAGGTATTCTTATGGTTTGTCATAAATTCAAGTAAGTCCTTTAATTTTATTCTCGAGTTAAAAAAAAGTACTACACCTAATGGACACTGGCTTCTTACAATCAAACTTTTTACATTTGCAAACGAAGCGATTACTGGTATGTCTACTGATGAGTTCTATATTACTGCCACATGCATAAGTCTCTGAACCGGACAGATGTCTCTGCGATTGCAAAAAGTCAATGAACTTTGTGGGGTCCCTGCTTAAAAAAAAAGAAATTGTTCATGTCCATTTTAAGAGAAATTATGACATTGGCGAAATGAAAGACTGACTTATCTCCTCTGTTTTATGTAACTCTTCTAAATTATGCATTCGTGCCAATAGAGAATCGGAAAAATATGCTGAAACTGATTTATATTTTGTAATATAAATCAAGGACGTGAGTTGTCGTCTTCAAAGCAGAATGCTTAAACCGAAATTACCGGCCTTGTATGCTAGTTGTTTATCTTGCCTAGAGGAGGAGGGTTATAAATAAAGGCACGACTTTTGCAGAACTTGCTTCGTCTTAGCATAAAACACTAACCGTGTTTAGTTTGCGTTTCCATTCTAATCGAGGCATAATAAATGGCGACGAGGTAGTAGAAGACGATGCAATGAACGGATATGGAAGCAATGAACGGATATGGAAGCAATGAGCTAAAAGTTGTGAAAAAAATGGAGTGAATGGATGTGTTTAGAGGCACAGCATAGAATTGTTTAAGAAAAAAATAAAAGAGGAGAACAGCAGAAATGGCGTTAATGGGTATTTTGCAGGAATGGAACGATGTAGAGGAGTGGTGGAATAACTACATTGATTGTGTAAGTTTTTTGTTTCCATCGGCAATGATA
This sequence comes from Sepiola atlantica, assembly GCA_963556195.1. Lineage (NCBI taxonomy): Eukaryota > Metazoa > Mollusca > Cephalopoda > Sepiida > Sepiolidae > Sepiola > Sepiola atlantica. The sequence goes on along the minus strand of OY744516.1, from coordinate 15,689,108 downwards.
TTGAGAACGAAGGTAAGAAAAAAAGCTATTTTCTTATCGGTTATCGGAGCAAAAAATTATGCTGTGTTAAGATTTTGCTGATAATCGTCCGGAAAGCAAAACGTTTGCTGAATTGGTTGAGCTGATACAGAGACATGTTAAACCAGCACCGAATGTGATTCATGAAAGATTTTTGTTCAACATGAGATACAAAAGAGAGGAAGAATCTATAAGTGACTTTGTGGCTGCATTAAGGAAAATGCCCGAACACTGTAAATTTGAGAAGAGGGTTGGTGAATACATATGGGACCGCTTAGTCACTGAAATTAACAACGTAAAAATCCAGGAACGCCTACTAAGCGAAAGGGATCTAACTTTGAAGCAAGCTATTGAAATAGCAGTATCAATTGAATCAGCCCAAAGTAGATTCTCGAAAACAACTAGAAGGAGAAATGCAATGAATGTAGTGGATGGAGACGAGACAGATGAAAAGAGATTCAGCATGGAAAGGTTAAGTATGGATGAAAAGGGGGTAAGCCAAGAAAAATTCATACAATATTTCCAACCTATGAACGCCACTTGTAATGGTGGAGCTGTTGATAAACAAAAAAAAAGGTTGGCATGGCGGTATGATACAGGAGCATCGTGTTTGGTCATCAGTCTAAATAAATTCAAAGAGCTGGGTCGGATCCAGGATTTAAAGAAATGGTCAGTAAAACTGACGACCTATACTGATGAGATAGTGAGGCCTCAGGGGACAACAGTTGTAGAGATATTACATGAAGGACAAGTGAACTGTCTACTATTACTGGTTGTGAAGGGAAAGGTACCAATACTACTAGGTAGAGATTGGATGAAGAAGTTGAAGCTAGACTGGGAACGGATCGAGACTAAAAAATTATTAACAGAATATGATATTTTATTCAATGGAGAAATGGGATGCCTGAAGACTTTCAGGTTAATATACCCACATTTTTGTTGAGTCACGCCTGTACCTTTATGCTTTGAGAGAAGGAGTGGAGAGGGAATTGGATGGCTTGGAAAACCAAGGCATTTATAAAAGAGTGGAATACTCTACGTGGGTTGCACCCATAGTGCCCGTTGTTAAAAGCAACAACGGGGGGATCCGAATATGTGGACACTATAAGCAAACCATTAATATAGCCGCTCCATGTGTCAGCTTCCCTATTTCTCGAACTGAAGATATATTTGCCACACTGAGAGGTGGTGAAAAATTCAGCAAATTGGATTTAAGTCACGCGTATCAGCAGCTGGAATTGGATGACGGTACTCAGGAATTGTTGACTGTAAACACACATAGGTGTCTGTACCAACCGACAAGGTTACAGTTCAGGGTGCCCAGCGCTACAGGTATTTTTCAATATGAGATAAACAAACAGTTGAAAGATGTTCCTTTCTGCAAGGTACGAGTGGACGACATACTAATTTCAGGTCCCGATGATGACAGTCACTTAAAGAACTTTGAGAGAGTATTTCATACGCTGAACAAAGCTGGGCTCAAATTGAAGAAGAGCAAGTGTGAATTCCTCCTTGAAGAAATACCCTATCTAGCATTTAAAGATAGCAAGGAAGGGACAGCTCATCTACCAGAGAAAGTGGCTGCGATGACAAAAGCCCCCATACCCAGGAATGTTACAGAACTGAAAGTCTATCTTGGGGCAGTGAATTATCATAGCCATTTACCATATTTGTCCACACGACTTGAGCCACTGCATAGTCTAATAATGAAAGGACACAGTTTGGAAGTGGGAAGTTTTCGACACATTTTGATCTGTCAAAGCCCACATTTGTGCAAGTGGATGCTTCGCCTTATGGTTTGGGAGCTGTGTTGGCTCATAGAATGGAAGATGGCAGTGAAAAGCCAGTATATTATATTTCCAAACACTCTCGGATACTGAATGAAACTATGCACACATTGAAATGGAAGGACTAGCTCTGGTTTTTGCAGTGAAGAGGTTACATCAATATTTATTTAGGAACACCTTTACAATGTTCACGGAACATAAACCGTTGTTGAGTTTATTTGCAGAGAACAGACCAATTCCAGCTATGGCAGCTTCCCGGGTACAGCGTTGGGCCCTGTTCTTGTCTGCATATAATTACAAGCTAGAATATCGAGCTGGATCCCTCAATGGTAATGCGGACTGTCTAAGTCGTCTTCGACAAATGAAATATATATGATGGACCTTGTGGAAGCTCCAGAGAAAGTGGAAACTGTGAGAGCAAAGACAAGGAAGGATTCGATCTTGAGTCGGGTATACAAATTCACAATGAATGGCTGTAACGGTGTCAGTTGGAGTGAGTAGTTCAAACTCTATTTTAATAAACGGGAGGAACTGACCTGTGAAAATGGTGTGTTACTGTGGGGAAGCAGGATCGTTATTCCCCCTAAGTTAAGAGAAAAAGTGATGCAGCAACTACAGCAGACTCCCATAGGCATTGTGAAAATGAAAGTGTTAGCTAGAAGCTGTGCGTGGTGGTCAGAACTGGATGGAGATATAGAGTGGACCGCCAAGGGGTATGAAAGCTGTGTGCTAAATCAGAAACAACCCAACAGAACTCCTATTCATTGTTTTTTTTTTAATGATATTTCACCCCAAACAAGGCAGGACACCACTGTAGATGTAAGGGGTTACTGAGAATTAGGGAGTAGGTTTAGGGTGTCATTCTAAGTTGGGAGCTGTGCAGCGAGATGTCTGTTTACATTAGTTTTAAACCTCTGCATGTCGGGGAAACGGGGGGCAGGGAGGGAGTTCCAGAGGCCGGCAGCACGAGGAAAGAAACTATTGGAGTAGAAGGCTCGCTGGCATCTGGGGACCTCCACAGTGAATGATTGTTGAGTTGGTCTAGTAAATTTACGTCGAGGGGGCACCAGAGTAGCCAGTTCATCAGAGCATAATCCATTGAAGTATTTGTAAAACAAACACAAGGATGCTACATTGCGGCGATGGGACAGAGGCTGGAGCTTGGTTGACAGTGAGGGACTTATTAAGTTGGTGACTCTTTTTTGGACCTTGTCAAGGAGGGAGAGACTAGTAGATGATGCACCAGCCCAGATGTGGCAACAATACTCCATGCATGGGCGGATGGTGGCTTTGTAGAGATACAGGATAATGTTAGGTGTAAGGATTCACATTGACTATGCTGGTTCAGTATTTAGACACATGTTAATAGTGGTGGATGCCTACTCCCAATGGATGGAGGTTTGCATAATGAAAACATCCACTGCTACAGCCACCATCGAGAAGTTGAGGGGAATCTTTGCAACACATGGTTTACCACTGCTGGTTGTGAGTGACAACGACCCTCGTTTCGCCAGTGATGAATTCAGGTTTTTAACGGTCAATGGGGTTAAACATATATTAACGGCTCTTTATCATCCCTCCTCCAACGGGCAGGCGGAGCGCAACATGCGTACATTCAAGGAAACAATGAAGAGGATGGACAAAAATATGGAAACATCCCTTGAAACAAAACTCCACACATGACAACTGGGATTCCTCCGGCTGAATTGCTGGTCAAGCGGCAATTAAGAACAGCTTTTCATCTGTTGCAACCGGACAAGCTTAGAAGCATCGTGTACAACTACAAAATGGAGAAAGGTACTTAGATTATGACCCCTTTCTGAAAATATGCGGTAAATGATCACGTCCTCGTAAGAAATTTTGGCTCTGGTAAACGGTGGATGGAAGGCATCATTATGCGGCAGTTATGTAATGTCAATTTTGAGGTGGAGACAGAGAGAGGAGTATTGATTTACTCCTCTCCAGGAGTTAGGCACAAGACCAGTTTTTATCCTACTTCCACAAGTAAGATGTGACCCAAGGTCGGGTCGGGAAAGTGGGGTTTGAAAAGCCAGCGCCCGAGAGGTGAGCACTCTGGCCATTTAAAAATTGCCTGGGCAGCCCCATCGGCATTCCCCAGTAGCGGCGCCTCAGACAGTAAGCAATAAACTTACTCCTCCCCAAAGAAGGGAGGCAAAGCCTGGGAGGGTGGACCTCCTAGAACTGCACAGGACAGACCCATAGACCGGCGTAAATCAAGCCCTGAAGGCCAAGACAATACCAGTCTATGGGGTGCAGTATCTATCGGAACAGATACTACACTTTGATCTTAGCCAAAAGGCCAAGAGAGAGGAGTATTGATTTACTCCTCTCCAGGAGTTAGGCACAAGACCAGTTTTTATCCTACTCCCACAAGTAAGATGTGACCCAAGGTCGGGTCGGGAAAGTGGGGTTTGAAAAGCCAGCGCCCGAGAGGTGAGCACTCTGGCCATTTAAAAATTGCCTGGGCAGCCCCGTCGGCATTCCCTGGTAGGGGCGCCTCAGACAGTAAGCAATAAACTTACTCCTCCCCAAAGAGGGGAGGCAAAGCCTGGGAGTGTGGACCTCCTAGAACTGCACAGGACAGACCCATTGACTGGCGTAAGTCAAGCCCCGAAGGACAAGACAATACCAGTCTGGGGTGCAGTATCCATCGGAACAGAGACATCTAGACCAGATCATTAAAAGGACGATCTTGTTTTCTAGAGGAGAGTGTGACTGATGAAAATGAGAGTGCAGATGACATGGTGACAACCAATACAAGGGAGTCTTCCGAAAGTGCAGGAGCACCAGAGATAGTTAGTCAGAATGAAGCTGAGTTGGAACCTACAGACATCGGACAGGAAGCATCACCTTTTCTTCGGAGATCTGAATGTGTGCTGAAGGCTCCATCTAAATTAAGAGACTACGTTCATTGATCCATCTAAAAATGGAGGGGGGGGGGGATGTAACATATATTAAGGACGTGAGATGTCGTCCTTAAAGTAGAAAGCTTAAACAGAAATTACCCGCCTTGTATACCAGTTTCTTATTTTTTATTATCTTGTCTAGGGATGGGAAGCTTTTGTTTTTGTTGTTGTTATAAATAAAGGCGGGACGTTAGCAGAGATTCCTTCTTCTTAGTATAAAAACGCTGACCGTGTTTAGTTTGTTTCGATTCTAATCGAGACATAATATATTTTTAATTAAAATTCTACTCGATAATTTTCCCTAATTTTTGCTATTTTTAATTTTTATTGATTCATTAATGTAGAACAACATTAGCAAAATGCGGAGGTTCTGTCTTCACTAACAAATGCTAACTATTCTAACTTAGTTTCATTCACAACCATCATTCACTAAAATACCGCATTCATGCATTTGGTAAAATTGTCATTTCCCAACCAAAATGGTGGACAATAAATCATCTGCAATTTACTGAACTCGCAAATGAGTAAGTAAACCCAAATAAATTGTCTTGACTAATTTAAAATTTACCTTAAATTATTGTTAAGAAAATACAGTTGAGAAATTAGTCCCAAACAATCTATTTTATTTGTGAGGTTGGAAAAAAAATTAAAAAACTGCAGACGATTTATTGTCCGCCATTTTGGTTGGGAAACTACAATTTTACCATACATTTATATTTTGGCATTTTGAACTGTGATATTTCACCTGTATATTTCTATATATAAGCATCGAAAATTTTCTTGTATAATAATAGACTCGGTGATACTATACTGCAGATGGTGAAGAGCTTTTTCAAGGGGAGGTAACTCTGGAAATTGGCGCCATTTTCTGAATTGTAAGTTACATTTTACTCTCTTTGTCTTGCATTTTATTGAAATCGAGGAACTTATACAAAAAAAGAAAACACCCCTAAAACATGTCTTTTTCACAGACTGGTGCTCCACGTATCAATGGCAGCATGCTGTCAAAATTCCAAGGAAAGAAAGTGGTTCTTTTAGGCAACGCCCGGAATGTCGATAGCAACGGAATGTCTTTCACGTTGCAAACCTGCGACAATGGAGAAGTCCGGGTGAATTTGTCAGAACCGCTGAGCGAATATGTTGGAGGTTTGACCGAGGTTTTTGGAGATGTCACTTCCCCAAAGAGCATTAAATGCAGCCAGTACATTCTATTTTCCCAGGAGCAGACCGATTCATTCGATATGGATATGTACAATTCCGCCGTGGAAGTCCTCAGTAAATTTCCACAACATTACCGGCTCGGAGTTACAGAGACGGAATAACGGGAAAGGAAATTTCAAATGACGAGAAAAAATAGCTTGTTAATTTTTTTTCTTTCTTATGTTTGGGAGGACAATCCAAGGGAGGAAAAAAAAAAGACCCTTAAAAACTATTTACAAAAGAAAACAATGAAACTTGAATAAATTTATTTTTTATGAACGCGTAATTAACTTCATTTTTTCAATTTTTTTATTCGTCGAATTCGACAGCCGCAATTCATTTCCAAGTTTCATTTATTTTATTTTGTTTTCAAGTTATAACTTGAAAAAAAAATTACTGTTTCGTGTACGTTTTCCAGCCTCCAAAATTCTTTTTTCAATAACATTTCTATTCGATTTCTGGTTTTAAACTTGCATTTTGGGGTGGGGTACTTTAGGACCCACGCTAACTTTGACTCTAACCCACTGCTAACCCTAACGACGGGGTCAAAGGGCACATGTTCGTCTTTTCTCACAGTCCGTTTTTCACAACTTTTTACTGACCAGTTTTTTTTTTCTTTTTTCGGTGTACACTTACCTATCAGGCTGCTAGAGAATTCCGGGGTTTTTGGAATTTTTTTTTCAAATATATTACATTTTAGGAGAGGGGATCAGTTTCCAATGTTAATTCAACGTAGACTGATCCCCCTCTTTTTGACCATCTCAATTTAAAAAAAAATCTTTTTTGGTGTACAATTACTTATCATGTCAGAGTATTCCGGGGTTTTTGGAAATAAATTTTAAAAAATTGAGATTTTGAGTCCCGGTAAAAAAAAAAAACACTTGACAACGAGAACCCGAAACGAGGCTAGCAAAACAAGACTGTCGACGCCATGTTTTTGCTGTAAAAATCCGTGCCCAGAAATTTTTTTTTTTCATGTCTAATGAAAAACCATTTATCCTACGTAAAAATAAAAACAAATGGAATAGCTAACTAGGAAAATCTCCAGTCTTGAAGTAGAAACTCAAGTCGGTTACATGTCTCGTTTAATGTTAAGTGGCCAGGAAATGGGTGCTCATTTTACGTTAAATTTATAAAGGAAAGTGATCCCCCACGCTAAAATCTTAAATATTTAATTTTTTTTTAATTCCTTCTATGCGGATGTTTTTTTTAGGCTGTTTAAATGTATTTGCACAAAAAAAGTAGGATTTGAACTTTTTTAAGTGGTAAACTGCGCTGGGAATGGATAGTAAAAAAAAATACCATTTTTTTGTTTTTTTTTTTGTTTTAGGGGGATACTCTACTTTTTTCAGGCAATTACGTGTGCTTTTACAACCTTGAACCACTACATATTTTTAAACGTATTTTTATCTTGTATCAGTAAAAACATAATTCTCGAAGGACGCAATTTCAAATTAGGAATTAACAATTTTAATCAATTAATAAATCGAAAAATGAAACAAGTTTATTAACGAACTAAAAATGAAACAATGTTAGGTAAAAATGTTAATCATAAACTGTAATAATAAAATTTGTTAATTAACCACACAAAAAATAAACTGCAAAAATAAACAATGTTAATAATAAAATACAAAAATTAAATAAACTTGTTAATTAACTAAAAATGAAACAATTTTAGGTAAAAATGTTATTTTCGAAAATGATGTTTTTACTGATACAAGATAAAGATATGTTTAAAACTATGTAGTGGTTCCAGATTGTAAAATCACACTTAAATGCTTGAAAAGGTAGACCCCCCCCCCCCTAAAAATAATAATGTTAGTTTTTACATAACATTGTTTCATTATTCGATTGATTATTTCAGCGTCCTAAATTCTTTTCTTATCTTATTTTCTTAGTCAAACCGAGTTATCCCCCCCCCCCCTGCATTTGCAACACCGTGAGTATCAGCGTCGAAATTAGGGTGCTTTCTTAGATTAGGACCCACGCTAAAATCCACTTGGCGTCGGTACTTTCCGGATGTTTACGTAAACCGCTTGAAAGTACCGACGCCAAGTCGTTTGACCAACCTGCGTCCAATTTGGGGTCGGGGTTACTTATCCAATGAAAACATGTAGACATTTAGCCAATTTGGCACATGTTCGTCTTTTCTCACAGTCCGTTTTTCACAACTTTTTAATGACCAGTTTTTTTTTTCTTTTTTCGGTGTACACTTACCTATCAGGCTGCTAGAGAATTCCGGGTTTTTTGGAAAAAAATTCAAATATTTTACATTTTAGGAGCGGGGATCAGTTTCCAATGTTAATTCAACGTAGACTGATCCCCCACTTTTTGACCATCTCAATTTTTTTAAAAGTCTTTTTCGGTGTACAATTACCTATCATGTCAGTAGAGAATTCCGGGGTTTTTGGAAAGAAATTTCAGAAAATTTAGATTTTAAGACGGGGGATCAGTTTTCAATGTAAATTCAACGTAGACTGATCCCCCTCTTTTTGACCATCTCAAATTTTAAAAATTATTCTTTTGCTTACAAGTACCTATCATGTCGCGAGAGAATTTCGGGATTTTTGGAAAGAAATTTCAAAAAATTGAGATTTTAAGACCTAAAATGTTGTGAAAAACGGACTGTGGGAAAAGACGAAGAAGACTGATCCCCGTCTTAAAATGTAAATTTTGTTAATTTTTTTTCCCAAAACTCCGGAATTCTCTCGCGACATGATAGGTTATTGTAAGCAGAAGAAGAATTTTAAAGATTTGAGATGGTCAAAAAGAGGGGGATCAGTCTACGTTGAATTTACATTGAAAACTGATCTCCCGTCTTAAAATCTAAATTTTCTGAAATTTCTTTCCAAAAACTCTGGAATTCTCTACTGACATGATAGGTAATTGTACACCGAAAAAGACTTTTACAAAAATTGAGATGGTCAAAAAGTGGGGGGTCAGTCTACGTTGAATTAACATTGGAAACTGATCCCCGCTCCTAAAATGTAAAATATTTGAATTTTTTTTCCAAAAACCCCGGAATTCTCTAGCAGCCTGATAGGTAAGTGTACACCGAAAAAAGAAAAAAAAACTGGTCATTAAAAAGTTGTGAAAAACGGACTGTGAGAAAAGACGAACATGTGCCGCCAATTTATTTTTATTTTTCTGGTTTAAATGGGGGGGGGGGGTATTTAATCTGAAATTAGTGAATTATAGCAAAAACAAACAACTATGATGGAAAATACTTGTGTTTGGCGAAGTAAGAGTGACGATAGCAAATGCATAGACTTGAAATATTTAGTACTTCTGGAGTTTACGGACCGTGCTGAAGTAATAACATTATTATTTTGAAATAAGGTGGGGCTTTAACTAATCTGTACCTAAAATGACAATTTTGAGGGCGGATGGGGTCCGAGTTTTAGGGTAAAGCCCCCCCCCCCCCCCCGGAAACTCAAGTCTGTTACATGTTTCGTTTAACGCTCAATGGCCAGGAAGTGGGTGCTCATTTTACGTTGAATTTATAAAGGAAAGCGATCCCTCACTTTAAAATCTTTAATTTAAAAAAAAAAAAAATTCCGGCAGTTTAGCTGTCACTCACTTTATTTGCTTTCCTTTTTTTGAAGACAGGGGCAGACAACCAACCGGAAGTAACAGTATTAGATGTTTTTTTTACCCAAAATGACAATAATAACAGCGAACAATTTTTATAAAACTTTAAGCTACCAATATCGGGCAGATTGAGGTCATTCAGATGCATTTGGGGATAAAAAAAAATAAAAAAACGAAACTTCCGGTTAACTGGGTTGAATGAATGGAACTCTTTAATTACGATTTGTGATGACAGTAAGTGACAGCTAAACTGCAGAAGTGCCAAAATTCCTTCTTTGCGGATATTTTGTCAGGCTGTTTTAAATGTAATCACAAAAAATAAAAAGAATTTGAATTTTTTAGGGTGTAAACCGCGCCGAGTAAGATAGTAAAAAAACAAACTTATTTTATTTTAAAATTTAAAACAGTTTTAATGTATTTTTGTTTTTGAGCAGAAAACAAAAATGGGCAATCAACTAGATTGATGATAGACAGAATTCGATGAAATGTTGTATATAGGTGATAAAAATGTTTTTGTTTTCGTTTTTTTTTTTTTTTAATATTATAAAATGAATAATCATTAAACTCTATTTAAAATTAAAAACACTTTTTTTTTTATTAAACTTTTTGAAGAAACTGTTGTTGTCGCCAATCTAGTTGATTGCCACAAAATAAATTCCCCCGTCAACGAAACATCCACCCAAAATTGATTTCAAAGATTAAAAAAACATTTACACATCCTTAAAAACGTGATCTGATTATATCAGCAATATCTCCCCACACGGGCAACGCCGGGTGAATACGGCTATAGAAATTTAAAAAGGTAATAAAAAAAAAATCTTTTTCATATATATATATATATATATATATATATAGGACTCATACTAAAAATGATTATTTCCTATCCATTTCGAATTAATGATTCGATCAGTTGCGTTAGTTGATGAAAATCGTTGTTTAAAGTTTCCGAAATGTAAACCTAAATTCTTATTCCACACGAGGCAATGAAAATCCATATTTTGTTGAGTAAAATTTTTTTTTTTAAACTTTTGTTGTGGCGAAATAGTGATACGTGTCCGATTTTCCAGTATTTTTTGGCCCATGTTTGTGCGGTTGAACTAAAAAAAAAAAAACACCGACTAATTAAAAATTAAATAATAAAGTGTGAAACCAACAAAAGTAAGAATATATGGTAAATGTAGTGTTATAAATATTATCTGCCTCGGTGGCGCAATCGGTTAGCGCACCGTACTTTTAGACAGTATTCTTCTCTCTATGTTGTTAGAGAGAGCGAGCAATGCGGAGGTTGTGAGTTCAACTCTCACCCGAGGCTATGTTTTTTTTTTCTTCTTATATATATCACTGCATTTTGGTTTGATTTATTTAATTTTTGGTAAGAATCGTAACTTCCATTAGCTTTAAACTAATTGTTTTGTATATATATTTTTTAAATTAAAATAGACAATTTTTCATAAAATGTATATAAATCCGACATTATCATATAACATTTCATAATAAATCTGATATATTTTAAATATAAAAACAATTAGTTAAATGAAAGATTTTTATGTTTTTGTTTTTCATCTCTCTACATCCTTCTAAATCTACCGCCGACTTTAAAACTCAATTTAAAAAAAGAAAGAAAAAGTAACACAGCTGAAACAATTCTTAAAGTTATAACTCGCACACAGGTAAACATTACACCGGGTTTCATGCTACTGTGAGCCAATCGTCAGATGTGTAATATCCAATCGTACATTTGGAAATGACAACGGTTGTCTCCCTTACACCATAACAATAGTAATGTGTAATTATCCCCCTTTGTTCTTTCTGATTGTATATATAAACAACACCGCCACGTCATCAACTCTCTTGATCGACCGGGCGAACTAGAACTAACACGTTGTTGATTGTTGTCCTTGCTTTGACCTCTGTTCCTCATTTGCTTCGTATCACTTCTTGCTTTCAGCGTATAACCAGAACACAACACTGGCGACGAGAATTCAAACGAAAGAACTCACAGTAATCGAACACACGAGCTAACGTTTAATTCAAAAAAAAAAAAAGTCCAATTCTTTTTAATTACAAAAAAAAAAAAAAATGTCTTACAACGGAATACCCAATTTTCCAAGTTTTAGCGTCCACGAAAATCCGAGTACTAACGCAAATCGGTGGCAAAAGTGGTTGGAGAAACTTGAGAATGTGTTCGTGGCTTTAGACATTCAAGAAGACCGTAGAAAAAAAGCGTGTTTGCTGCACCTTGCAGGTGACGAAGTTTTTGATATTTTCCACAATTTCACGGATATTCAAAAAGGCGTTGATGCAACCGTCGAAACGGATCACACGACACCAAACACATACGAAGTAGCAAAGAACTCACTGACCGACTATTTCACACCGCAAAGAAATATGTCTTATGAGATCTTCAAATTTCGACGCGCATCGCAAAATGCTGACGAAAATCTAGACTCATTTCATGTGAGACTGAGGACACTAGCGTCCACGTGTGACTTCATGGATACAGATCGGGAGATACTCGCACAGATCGTCCAAGGCTGTTCATCCTCTAAGGTCAGACGAAGGGCACTTCGAGACAACTCCACGCTCAAACAAGTGCTAGACGAGGCCAGAGCAATTGAATTAGCTCGCACACGAGCCGCAGACATTGAACGGGAAGAGGTGGTTAATGCCCTGTCGTCACATAACAATAAACGAGACAGCAGGCAATACACACGCAGAGAGAAAGAAAGAAAAAATACCGACGAAAAACGCAACTACGGACACACACAAGGCAGTAATCGCCAGTTTACTCCGAGGACCCAGCCAAGTGGCAAAGACGCCGGACGTGTCTGCCACTACTGTGGATACTCAGCAACACATGTGAAGTGTCCAGCGAAGGGTCAAGAATGTCGAAATTGCCGGAAAAAGAACCACTTTGCAAAAGTATGTAATTCAAAACCGGTAAGACAAATTTCTTACTCATATCGAAATGATATAGAATCCCTTTCTACGTCGAGTGATGAGTCTGTCTACACAATAAAAACTCCCACGTCGACAAAAGCACCCACAGCCACCATCCTCGTTAATGACTCCCCAGTGACCTTCGTTTTGGATACCGGTGCCAGTGTTAATATAATGTCTGGACGCACGTACGACGGTCTCCAGTACAGGCCGAAAATACACAACACTGCCACACAGATATTTGCATATCGGTCCAGAAAAGCCATGCCAGTCCGTGGATTCATCAATACCCCCATTGAATTTAAAGGAAAACGCTGCAAAGCAAAAATGTTCGTCATCAACGATGAAAACCCCTTGTTCGGGCACGATTTACAAAATCTACTCGGTGCCCACTCTGCTGAAGCACTAGATATGATATCCTTTAATTTTACGTTCAATGTGGCAACATCTATCCCAGATGAATTCCCCTCATTATTCGATGGAAAGATGGGAAAGATTTCTGGACCCACTGTTAAGCTGCACATCGATACTTCGATCCCACCGGTGACACAGAGACAACGAAGAATACCCTTTCACGTGAGGAAAGACGTCGAGTCGGAATTAAAACGCCTCAAGGAGATGGACGTAATTGAGGATGTTACTGGACCTACCCCCTGGGTAAGTCCCGTGGTGATAGTCCCCAAAAAACCGAGTGGCGTGCGAATCTGCATAGATATGCGAAAAGCAAACGAAGCCATACAAAGGGTCAAACATCCCATGCCGACCGTGGATGACTTGTTTGCAGATTTAAACCACTCAAAGGTGTTCAGCAAGCTGGACATGTCGAGCGCGTACCACCAATTAGAGCTGGGGGAGTCCAGCAGATACATCACCACGTTCACCACACATGCTGGACTATTCCGATACAAGAGACTGTTGTTCGGAGTAAATGCAGCCTCTGAAATATTTCAAAAGGCCATTGCGGATCTTTTGAGGGGCATTCCAGGAGTCAAAAACCTCTCAGACGACATTATCGTCTATGGACGTGACCAAGCCTCACATGATGCCAGTTTGAGGTCCACGCTGGAACGACTACAGAATGCCGGGGCCAGGCTAAACAGGAAAAAGTGCCTTTTCTCGGTGAAACAAATAACTTTTTTTGGACATACCTTCAGCGAAAAAGGGGTGTCACCAGACCCAGACAAAATAGCAGCAATTACAAACTGCAAATCGCCCACCAACGTTGGAGAAGTGCGCTCATTCCTGGGCATGGTCCAATATGTGGCCAGGTTCATCCCGCACTATGCCACTGTCACCGAGCCACTCCGACAACTCACAAGAAAAGACAGAGAATGGAGGTGGTCAGAGACAGAAGAGAGGGCAGTGATAAAATTAAAAAAGGCCCTGACTGGAGCTGGAGTTATGGTCTACTTCGATCAGAACAAGGAGACAAACATCCTGGTAGACGCGAGCCCTGTTGGACTAGGGGCAATGCTTACACAAGACGGGAAGGTCTTGTGTTATGCCAGCCGTGCTCTCACAGATGTGGAACAGCGATACTCGCAGACGGAGAGAGAAATGCTAGCCGTTGTATACGCTGCTGAGCATTTTCATCTTTATTTGTATGGGTCAAGGTTCACCATCACCACTGACCACAAACCACTTCTCGGTATTGTAAAAAGTCTCAAACCAGCTACATCCAGAATCGAACGATGGCGCCTACGCCTCATGCAATATGAGTATAGCTTGGTATACCGGCCGGGAAAAGATGACCAGAACCCCGCCGACTACCTCAGTCGACATCCTCACCACAAACCCGAGAGGGACAATTCAGCTGAGGCGTATATAAGATACGTGGCTCACCATGCCATACCTAAGTCGATCACCCTCGAAGAGATGAAGCTAGCCACGGGAAAAGACCCCTTGCTACAGAAAGTGATGATAACACTTTCAGATGGAAAATGGAACGACCCGCAGTTATCCTGTCTCGCACATGTCAAAGATGAACTATCTGCATATGATGGTCTCATCCTTCGAGGTCACCGCCTGGTGGTCCCGTCCACCCTGCAGAAGAGAGCCGTAGACATAGCCCACCACACACACCAGGGCGTTGTTAAGACGAAGCAGCTAATGAGGGAAAAGGTCTGGTTCCATGGAATTGACAAGCTGGTGGAGGAGACAGTGCGCAACTGCATCCCTTGTCAAGCTACCAACTCAACATCATCACGCCGTGAGCCCATACGCACCACACCACTCCCTGCTGCCCCATGGACTGAAATCTCCCTGGACTTCGCAGGTCCTTTCCCTTCTGGAGACTATGTACTGGTCGTCATCGACGACTACAGTAGGTTCCCAGAAGTAGAGATACTCCCCTCGACATCAGCAAAAGTGGTCATTCCCCGCCTTGACGCAATCTTTGCCAGACAAGGATACCCCGATATTGTCAAGACTGACAATGGTCCCCCCTTCCAAGGGCAAGAATTCAAGGATTTTGCCACTCAAGCAGGATTCCGCCACAGAAGAGTTACCCCTGCGTGGCCAGAGGCGAATGGAGAGGTCGAACGGTTTATGAGAACACTAAACAAGTATGTTCGCGCCTCCACTGTGGAGGGTCTGAACTGGAAAACCCAACTAGTCCATTTTCTAAGGCAATACAGGGCCACCCCCCACAGTACAACCAAAATTTCTCCATTCGAAGCCCTCACTGGAAGGAAGATGAAAATCGGCATACCTGCTGTTCTGAAAGAACCCATGTCAAAGCCGATTCACACTCACATAGCGGAGAATGATGCACGAGGGAAGAGGAAAATGAAGATCTATGCCGACACAAAAAGAAAGACAAAGGCCTCTCCTCTTTGCCTAGGTGACAAAGTACTTGTCAAGCAGAAACGTCTCAACAAGCTATCCCCACCATTCGACCCGAATCAACTGACGATTATCGGCATAAAGGATAGCATGGTGACAGCACAAAGAGATGACTACCAAGTTACCCGGAATTCCTCTCACTTTAAGCGGATAAGTCCAGATAATCTTCCCAGAGAAAACATAGAATCAGACTCTGAAGATGAGTTATACTCATATCCACAACAGGAAAACTCTGACTCCAGACACGAAGGCCAGACGCATTTACCGCCCATACCAAAACATAATCCACCAGTGGTAAGACGTAATCCAACACGGAAACGACTCCCGCCGATACGCTTTGAGGACTATATCAGATAGTTAGATGAGTGAGTAAAGTCTCTATTTCTGTCTTGGAAATTCCGTCAGCTCCCCTGAAGAAGAAACAGATTCTGATTCTGAAGAATCGAAAGACGATTCCCTCCCCCCATCCTGCAGACGACGTAAGTAGTTTGCAATTGTGTATTTAAAAAAAAGAAAAAAAAAAAGGACAGAAAAGAAAACGATTCCTCCTTGACTGAGACAATTGTTAATCGGTGAAACATACCTTGACTGAACTCCCTTCCCTTACCATACGTAAGTACGCGTACATTTAATTGAGAAAGAGAGAGGTGTAATATCCAATCGTACATTTGGAAATGACAACGGTTGTCTCCCTTACACCATAACAATAGTAATGTGTAATTATCCCCCTTTGTTCTTTCTGATTGTATATATAAACAACACCGCCACGTCATCAACTCTCTTGATCGACCGGGCGAACTAGAACTAACACGTTGTTGATTGTTGTCCTTGCTTTGACCTCTGTTCCTCATTTGCTTCGTATCACTTCTTGCTTTCAGCGTATAACCAGAACACAACAAGATGTTCCTTAGCTTTGTGTTCACTGATTTTTCTTTCTTCTTCTTTCATATCTTTGAAAGAAAAATAGAATGTACCTGAAAAAAAGATTAATAATATTGATTAGGGCAGAACCTTTTGTATACTCCACAATCCGCCAGCATTAGTCGCACGTGACTCGAATAAAACCATAAATCGTCTTCATTATTAAAAATTAGCACCAAATTGTCATTTTATTACCCCCGCAATGAATACAATATTTTTCTTTTCGGTTTATTTTTATTTTGTTATTTTTCAAATTAGAATTAACGTTGATGGATTTTTTCCACATTGATCAAAGTGTAGTATCTGTTCCGATGGATACTGCACCCCCTAGACTTGTATTGTCTTGGCCTTCGGACTTGATTTACACCTGTCTATGGGTCGTTCCTGTGCACTTCTGGGAGGTCCACCCTCCCAGGCTTTGCCTCCCCTCTTTGGGGAGGAGTAAGTTTATTGCTTACTGCTTGAGGCGCCCCTACCGGGGAATGCCGACGGGGCTGCCCAGGCAATTTTTAATGGCCAGAGTGCTCACCTCTCGAGCGCTGGCTTTTCAAAACCCACTCTCCCGACTCGACCTTGGGTCACATCTTACTTGTGGGAGTAAAATAAAAACTGGCCGTGTGCCAACTCCTGGAGAGGAGTAAATAAATACTAAGTATCATTTATTTTTCGTTTTTTTTTTTTTATATATATTTTTTTTTATTAAGTTTATTACTTACAACTACTTATCGTCAGACGGTATTTTATATTGTGTTGTTATCACAAAATTTTGTTTACAAAACGAATTATTATTCCATCCGTTTTGTTTACAAAATGCTTAGCTATACAAAATCAAAATAAATAACGAAAAAAGAATTTCTAAACATCGGTAATTTAAAAAAAAAAAATGTTAAGTTAATTATTTTACTTAAATAAAAAGGCTACAAAATAAAAGGGGATAACTATTACAACCGTATCCAATTGATAAATCCAAATATATCTAATATAGTAAGAAAGTCAGTCAAATTCTTGAAGTCAGACTTCTATAGCATTGCATCTGACAAATCGATATTTGATTCTATCTCGTCAGTGAATTAAAAAAAAAAAAATTCAGTTCTTCACATTAAAAAAATTCCAATGAATTTTATCGATTACATATTCTATCTGGCCTGATAAATCTTTATCTAGCAGATTATTCTTTCAGTTGCAGACATTTCACGAGATTCACCCTCCAATGAAAACACTGCATTTGTTATAAATGGCTAGCCTGTTTGGAGTCCAGGGGCTTGAACACTAGTAGTGGGATTTCTTTCAGACTTGAAGTGATTCTACCTCCACCCACCCCCCTTTTATAATTCTGATTAGCTCCTTAGATCAAGTGGTTTCATGCCTTGTCTGGAGCGACTTCCAGTAAAATAATAAAATAATTTTTTTTTTAAATGCAAAATGGTGACTTAAAACATAACAATTTCGTACTTAGTGTATTTATGCATTATAAAAAATGTATTTCCTTTTAACAAATAAACCAATTTAAAAATCAACTGTCGCTGTTCAAATTAATTTCACACAAAACAGGATTTTTTTCTTTTCTTTTCAAAATTACAATTTCAAACGTGTTTATTTTTTAGATTATTTAGTCACGACAAGTTAAGTAACTTGCGCTTGTGACATTTTAAAATCCACTTGCTGTGGGAATCCATTTTAAACAACTAGCACATTTTAAAAAAATTTTTTTTTTAATTATGACTTTGAACACGTTCATTTGTTTAATTATTTTTCTTAATATTATATAACATTGTAATAAAAACTTTAGTTTTAAATGCAAACAAGTTTAATATAGGAATAATAGTATTTTTGAAACATTTTTTAATTTTAAAATAATCTAACATTGTTCAATTAATAATTATCAACTGTCGATCTAGGGAAGTTTATCAGGCATGTGTACACAGTGATGATGTATGGAAGGAAGTGAAACCTGACCAGTGATGGTCAATGACCTGCGTTGCATGGAGAGAAATGATACAATAGATGCGTAATGTGAGTCGTAGTGTCCGATTTTCCAGCCTTTTGTGTTTCAAGTGACAAATATATTAAGAAAGCTACAGTTAAAGATAACCCCAACAAGTGTATTCCAATGCAACAAGCACATAGTGAGAAACATGTTGGAACAACCACAATTTAAGCTTCTCAAGCAGCACATGACAATGCCACCAGACTAGCTACACACATAGGACATCAAAAACACATGTGGAAAATCCCTCTTAAATAAAGTGGGAAATTGTTATGAGAGCACCAGTTAACAAAGGAAATGGTGAAGTATGCAAAAAAAAAAAAACTTACAATATTGCAATACTCTGATCTCAATAATTTACTTCACAAAAGAGCCAAACTTGCGTCAAAATGTAGACGCATGCAAGTTCCGCTGTAGTTTAGGATCATATTCATTTGAAATACAAATAATAAAATTAGAGGAAAGAACAAAAAAATGGGTGTGGGAGAACGAAATTGAATATATATAATATATATATATTTAAATAGGAAAGTTCATATTTTTTTCTTTTTAAACATCTTAAGAATTTAAGGTGTTAACATCGATCCTGAACCAGTTTTCGTGAGGTTCGACTCTGAAGCGTTCGGCTGTCCTACGCAAATGCCCGAGAGTTGACGAGCCGATTTGTACCAGACGACAATTTTGATACGGTGCTGCGTCCTATGATAATAATGTTTTGCTTGTTTTTTTGTTTTTTTTTTGTTGTTAGGGTTAAAAATATTTATTTGATAACAGTAATTTCGCTGTTTTGCTTGTTTTATTTGTTTTGTTGTTTAAAAGATTTCTTGCAACTATAACTAAAAATTATAGGACGCAGAAACGTATCAAAATAACATAAAATATTTATTTGATAACAGTAACTTTGCTATGTTTTACTTGTTTTGTTTTTGTTGTTTCTTTTAGAAAATTTCTTGAAAATATAACTTACAATCACAGGACGCAGCACCGTATCAAAATTGTCGTCTGGTACCATTTGGCTCGTCAACACTCGGGCGTTTGCATAGGACAGCCAAACGCTTCGTGAGTCGAACCTCACGAAAACTGGTTCAGGATCGATATCAGTACCGAATTTAATAATAAATGAAGCTAAAAAGCCTTTAAAAGCATGTTCAGATGCAATATTTATTAATAAAATCAAATCAGAATAGATTTTTTTTTTTTTTTTTACACTTTGATCTTTTGACTAATAATTTCGCGATACACCTCGCATCTTCAGAGTATGAATAAAAGGCTTTTAAAGGCTAAAAAGCCTCATTTATTCAATTCTTAAATATGTTTAAAAAGAAAAAAATATGAAGTTTCCTTATTTTAATACACATCTCGTGTGCATGCGCGTTATCTCATATTAGAAAAAGTGAATGAACCGTTATAACAACACTACGTCCATTTTCACAACCTGAGGACTTCGACAAACATGCAGAATTAGTGGAACTATTACGACTTCTATTCATACTCTGAAGATGCGAGGTGTATCGCGAAATTATTAGTCAAAAGATCAAAGTGTTAAATGAAAACAAAAATATATTCTGATTTTATTTTATTAATAAATATTGCATCTGAACATGCTTTTAAAGGCTTTTAGCCTCATTTATTATACAGGGTGAGCCAAAAGTAGGTGGACAGTAAAAACATTTTTTTGTCGAAGCGTAAGAGGAAGACTTCAAAGCTGTGTAAATCAAGAAGGAAAATGTTTTTTACTGTCCACCTACTTTTGGCTCACCCTGTATATATATGTATATATATATATAATTTTTTACTTTACTTCATCCCAAACAAGGCACATTGTGATGAAGACGTAAGAGGCTACTATGATTAGAAGCCAGGTGCTTTTTTACATTTCTGCATGTTTCTACAGTTGGGGAAATAGAGAGGAAGTTCCAAAGGCAAATCGGTTCAAGGAAAGAAGCTATTAAAGTAGATATATTTCCAGTATCTGAAGGGGTGGGATTTTGCTGATAGTCTGGTTTGTCAGGATATTCCTGTTGGGAGCGAAGGTAAAGAACAGTAGTTCATCGGTGCATATTCCACAGAAGTACTTGAAAAAAAAAAGCATAGGGCTGCAACATTGCGGTGATGGGATAGGGGCTGGAGCTTGGTAGGCACCAAGGAACATTAGGTTAGAGACTCTTTTTAAAACCCTATCCAAGAGGGAGAGACTAGTGGTTGGTGCACCAGCCCAGATGTGACAATAATACTACATGCATGGGCGGATGGTGGTTTTATAGGATACTGGCAGATGTGAAAGTTTTTCTAGCTCGGTAGAGAGAGCCCACCTTCTTTGCAGCAGCCTTAGCAGTATCTTCAATGTATTTGTTCCAATTCATGTTGCATGTGAATGTTAGGCTGACGAATTTGAATCTGGGATTCTCAGTGAGTGTGCTATCATCCATGACAATCGGTGGTTGGTAAGGTTTCTTATAATTGTTAAAGGAAAGGAGCTTTGTCTTCGTTGCATTAAATGTAACCATCCATTTATGGACCTATTTTTACTACAGATTGGAGGTCATTTTTAAGGATGCAGCCATTACCTTGGATATATGTGCGTCTGATTTGCCCGCATGTCGAGAATAGAGTATGGTGTCATCAAGACATATACCCATCTCTAACACAATTGCATCAGGGGTAGTCATTTATGAAGATCAGGAATAATAAAGGTCCAAATATTGATCCCTAGGGCATACCTGCATTAACATGTTTGGATATACGGACATCGAGGACAACCTGAATCTTTCTTTTAGCTAAGAAATATCTGATTATACCTTCATGCCAGACTTTGTCAAAGACCTTGGATATATCATATGCTACCGCTCTAGCTGTGACAATATTGACTGGCCCTACGAAGGTCGGCGCCCAGCATACACGGCTAGTATAAATTGGCCCAGTAGAATATAATATAATTTCTGGTTTGAAATAAGAGTATCAATTTATATTGTCAGAGTGACCTATAGACCTCTTATGTATCCATAAACATTAACCAACATTGAACCTCAAATAAACAAAATGAGAATTAGCTTGATAAATAACATTTCTCCACTGAAGATAAACAAGTTCATATATCAATTTATATGAACAGTGACCTCAAAACATCTTCAATCTCAGATGGCATTATCAGAATTGAACCTTGTTGTTTCGAATTGGAAAACAGTGGAAATGTAATATACTTATAATTTGGATAAGGATAAACAATTTTCAAGTTTGGTTTATATTATCAGAGTGATCTATAAACATCTTATGTCTCAATAACATTATCGAAGTTGAACTTTGTTGTTAGATTCACAAGCGATTTCCATATAAGTGAGTTGAAGTTGAGAGAGTTAGCGAGTCGGCGATAAGCATTGGGAGAGAACTGGCCAGTCGACGATAAGCATTGGGAGAGAACTGGCCAGTCGACGATAAGCATTGGGAGAGAACTGGCCAGTCGGCGATAAGCATTGGGAGAGGATTAGCCAGTCGGTAGTTAAGCATTGGGCGAGGACTAGCCAGAGTTACAACAAGCAGACCGTGAATTAATCAATGAGAGAAACGGACATAAGAACCCTTCTCTATCCGTGAAAGATATCACACCTATCAGGATACGTGTGTCCTCGCCCAAGCTTAGAACAGCACGCCACTGATAGAGGCATAAATTGTCCATCGGTCCAATTACATTCCAGAGTGAACTCAACATTATCTGGCTAACTGGCCTAGTGACTCAACAAGTGTATATTTTATTTCATTATTCATTATTAAGAATAATTATTTTCTAAGAAAACCACAACAGACTTGACTTCTTCCCTTCAACAGTTCTGCATGAATGACCTTTCATTCCACAGGGATCCCGAGTTGCTGATTCCCCCTCAACGGTCACCCACTTATCTAAACAAACACAACGTGGGGGTGGGTGTGACCTTATGAGAGGCCTCTTCGACAACCGCGGCCTTCTTCGGAGCAGCAACTTTTGTACTAACAGGATCACGTGACGAACCAGCCCAGGAGCGGCCAACTGGTGACGTCACGGGTGGGTAAAAGGGCATTTCATAGCTTCACCTGGTTTATCTGGTGTATGTTCTTATGCGTTCAGAGATGACCGTTAGGATATTCACAGAACGGGATTGCCTAAATCCATACTGTTGGTCAGAAAGAAGTTTAGCATTTTCAAGATGGTGGACTATTGCTAGATTGATTAATGATTCAAAGATTTTAGTGAAGAGCAGGAGAAACATACTAATTCTGTGTCAGTTCTTGAAAACTGGTACCACAAAGGCACTTTTCCAGCTATCAAGGAAGCGAGATTCAGCAAGGCATTTGTTATTGAGAGGACAATGGGGGTAGCTAAGCAGAAAATTTCTTTATTGCTATAGCAAGAATCAAATATAGTTCATATGCTTTGGAGCTGTCATGGTTTATGATATCCAGGACATGATCTAAAGGAATAAATGCAAGTTTTTTTGTTTTTTTTTCATTTATTTCAGTCTTATATTACAATCAAAACGGGTAGTGCTATTTAAATCAATAATACATATAATAATTTGTAATACTCATATATATATTAGTAGAGACGAAGGATCAAAGGACAGTTATTAGATATATCTATATGTAAATCATTTCATAATTAATTATTTGATGTTATTGATTTCTAAGTTTATTGTACTATCTTATCTTCATATGTGCAATAGTCTCTGTGATAGTAATTAAAAAAAAAAAAATGGTAACATAAAAGAAACTAATCATAAGATGGCTTGCGAGAATTTTTACCTCACCGATTCGGGAGAAAGAGAAAAGAAGGATGTGCGTGGCTAGCTTGCTACTGATTGGTTGTTTCTAGCTCTGGCTGGCTCATGTGTCTGCCCTCTTCCTCTCTTTCCCTCTTCCCTTTCCTTTACGAAGCCTTATTATATTTTTGGCCTCCCTTTACTACACTTTGATCTTAGCCAAAAGGCCAAGGAACTATAATAAAATATCTTTATGGCTTGGCATTTTTAAAGGAATTAAAAAAAACAAAAAAAACAAAAAAAAAACGCCAGGATTTGTCTCACGTGATTCTAATGAACCAATCAATCGCAATCATGTTTTAAAAAAAAGAGAATCGTCTTCATTATTAAAAATTAGTACCGACTTGTCATTTTATTGCCCCCCCCCCTCCTTTCGTCCATGAATACAATATTTTTCTTTTCGGTTTATTTTTTATTTTTTTACTTTTAAAAATAGAATTAACGTTTATGGATTCCCCACATTACTAAGTCTGCTCTCGATTTAAATAATTGAAATTAAGGAAAGTTATATTTAAAAAAAAAGGGGGGGGGGGAACAAATAAATGTTACTAAAGGCAAGATAAATTACGATTCTGCCTGCCTGTATAAGTTTATTTATTTTATTATTTTATGATATTTTTATTTATTTATTACACTAAAAACGAAGAATCTGTCATTTCTATTTTTTATCATTTAAAAGGTTATACTTATTTAATTACCGATGTTTACAAATTCTTTTTTCATCCATTTTGATTTTGTACAGTTAAATATTTTGTAAACATAACGGATGGAATAATTCGTTTTGTAAAAAAATATTTGGTGATAAAACTATATAAAATACCGTCTGACAGTAAGTAGTTGTAAACATAATCACTTAATAAAAAAAAAACGAAAAGTAAAAGATACTTAGTAATGGAGTATAGTTGCGTGTACGAAAAGTGCTGTTTTTATATTAAAAATATATATACAAAACAATTAGTTTAAAGCTAATGGAAGTTACGATTCTTACCAACAAATTAAATCAATCAAACCAAAATGCAGTGATATATATAAGACAAAAACACATAGCCTCGGGTGAGAGTTGAACTCACAACCTCCGCATTGCTCGCTCTCTCTAACAACATAGAGAGAAGAATACTGTCTAAAAGTACGGTGCGCTAACCGATTGCGCCACCGAGGCATATTATATTTATAACACTACATTTAACATATATTCTTACTTTTGTTGGTTTCACACATTATTATTTCATTTTTAATTAGTCGGTGTTTTCTTTAGTTCAACCGTACAAACGGGAACAGGTCAAAACGTCACCAAATTTTTTGGCCCCCGTTCCGGCATCGGAGAACCCCTCTCGACGGCTAGCCGCACCACTTCTGGGGGTGTTTCCACTCGTCACCAAACTTATAAAAAATATTATAATAAGAATATTGTTTGCAATGTGGGTCGAATATGATAACGGTGATTTAAGTTTGCTTCGAAAAGCATCTCGGATCTACATGTCGGCTATTTAAAAATATATTTTGTATATTTTATTATTAATAAAAGCTTCATATTTTTGAAAACCTTTTCATTATTACAAAAGTAGAACACTGGTACAAGTAACAAATTATTTGACGATAAATATCACTTAAAGAATTTGGTGACGTTTTGACTTGGTGACGTTTTGACTTGTAACCGCACAAACATGAACCAAAAAATACTGGAAAATCGGACACGTATCACTATTTCGCCACAACAAAAGTTAAAAAAAAAATTTACTCAACAAAATATGGATTTTCATTGCCTCGTGTGGAATAAGAATTTAGGTTTACATTTCGGAAACTTTAAACAACGATTTTCATCAACTAACGCAACTGATCGAATCATTAATTCGAAATTGATAGGAAATAATCATTTTTAGTATGAGTATATGGTGAATGTATACGAGTATGGTACCGATATTCGTTCAGTGAGTATTGATTTACTCCTCTCCAGGAGTTAGGCACAAGGCCAGTTTTTATCTTACTCCCACAAGTAAGATGTGACCCAAGGTCGGGTCGGGAAAGTGGGGTTTAAAAATTGCCTGAGCAGCCCCGTCGGCATTCCCCGGTAGGGGCGCCTCAGGCAGTACGTAATAAACTTACTCCTCCTCAAAGAGGGGAGGCGAAGCCTGGGAGGATGGACCTCCTAGAACTGCACAGGACAGACCCATAGACCGGCGTAAATCAAGCCCCGAAGGCCAAGACAATACCAGTCTATGGTGTGCAGTATCCATCGGAACAGATACTACACTTTGATCTTAGCCAAAAGGCCAAGAAGGAGTGAGTAGCGGAGATCGCGTGATGTTGGTCGCACCGTTTTTGCGTCCCGTCAAAAAAACATACCGGGCGGTTCGTTTTGTTTTTAAATTGAAATCGTTGAAATACAAACAGACAAGTGATTGTTAAAAAAAAACGGTGCAATTTTAGTTATAGGGCGATGCAGTTAATTATTTTCATGTAAAAGCATTATGTTGTACTTACTCAGTCATATTTTATCTCTCACGGCACGAAAAAGAATTTAAAAATATCAAGCAGAACTTTAATTAGAACGATTTTTCCATTTCCATAAGGGATATATAGAAATGTCGAGTCGATGCCATTTTCGGAGTGGCCGGTTAGCTAACTAAGGGCAGATAAGTGTCTCGGCCACACCGACATCTCTTTCGCCCAGCTATTAATTCCTGCGATTGCAGAAAATCAATAGTCTTCGCCGGCTTCATGCACAAATATACCAAATCCTTCAAATTTAATGCGTTCACGTTCATTCTCAGAGAAATTCTTCAAAAGTACTAATTAGGTCACACGTGCCTACCTAGGGGACCCAATTTCGCGACACTTATCTGCCCTTAGTTAGCTAACCGGCCACTCCGAAAATGGCATCGACTCGACATTTCATATATCCCTTATGGAAATGGAAAAATCGTTCTAATTAAAGTTCTGCTTGATATTTTTAAATTCTTTTTCGTGCCGTGAGAGATAAAATATGACTGAGTAAGTACAACATAATGCTTTTACATGAAAATAATTAACTGCATCGCCCTATAACTAAAATTGCACCAAAAAAACAATTAATTTATTAAAGGCGGGGGTCTGGTTTTAATATAAATGGGAGTTTGGGGGGGGGGGGTTAATCTGAAGTTAGCTGGAAAAAAATCAACCATTATGGAAAATACTTGTGTTTAGCGAAGTAAAAGTGACGATAAGAAATACATAGATTTAAAACATTTGGTACTTCTGCAGTTTACGGACCGTGCTGAAATAACGTTTTTATTTAGAAACCCGTTCTTAATATGGGCGGGGGGGGGGGGCGCTTTGTTAGTTAATCTGTACTTTCACGTAACAATTTTTTGTGGGGGGAGGGGTCCGGGTTTTAGGGTTAGTGTCAGAGAATTACGGTTAGTGTCAGAGAATTACGGTTAGGGGGAGTGATAGTGTCGGAATTTTCGTGGCGTTAACGAAAAACCGCTCTAAACGAAGGTTATGTTATCTAGGACAATTATCATAAAAAAAATTATAACAAGAGATAAGGAATGGAATAATACAAGATGTTCGTAAAAGTTAAAATAAAGTTTTATTTACAAAAAAAAGGTAGCCTGGACGGTTTTTTTTCCAAAGCTGGAATAAATAAATTATTCCTGGATAACATACAAAAAAGAAAAATCAAAAAAATACACATCAGTACTTCTGAACATTAAAGTTAGATACAACAAGAATTCGACACAATCAAGATAAGGAGTAAATCCTTTTAAAACATGAACTTACTATAAAGTCAGTATTCTTACAAATCAATCTAAAGTCTCTTTTTTCTTTACACCAAAGTTACAATCAAAAGAAATAAAATTAACAAACCGTGCTGAAGGCCGAACATAATTTCCACGATAAAAATAACTCTTTTTTTATTTTATCAAACGTCTGTCAGAAAGTTCTTTTTTTCTTCTTTTTCTTCAATAACTTTCTTTTAGCAAATCCAACGTAATATATACGTCACAAGAACAATACAATTTTCAAATAAACATAATACTCGCTATTTTCCTCGTTTGTCCTCAATGACAATCACGCGCGAATGTACGGATACAACTGGCACAGTTGTATCTCTCAAATCGATCTGTGTTGCAAAGACGATCAATCTCTATGATTCTTAATCTCTGATTAGAATCTTCTCGACAGCAAAGTATTTCAATTTTCGGGAGCTAAGCTCTTCAACATAGGCAATTTCGTGCATGGAGTACATCTTGTCTCGCTCACATTCTCCATCTCCTCATTTCAAGTATCTGGCTTGAAACAACTTCCCAAGGATAATATTCTTGACCGAGGGGAAAATATTCCATAAACAACAGGCAATTCTGCCAAGAGATATCATATCTCTTAAATTTCTTCAAGTAGAAATTCTTCACAAATTTAACGTCCCCCATGTGGACGGAGAAACAGTGCGCAGGTCTTGATTTCCCAACGTTCAAATCTGTTCTAACTAAATTTTGCGCCGATATTTCCAGACACAACAATGCATCATTGCTAAAAATAGAAATCACGTGACACACCATGGCCTTCCCGGCATAACACCCACGCAATATCCATATGACCTTCGACCTGCACGTAGGGCCCCCCTGACCCTTCAACAAAGGGAAGTAACCGTTGACTTACTTAGAAAAACATCTAGAAATTTCCACAATAGTTTTAGGGTTAGGAAATTAAGGTTAGGGTAAAAAAGAAAATACCACCCTGGCCAGGAAGTGGATGCTCATTTTACCTTAAATTTATAAACAAAAGTGATCCCCCCTCTCTAAAATCTTAAATATTTAATTTCTTTTTTTAATTCCTTCTCTGCGGATATTTTTTCAGGCTGTTTAAATGCAATTGCCAAAAAAAATAGAATTTTGAAAAGTAATAAAAGAAAAATAAACCGAAAAGAAAAATGTTGTATTCATGGGGGGGGGGGGGGGGGATAATAAAATGACAAGTCTGTGCTAATTTTTAATGATGAAGATGATTCTCTATTTTTAAATGATTCTGATTGATTGGTTCATTAGACACGTGAGACAAATCCTGACGGATAGTGGAGTATAGTGACGTATACATAAAGTGCTGCTACATTGATTATTTATAGTAATATGTATGTGTGTGTGTGTGTGTGTGTGTGTGTGTGTGTGTGTGTGTATATATATATATATATATATATATATGAAAAAAGAAAAACCAAAAGTATTATTTATGTATTCATCAACGTTTTGTCTTTATTTCAAAACTTTCTCAGGATGATTTGTCTGAAGAAAATAACAGTTTTGTACCACTTTTATGTCCTCTTATGAAGATCAAGATATAAACCTTATGTCTAGAATCCTTATTCAAATTTTAATCAAAATCAATTACATGATTTTGATTCTAGAAAATGTCTTAAATCTAAGATTAAGTGGTCAATAAGTTAAAAATATATTGAAACTCGGAGAATCTTGCTTAATTGGTGTCTAATGACTATCGAAAAAACTTATGGAAATATAAACTTTGAATTTTCAAATGGAAGTTGTGTCCATATTATACTTCTAAAAACTGAAATTTGGGGAATGTTTATTAATTGATATCCAATATTTTTTGTTAAAATTTTACAAAAGTTGGAGGTATCTAAATTTTCACAAAAGCTTCAACCTCACTCTTTTCTCCCCCTTTGCATAAAATTAACTAAATATAGTCCATATTACTCACCCTTATGCCTAGCAGCTGTATTCGAAGATTCATAATGATCGGTTAATTAGTTTAGGAGTGAATCCTGTACATACAAATATATAAATGCATGAATATACCTAACTTAATATAAATATTATGTTCTGGATATCATAAACCACGACAGCTCCAAAGCATATGGACTATATTTGATTCTTGCTATAGTAAGAAAGAAATTTTCTGCTTAGCTGGCCACATTGTCCTCTCAATAACATAAATGCCTTGCTGAATCTTGCTTCCTTGATAGCTGGAAAAGTGCCTTTGTGGTACCAGTTTTCAAGAACTGACACAGAATTAGTATGTTTCTCCTGCTCTTCACTAAAATCTTTGAATCATTAATCAATCTAGCAATAGTCCACCATTTTGAAAATGCTAAACTTCTTTCTGACCAACAGTATCGATTTAGGCAACTCCGTTCTACTGCGAATATCCTAACGGTCATCTCTGAACGCATAAAAACATACACCAGGTGAAGCTAGAGCGGTAGCATATGATATATCCACGGTCTTTGACAATCCTGGCATGAAGGTCTTCTCAGGAAAATTCATTTGTACGATATTACTGGACAAATATTTAATATAATCAGATATTTCTTAACTAAAAGAAAGATTCAGGTCGTCTTCGATGGCCGTATATTCAAACAACATGTTAATGCAGGTATGCCCTAGGGATCAATATTTGGACCTTTATTATTCCTGATTTTCATAAATGACTTTCCCTGATGCAATTGTGTTCGAGATGGGTATATTTGCTGATGACATAATACTCTATTCTTGACATGCGGGCAAATCGAACGCACATATATCCAAGGCAATGGCTGCATCCTTAAAAATGACCTCCGATCTGTAGTAAAAATGGGCCAAAAATTGATTGTCACATTTAATGCTACCAAGACAAAGCTCCTTTCCTTTAACAATTATAAGAAACCTTACCAACCACCGATTGTCATGGATGATAACACACTCACCGAGAATCCCAGATTCAAATTCGTCAGCCTAACATTCACATGCAACATGATTTGGAATAAATACATAGAAGATACTGCCAAGTCAGCTGCAAAGAAGGTGGGCTCTCTCTACTGAGCTAGAAAAACTCTCACACCTGCCAGTATCCTATACCTCTATAAAGCCACCATTCACCCATGCATGAGGTATTGTTGCCACATCTGGGCTGGTGCACCAACCACTATTCTCTCCCTCTTGGATAGGGTTTTAAAAAGAGTCTCTAACCTAATGTTCCTTGGTGCCTACCAAGCTCCAGCCCCTATCCCATCACCGCAATGTTGCAGCCCTATGCTTTTTTTTTTCAAGTACTTCTGTGGAATGTGCACCGATGAACTACTGTTCTTTACCTTCGCTCCCAACAGGAATATCTTGACAAACCCGGCTATCAGCAAAATCCCACCCCTTCAGATAGCGGAAAAGTTTCTACACTAATAGCTTCTTTTTGTTCCAATTTTAGGGGATTTTCCACATGTGTTTTTGATGTCCCATGTGTGTAGCTAGTCTGGTGGCATTGTCATGTGCTGCTTGAGAAGCTTAAATTGGGGTTGTTCCAACATGTTTCTCTGTGCTAGCTGCATTGGAATACACTTGTTGGGGTTATCTTCCTTGACTCTAGCTTTGTTCTTGGTAAGGCACTTACTACCTAAAAGACAATTGCCTTTGTCTCTGCAGTTTCTTTTCTTTTACTTTTGATGTTATTTGTTTCTTGTAATATTCTGATGAGTTTTTTGCTTGTTTCTCAGATTCCATAATTTCTTGCTAAAAAAAAAAATGATAGTATAATTTGTTCTTCTACCTTATTTTTAAAAGAAATATCAATTATTAATAATTTATTTAAATTTATTTGAGGAATCCCTGGTGTTGTGTATAATTTTGTGAAAAAATGCTTAATAGATGCCATTTTTCTTAAATTTAAGGTATAAAACACTAAATTTGCGGTAAGATAAAGACAAATAACATTTTTCAATGAAATTTTAATTCATCATTTATTTTAACGTCCGTTTTACATGCTGGCATGCATTGAACGGCTTTAAGAAATTGACTTCCAAAGTAACCCATCTCTGACCAAGTCTTTATTTATCACTTCCTCCCATGTTTTCCTTGGCCTTCACGTGTGAACTGGACCTGCTACCCTACATCTACTAACCCAAAAACTCTCATCGATTCTTTCAATGTGACCATACCATCAAAGTCTCCTGTTATGCGTACATCTTGCTATATTCTCCAGATTTAATCTTCCTCTGAAGTCATCAGAACTAAGCCTGTCTTTAAGACTCACACTACGCATCCATTGTATCATTTCTCTCCATGCAACGCATGTCCTCAACCATCACTGGTCAGGTTTCACTTCCATACATTATCACTGTATTCACATGCCTGATAGACTCTTTCCTGGGTCGACAGTTGATAATTAAACAAGGTTAGATTATTTTAAAATTAAAGAATGTAACATGCCAAAAGAATTTTTTAAATTCCTGCTAGTTGTGTGAATTTAACTCCAGCAGCAATAATCGATTTTAAAATGTCACCAGCGCAAATTACTTGTCGTTACTAAATAATCTAAAAAATAAACACGTTTGAAATTGTTATTTTGAAAAGAAAATTCCTGTTTTGTGTGAAATGAATTCGAACATCGACAGTCGATTTTTAAAGTGGGTTTATTTGTTAAAAGGAAATAATTTTTTATTATGAATAAATACACTAAGTATGAAATTGTTATGTTTTAAGTCACCATTTTGCATTATTTTTTTTTAAATTTATTTTATCATTTTAATGGAAGTAGCTCCAGATAAGGCATGAAACCACTTGATCTAAAGAGCTAATCATAATTATAAAAGGGGAGGAATGTAGAATCATTTCAAGACAAACCCAGTCTAAAAGAAATTCCACTACTAGCGTTCACCCCATGGACTCCAAACAGGCTAGCCATTTGTAACAAATGCAGTGTTTTCATTGGATGGAGTGTGAAACAGTGATTGTAACCGACAGTCTGCCCTTTAGGGCGCACTTATATGCATCTTGAGGGGGGGGCCTACGTAGAAACAAGTGGAGATCTAAGAACTAGTACATATTTTCCGCGGGATCGGCTATACAAAACAAGCTGGGAAGGTGGTGCCGGGCTGTCTGAGAAAGCCATGAGAGATTGTCAATTGCATTTAAATCTTACACAGGCTGTCATCATTAATTAGGGCAGAGGTCTGAGAGAGAGAATAATGGTTTTCTTTGATGTAGATAATATCTGAAGGCCTAAGCGAAGAATTTCAATTGTCGTACCACTCAACCCCAAACCACCCGGAGATGAAGAAAGAGTCAGAAAAAGGGAGGAGAGAGAGAGGGAGAGTAAGTCAGTATACCCCACCCTGGCCCCGAGAGAGAAAGAAGGAATAGAGAAATAGGTGGGAGAGGGAGAAGGATTGGAGAGGAGGGAGGTTGGAGAAAGAAAAGGTGTGATAATATGCCTTTCTGGGAGGGGAAAGGACTTTTGTTTTTGGAAAGAGAAGACAGTTACAGTCAGTTAGAAACTGGGATTCGACCTGGACGGACGTGCGCCGACCAAGCGGGAGTGTTGCACGAACATCGCTCTCGTTTGGGATGGCATGGGCTATAGAATCCCCCCCCCCACCGTTTTTAGTAGACAACTTATGTCTCAATTAAGGCTTTGCAGTCGTAAAAGTGATTCACACACACACACACAGATGAGATAGCTTAGTAAACAAAGACATATTATTGAAATAAGAGACTCTAAAATTCAAGTGTAAAATTAATCCTTCCTTTTGATTGTTTTTAATAATTAATTGATACAAAAAGAAACCGACGTTGTTGAATTATTCTATTGTCGAATTGTCCTGCTGGGTAACTTTGCCTTCACAGAATCACGAAATCGTCGTTCATCAAACCCGAAGGAGATTCAGCACATCTTTGTTTTTGCTGCCACTAGGACGACATCACTGGCCAAAGAGGGTGTTCACAGTCTAGAAGGATTCCTGCGCCGAGGACCAGACGTGTGAGTACAGAGATAAAGACACGAGCGGACCACCTATGTTACAAGTTGTTCAGTGACACCGGATCAGAGTGAGGTATCTGTTTTACTCGGCACTGCGACTGGGATATCAAACACCTGTGCATGAGTGGCCGACGACAATACTCACGGGGTCAGAAAGAAGCGTGTGGGGTACTTTCGTTATAGGAGAATCTCGTGAAATGTCTGCAACTGAAAGAATAATCTGGTAGAAAAAGAATTATCAGACTGGATAGAATATGTAATCGATAAAATACATTGGAATTTCTTTTTTATGTAAAGAACACAAACTGAAAATTTTGTAATTCACTGATGAGACAGAATCAAATATCGATTTGTCAGATGCATTGCTATATCCTTCATCAATTGGATAATGTTGTAATAGTTATCTCCCTTTATTAGAATTATTCATTGACATCTCTCCAGAAATACAAACTAGGCTTAATTTTTTTTCTTCTGGGCAGCATCCAGTTAATTAAGCAGCATGGAGTGAACACCACATGCGTTCTTTTAATTTCTGACTTAGTATAAAGTTAAATTGCAAAAAGTGGATTGAATTTCTTTAGTAAACGACAAGAAAATCAGTGCAAATAGAAACTTAAATGAACCACTTAAAATTGGTCTCCATATATTAAGTGTTAGTGTCGATGATGTTGACATCTATATAGAACGCCTAGGATTATGGTATGATCCACAAAACCAGAAAGTTGAGCTTTTAAATAAGATACGTTTTGTCGATTTAATTTATTTTTAATAAAGTTTCGATTTAATTTATTTTCTATGCATTAAAACTAATGTTCGGACAATTAATCGAAACGGGAAAAATTTGAGCCAAATTTCCGATTCCAAAAACTATTCTTTTATTTTATTTATTTTTTGTGTAAAACTTAATTTTCTATTGCTGGTACTAATGATAAATATTTATTGATATTTAACTATCAGTAAAACTAAAATCTATAGAAGATAGTAACAAATTTAGATAAAAATGATGCCAGAAAAAATGACACAAGTGGTTAAATAGGAAAAAAAAGGAACAGTTTTCTATCCCTTTTTTTTTCTTCTTTCTTTTCTCTTTGCAGTATTTTCTTTTTTTTTTAATTTTTTTGTTTTTTAACATAGTTCACCCCAAACAAGGCAGGCTGCCACTGTAGACGTAAGGGGCTACTGAGAAAAAAGGGTGAAGGTATTTTTTTTTTGGAGCAGGGGGGGGGGGGCTAAATTAAGAGCTGTGCAGCGAGATGTCTGCTTACAGTAGTTTTAAATTTCTGCATGTCAGTAACGTCAGGGAAGCAGGGAGGAAGTTCCAGAGTCCAGCAGCACGAGGAAAGAAGCTTTTGGAGTAGAAAGCTCTTCAGCATCTGGGGACCTCCACAGTGTATGGATGGGATTTGGCAGATTGTCAGGTTGGTCTAGTGAATTTACGTCGTGGGTGTACCAGAGCAGCAAGCTCATCAGAGCATAACCCATTGAAGTACTTGTAAAACAGGCACAAGGAAGCAACATTGCGGCGATGGGACAGGGGCTAGAGCTTGGTGGATAGTAAAGGACCTATCAAGTTGGCCACTCTTTTTTGGACCTTGTCTAAGAGGGAGAGACTAGCGGATGATGCACCAGCCCAGATGTGGCAACAATACTCCATGCATGGGTGGATGGTGGCTTTGTAGAGATATAGGATAATGTCAGGTGTGAGAAGTTTACTGGCTCGGTAGAGGGAGCCCACCTTCTTTTCAGCAGCCCTGGCAATGTTTGCAATGTATTTATTCCAATTCATGCTATCTGAAAGTTAGGCCGAGGAGTTTGAATGATGAACTCTCAGTCGGGGTGCTATTTGCCATGACAATCGGTGGTTGAAGAGGTTTCTTGTAGTTATTGAAGGAAAGTAGCTTTATTGTTAAAATAAGTTACTTACTAGTTCTTTTTTTTTTTTTTTTTTTTTTTCTTAAAGATCCTACTCAACTATGTTCAATTGTTTATGAAAAAATTGAAATAACGTTTTGTCAACTTACGACGAAAAACTGCAAATCGGCTTTCAGTCAATTATGGCAAAAACATTTAAGAAAAAAATAATAGTTAGAAATATCTACTCGTGTAATGTACCCCCCCCCCCCCCCCCCATAAAACGTATTTTTACTTTTGCGAAATTATATGCACACATTACACAGGGTTTTATCGTAATCCGGCAATTAAAAAAAACAACAACTCGATAACTGAATATTTGGAAATTTAAAAAGAATCAGAATTTAGAACAGAATCGTTAATTGTATCAGAATTGGGGGGGGGGGGGGGGGGAGGGGGGGAATATTGGAATCATCCCATCATTAATTAATTAAAAGTAGCAGGAGAAACGTTGGCTAAGAGTGCTGAGGTCCATATTGTTTGTCAGAGGTGGTGGTAATATTAAAAATATTAGAACTTTGGTGCTGGATACTTTGAAAATTGTTCGCTAAGGAACGATGACATATCCGTTGCTATGGGCAGAGATGACCTTAGGGTTTTATTTACTCCTCCCCAGGAGTTAGGCACAAGGCCAGTTTTATCTTACTCCCACAAGTAAGATGTGACCCAAGATCGGGTCGAGAAAGTGGGGTTTGAAAAGCCAGCGCTCGAGAGGTGAGCACTCTGGCCATTTAAAAATTGCCTGGGCAGCCCCGTCGGCATTCCCCAGTAGGGGCGCCTCAGGCAGTAAGCAATAAACTTACTCCTCCCCAAAGAGGGGAGGCAAAGCCTGGGAGGGTGGACCTCCTAGAACTGCACAGGACAGGCGTGCAGTATCCATCGGAACAGATACTACACTTTGATCTTAGCCAAAAGGCCAAGAAGAGATGACCTTAGGGTAATGCAACCAAAGTACGTGAATCTGGCCTGCTAGTGCAGAGCTCGTTGCAGGGCTTGATATACAGTGCGTTTAAAACAATTGTCTATGAAATACTTAGAATAAATACTAGTTGTACCAACCTGGCGTTTCCCGGGAGTGTTCTTACTTTCAGTTTTGTTTTTTTAATTATGCCAATTATTTTTTTCAAATACTTTTTTGTCTTTAAATATAATTTTGAAAGTTATATTTAATTATTACAGTATGGGGTTGATCAGTAAATTATTAATTGAACCAAATTGGTATAAAACTATAATTGTTGTTAAGGTAACGTTTTCTTAATCTCTATAAAATGATAGTTTTGAGAACTTTTAATTTTTTAATATATGAGGATCTGCTAAGAATGTTAAGTTAGTTGAAAGTACTTTTCATACAACAGAATGTTTCCAGATTGGTGTAAATTTTCGAAGGGTCATAAACAACTTCTATTTTTATTTTTTTTAACAAAATCGATGACATAACTTTGGGATTATGTTCTATATGCGTATACTGTAAAGGTTCAGAAATGCTTAGTTTCTGAGTTAACAAATGCTGATCAATATTCTTTGTGGTAAACATCTAACACTTATAATGTGTCGGATTGTACGCTGTTATTTCTACATGTATTGATAAATACTATCCCTGAATTCACACCCTATGACGGTAAACACTCTGAACAACATCCATATATATTTGTCCAGGATGTTGCCAACTTATTAAGATCCATAATGCCAGCAAAGCAACTGGTCCTAACATCATTCCAATCATAGTGCTTAAGAAGCTGCAACCGGAACTAGCTCCTATTTTTACAAAACTGTTCAATCGTTGCTTAAAAAAGAAATGCTTCCCATCACCTTGGAAAACTTTGTCAGTCTGTCCAGTATTTAAAAATACTGGAGGTCAGTCTTCTGCATCTCAGTACAGACCAATCAGTCTCCTGTGCATCATGAGTTGTTTGAATCTGTAATAAATAAAAAAAATTGCCAACCAACATCTACGCAGTGACAAGCAATATGAATTGTCCTACAAGATCAAGAGCTGATGTGCTGACTGTAATATCACACAGGATCAGTGAATCTAATGACGAAGGCTTTGTTTCTAGAGCAAAAGCTCTTGAGATATCAAAGGTCTTTGATAGGGTTTAGCACAAAGGTCTGCTTCACAAGCTTGCTAGCGATGGAATATCTGGAAATGTCTTCTCAACTTTTGAATCCTTTCTCTCTGATAGGTTTATAAAAGTAGTCATTGATGTACAGAAGTCTGAAGCACATAGTATCAATAAAGACGAGGCTCAAGAATCCATTTTGGACTCAACTCTCTTCCTGATCTTCAATGATCCCCCAAATCACATTCTAAGATCATTCATTGACATTTATGCAGATGACACAACCATCTATGGCAACTTTTCGAAGAGCATTAATGATCAAGATCTTTCTGTTTCTCTCCCTTCCCACCTGGAGCACGTCGTGCAATGGGGGAGGGTGGCTGGTTACTTTTAAATACATCTAAAATCAAACTTCTCTCCTTTCACCACCAACGCTCGAATCCTCACTTTGACCCAACTGAAATGAATGGCTCTCTCCTTGAGTAAGTCCCCTGCTTTGATAAGCTTCTAGGACTGACCTTCACTCCAGACTTGAAATGGAAGACTTACATTAAATCTGTTGCTAAATGGTTGGATCATTCTACTGCTCCAGAAAGTATCTCACTCCTGACACAATCCTCAACCTGTATACGACTCAAATACATCCTAAGATGGAGTACTGTTCCCACATCTGGGGAGGTGCTGCTCAGAGCAACCTTTCTTGCCTTTGAAATCTAGTGGCGGATGTCTTCTTCTCTTCTCTTCTCTATAGTCTTTTTCTCAGAGAAGAAATGTTGCTAGTCTTTCTCTAGTCTTCCGCGACCTGCCCGATCGTTGCCGTCGAGCAGTCACGGAAATTAGGTGCTTCATCTGGAGTAGTACCTAAAATTGATTTAAATTGTAGACGAAGAATTGTTTCCTTTATAACCAAACTTGCTAACCCGTTTTCTTCCTGTCCAGCAAGGGCAGAAGAATCAGGACCGGCAGGACAGTTATAAAGGGGGGGGGGGGGCTCTCCTAAAAAGTGGGGGGGGGCGGTTAAACACATGCATATATAACTTCATTATTGATGATCGTAAAGTGGGGGGGGGGGGGCCTCAAGCCCCCCCCCCCCCCGGTGCCGCCGTCCATGAGAATGGATATCTACTCAACAAACCTCATTCTTATCTACAAATTGGCGATCCTGAAAAGCTTTGGTCACTCTACAAGTTCAATGGATGAGTCGGCCCTTTATTATCATTCATTTCCCAGCTAATCTCTCGCGGTAGTCCTGGTTATCACAAGAATAGTCATAGTCTGAATAATCCAAATAACAGTGCATTTTCTTTCTTCATCTATTACAGTAATTCAGGATTCATTAAAATGGTTAAAATATTCAAATCAAAATACACAATGCATTTCAGAGTTGTTCAGGTTTTTATTAAGTTCAAAGTTTTTTGTTTTGTTTTTTTTTTGCTTTCAGTGTTTTGGCAAGAGCCACAAAATAAGCAGATTTAGAAAACAATTTATTTTTTTCAATTATAAAACGTGAAATAAATTTCCAAAAATTAGAAATTCGATTTTTTTTCATTTTTAAGGATTTTTTTACTTTTTTTCTTTTTTTTGAGGACTAGAAAAAATTATGGGATGTCGAGTTCATTAAGCATGATTAATAAGATATGCAATAGGAATGTGTTCACAATTTGAAAGAGAAATTTTAATGAAAATATTAAAAAAAAGAAAAGATTTTTGAATTTAAAAAAATGTAATTGCTTCCTCATTAGTTACAAGGTTTATTTATTTATTTATTTATTTTAATAATTATTTTCATATGTTATAGTTTTGTATAGATTGCCCTTTTTTCCATTAATATTTGACCTGACTGCTCTATTAAATCCCGTTTAAGTTAAAAAAAACAAAGAAAACGTTAATGTTAAGAATCGCAAAAGTTTTATGCTTATAAGCCACTCTTAAGATAAGGGCATGTTCCCATATGGAACGCTGTAGATTTATGAAGATGTTGCATAGTTTGGTTTTGTATTGAAAAAAAAAAAAATTTACACATTACATCATATTATGTGTGTTTCATATGTATATGCATAATATATAAGATAATAATATATATTTACATATTTTTTGTTTCAGTATTTATTTCAAAACTGCCCAATACATGAGTAGAGCTATAAGTAGCATAAAAAATATACTTATAGCAAGTAAGCTCTACAAAAACGTTTTTGTTTCATTCCTGAGGGAAATCATGCTAAATTTCGCCTGATTTACCTTCGGAATGAAACTTTATAGATTTCTTAAAACGATAAACATATTTATAATAAATTATAATGTATAGGGCCGGTTACCAATGTGCAACAACAACGAACAGTCCTGAGCCTTTTGTTGTGATCTGCGACGATTACAGATCAATTTCAGATACATAAGAAAAAATATTGCAAGGTTATAAAATAGAAAATATATTCTCTCTGCTCAAAAATAAACAGAAGATTTAAAATATCTCCTTTAATAAATTTCTTCATTGTTAGAATTTAATAAAAATTTTTTTTTTAAATCAGAATGTGAAATGAGAATTCCTTAGTTATCTCCCTTAGATCGAGTAGCCCACATGATCAGTTCTCCGGAATTAAAAATATAAAAGTCGTTATTTAAGTATAATTGTTTGGTATTCGAATTTTACCAAATTATAATTAAATGCAAAGGTTTTAATTAGAAATATCTTTAAATATAAATTATTTCGTCAAAATTATTTTTACAAAGACTTTTTTTCCTATAGAAAAAAAAAGAAGTATGTCAGGGGATCCTAAAAAGTGTAGCTCGGCACTATTTCAAAACATATTGCATAAAAAAATCACTATTTAGTGATTTTTTTTGATTTTTTATTTTTTTACAAGAAATATGCGTAATATAATATGTATATTTACAGAGTTGGGCCATTTGTAGCACTGGCAGTGAGATTAAAAGGCCACTTTTCTCCATTCACAATATTTACTTCCTTCCTACCACAGGAAGATGTGGCACAATACTAATAAAACGGCAAATGACTTTAACAAACCAAAACGAATTTAATTATTTTACATCTTTAAAATACCAATAAAAATAATTATTGAAATGTTTAAACAAAATTTCTTTTTTTTTTTAAATACATTTTTCACATAGATATTCTTTGTTTAATTTTACTGAAAGATATTAGAACGTAAAGAAACAATTCATTTTTTTTAATAAATTTTCTTTGTGTCATAAAACGACGCAAAGAAAATTCATTAAAAAAAAATGAATTTTGTTTCTTTACGTTCTAATATATTTCAATTATTTAATGGACCTGACAGATAATTGCTCTGAGTGAACCCAGATGGAATTGAAGGAAAATTTTAATGGTGTTTTTTACATTCTCTAAAAAATTTAACCCTCACTGAAACATATAAATATGTTCTGTGAACATAGCCATTTCAATAGCACATAAACATTGACTTTTATGCATAGATATAAGATATTACGCATAGTTTTTGTCAAAAACATTAAAGATAAAAGTTCTATGCAATACGTTGTTTTGAAATAGTGTCGAGCAACATTTCCTTTTGTCAGGATTTCCTTAATGTTAACAACATTTGTAATTGTGAAAATTGTGAATGGTTTATTTTTAATTGAGAGAATCGATTTATGAGAAAAATAGATTAAATATAAAATTAATTGCGTTTTGAATTTTTAATAAAAATATTTAAAAGAATTTTTTTTTTTTTTTAGTTTTGAAAATTGTTACTAATCCAATTGTAAAGTTTATTGTTTTAAAAAGTATTTTTCTTCTAAATATAATTATTACTTTTTAGACTTATTAGTTTCTTTAAACTTCATTATCAGTATTTTTAACTGCTACAAATTAACATTAATCTAATCATATTCTAAGGATTTTTATATTAAAAAAAAAAAAAAATTCTAAATATTATAATTGCTTTTAATATACAAAATATTTTTAACATTTTTTTTAACATCTTTAATTTAAGCTCTTATTATTTCTTAATCAGTAATTAACTTCAAAAGTTAAGTATTGTTATCGTTATTTTTTCCTAACTTTTGCAGGACAACCTGTGGATTAGAAATCTGTCAGCTTTTTTTGTTCAAAGTCGAATCATTAGTTTTTTTGGTTTTGATATTGTTATGCGCAGTGTTTCTTCTGCAAGAGATTCGTCTCCACCAAACAGACAAAATGGCCGCTCTGTTTGAATCACTGCATAGAAGAAGCGGCTTCGTCTGCACTTCTTTTCTCCTTCTTTTTTAGGCTGTCCAATTTCTTGCTGCTATTGTCCACATATTCCTGAAATGAGAAAAGAACATTTTTGAAAAGTTAGATTATCATTCGTGCCATTTTGCCCAAAGATGACAAATGGCATGAAATTTGCAATAACCATAAAGTTTTTATTTTTTGTGTGTGCATGCAATGTTTATATTCATCTCCGATGCATGTTTTAAATATGTACCAAAAGAGGCGGAAAGTGTCAGCATTTGATATTCATGTCACCATTTTAGCTGCCACATGTTAGGAATATATCATTCACTGAAAAGGAAAGTTCCCCTGCTCAGTTTGTGGAAAAGGAGTTGAGTGCAACACAATCTTTTGTGGTACTTGTAAGCATTGGGTACACAAGATCTGCAGTGGAGTTACTGGTAGGTTGAGAAAGGATAACAAGTCAAATGTGGAGAAAGTATATTTGGATGGTGAAGCTATTAAGGTTGCACAGGGTGGAGCAGGTGTTAGTGTGATTGCAAGAATTAGGAGTGGATGGAGTAAGTACAAGGAACTTTTGCCATTACTAACCAGCATAGCATTACCATTGTTGACCAAGGGAAAAGTCTCAGGCATGTGTATGCAGTGTGATGATGGATGGAAGTGAAACCTGATCAGTGAGGGTTGAGGATATGCATTGCATGGAAAGGAAGGATACGATGGATGTGTAATATGAGTCTTAAACTTCGGCTTAGATCTAATAACCTCAGGAAGATTAGACCCTGACATTAAAGAGAGATATGTGCAGAACAGGAGACTTTGATGGTTTGGCCACGTTGAAAGAATAGATAATTTCTTAGGTTAGATGTAGAACAGTTAAGGTAGCAGGATCAGTTCACAGGGGAAAGCCAAAGAAAACTATGGGAGGAAGTGATAAGAATGGACTTTGGAGAAAGAGGGATAAATAAAGACTTGGCCAGAGATAGGTTAGTTTGGAAATAAATTTTTTAAATCCGCTCAACACATGTAAAACAGATGTTAAATTGAATATGATAATGATGATGAAGCCCGCCACCCAGCCCCAGGCAATGTTGGATAAATACAGTTAGTTAACAAATTTTATTTTTAATCTACTAAAAATAAACAATTTTTTCATGACGTTTAATTGAATGTTATGACGATCGTGGCACACCATTATCCATGTGTCTTTTTCGTATCGACAAATACAACACATGTCGGAAAAGAAAGGATGGTTAAAGACATGTAATACACGACACAGGCGTTAATAACTAAGAATAAGATAATAATTAATCAATACGTTTACTCGATTATGGATAACTGAATGAAAACAATCAACCTCTGTGGATTAGTGACACACACCTCTGCGAAAATACATAATAAAATGTGTTTGGTTCTTTGACCATTGTCTGGGAGTTGTTAGGTTATATTTCTGATAGTGAAAGAGATAAAGACGGTTAGGTTTAAGGTTTCAGAATCATGCTAAAGAGCAGAGCTAGTTCATACAACGTTCGACCAGTTTGAAGGTCAAGAAACAGTCTCGTTTCTGAAATTTCACGTGGGAGACGAGAGTACAAAATCTTGCTAGAGTATTGATTTACTCCTCTCCAGGAGTTAGGCACAAGGCCAGTTTTTATCTTACTCCCACAAGTAAGATGTGACCCAAGGTCGGGTCGGGAAAGTGGGGTTTAAAAAATTTCCTGGGCAGCCCTGTCGGCATTCCCCGGTAGGGGCGCTTCAGGCAGTAAGCAATAAACTTACTCCTCCCCAAAGAGAGGAGGCGAAGCCTGGGAGGGTGGACCTCCTAGAACTGCACAGGACAGACCCATAGACCGGCGTAAATCAAGCCCCGAAGGCCAAGACAATACCAGTCT
Organism: Sepiola atlantica; assembly: GCA_963556195.1. NCBI lineage: Eukaryota > Metazoa > Mollusca > Cephalopoda > Sepiida > Sepiolidae > Sepiola > Sepiola atlantica. Next base: position 15,646,328 of record OY744516.1, on the reverse strand, counting down.
ATGGGGTGCAGTATCCATCGGAACAGATACTACACTTTGATCTTAGCCAAAAGGCCCAAAATCTTGCTAGAGTAGCACCCTCTAGTGTTAAAGCTAAATATTATCACGGAAGATAACTCTGGACTGATAGACGCATTTTGATGCATGCATATGTATCTGTTGAAGATCACATCCTGATTTTCCAGTTTCGCAGTAGAAGAAACCATGAGTCTTCGGATCCAGACTTCGCAGCCACAATCTCAACGAAACTGCTAAAGTCAGTCTTTGATTAATAAAAGAAGGTGCTTGCCAGTCAGCGCTCGGACTCATTCGGTTGCTCTGAATTTCATTCGCACATTCTGTTACAAGAAGTTACACACTACATGCTGTTTTTCTTACGATTTACTTCCCTTATATTTTATCTATTATTGTTAGGCACAGTAACCTAAGAAGGTCTAGAGTTATCCCCCCTCCGGAATCCATCAACAGAGAGATTAGGATTGCAGCTCATCAGTTACTGGCCTTGCCGTTAGGTGGCAGGGCAGAGCGAAAGAAAAGGTAGCCATATAATAATATAAACAAGTGTCTGGACAAATCAAAATGATTCATTGTGCACTCAACAGTTTATCCATTTTACCTGTAAATAAATCTGTTAAGTTGTATCTTTTTTGTCTGTAACTAATTAATTAATTATGGAAAGTTAATTCATCAGAACACAACAATTATTAATTTATATCTTGTTTACACTTTGACTGATACAAGAGTGCTTACTGATGCATTATGGTTGAATATTTTTTCTTACACCAAAAATAAATTTTTTTTTTTTTTTTGAGTAATTAAAAAAAAATGTATTGTCTTAATCCAGAGTGCCAATTTCAAAATCAATAATTTTATTTTTTCTAAGACAAAAAAAAAAAAAAAAATATCGACCATACTGCATCATTAAGAAATATTGTATCAGTTCTTATAATTTTTTAGAACAGAGGTTGATTATGATCCCATCAGGTCGTCCATTCTTAGTGGCTGGCAGTGTCGAAGAGACTCTACGTTCGGCGTTTGAGTCTTGCTTACCCCCCCCCCCCCGCTCCACTTTTACTATGAATGTTGACAGCCTTCACGTGGTCTCTTTTTGTGAATATCTGATTCTAAAAATAATCAGGTGTGTGTGTGGGGGGGGGGGGGGTCAATATCAATGAAACAGAATTAAGCAAGTTGTAACATAAATAATTTTGTAACATGCCGATTCACACAAATTTCGGGTCCATCTACAAATTTATTTCTACGAGATGTTTTGATTGGCTGTTTTGGTTTTACTTTTGATCTTTTGTGACCTTCACGATTAAATGAGGTCAGTTTTATTTTACGGATCAGTCTCGTACTTTAAAGTAAGCATATCAAACTTGGGGTCCCCCTACCCGAGGGTCATGTGGGTTCATTTGTGTTGTTAGGCCTTCCTAACAACACAAATGAACCCACATGACTGTATGGGACTTAAAAACATACAATCTGCAAACAACTGATTTAGTTACATTTCACGGATGCAAGGTAACAAACTAGTTTTACAAAAGAAAAAATAACAAAATTTTAAGCAGCAAAGATTTGTATGCAATTGCAACTAATAAATTTTGAAATTGATAAAATGTGATATATCGGTTTCAAGTGTAAAAAAATGTGTCGTTATTTATGCAGTTTAAATTATAAAAACTAATTTTGGTCGTTGAATGACAAAATACAGTATTTATTAAGTGCACTTTTATGCGGGCCGCAAGTGTACTTGCAAAGAGTGTATCCTACGTAAGAGTAAAGAGGTGCACAGGGAGTAGGTAGTATCATAATGCGCAGTCAATTTTATAAAGTTTTGTAGTTTAACAACAGAAAAAATAATGAAATCTTAAACAGCAAAGATTTGTATGCAACTGTAACAAAGAAATTGATAAAATGTGAGATATCATTTCATAAAGTGTAAAGGAAGATTCCAAATAAAGTAAAATGGTGAACGATGCATGTTTATCCAGCTTAAGTTATAAAAAAGTGCAATTTTGATCGTAGAATGACAAAATACAATATTTGTTATGTGGGTCACAAGAGTGCATGTTTTACATGCTTGCTTTAAATCATAAATCATTTGGTTCTTTATTGAGACTTAGAAGAATATGACCAAATTCTTGAAGAGAAATCCAATTCCGTAACTACCGCAAGAAACCTTGGAGACCAAGGAATTGTCAGAGGCAATCTGTCTGCTAAGTTCCGTTGAAATACAAGTAGTTTCTAGATCTATAGGCTGAGGAACATATAACCTATGTCACTTTTTCTGTCATAGGCGGTTTGCCAAATTTGCAATCCAACCAGTAGTTTCCATGTAAATGAATGAACATGCAGACACTTAATTTGATTTATATGGATAGCTGAAATATTATGAGAAATAAAATTTTCGTCTTCAGAGTGGTCCCTTAATGTAATGGTGATTGCTTTTAATCTAAGAACGACCACTTACCATCAGAGAAGAATCCATATAATATGGTTTTTCCGCAGATCCATCATTCATTTCAACGTCTTCACAGAAAGACAGCAGTAAGGCATCGATTACAATCTGTAACAAAATAGAAAAATTCAAATCATCTAAGAAAAAAAACAAAAACTTGCTGATACCGATGGTTGCAAACTCCCATTTGACCCCAAAAGAAGAGCAAATCTACATCATTGGAAGTAACAGTCGCTGCAGGTGTTGTATAAATTTTCCTTCTAGATGCCTGCCTTGATGATGTTTTATCGTGCCCCTAGATACCAACCTGAGTATTTCTATGTCCCAGCATATTAATCTCTATGTACAGGGTGACCCTAAAAAAATGCCCCCCATGGAATCAGTAATAAAATTTGCAATCCTTTCTGCAATGCAACCATATTTGGCACAAATAAACTTCAATCTATGCCTGACTTGTTCACCAAGTTTTGGTTATGAACATCAAACCGTTTTTTTGTTTGTTTTAGCGCAACTAAAACAGTGTCAATAATTCTGCCACACTCCTGGAACTGATTTTGGCTATGATGGCCATTTTCTTCAGTTCAGAAAAAGTTTGGGGATTGTTTTGATAGACATTATCGTTGAGATAACCCCACAAAAATCGAGGGGTCGGGTTATGGTTCAGTGAGTGGGAAGCCCATTCAGAATAATAATCATTGAACGGCAATAAAACATTGTATGCATCTAATAAAACCGACTGACAGACAGAGCTTATTCTTGAGATGTGTGGATGCGCCTAAAGAATGTAATTAAAATAAATTATTGTACAACAAGCAAAAAACAAATGTGTTGCACGACTTTCAATCGAGCTATGGCGCCCCCCCCCCTTTTTGTTGTCACTTTGGTTTGAAAGAGTGACCCCTTCTGGCACGCATAAATGCACACACATCAGCCGTATTGTTATAGATACGATAAACTGATAAACTCGTGCCCACCTCTTTTAATGATTTACATCATTCCATTCCTCTCACCACATTGCCCTTTATTTACGGTAACGAGATATCACACATCATCATAGTTTTAATAACATATATAGATTTACGTTTTTTTTTCAAAAGGAAAGGAGCAAAAAGAAAAAGTTACAATCATGGAATTTAGAAAAGTTGTGAACCAGTTGAACGTAAACATTAAACAAAAGTGACGAAATTTATTAGTTAAAATGTTTTTTTAAAAGAAGGAAGAAATTAAATTAAAAAAGAAAGACTAAATATGTTTGTTAGTGTGATGGATATACTTACCTCATACTGTGACATGAAACAGCTGGCCAACAGATAGGAAAAAACACAAGTTAATAACACTGGTACGGCATAGTAATGGAGATCTGAACGACCCTACAAAAAATACAAAAATGGATATTAAATATATATTTATATATTAGTCATCTACAGACAGACTTTTGCTGTATCATAGCTTTTCAGTGTGCCTAGCCAGGGATCGAACCTTCAACCATCTAGTTGATAGTTGTCAGCTCTATCCATTAGTCCATGGGACAAGCACTCGTAAATGATATCTACAATGTCTATTTAGATAAACACTGACCGCTGCTTCACCGTGCTAAATTTGTTTACTTACAGAGAGCTTTGCATCACGCTAAGAAGCAGCAGGAGACATCACCTAACGACAGTGCTTGACCTAAAGAGGGAGGGGGGGGCTTATATATATATATATATATATATATAATGTACATTTTAAAAATCAAACAAAATATATTTGAATGTTTTCCTAAAGTTTGTAGGAAGGGAGTTGGAAACAACTTTTTGTGGTACTTATAAGCATTGAATACACAAGAAGTGCAGTGGAATTATTGATAGGTTGAAAGAGTTTAATCAGTTTGTGTGTAAGACAATGGAGATGGATGAGGGCTCAGATGTGGAGAAAGTATATTTGGATGGTGAAATTATTGAGGTTGTTCAGAAGTTTTGTTACCGTGATGATATCAGGGTGGAGCATGCGATAACAAGAGTGAATGGAGTTAGTAATGGCAGAACTTCTCTGAATTAACTAGCAGAGCGTTACAACTGTTGACCAATAGGAGAGTCTATAAGGCATGTGAGCGCAATATGATGGTGTATGAAGTGAAACTTGGTCAGTGAGAGTTGAGGATATGTGTTGAATGGAAAGAATTAATATAAGAGTACAATTTACCAAGCCACAATATACAGTACTGAAAACCTGAATAAAAAAAAAATATTACATAGGGGAAACCACATTAGAATTAAAAAAAAAGATATTAGAATCATAAAAGTACATTTAATTATGAAAAACACAGAATTAGTAGATTATTATTGAACTGTTTTTGGGAACTTGAGGATAGCAGTTGATCTCCAATAGTCGACTGGAAAATTTAAAGGTGGGCTACGATATGTAGATTTCAAGATGAACCCTTTATATGATGCCTGAGCTAAAAAAAATATTTAACTGAAGTGAAATTGCTATAAACTGTAGATATAGAATAAATTTTATTTTGGGATAGCTACTAAATAAAAACACCATGATAAAAACATATGGTGGGAGTGGTTTATAGAGGCAATAAAAATCAATAGCATTAAATATTAAAGATAATTAATTTAGGAGTTGGGGATGATTGGAGCTCACTCTCATAATAATATAGATAAGTGTTTTATATAAGCAATAAAAAACAAATTAGCTTTAAATTGAACTGGAGATGAATGTGAACGTTTTTAATAGACAATAATAACCAATGGATTTAAACAGTAGAAACCAAAAAAAAACCCAAAAAATATTCAAATTTCATAAATTTGGCTAAAGAATTTCATTGGTGGAATAAAAAAAAAAAGAAAAGTTTATGTGTAGCTCACTTGCTTGCCATAAGTATATTTTTATACTACTACTAAGCTCTAATCATGTATTGAGCACTGTGGAAGTAAATAATGAAACAAAAAAATATGTATAATATATTATCGCATAATTTTACTAGGCTGGGAGGATGTCATGATGAACTGACCCTCAGAGGAGGAGGTAATACCTGGTAGGATGGTCTCATCACAACAGAACAGATACTACATTAACCCTCCCTCAAAAGAGAATGTAATAACTGGGTGGATTACCCCCAAGCCCTTAAAAAGGAGGAAGCAATTCCTGGGAGGACGGTTTTATGACAACAGAACCAAATACAATGATAGAAAAAAATCAGTTAAAATATGCCTAGTCATAAAACAGTATTTTTATAATTCCTTGGCCTTTTGGCAAAGATCAGAGTGTAGTATCTGTTCCGATGGATGCTACACTCTGTAGACCGGTACCGCCTTGGCCTTTGGGCCTTGATTCCGTCGGTCTGAGGTATTGTCCTGTACAGTTTTAGGAGGTCCACCCTCCCAGGCTTTACCTTCTCTTTGAGAAGGGGTTAGTTTATTGCTAATTGCCTGAGGTGCACCTACCGGGGAATGATGACAGGGCTGCTCAGGCATTTTTATAGGTCAAAGCGCGCTAATCATAGTGTGCATGCTAACCACACCTGACCTTGTGTCTAGCCTTCTGGAGATGAGGTAAATAAAAATACTTTGACCTTGTGTCCAACCTCCTGGAGGTAAATAACTTGGCCTTTTGGTTAAGATCAAAGTGTAGTATCTGTTCTCAGTATTACAGCGACATCAGATGTGAATTAAAAAATAATACAGCGTCGTTAACAGAAGGGGAGACACAGATAGACAGCCAATGAGTAGCTCGCTTGCTTTTCTTGTTTTTGCGGTCAGTAATTCTTGCAAGTGATGTTAAGAATAGTTTTTCTAAAGTTATCCATGTTTTGTATTAAATCATTTTAATTAATTACTGTTAATATCGACGAAACTATTGGACATAGGTGGATAAAATAGTATAATAAAATTAGAAATGAATAACATCAAATATTAATTAATTATGAAATGCTTAAAAATGGATATGCAAATTAGCTTATCTAATGTCTGTTCTTTGATTGTTCGTTTCTACTATATATCGAGTATTCTATGTTGTATTATTGACTTGAATAACATAAACCTGTTTTGATGGTAATATAGTAGTGATAAATGAAAAAAAACTTTCACATTTATTCATTTTGATACTTATATTGTGAAATGATATATTATGTATATATTTTTGTTTCAGTATTTACTTTGACAACAGTACTCAAAACATGAATATTAATTTACTCCTCTTCAAGAGTTAGGCGCAAGGCCAGTTTTTATCTTATTCCCACAAGTAAGATGTGACCCAAGGTCGGGTCAGGAAAGTGGGGTTTAAAAATTGCCTGTGCAGTCCCGTCGGCATCCCCCGGTAGGGGCGCCTCAGGCAGTAAGCAATAAACTTATTCCTCCCCAAAGAGGGGAGGTGAAGCCTGGACCTCCTAGAACTGCACAGGACAGACCCATAGACCGGCGTAAATCAAGCCCTGAAGGCCAAGACAATACCAGTGTATGGGGTGCAGTATCCATCGGAACAGATACTACACTTTGATCTTAGCCAAAAGGCCAAAAACATGAGTAGAGCTTAGTAGTATTACAAAATATACTTATGCCAAGTAAACTACACAAGTATTTCTATGTAGTTTACTTGCCATAAGTATATTTTATACTAATATATATATGAATAAATAAATAAATATGGGTATACTTGGAGTAATACTGTGAGATAGACGAAAAAAAGCAGATATTAGAAAGATGCATGAACGAAATGGTTTTAAAAAAGTGAATAATGAGATTTGGACATGTTTCCAGACTCCAGCTATGTAATGAAATTATATAAAGAAGATTTAATTGAAGAAAGATCAAGAGAACGACCACCAAAGAGATGGGTCGACCAGATAAGGGTCTCTATACTGGTATGCCGCTTCTGACAACTGATTAGCCTAAGACCATGATAAATGGCAGTATTTTGTTCTCAAGCATGTGTCGAAGCTCTCCAGTATGTAAACATAAGTCAAGTCATAAATATAAATAATAAATGATGATAAAATTCTTTATTGATAAGTACATTTTAGTATCATTTATTATAGAGATACATGATTTGTTGTCTTAATTCGCGTATGTCTTGATTTTGAGAGGTTGGTTTTCTTGGGAGGTGAGGGGAGTCAACTATGATAATGAAAAAAAAACTTACTTTCAACCACACAACGGCAATTGCTCCTGTGGAGGCCATGATTCCAAGTTTGGCCAAGAAGAGAAGGAAGTCACCAACGCTGTTTATTGCAGCCACTCTCAAGGCATTGTTAATCAAAATATTAAAGGCCTGAAAGAAACAGAAATTAAAAAAATAAATCCATTATTATTAATTTTTTTTTTTTAGATATAGATCACTCATTTTACAAAGTACAATTGTAACAATGTTTCTACAGGGTGGTCACTAGAAAAATCTGGAAATTTGAGGTTGTAAATTTTATTTTGTTTAAATTTCATTGCGTCTGTCTTATTCACTTCTTCAATTTGCATGGGCGACATTTTGAGCATCTGTGAGTGGATTCTGATATAAGTGCTTGAAAAACTTTACAAAAGTTATTTGTAAAAATAAATTAGCGTTTGACACATTTTCCACTTTTCTAACAACACCCCTGTATTATTCTCCGTCTCTCTGGACGATATTTATTCAATTTTCAACTGTTAATTTTATGCATACATTTTTTTTAAACCTTTGTTGTCTTCATGACAACAGTTATTATATTTCCATTTTTTTTTTTTTTTACAAATTAACGGTCGACAGTGATTTTTGCTCTGATGAACTTGCTGCTCTGGTACACCCACGACGTAAATTCACTAGACCAACTCGACAATCTGCCAAATCCCATCCATTCACTGTGGAGGTCCCCAGATGTCGAAGAACTTTCTACTCCAAAAGCTTCTTTCCTCATGCTGCTGGACTCTGGAACTCCCTCCCTGCTCTCCTCAGCAATCTTATAACGAGGTACCGACACTCGGTAGACATCGCTTTTTTTCAAATATTTTCTAAACTTCACTGCAGTTTCTTGCTCATCTTGAGGTGCAGCTTTCATTCGTAATTGCTTTCATTCCTCTTTGCTGTTGACACAATTCAATATGTCTATATTGTCACCTGAAGTTTGAAGATCCGAGCGTTCATTGTAATCATACATATGCAAATTGCATTACTCCGAACATCCTGGTACTTCAAATCTTCATCAACGAAAATTGCTTATTTTTTAAATTTCTTTTTTTAACATAGTTCACACCAAACAAGGCAGGCCGCCACTGTAGACTAGGGGCTACTGAGAAAAAGGGTGAAATTTTTTTTTGTCCAATATTTTTTCTGATACAATTGCTGATTCTGATTCTTTTCAAATTTCTAAATATTTAGTTATAGAGTTGTTTTTTGTTTTTTTAATTTTCGGGTTTCCATAAAAACGCGTGTAATGTGTGGATATATTTTCACAAAAGTAAAAATACACATGTGTGTGTGTGAGGGGGGGGGCATACATTACATGAATAGATCTTTATAAAAATTTTTCTCTAATCTTTTCCTCATAATTAATTGAAAATAGTGATTCAATAAACTCATTGGGAGATTTTCATCTATATTTTTCACTTGTGCCATTTTTTTCCTATTTATCCACTAGTGCCATTTTTACCGTGATATTTCTTCCGGTGCCATTTTTACCTAAATTCATTATTATGATATATAGATTTTAGTTTTACTAATAGTTGAAAAACAATAGATTTTTATCATTAGAACTACAAGGAAAAATTAAGTTTTAAACAAACCCGAAAAAATTTAAAGAATCGTTCTTGGAATCGGAAATTAGGCTAAATTTTTTCTGATTCCGATTAATTGTCCCAACACTAATCGATACATCAGCCAAAACATTGTGAGAATAACATCCGCGATAAAAAACAGCTGTTTCTGTATACTAGTAGTGGATTAAAGAGCTGGAGACGATGGATGACCGAAAAGCACCGGAATATTGGAAGAGTGACCTGAATCTTGATAATTTGTGAATTTTAAAAATTCGGAAATCTTAATTGCAGCCCATTGAAGGCCATGAGATGTGAACTGGAGATGAAGATATGGAAGCAGTGGCTACCAGGTGTTCTGACTTTGTACAACGTAATGTGCAGCAATATTGAGGCGAAACAATATGGACGTTGGCAAGAGAGATGGGTGTAAGAGCGGCGACTATGAAGAAAGCACTGAATGAAGATCTTTGCTACTTCTCATACAAGAGTCGCAAGGACAACTACTCCCTGCCAAGGGCCAAGAGAACAAACTGCCTTACGAAAGCCAAGAAACTCCTCAGTGAGGTCAAACACCAAGTCAAACTGAGGATGCTCTGAATCTTCTGAGATAAGAACTTTTGCTGGAACCAGTCACACAAGATACAGGTTGCTAGCCTAGTCCACATGAAGTCCTGCAAGTCATAAAGTTCTTTCAAACTGTGCATTGCAGTGAGACATAGCCCCCAAACGCTTCTGATCTGTAACGGTTGTGGCATAATGACCATGCCATGATCAAGTGGATGTGCAATAGAAAACTGGGGGAAAAGATCCCTTCAACTGTGCTTCGTCAGAAACTTTGGTCTTCTGAATATCTTACCTGCTCAGGTGGTTTGGCCATGTACAGTGTATTACCTCTTGTATCAACACACCTGGATACCACAGCCATTAGGGAGCATAGTAGACCAAGAAAGACTTGTGTGCATAAGAAGTGATTTGATTGCATGCAGCATGACTGATATCAAACCCTTTCGATCAGACTGCATGGAGAGCAGGGGTGAGACGTTGACTGGTGTTTCTCATCGTGAAGTCCGGGACGCTCACAGCACTTTAAATACCAAAATCTGATGATGTGATGGTTTTTGGGTGCATTTCCAGCAAGGACCACATCATGCCACTCCACATCTTAAAAAAGTTAAGTTTCTGTCAATTGTTGTGTGAAGAGGGTGGCTGCAGGAAGGTCATATGTATGACAACAGAACTTAGCCCCATGTCACACCTCTGGGAAAATTCTAAAGTGTCCGTCTTAGAACTTTCATAATTTCACCAGTCTTAACATCTGCCTCATCCCCCCCCCTCCTCAGGCATCCTTCAAAGGACACGGTGAAGACTGCGTGCTCTAGATTCAAGTCTCACCGGGAGGTTGTGGTGGAGGCTCAAGGCGGCTTCTTCATGTGAGCAGTATTCGGCAAATGATCCTCTAAGAAATCCATTCTGAATTTTGAGAATACATCAATTATTGGCCATTTTTTTTCTTTTTCGAAAAAGTATCAAATATATCCCATGCATCCTGTATGGTGCCGACATGACTTCTCAGGAAGTGATGTCATAAAATATGAAGTAGCTTTCCAGAAATATGTGGTGAGAAAAGAAAAGGTTAGTTGCTCTCTTTCTTTGAGATACAGGTTAGATCATCGAAGTTAAGCGACGTGGATCCGGCCCAGTACCAGATGGGTGACCATTTGGAAATGCTAGGCGCTGTGCGTCATCTTCCCATGCCCGAGATATACATACAGCTGGTGACCGCTTGTGAATTTGATATTCCCTGTAAACTTCCTCTTTCGGAGGAAGCCGGTATAGCTCGCGCAGGGCTATTACCACACCAGGTATTATTCGTTTGCGGTTGCCTCACATTTCGAAAGCTCACATGAGTCCACCTTCTTCTTAAGGACATTTTGGAATGGAAGGGTGGGGGGATTGGGACACATAAGCATAAAACAGGTTTGACAATTCTCCGCGGAGAAATGTAAAAAGTAATCTATATATTAATACGATAGTGTGTGTGTTCGCGTGTCACGCTTACATCAAAAGCTCTGCGCATGCATGCTGCACGTAGATTTGGAAAAGCATTCAAGTCACCTAATTTTCGAAATATTTTCAAGTATTTCCCTTTGGCGCAACGGTTAGCGACGTAGGTTTTTGAAGTCGGCCTGACTGGTTTATAGTTCGATCCCAACCAACCTCTAAGATTTTTTTTTTCTACATCGAAGGTGGGGGGGGGGATATAGGGGAGGGACGACCGGGAAGACACGTATTAATACGATAGTGTGTGTGTTATTTTGTGTGTCACGCTTACATCAAAAGCAACGACCTTCCGAATCTTTGTATGCTACTCGTGAATTGGAGCCAAATTTAATTTAATCTAAAGCATTTACAAAGTAAGGTTTAGTCGTCGAAATCGAAATTAGTCGATCGATCAAAAATTCGGACGGACGGACACAAAACCGCTTTTATAGGTTAGGAACAAGATAATTAGTATTGACAACATCATTTTGTGTTATTTACACGGGTTCGGCTAGTAAAAACATGAATCTAAAATGAGTAAGTTGTTTTTATTTTCCGTTTTTATATGTAGACTGCGCTGTTCAGCTGTTTACGATGGTAAAAAGATTTTTGCGCTCGGTAATGTTACATAATGGCTCTTTAGAGTTCTTGAGTTTGAGATCCTTGGTACGATAAACCCACCTGGGCATGACACATTCAAAATTATCTCCTGAAAACTCACGAAAACAAAAAAATGAATATAAATAAATTGAAACGCTTACCCTTCGAGCCGAAGGACAAAAATTTGTACCCTTGATGGCTGAAAGAAAAAAAGATATTAACAAAATTGTGTGACCACTCCTCATGTTTCTGTATGTGGATGTGTTTCTCACCTCTACGTAACTTACACATTATCATTTTTCTTAATTTACTATCAATCAAATATTTATTGAAAAATAAAAATTAATAGCACAAACTAAAAATTTTTTTAAATCCTATTTTGAACAAATAATTTAATTATGAAATTAAATATATCAGAAAGCTTTTTAAATCAGTCATTTTAATCTTTTGTTAATAATTGAAACAAAAAAAATGAATTACTTCGTGACACTTTGAAATTTAAAAGGAATTTGGAAACATTTAAACTGTAGAATAGAAAATCGTTTATGGCTTTAAAATTCTTAGCAAATCCTCTAAAAGATTGAAAGTTTGGGAAGCTATTTACATCCAAAAGTTTTATACAAATAAAGATTAAAACATTACCTTAGTTACAAATAGAGATTAAAACATTACCTTAAGATTATTAGTTGCAGTTTTATAACAATTTGGTTCACTTAATAATTTAATGACCAAACGATACCATAATAATTAAATAAAAAATTAATAATTTGGTAATATTTCGTTTTAGCACACCGGAAGTTAACAAGTAAAATTCATAGTGACATTTCTTCATTGCATAAAAAAAACACCAACACTTCACTCGCCAAAAAAAAACTTGCAATTAAAAATAATTTTGCTGCATTTTTATGTGACGAATCAAAGTCAGTAAATGAGAAATCTTCCTAGACTGAGGCAACCTTTGTGTCTTTTTATTCAATTTTGTTTTTTTACATTAATGATTGTTTACAACATTCTTCGTAGCAAACTCAACGGTCCTTTTTTTTTTTTTTTTTAAGTATTTCATTTTATTTTTTTTAAAGGCGGGAATACTACACATTATCTTTCCAACAAATATTGCTTTTCTTTATTCAGAAAACGTTTTACATTTATATTTAAAACGTATTCATTTAAAAACATAAGTTTGTTCTTTGTGAAAAAAAAAACCCTAAACTTTTTTTGTGTGAGACTATTCGCCCTATTTAAAAGTTTACTTGCCTCCTTCCAAAACATGGTAATAATTACACTTAATTAAATACTTGATGAAATAAGTCCGTTCTTCGAGAGAAAAAAAAAAAAACACTGGTAAAAGGTAATCATTTTTTGTTTTAATTAATAAAAAATATAAACTTTAATTAAGTAGTTTTATTTTATCTCTTTTTCTTTGTAACTGTACATGTTTTTACATCTGCTACTACAGACTTTGAACAAAATAAAATTACTTGCAGCCTTAGCAAATATAAAAAAAAAATTTAAAAAAAAAAAAAAAAAAAATCGCTGGTATAAAGTAATACTTTTGTTTTAATAAATAAAAAATATAAACTTTAATCAAAATAGTTTTATTTTTCTTGATTGTTAGTAAAACACATTCATTTACAAAATAAAGTTTGTTCTTAGTAAAAAGAAATTTAACTTAACTAAGCAAAGAAATTTGTTACTGGTTAAAATTTCGAGAACTGGAAAAAAGAAAGTGGGATCGAACCCTTAAACTAATGATCTGTGGTCAGTAACTTTAACCATTACAACAAATGGCGAGCTTACTAGAAATGTGTGAAAATCTTACACTACTTGTATACAGTAATTTGTAAAAACTGCAAGTCATTCTTAAAATTGAACCGGAAAAGAGGCGACTTTCACATAAGCCCTACTTCATGCCTTCGTGTTGTGATGTCTTAATTTTTCTTTATTTAACACTAAACATTTGTTTTCATAACATTAAGTGTTGTTTGGAAAATTTATTTCTTGGCCATTTAGCAGTGTCGGGGGGAGGTCAACGTTTCTTATGATGTATCAGCCTTGTCTGTTCTCTTACCACCTATTATCATAATCACAGCATTATATCCTGCCTGTTCTAGCATATCGACAATGGGGGCCATAACAGTTCAAAGCAGAAGAAGAAAGCTGAGCCCTGATTGGCTGAATGAGGAAGCCTCCTGCTTTTAACATTTTTGGTCTCAACAGTTCTGGAGAAAAATAGTGTTTGGGTGAGATCCGCCGGTTGATAACCGACGTTAAAATTTATTCTTTAAAAGAAAAAGTTCCAGACAAATTCATCTTTGAGGAAGGACATGTTTGTTGGACTCTGTTACTTTAAGTAACGTATTTGTTGGACTCTGTTACTTTAAGTAACGTATTTGTTGGACTCTGTTACTTTAAGTAACGTATTTGTTGGACTCTGTTACTTTAAGTAACGTATTTGTTGGACTCTGTTACTTTAAGTAACGTATTTGTTGGACTCTGTTACTTTAAGTAACGTATTTGTTGGACTCTGTTACTTTAAGTAACGTATTTGTTGGACTCTGTTACTTTAAGTAACGTATTTGTTGGACTCTGTTACTTAAAGTAACAGAGTCCAACAAATACGTTACTTAAAGTAACGTATTTGTTGGACTCTGTTACTTTAAGTAACGTATTTGTTGGACTCTGTTACTTAAAGTAACAGAGTCCAACAAATACGTTACTTTAAGTAACGTATTTGTTGGACTCTGTTACTTAAAGTAACGTATTTGTTGGACTCTGTTACTTTAAGTAACAGAGTCCAACAAATACGTTACTTAAAGTAACAGAGTCCAACAAATACGTTACTTTAAGTAACGTATTTGTTGGACTCTGTTACTTTAAGTAACAGAGTCCAACAAATACGTTACTTAAAGTAACAGAGTCCAACAAATACGTTACTTAAAGTAACAGAGTCCAACAAATACGTTACTTAAAGTAACAGAGTCCAACAAATACGTTACTTAAAGTAACAGAGTCCAACAAATACGTTACTTAAAGTAACAGAGTCCAACAAATACGTTACTTAAAGTAACAGAGTCCAACAAATACGTTACTTAAAGTAACGTATTTGTTGGACTCTGTTACTTTAAGTAACGTATTTGTTGGACTCTGTTACTTTAAGTAACGTATTTGTTGGACTCTGTTACTTTAAGTAACGTATTTGTTGGACTCTGTTACTTTAAGTAACGTGTTTGTTGGACTCTGTTACTTTAAGTAACGTGTTTGTTGGACTCTGTTACTTTAAGTAACGTGTTTGTTGGACTCTGTTACTTTAAGTAACATATTTGTTTTCTCCTTTTTGGAAAATCTCAGAGAACCTTTTAAAGAAAGGATTTAAAAGACCAGTGGTATTTTATTAATAAGGGCAAAAAAGTCCCTAAAAGATAAAAAAAAAACAGACGTTTTTAAATCAAAAAAATATTAAGGGAAGAAAAGCCTAAAGATTTGAAGATTTATAACACAAAGTGGTTAAAAGAAAAGAACAGTCTAAGAAACCTTTTCGAAAATAATTTCCTTTTTGAAGAAAAAAAGATAAATAAAAAAACAGTTTTTTTTTTATTGACTTTATGGGCAAGAAAAACCGATTAACTATTGGCTTTGAGGAGGTTTTGTTTAAAAAGAAGGAATACGGTTGAAAAAGACCCATTAAAAGAAAAATATATTGGAAAGCTGAAAGAAAAGGGAGCTTTTGAAGAATTAGTCTTATGAAAGACTTTTTTATTGAATTTTATTGCAGGTTTCTTTACTTTTCAACTTTCTTCAAGTAAGATTTCTGTTGTTTTTTCTTAATTTTTGGTAGAAAAAAGCGAGGCTAGTTTTCATTCTTTTGGCCCAATTTTCCTTATTGTTCATTTGTTAACCTTTTATCACGTGAAACGATAATTATTTTTGAAAGAATTGTCTCTTACATAGAGACCCATTTTTTTCAAATTGAATGTTATTCTATTGAACTTTTATAGTTTTTTTTATTGTTACCTTGTTTAATGGATTTAACCTTGCTTTGGGAAACAAAAACAGCTAGCATTTTTAAATATTAATAAAAACCGTATTGAATTACTTTCATCATTTGCTACTTGTTGTTTCTCTACCTATTTTCTCGTTACCCAAAATACAAGTTTTGTTAATGACCGCAAAATTACGTCAGATGAGATACAAAACAATGTAAAAATAAATAAATGAAAACGCTTCTTAGGAGATAAGTTGGTGCTTATGCAGATGAGCGGATCATTAAAAAAATTTAAAAAATCATTTTTTTATAAAAACAATATTATATACTTATTCAGTGTTATCTTCTTACTCACTGCAAAAAAGTAGAAAAAATTATCCACTTGAACTTTAATTAAAAGTATTTTTCCATTCTGCGTATCGTAACAGCGATTCGTTCACAGAGACTTCAGTTTGTTTCTAAAGAAAGAAGATTTCGTAGGGGAGATAATCAACTTGCGAAATCATAATAAAAAACAACATGGCGTCTCTGTGAACGAGTCGCTGTTACGATACACAGAATGGAAAAATACTTGTAATTAAAGTTCTAGTGGATAATTTTTTCTACTTTTTTGCACAGTGAGTAAGAAGATAACACTGAATAAGTATATAATATTGTTTTTATAAAATGCATAAGCATCGATAAGTTAAAATGATATATTTAAAACATAATGCAATGGTGAATTTAACTATGATGATAATGGATTTAATATGTGTTGCTAGACCATGCTGGTAATGTCTATGCTGGATCTCTATCCCATAATGCCATCAATGCTTCAATGTCTCTCACCAAGGGCAGATAATCCTTATTCAATGTCTCTTGACAAGGGCAGATAATTTCAAGGTACAAAAGAGTTAACTCTCTTTTAACATAGAAATATCTTCAGATGGAATATGATTTCTCATCTAATACTGACCAAAAGTTCAGTTCCAGGAATTTTCAAGCAAATAGCACATGAAACAAGATGTGAAATAACCAACGTCATCTCTGACCATTTGATTGAAATGGTTAATCACACACCCTAATGTCGCCATTAGAAGAAGAAAGAAGAATAGACACTGACTTATCAATGCTTTCCAATCAGCAGCTCCACAGTTGGATCCAGCAAGTGTTGACGTAATCAGATGAGAACCACGGCACTCTGTTTCAGGCTCTTTTCTTTTTTAGTTTATTTCTGTGGCGACCCCACTCCTCTTCGGAGCCCTCTCATTACTGTTGCTGGCTAGATTGTTGGCTACATGGTATAGCTGTGCATCCCCGCTACTTGCAAATGTTTTCTTTCTCAGACAACTCCTCCAATGCTTTCAAGCCAGATAGCATCGTCCCTTTTCAGACAGATGAACAACTCATGCCTGAATAGTTGCAGGAACTTTCTATCAACATATCCTCTCACTTCAAGATGACTGACTTGCTGTCCACCATTTTTCCTTGCAAACATTGATGAGCCACTCATATCCTCTTTTCCTTTGTATATCAAGGTATGTGATTATTAGCTCAAATGTTGAAGAAGACAACATAGAAGTTTTCGAGCTGACACCAGAGCGTTGACACAACAGAATGCTAAAAAAAACCAACAAACTTTCAGTCAACATTCTACATTAAAATGCTGGAAATTACATAGCTAAATGTACATCCACATATGTTTGAACTCACAAGGATGAACGTTAAAGAAAATTATCTAAAGCTTTGCAATATGATAAAATGGAAAATATGTAAATGCCCATCTGTTATTTTTTTCTCGCCCCTTACCTACATACTCCTTAGTTTAAATTTGATTAAAGTTTTTAAATTTTTAACAAAAAGGTTTTACACTCACCGACAATTGTATAAGCATTAGCGTTGAGATATCTCAAGCAACATTCCAAACACCAGAGACAACAAGTACAACATTTGAGGCAAAAACGAGCAAATTCATTTTCTGCGGCTTTCAACCTAGAAGGGAAAAATAATTTTAAATACACGTCTTGTTAAAAAAAAGGATTATATACAGGGTGTTATGTTTTGAAATTTTTTAGATGAGAATTGATAATTTGCATCATTTAGATTATTCAGACTGTTATTCTCACAACGTTTCAGCCGATGTAACCTCTGACCTTCTTCAGGTGTGTCTTGTTGAACTCAGGAATCTATATGAAATTTTGAAGGAACCCATGGGAGTAGCTTGTTCTCATTCCATCAGCCATGAAGTAATTCATAATTGTATTCTTAGTATCACACACACTGAGAATTGAACCTCCAACCTCCAGAAGACTGCCACTTGATATTAGTGCTAAGTATACTCAGAACTGAGTGACAGTCTTCTGGAGGTTGGAGGTTCAATACTCAGTACGGGCGATACTATGAATATTATTACGAGTTACTCAAGACTTCTACCCATTCATGGCTGACGGAACGAGAGCAAGCTATCCCTGTGGATTAAATAAAGGGTTTCATTCAAAATTCCGTACAGATTCCCAAGTTTGACGTACCTGAACAAGTTCAAAGGTTACACCGTCCGAAACGTCAGAATAACATCAGAAATGAGAACAGTCATCCAAAATAATACAAATTGTATACAGGCTGTCCGTAAAGTTTGGACATATAGGTAAAAAAAAGAAATCAGTTGAGATTTAGTTGCTTCCCATGGTAGCAAGAGATGGCACATGGCCGGATGGTGGGGAAAACCAGCTCTCTCAAGGGGGCACTCTGATCAGGTGCAAAAATAATCAAGAATGGACTTGTCGGCATTCCTCAGTAGAGGCGCCTCAGGTGATTGGCAATATACCAACTCCCCTTCTGAGGGAGGTGGTAATATCTGGAAGGGTGCACCTCCTATGATCGAGTGTGACGAACGTGATGATCCTGAACCAGGAAGTGGCCCAGATTTGCTTCGTTCCTGTCATAAAAGAGCCCATCTTTGCCTGGTGTGCAATTTAAAAGTTGAAGAAATGTTTGAATTGTAAGTAGAGTGAGGATTTGAACACTGTCCGATGGATTATGAATACCGGATTAATTTTAGTTTTTATTTTAACATCCGGGACAGCAAATCCATGTGTAGTTATGCAGATTGAGTTCGTTTACGTGGGTCTGATTTAACTCGATAAAAGAAGGAAGAGAAATCGCATTTGTTGCCGGCAATTCATTTCTAAACTTGAGGTTGCGAACAGCAGAAAGGAGAGAAAAAAAAGCAAAGAGGAGAAAGGAGAGAAAACGTCGAGCGAGCGGTGAGACATTTTTTTTTGCTGACTAGGGCAACAAGTGAAATTAATTTTATTTAATTCCGTGACATTTACTTTTAACAGCCCCTTTTGAGTCAGTGAAAACTCCTCTCTGTTTAGGGTTCCAAATCCCCTCTTTCATCAAGCCTAACCATAACTCATACCAACAAGAAAGGGTCTGATGGTTCAAGTCAGCTCCTGTTGCCATAATGATGCCAAAGCAAAACAAATCTGGTATGACAAGATTGCTTTCCTGAGGGCTACAACATGGTCATCTTCAAATCTAATATCAATAAACACTTGCCATAAACCATCCTCATAAGTCATCAGATTTTATGAATTCTAGTCATAATATTCATCATCATTCAACTGTTAATCTATCCATCGCATTAACCTTTATCCTCGAGTGGCCTTTATCCTCGATAAGTGGTGACTAATTAGTAAATTTAAAAAAAAAGAAAAAAATTCACTTACTTTTTGTCAAGGTACATGAGAATCATCCGTGGCAATTTTACCATTGTGATAACCAAGCTTCCAAACGCTGCAGTGCCAAGATGGTAAATCATCACATGGAAAGTGGCTCTCGGAACCGTACAAGTCAAAGAGGTCTTATCACTGGAAAGAAAGGGGAAAAAGGGAAATGAAGAAAAGATGCTGTAAAAACGCAGAAAGCATATTGATAATATTCCTATATGCATTTATTTATGACTTGCTGTGACCCAGGGAAATTCCATGGATTGTTTCTAATTCCATATTTATAGCGATCTAATGCTGTTCTTAAACCATGAAAAAAAATGAGTAGTAGGCAGAGTAGTGTATAAATAAAAGTGATGATCAGTGGTTGTAGTGTTGGAAAGCCTTGCCAACTGACCCTTCGATCATAACTGTTCTACATCTAGTAACTCAAGAACTCTCATACATTCTTTCAACATGACCGCAGTCGCTTATTCTGCACACATCTCGCTATACTGTTCAATTTTAATCTTCCTCTGAGGTCATCAGATCTAAGCCTGTCTTTAACACTCATATTACACATCCATTATATCATTTCTCTCCATGCAACGCATGTTCTCAACCCTCACTGGCCAGGTTTCATTTACATGCATCATCACGCTATGTCTGATAGACTCTTCCCTTGGTCGACAATGGTAACACTCTGCTTGTTAGTAATAGCAGAAGTTCCCTGAATTTATTTCATCTGCTCCTAACTCTTGCAATAACACTAGAACCTGCTCCTCCTTGTGCTCCAATTGTATCACCAAGATAATAAAACTTGTGAATAGCCTCACCATCCAGAAATACTTTCTCCACATCTGAGTTCTCATCCATCTCCATTGTCTTACACTCTTGCACACAAACTGGTTATCCTCTCTCAACCTACCAGTAATTTCACTGCACTTTTTGTGTACCAATGCTTACAAGTATCACAAAATATTGAGTTGCACTCAACCCTCTTTCCACAAACTGAGCAGTGGGAACTTTCCTCTTTCTTGAGACTTTCCAACACTACAACCACTGATCATCACTTCTCATATCTTTACTTTCCATAGCATTCCTCCAATTCTTTCACTTAACAAGTAGACCTCCCATTGTTTCACAGGCAAATACTAAATCATTAGCATACAGCACCTCTTCCGAAACAACCCATGCAAAACTCTCTGTATTGTTAATTCTAACATGACTTTGAGCATTTCTGTACATTGCTTGAACCACCTTCACCAACCACTCGTTTGCCTCGAATTTATGCAAAGCCCACCAAATAGCATCTCTTGGCACTCTGGCAAAAGCTTTCTCCAGATTCATAAAAACAAAATACAGGTTCTTCTTTTTACCAAGATACATCTCTTGCATTTGTATCAGGATAAATACAGCACCGGTGGTACTTTTGTAGTGGAAATAAGTCATTAACAAAAGTAACAAAGTCTATCCATGAATATCAATTTTATTTACGACTTGATAGAACAACCAAAAGTAAAGAATTAAGAATGGAAGAGTTGGGAAGAGTTCAAAGGGTCGAGATGAAGAATGTTTTGTTTTTGTCTCTATGTGTGCAGATATGTGTGTGAGTTAGTGAGACTGTGTATAAGCTGTTGCTATATTTAGTGGTCTATGACTGTCTTGTATTGTTTGTTGAGATGCCTGTAATCATGCGCCCAAGGTTAAATTTAGTTATTTGCAAAGAGTCTGTTATGACTGACAAGGGTTCGTTTGGCAAGTTGAATCCTTAACTGCTGGCTATGCTTGAGTTCTGTGACATATCTGTGACGGCATTCTCTTTGCAGAACTAAAAATAATAAGTTTATTTACTTTTATATCATTATTATTATTATTATCTTATATAGAAGTAAAGAGACTTATTATTTTATCATCTAATTTACATACATATTTGTGGCGTGTAAAATTAGATGACCATGCTGAAAAAAAAGAGTCACTCTTTCTCTAAATGCTCACAAAGAAATTAAGAAACATTAAAGTCATTGAATAAACAGAAAGGAATACAAAGATATTTAGAAAGAGAGAGAGATGCATAATTTATTCTAATATTATAATTTATGGCTAATTAGAACAATTAAAACAGATATTTTTCAAACATAATCTCCCAGAACTAAAGTATATTTTAGTATGTATTGCTTATGATTAAAGTAGTACATCAGAATAAAGTCTCAGGGGAACAAACTTTAATTGATTAACTCACATTTAGTATAATAATAGATTAGAAAATACCAAACTTAAATTTAAAAAAAAAAAAAAAAAAAAAAAAAAAAAAAATCGCCAAAAGTGTTGACAGTCTGAATATTTCTAAAAAAAGCCGATTTTACGAACCGCGTAAAAAACCAGGTGGTCACAATTTCCGAGATGACCAACTGCTCGCACGCGATGATGAATTCTGCTGTCCAAATGAGACCAATCACGTGGTACCACCAGAACCAAGAGACAAGAATGTGGTCTTTATAGACGACAAAACCTTCGGGTGTGGAAGCTGGATTTTCTGAAATATCAAAATAAAAAATGGAGGACATTGCCATTTGCAACTTATGCCAGAGTTATTTAATTAGTCACTTTCTTTGCAGATGTTTATAAATAAAACTGAGGAGGAGGAGGAGGAGGAGGAGGAGGAGGAGGAGGGAGTGGATATACTGTTAATCATCATCATCAACCATAATAATATACTTTGTCTCAATATTTATTTATATATATACTATCAAGAAATTGTCCCAGGACAGATATTCTGCTAGTTAATAATAAATTAATTCACTGAACAGAATAGTTTTGCACCACTTTTATGCCTCTCTAGCAAAGATTAAAAGCACACACACATTTATATATATATATATATAAAATATGAAACTAAAAGTATACTTTTAGAGGATATAACCTATAGTGAAATAGTTTAAGCTCAATATACGAGATAGAGCAATTATAAAGATAAATAGAAGAAGAGAGATAAATATGTACGAATGACAAATCTCTCTCTCTCTCTCTATATATATATATATATATATATATATATATATATTTTTATTTATATTTTTTAAGTAAATATTAATTATTTTTACCTACAGACATCGATGTTTCATGCTTACGCAATCTTCCGTGTAGGGGTGTTAATTCACGTCGGTCGGAGGGTTTGAACCCGGTTTTTACAAATCGCCACTGATTTGCAGTCGGGTATCCTTACCCTTGGCCGGTGAGAATCCACATGATAATTAGGAGGGATTTAAATCTATAAATTATTATAATTATATATATATATATAAGTATAAATTATTATTATTATATATATATATATATATATATATATATATATATAATAATTATTTAATATTCCAATGACTAAAATTCAGTCTTTACTTATATCATTTACTTTTGCAATGACAGAATTGACGATGGTCTTACAATTGTTTTGCAACGTGCAATATGCTATAATTAGACGTCGCTTTTAAAAAACCCAAATAGAAGGCATTTATAAAGATGTTATATCGTGCAGAAAGTTCAGGGGAATAAAACAAAAAATAAAAAGGAGACAACACTCACATGTGTTCCCCCCCCCTTGATAACAGGATGACAGAATTCAAATCAAGACACGATTTTTAATTTATCACCAATATCTCTTTCTCTCTCTCTCTATATATATATCATTTACTTTTGCAATGACAGAATTGACGATGGTCTTACAATTGTTTTGCAACGTGCAATATGCTACAATTAAACACAAATACACGCTGCTCTTCAAAAATCCAAATAGAAGGCATTTATAAAGATGTTATATCGTGCAGAAAGTTCAGGGGAATAAAACAAAAAGGAGACAACACTCACATGTGTTCCCCCCCCCCCACTTTGATAATAGGATGACAGAATTCAAATCAAGACACGATTGTCAATCTCTCTCTTTATATATATATATATGACATACACTAAACTTTACGTATAGAATCCATATTCTAATTTTGATCAAAATATATGAAATGAGTTTGATACTAAAGAAATGTCAAAAACTTTGGGCCTAAACTTAAGGGGGTCTTAAGAAATTGAAATCCAGAAATTGACACCTACAAAGCATGTGGGCCTGATCTTTTACCAATAATAATAATAAAGAAATGCTCTGCTGAACTGGTCTCTGTCTTCTCTCCAAATTCTACAACAAATGCCTTTCCGAATCTTGCTTCTCTGATAGCTGGAAAATTGCCTTTGTGGTACCAGTCTTCAAGAATTCTAGAGATAGAACTGATCCTCAGAATTATCGCTCCATCAGCCTACTCCCGATCATCGCTAAAATCTTTGAATCCTTAACCAATCTAGCAATAGTCTGTCACCTCGTTAATGCTAAACTTCTTTCTGACCATCAGTATGGATTTAGGCAAGCACAGTCTATTGTGGATATCCTAATGGTCATCTCTAAACGCATATACCATACACTGGACAAGGCAGATGAAGCTAGCACGGTAACGCTTCATATATCCAAAGCCTTTGACTAGGTCTGGCATAAAGGTCTTCTCATAAAAATTAATTCATATGGTATTACTGGACGAATTTTTAATATAATTAGATCCTTCCTATCCAAAACAAAAGATCCAGGTTGTCCTCGATGGCCGTTCATCCAAACAACATGACATAAATGCAAGTGTACCCCAGGGATCTATCCTTGGACCTTTATTGTTCCTGATTTTCATAAACGACCTCCCTGATGACATTGTGTCTGAGATGGGTATATTTGCTGATGACACTACGCTCTACTCTCGTCATGCAGTTAAATGGGTGCGCACATATTTGTAGCAAAGTGACCTCCAGTCTGTAGTGGAATGGGGTCATAAATGGATGGTAACATTTAATGCTGCTAAGACAAAGCTCCTTTCCTTCAACAACTACAAGAAACCTATTCAACCATCGATTGTTATGGCAAATAACACCCTACCTGAGAGTCCAACGTTCAAACTCCTGGGCCTAACACTCATAGGTAACATGAATTGGAACAAACACATAGAAGACATTGCCAAGGCTGCTGCAAAGAAAATGGGCTCCCTCTACCGTGCTAGAAAACTTCTCACACCTGACAGTATCCTATCTCTACAAAGCCACCATCCGCCCATGCATGGAGTATTGTTGTCACAACTGGGCTGGTGCATCATCCACTAGTCTCTCCCTCTTAGACAAGGTCCAAAAAAGTCTCTAATCTAATAGGTCCCTCACTATCCACCAAGCTCCAGGACCTGTCCCATTGCCACAATGTTGCATCCTTGTGCTTGTTTTACAAGTAGTTAAATGGAATGTGTACCGATGAACTCGCTGCTCTGGTGCCACTTCGATATAAATACACTCGACCAACCTGATACTCAGCTAAATCCCATCCATTCACTGTAGAGGTCCCCAGATGCCAGAGAGCCTTCTACTCCAGTAGCTTCTTTCCTCGAGCTCCCGGCCTAATGTGAACAAGCATCTTGCTGCACAACTCCCAATTTAGGATGACTCCAAAACTTTCACCCTAATTCTTAGTAGTCCTTTACGTCTACAGCGGCAACTTGTCTTGTTTGGGGGTGAATTATGTTAAAAAAAAAAAGGTCAAATATTTGAAATTTGAAGTGTGAAGTTGTGCTCATATTATGTCCCCTAACAACATGAAAAGAAAAAAGAAAAGCAGCAGGCTGGATAGAGAGAGGAGGGGGCGTATTAAGTAAAACAGCTGAAATGTGATTATTTATGGGTAGGTGGTTGAGGAAACAAAAGAAGTGGGTAATGAAAGAGAGGGGGGGAGATTTGTTGGGTTTATTTTACTGTTGTTGAGATTGTGTCGATGGCAGTACATTGAGAAATGGTGGTTGGTTGTTATGGCATGTCAACCATTGTTGAGTTATTTTATGCCGAAATCATGAATGTATGCTTTGCATAAGATTGTAGATTTATTAGTTCTGTAGGTATATATTTTGTATATATTTTGTCAACAAATAGTCTGTAAGCGATAGATTCTATTTAGCCCATAGATGAGATCCTAACAGGCAGTATCACTCCGGAACACAGTGGTGACCAAGTAGTGATTCCACACTCCCAAAAGATCTCACATTGAGTCTTCAACACAGGACGGTTTAGGGAAAGCTTGATGCAGTTTTCTGTCATCATTAGTTTAGTTGAGGGAGAAAAGAGCTTGAGTAGTTGGGAAATAGGGTAGGCATCTGCAACAAGCCTGTTGGCAAGTGTGTGTAGGTATTAGTATGATGTTGTATCAGCACACCCGCTAAATAGGTAATCAGTATTTCGATGTCAAACGAATATAAAAAAAAAGCATTTAAGGGTTAAGAAATTGACTTCCAAAGAGAAAGATGGATTTTGGGGCGATACAATGGTGTAGAGATGGACACCTTGTTCCAAAATGTCCGAGGCAGTTTCGTGTCATGTCAAGACAAATCTTATTGGACCCTGACAGATACTAACACTCTGGGTCAGAGTGGACCTGGGATCAGTGGTAATTAAGGGGTGACTCCACACTCCCTAAAGCTCCCAAATTAGGGCTTCACCACTGAATGCATTTTGGGTTATACACAAGACCAAGAAAGAAAGGAAGAAGAAAAAAGTATATTTGACTTCTTTTTTTCATCTTGTTTTTTTTTCCACTTAAAATATTGTCTTGCTGTTTGTCTGTCTTTCTGTTTGTGCACCCAGTTGTTTTTTTAATCCCTAACGATCGATACCAGAAGACGTCACATTTGGTGAGCATTTGCATTTTATATTCTTCGTATCTGTTAGGACACCTAACGAAAAACGGAATTACCTCTCTCGAACCATTTCGGGAGTTAAGAGTTATCGCCCTTGAAAAAGGTCGGTTGCCCAGGGAGAAAGTAAACACAGACCACGGCATCAGACTGTTAATATGTCAATCGCATCCAGCGGCAAATTAATTCAATCATTCATTCTGTGTTCAGTTTTAATAAATCTGTTAAACGTTTCTCTTGATAGTTCATTCATTTATTTACAAGTTATTATTTATAATTAACCTAAATTACGAGGTTATAAAAGTATCTTAGACAGCAGATGGCATACTTGATATAAAAAAAAAATGGACGACTAAGCAAGCGTAACCAGACGATGCTGATAATGATGATGATACTGTTATTTTTAGAAGTCGGTGGGGGGGGGGGGGTTGATAAACAAAAATTGTTTCTTACCTGCAGTTGAAAGAAAAGAAAGTGCCACAACCCAATAAACCAAGAACGATCCAAGGACAAGAATGGTCCAAAACGGTTGGATAAGAAGCAATGGAAGGTCCCCAAGACACTTCCCGGCTTCCTTAAAGAGGGACACGGCCAAGGAAATGCGTTTCCTCATCACAAAAATCACCAACAGAAGAATCACCTGGAAAAAAAAAAAAAGCAAAGTAACAACTCGGACTGGAATTTGATTTTAGACGCGTCCACGCATCTTTTTAAGAGTCTCTTTCCATTGGTCTGCACTTCTGTTGGTCCGCCCTTCTGTTGGTCCGCCCCGGTTAAGCTTGAAACAACATTTTCATTGTTACACATGCTTTACTAGCGTACACTCTCTGTCAAAAATATGGGGGGAAAAAAAAGATGCTTCACCAATTCTCACTATTATCTAGAGAGATTATCAAAATATTCATGTAAAATCATAGAATTACTAACCAGCAGAGCGTTCCCACTGTCGACTAAGAGAAGTGTTTATCAGGCATGTGTATGCATTACTGTGATGATGTATAGAAGTGAAACCTAGCCAGTGAAGGTTGAAGACATGTGTTGCATGGAGAGAAATGATATGAGAATTATACGATGGATGTTTAATGTGAGTCTTAAAGTTTAGTTCTGATGACCTCAGACGAAAATTAACTCTGGACATTATAGGGAGATGTGTGCAGAACAGGAGACTTTAGTGGTATGCCCACATTGAAAGAATGGATGAGAGTTCTTGGGTTAGTAGATGTAGAACAGTTGATGTAGCAGGTTCATTGACAAGGATAGGCTAAGAAAAAAAAATGGGAAGAAGTAATAAAAATGGATCTGAGAGAAAGAGATAAATAAATAAATACCTGGCCAGAGATAGGTTACTTTGGAAGTCAATTTCTTAACCCTTAAATGCTTTATTTTTTATATTGATTTGACATCGAAAATACTGATTACCTATTTAGCGGGTCTGCTGATGCAACATCATACTAATACCTACTCACACTTGCTTAAGGGTTTTTTAGAAGAAATTGAAATTAAGTGAATCTTGTTTCATTGGTGTCTAATGATTATGGATCAAATTCAATGTAAATCTGAAATATTTGAATTTTCAAATGGGAACTTGTGCCCATATTATGCTCCCTAAAACTCCTTAAATACTCCAAAGAAACAGAAATTTGAGGAATATTTATCAATTGATGCCTTATACCTATTGTTAAAATTTTAAAAGAAACGGAGGTATCTGAATTTTCATGGCGGGCTTCCATCCCCTTTCTACTCCCTTTGCAAAAAATAAATTTGGATCCCTTACACCTAGCAGCTGTGTTCAAAAATTCATAATGATCGGTTACTTCGTTTAGGAGTGAATCCAGTACATACAAAACTATAAACATAAACATACCTAACTTTCTATAGATAGAGATAATCAACTGGAGCTGACCCTTTAAATATGTGACACTTGTGTCAAACTCTGCTCTGATACGGACGGAATAAATCTGAATTTGAAACTGTTGTTGGTAAAGCACGATGAGCAATGGAACCCAAAGTGCACACACTACTGTCCTTTAGCAGGTAAAACTGATGCTGGTGACGGCCAACATTTTGCCCACCGTTGATTTTATAGCTCGATCGACCACCTGTGTTCAAGATGGTTTTTAATTTGTTTCAATCTATTTTTTTTTTCATCTGAGACAAGGCATATTGCCACCGAGATGCAAGGGGGTACTATGATAGGGACCGGATTTTTACTAGATAGGGGAATTTGAGCGGGGAGTTGAGCAGCAAGAGATCATCTTAAATTAAAATTTCTGCATGTTTGTATGGTCGAGGAAACATGGAGCAGGGAAGGAATAACAAAGGTAAGCAGTCCGAGGAAAGAAATTATTAGAGTAAAAAAAATCTCCGGGCATTTAGGGACTTGTACAGTGAAGGGGTGGGATTTTGCTGCTAGTCAGGTGGGTTGGGGGTATTTTCGTTTATAGGGATAAAAGTGCAGTAAGTTCATCATGGAAAGTAAACTTACAGTTAAGATGGTTGCAATGATGGAGTATGCAAGGAAAGCGTTTTCTCCGTTGATTTCGACATCAAGGAAAGGGATCTGAAAAGCTTCGTCGCTGTCCAACTTGGTCTTGAAACTTCCGTAAGTCCACCAAAGGAAAGCTGTTCCAACTGGAATAAAATAAAATCAATCATTATTATTGGTTGTAGTCATCATTTGCGTTTGTTTGCGACAGTTGTCGTACTCGGACCGATGAGTCGTACGGTTACAGTTATTTGATATTAATTAGTTATCAAATTTAATCCATACTTCTGTTGAAGATTCTCGATTGTGTGTTGCGATGTCGTGCTGAGACAAACGGCCATCTGAAAGGCTTTCTTAATATAATTATTCAATTAATCAAACGAATCACTGCTGAGTTAATGAAAGATTTATTCAACCAAATGATCATCCTGTAGCTGAAATGTTAAAAGGAGAGAGAGGAGAGAGAATGAAACGAAACGAAGTGGTATTCACCCCAGGCAGATTGAACCGGCTTTCTTTGAAAGAGGAAGTTTCTAGGGAATATTAAATTCACAAGCGGTCCTCAGTCGTATGTATATACCGATCAGGGGAGATGACGACATTAGGTTTTGCAGTTCTTGCAATGCCTGGTATTCCCAAATAGTCACCCATCTGGTACTGACCAGGCTCAACGTCGCTTAACTTTGAGAGAGAGAGAGAGAGATTGGCTTGGTTTGGTTTACAGCATATCTTTAGCTGGGAAAGCCAAATTTTAGATGAGATAAAGGAAGAGAGTGTGTAACTTTTATTTGGAACATAATACAATAGAACAACACGATGCACAGACGGGAAATAGTTTTATGTAGGAGAAACACAGGAACAATGCAACAGAAAGTACAAGAGTCTTAAGTACGAACACAAGAAAAAAACATCGGTCATCATCATAGAGAGCTTTTAATTGGGAACAAGGATAAGTGCATTGGTGTATATAACTTTTCTTTACGATGTAATACAATTGAACAACACAGTGCACAGACGGCTAATAGTTTTATATAGAGAAACACAGGAAAAAAATGGAAGATAATACATTGGGTTTAGTATGGTGAATGTATACAAGACGAAATAAACTCTATCCCATAGTTTGTCGATTCTCTGCTTGGCCGACAGCAAAGAAAGCAGGATCTACATCTTGTCTGTTTGGGAAAGAGTAACGCCTGAATCACAACTCGCACATATCAACAGAAAATAGTTCATTCATGTAAGCTGCTACATATCAACCATCTATTGGTTATTTAATGCTGAATAAAGTTGTCAAATGGAATCCTAAGTTAGGATAATTATTTTATATTGTTTTTTTGAAAAAACAACGGAAATTATTTTAAACAGTTCAACTTCTTTGATGAAGATTCTTCCAGTTGTAGTATTTCCTTCGGCTTTGTCGCAGATCCTGACAGTCTATTAGTATATGTTTGAGTGTATAAGATTCTTGACATGATATACACATTGGAGATTCTTCACCTTCCAATAAATGTTTGTGGGTAATATATGTATGTCCTATACAAAGTATGGCTACTACAACCTCTTCTCTTCTTGCCTTTCTGTAGCCTAAAGGCTACTCAGCAATAGTTGGCCAAATCTTGTGTAATTTATTACTTTAGCATCCATCTCAAGATTCTTGCCATTTTTCTTTGATTATCCTGTTTATAGAAGGTCAAAGATCAGTGTGTGAAATCCTGGTATTTGTAGGTATCATGTTCAGCGATTCTTTTGCTTCTCTATCCGTTTTTTAGTTTTCACAGATACCGATATGACTCGGGATCCAGCATAATGTTATTCGACTCTGCTTCTTGTTATAGATGGAGATGATCTTGTTTAAGGTTATCCATTTTTTTGTTCTTCAGTGCTGTTAGCACCGATAGGGAGTCTGGGAAGATGATGAATTTATCAGTACTACTTCTATCTTCTATTATTTTTAGAGCCAAGTGTATGGCTGCAGCTTCTGCACTGAAAATTGATGCTTTGTCAGGTAGTCTATACTGCATTTTTATCTTAGTCAGGATAGCAGTGCATCCGACTCAATCTGATTCTTTAGATCCATCTTATAGTTAGAATTATGTTTTTTTATGTTTTCAAATTCATCCTGAAATATATTTGGATTGGTTTTGTTTTTTGAAGTTATTGTCAAATCAAGGATACAAGATGGTTCTTTTAATTCCCATGATGAAATTTTGGAAATTATTGATTGGTATATGGGACTAGAGTCCAATTCCAGTTTGTTTCTAAGTTCCTGGATATAGTAACTAAAAGGTTTAATAGCACCGATTTTATATTGTGAATTACACACACAGCCATAGGCAGGATTTAATTGACATGATGATAACTTCGTCACATATTGAAATGCCAATTTTTCTCTTAGATGCAAAGGACCTTCATTTTCTTTAATATATAAGCTTTCCACTGGAGACATGCGAAAAGCCCCCAATGTGAGTCTCAGTCCCTGGTGATAATTTCCAATGGTTTAAAGTATGAGGGTCTTACTGCACCATAGATGAAACTTCCATAATCAAGTTTCGATCTCACAATTGTTCGATACAGCTTGAGTAGGGATTGCTTTGTAAAATCCTAAACTATTGAACTTATTATGGAATATGTATTCTAGGCAACAGTGTATGCATTTATTTTTTGTAAACTTTAAAACTGACTTGTATATTTTGGATTATTGGGACTACTGTTCTCATCTTGAGTGTTATCATCACAACGTTTCAACCGCTGTAACCTCCGGCCTTCTTCAGGTGTATCTTTTCGAACTTGGAATAGGTTAATTGCTGTGTTAGTTGGAGATACCTTATACACTGCGACCAGCAATAATAGCTTTCTAACAAAAATAGTTATTTCTCAAATTTCCATGACTCAATAGCGGAAATCTTTCCACAGGTAATCTAGCAATAATTATTCTATTAACAGAGTGCTAGATTACCTGTGACAAAATTTCCGATATTGAGTCATGGAAAATTAAGAAATAACTATTTCTGTTATTGAAGTGTTGCTAAAAAAATAAGAATTCATAGCTAGTATTTGCAAAATAAAATACTTGTTGCAATCACTGCATGTTTACTGATCAACGGTAATAGCTTTTCAATTAAAACAACCAAAATAAACGTTTATTAGTGAAAATAAGGAATAAATAAATAAAATAAAGATGAATGGCGGTTATATTTAACAATTAATTGATATAATTAAATATATATAATAATTAGTTCAATACATATAATAAACAAATACGTTATTTAACAACATGACCATCATGGACCTTTATAACTTCGAAAAGTTCTTGTATTGACTGAATCAGTCAATTTTTTTTATAGTAAGTCCATTTTAGATGAAAATTGACATCCATTGGCATAAACATATCGTTTTATGATAGACTAATAAATGTCTATTGGGTTTAAATCTGGGGAGCATGGAGGCCATATTATCAACTTTGTATATTTGATGTCAAAAGATGCTAAGAATGCTTGAGTGGCATGGGCCGAGTGAGCAGGAGCATTGTCGTGCATAAAAACAAAATCCCTTAGTAGAGCAGCCATGTTCCAAAATTCATGATGATCAGTTAATTAGTTTAAGATTTAATCCTTGTTTAGGAGTGAATCCTGTACATACAAATATATAAACATACCTAACTTTATATAGATAGAGATATATAAAACAAGCCGCGTGTACGTGGTCCCCCTCTGTATGTGACTCGATGTGGCGAGTGTAA
Source organism: Sepiola atlantica (assembly GCA_963556195.1). Lineage (NCBI taxonomy): Eukaryota > Metazoa > Mollusca > Cephalopoda > Sepiida > Sepiolidae > Sepiola > Sepiola atlantica. The sequence goes on along the minus strand of OY744516.1, from coordinate 15,613,870 downwards.
AATGCAATAAATTTGGGCAATTTGGGGCATTTTTGACCCCCTTTGACCCCCTGGGGGCGCGAACCAAGGTCAAGGATGCTCATTTTATATTCAGAACAATTGCCTCTACATTTTGGCCAAGTTTCAGAAAAATTGAATGGATGGATGAAAAGTTATGGAGCAAAAATGTCATTTTTTTCCATTTCGAGGTCTTTTGACCCCCTGGAGGGCTAACCAGATTTTTTTTCAAAAATCGGAGAATGTCACTTTCTAACCTGACCAAAGTTACAACTTCATGCAAAATTTCAGAGAAATTCAATGGATGGTTGCGGAGAAAAATCCGAACGGACGGACGGACATGCCTCAAAACATAAGTCCCCCGATTTTATAAATCGGGGGATCAATTAAGTCAGTCGGATTCTTGACTTTGGTTATCGATAGCTTCCGCCCTACAAAATCTATGTGTGGATAATCTAAGTTAAGGGTTAAGTAAATGCTCATTCCAGTACTTACGGATGCTTCCAATAGTGACGAGGATCAGGATCATATAGACAATAATACCAGCAAGGAATCGCATGAGAAGCAACATGACAAAAGACATACCTGGAAAATACAAGAACAATAAAAGAAATCAATATTGTATTGATAATCGAAATTTTTTATTAATGATGTGTCCATTTTACTTATATTTCCTTGTCATCGTGCTATTGGCCCCGAACCATTGATGTAGTATTTACCATGAAAAAAAGTTTCCTTTGGATTTGTTTAACCCATTAGTGCCTATATATATATATTTTTTTAATTTATTACCAAAAATCTTTTGTAGATACAATATTATTTAATACTAACTATGTGAAAGATAGTTTGCACTTCTTAAGAAGAAGAATAAAAAGGATGAAAAAAAAAAACAAAAAACAAATATTGAACAAATAACTGTTACCAAAGGCAATAAAAGTTACCTTTCTACCTACCTGCGTTTTTATTTCAATTGAAGATTTTGTTCAAATTGTCTTATGTTGGAGCCAGAATCCAAAATGGCGGACTCCACTTTGGTGGACATCTCTACAGTCTGATTACTTTTTTCTTTTTGTCATTTTCTCATTTCAATTCAGTAGAAAAGTAAATTTATTGCGTTTGGAACAGTTAGTTGTTTTATATTTGTTTTTTCACCCACAAAAGACAAAAAACCCATCAATCAAACTTTTGAGATGCCAACCAAAGTGTCCGTTTACCATTTTGGATTCTGACTCTAATGTAAGACGATATGAACAAAATCTTAAGCAAGCATAATAGTGTAAAGGTAAGGAGTCTTGACTACCGATCAAACAGTCGGGTTTCAAATATTTGCTGGAAAACACTTGCTATGTCTAGCTATACTGAAGAGCTGTGATATATCGAAACAGCTGTCCATGGAATACTGTTAGGGTAACTCACAAGGAGGCTGTTCTATCAGTAGGTAGAAAAAAATACCGGGGCTGCTGTACTGTCACTTGGTGAATGGAGTCTGGACCATGCCAGAGTTTCTGGTTGGGCCCTGTCGATGCCTTATTTAAAGGGAACTGCTATGGCTTTTCTCTTCAATGGTTTACAAAGATTTTTATTTACTCATTCTCTCTATTTTTAACTCTTCTACTTATCTCTTTCACATTCCCAATATGAAAAGTCCTGAAACAAAATGTAAGCGTAAACTCAGTAACTCAATTCCTACGATGGATCCCTACTACCAGGTCCCTTTTTCCAACATTAGGGGGTCTGTATTCCAACTTTACAGAGGTTGTAATTTATTCACAGGAGACCAAACCCGACCTCTTGTTGTTTCTGTGTGAAACTGGCATTAGACAATCAATTTCTATGTAGAGATCATCCCCCACTAGATTGTAAAGTCAATTTTGTCAAATTTTAGATGTGGCAGCAGTGTAATACTATTTAAATGCGAGCGTGTAAAAATAAAGTAAGAATCAGAAATTTCCAACATCAGATTAAAAATTAAGTAAGTGAATGGAAAATTCCATAAATAGTAAGAGTAGAACAAGAGATACGTGTACAGGAAGTTGAATCATGGGTGGAAGTCCAAAGTGACACGTAGGAAGGAAAATCTTTTTTCTTTGGCAGATGAGCTGATTGTGTTCAGTCACAGTTCCCGAAGCTCCGTCTTTGTTTACCAGACCCCCCACCCACCCCACCCTCGTCAGAGGTCGGCAATGGGGAGCTTATATGTAACTCTTACAGTGTCGTAAGAGAATGAAGAAGTAAAAAATAAAGTGACATGAGCCATTGAGCAACAATTGTTGGAGTTTTTTTCTTTTATGTTGTACTTAGTTGCAGCGACTAGGTGAGAGAAAAAAGATAGACACATTGGCTGCCACATCACCACTGTGTCTACAGAAATTCAACCAGCTGATTCTGCCGATAAAGTGGATTGAAGAATACCCCAGCTATGCTACAGCTGTTCTTAGGACATATCTGACTCTTATACAGGTAGAGGATAGCACCAGGAGTCAGATACTTTCTGGAGCGGTGAAATGATCCAACCATTTTTCAAGGAACTTTATATAAATAATAGCTATATCTACCTGGCGTTGCTAGGGATGCAGTGACATAATTTTAGTTTTTAATTTTTATTTGTTTGCACATTTTTAAACTGAAGTTAGACAACTCCTATATATTATATTCTTCCGTTTAAAATTAGTCATCCCCTTGCTGATTTTTAATTTTAGATGATTATTTAAAAATGTTTCATATTAGCAGTCGTCCGGGCCGGACAAAGTAATTTTAGCAAAGCACGTTAATCTATTGCCAATAACATGGTACAACAATAACAAATGAAAATTGGCGAGTCAGAAGCAAAGATTGATTTGTCAGCTTAAATGCTATTCGGGTCTGACTTTAAAAAAATCCGACAACATAACTGTATATGTTAAATATATAAGAGATAAAACAACTTTTAATACTTACATAAGGCGATGAGGCAGAGAAATATAATTTCTTTCCAACTGCGATACAAATCCCCAAGAACCTTCTCGAATATATCTGTGTCGTTGAGGTACGCAATGATTTTCTTTGCAATATCTTTAGGAATGTCCTTCAGGTTGGATGGAACGCATCGATTTAGGAGTGAAATACTAAAATGAAAAGCAAGGAACATTTTTGTTAGGAATCTCAGTTGAACCAATCGCTGAAATAAGAGAGAATGAGGATTAATTTGTAGGGATCTCGGCAAAAACATGATGCAAAAGAAAAAAAAAAAGAAAGAAAAAAGATGCACAAAATGTGCAGAGTAAGAGAGAAAGTTGTTACACTTGTAAATTTTAAATTGTCTCGGTCTAGAAGGATTTCTCCTTCACTGATCGAGTACACAACAACATTTGAAGCGTAATATCAGAACAGTTACTACACCTTGATCTTATCTGTCAGGGTCTTATCTCTGGGTTATGTGCCCACGTTGAAAGTTTTTAGCTATCATGAAAATAAAACTTTGGTACGGGATGCCTACAAATAATAATCCATGATGCAAAAAGATATGAATGATTATTACATAAGCGAGCATCCGTAGAGTTCACAAATGGTGAAAATCAAATTCTGGTTAGGGATACTTAATGCAAGTCAACAAAAAAGCTTACCTTTTATATACGATTTTAGGGCAGGGTCCCCTTGTTCCAGTACCACTGATAGGGTAGTCAGCTGGATTCACTTGGTAACTGCAAAGGCGTACCCCAGTCGTCTTTGCATACGACTGGTATTCACGTTGGGTTGACATCTTTTTGTCTGGGCATTCTTTAACGCAGATCGCCATTGATTTAGCAGGATTTTCAATATTCATAAAGAACACATGGCTGAAAAGATATTTATTGAATGTTTATTATAAAAACATAGCCAAAAAGATATTTTTCAAATACAAAGCAATCATCATCATCATCATCATCTGTTTTACATGGTGACATGTGTTGGACGGCTTTTAGATATTGACTTTTAAACTGACCCTCTCTGTCCAGATCTTTATTCATACCTCCTTCTCTCAAATCCATCCTTATCACTTTCTTCCATGTTTTCCCTAGCCTTTCCCTGTCAACTGACCCTGTTACCTCAACTCTTCTACATTTACTAACTCAAGCACTTTCATCCATTCTTTCAGTGTAACCAAATCAAAGAAGGCTCCTGTTCGGTAAACATCTCCCTATACTGTCGAGATTTAATTTCTGAACTTACTTCATCCACTCCTAACTCTTGTTATCACACCAGCACCTTTCTGTGCTTCTATGGTACCACAAACGTAACAAAACTTCTAGACAACCTCAATAGCCTCGCCACCCAAATATACTTTCTCCACATCAGAGTTCTCATCCATCTCTATTGTCTTACACTTCTTGCACACAAGCTGGTTATCATCTCTCAACCTACCTGTAAACTATACTGCACTTCTTGTGTACTCCTTTTCCAGAAACTGAGCAGGGGAACTTTTCTCTTTCTGGAAGCTTTCAAACACTACAACCACTGATCATCACTTTGGTCTTGGTAACATTCACATTCAGACCGTTACTTTCCGTAGCATTCCTCCAAGTAGACGTTCCATAGACAAGCACTAAATCATCAACATAAAGTATCTATTCCGAACAACTCGTACGAAGACACTAATGAATCAATCTTCATGAAAAAATCTTAACTGAAAAGTCACATCATCATTGTATCAAGTGTAGCATTTATCCATTTTACATGCTGGCATGTGTTGGACGGTTTTAAGAAATTGACTTCCAAAGTAACCTTCTCTGACCAGGTCTTTATTTATCCCTCACGTCCATTTTTATCACTTCCTCTCATGTTTTCCTTGGCCGTCCCCTGTGAACTGAACCTGCTACCTCAACTGTTCTACTTCTACTAACCCAAGAACTCTCATTCATTCTCTCAACGTGGCCATATCATCGAAGTTTACTCTTCTGCACACATTTCACTATATTGCCCAGATTTAATTTTCCACTGAGGTCATCAGAACTAAACCTGTCTTTAAGACTCACATTACACATCCATCGTATCATTCTCATATCATTCTCATACAATTTCTTTCCATGCAATGCATGGATAGAAGCCATGTCTTAATTGTTCTTACAAATAAACAAAAAAGATAAAAAAGAACTAAAATATTACTTATAATAATATAACAGGATTTATTTGCATTCACAAGTAATACATTAAAAGTATCCAAAGTTTCTTAATACGTGGATATATGACAATTAGTCTTTAAGAGCAATCGGACAGTAGATTCCAGCGATTAATATACATCGTTTCATAGTGCTCCTTCATGACCAAAGACACCTCCGCTGCATGTACCCATTTGTGTGACAAAGTATCCGGGGCCCCATGGGAATCGGGTACCCTGGTGACGCGCTAGTATGCATCTTGGTGGTGATGCTATGCCCTGCGTCGAGACGAAGTGGAGATATAAAACTAGTATATATTTCACATAGAAACGAACTTATTCAAACAACAGGAAAGAGGTGCCAGTTAGTCTCATGAAATCGTGTTTGGTAGTCAGAATCCATTACCTCCCAAGCAAGGAGACAGTTGCCAGATGGGAAGTTAGAGATTATGAAATTCCGTGATCTTAAATTTAATTCCAATAATATCAATAAAACGATGTTGTTCTGCGAAGGCTGTTTTGACTTGGCAGATATTTAGCTGGGCCTGTCATCGTTAATCACGAACTCGGTCACAGATCATCTCCAGCTGTGTGACAGAATGAGAAAGCGTTTGTTTTGGTGATAACACTAGGCTAGAAAGAAAATTCCATTTATTTTAGGGAAGGGGGGGGGGTGGAGTGAGGCGTGTGTCCCCACCCTCCTTGAGAGAGGAAGACACGCAGGAAGAAAGATGGCAGAGAAAGGGGTGTACATGATAGACATCTTCAATAAAAGAATGTGCGTTTTTCATGCACGAGCAGAACCAGTAGAGACGGCGAGAGAGACAGTCAGAGTTGAATTGTCGGGAGACAGAGTTGGACGTTCGTCCGGCGCGTGCCGATGATGGCGTGCGTGGCGAAGAGAAGAAAACTGGACGAAATCCCCACCGTCGCCTTCGCCAGTTAATTTGTGACTAAACAACTACTTGTGTAAAGAATTCACACACACACAGAACCAACGAGATAACTTAGAGAAAAAAACAACTTTTACGAGTACGGTAGACATTAATCTAATGTAAAATCAATTTTTTTATTTTATTAATAATTACTCTTCTATACAAAAATCCCGACCGAGTTGTCGAACATTGTTCTTTTCCTTTTGTTCTGCTTTGAATGATCTTTTGCCCTTACAGAGCCAACCGGTTGCTGTTCGCCTAGTGATCGCTCGCTGATATAAACAGTTTCAACATGGGAGTGTATGTAGCTGGACGAGATGACAAGATCGGCGATGTCATCATCATCATCATCCCGGCCTAGAGGAATTTCGATCTATATTTTTTTTTTATTGCTATTACGACGATCGGCACGAGTGGAAGTCATAAAATGGCACCGCGAACAGGGTGTTACACCTGTGCGGTTGACAACACCACCACCGTGCACATGAGTGGGGTTCATATTTGTTGTAAAAACGGACCACTGAAAATCAAAGATCTTCAGATATTTTTTCTTCTAAAAGCCCCCAATTAATAATTTGAGAAACACTAGGTTGAGAAAAGGATAGGTTTATTGTGTTACAAGTTTTTATTCGGCTGCTTTCGTCTCGGAGGTGTGATCGGATCAAAGAAAGAAAGAGAAGGAGAGAGATTATTAAGTGTACAGCTTTTCAGATTACAAGTTTGTTAGTGCATATTAACACGTCTCTTGATATATTAATTGTATTACAGACTTTCGTATCCATGGTTCTATATTCCCAGTCCTGCTGATCTTTTTTGACCCCTTGTCTAGAACATTTTCTGTCCATTCCTAAACACTAATATATGCATTTGCTATCTCGCCTATAATTATGAAAAAAAAAAAAGAAGGTTTATGAAGCACCAAAAATGTCAAAGTAGGGTTAGGCTTTTGTATTGCTGTATGTTTAATACAGAAGTAGACAACATGGTGACACCATAATGAAAAGAAAGAGGGAGAGACAAAGAGATAGAGAGGGAGTGAAAAGAAAAGGGGATGGGGAGAGGGGAAGGGAAGAAAAGGAGAAGAGAGTAAAGAGAAAGAGAGAGAAAATAGAGTGACTTGCTTTTCAAAGGTCACGAGTTACCTCCCTTTGAATAAATAATATTTAAAACAATCAAAGAACCTAAAAACTTTCGTTGGCTTGATCTTCTGATGCAATTATTTTGTGTTCCGTTCAGACTGTTTTCCCGTGCCATTTAAAAATGGACAAAATATTTGGGTTTGACTTTTAAAACTAAATTTCTGCTTTTGTAATGCGGATCAAAAGTATGTCTCCTTTAAATTTTCCAAAAATGTTAAACTTGCGCACAGAGAGAGCAAATAACAGATGTCAATTATTATTTAATATCAGGCAACCCAGGTATTATCCGGGAACGAATGGGGAACTGTGTACTCTTGCTCCTAACCCTGAACCCCATATTACCATTTTCATTCTCAAATTTTTAATTTCTATATTTTTTTTTAAGTCATACATAAATATAATATAAAATAAATGCCATCTTTACTGTTTATGGATGTCCGGCGCAAATGCAGACCCCACAATATTATTGTAAAAACACCTAATACAAAATTAATACCACCATCGGATTCCTCATGTAATTTTATTTGGGAGAAGTTGTTTGATCTTGTTAAAGGGTTTAGTTTGCAATTGCATCCCTGAACAGACAGACAATGACGCCACAAATGCAAATTATTTTGTACTATCTGAAGCTCTCCATACAAATTTTTCCACCATACGACGTGAAATTTGATCAAATTATTGACTCTACACCAAATGGAAAATTCAACATACGACGTCAAAGTTTTGTGGTCAGCCCGCTATGTGGCAGCACTCACAACGGGATGGAGAGTTCAGTTCACAGTTCCGATTCGGTCCCGGAACAGATTAAATTCGTATTTAGAGGTTTGACTGTATAGTACAGATTATTATGCAGTATTAGTTACTAGCCGGGCTACCAGGCATTGCCCGGGATCCTAATTTTTGTAATTACATAGATTACAGAAAAAAAGTAAAACTAGACAATCTGCTTAAAATTGTAATTTGAAATGTCGAAGGTCATTTAGGGACAAAATCAGAGCAAAAATGCTTATGTCCCGGATTAGGTTTGAACTCACAAACTTTGTCTTTAAGTATGGTGCGCTAACAGATTGACCCCAGCAGCAGGTATGAAATTATGACGCTATTGTAGAATCAAATTGACATTTTTTTTTTTTTTTTTTTTTTTTTTTATTTTTTTTGGCTAAGAAAGCATACGCACAAGCCATGTAAGATAGGCAAAAATTTAATCAGTGTACAAAAATAAATCAAGTTTTCTCTTGAAAGCACTGATAGTAGGCGCTTGGATGACCTCAGTGGGAAGCCTGTTCCAGGGGTTGACAGAACGAATTGAGAAGGATGCTTGACGCCTCTGAAGCCGAAATTTACGACAGTAGAGCTTCTGGTCATGACCTCGAAGGCCTCTGTCTGGCGCACGAGTAAAGAATTCGTCAGCGGGGAGATTGATGAGCCCATTCAGGATTTTGTAAACCAGGATGAGGTCCCCTCGCATCCTTCGAATTTCGAGCGTCGGAAGTTGAAGACGGTGGAGTCTTTCTTCATACGAGAGATCGGCAAAGCCAGAAATCATTTTGGTTGCACGCCTCTGGATGCGTTCAACATGAAGTATATCCTTTCGGAGATAGGGACTGCACGCCTCAACACCGTACTCCAGCAAAGGTCGAACAAGCGTCAAATAGAGTGGACGGAACACTTCGGCCGTCAGGTTGATGAAGGAACGTCGAATTTGAAACAAGACGCCCCGGGCTTTGCTGGACATTTCAACGCAGTGACGAGACGGTTTGAAAGAGCTATCCACTCTTACACCAAGATCAGTTGCCTGAGATACTGAGGCCATTTCATGGTTGTTCGGACCGATAGTGAAGAGCTGGGATGGTCGCGCGCCAACTGGAAGATGACTGCATTTGGCTGCGTTGAGTGGAAGGTCCCAGTCTGAGGCCCAGTTTGCAGTACAATCCAGATCGGTTTGCAGGATGGCATGATTGCGTCTTTGCGCTATGAGTTTGACATCATCAGCGAAAAGCAAAACTTTGCCCTGAAGTAAGTCTGGAAGGTCGTTGACGAACAGGAGGAACAAAATCGGGCCAAGGACTGAACCTTGTGGTACTCCGCTGCAAGCATTTGCTTCTGCTGAAGTGCATCCACTCACAGAAACTCGAAAAGTTCGTGCTTGTAGAAACGACCTAATCCAGCTGATGATGGACCGGTGAATCCTGTACCGATCAAGCTTGTGAAGGAGCAGGCGGTGGTTTACGGAGTCAAACGCCTTGGAGAAGTCCAGAAACAGGATATCCGCAGCATCGCCATCATCCAAAATCTTGGTTATCCATTCTTCCGTAAGAAGGAGGTTGGAGAGGCAGGATCGCATTGGGACGAAACCATGCTGGGTCTGAGTCAAAGATTTGGTTCGTTCAAGGTGGTTCATCAATGCATTTTTCAGGATTTTCTCCATAACTTTGCAAATGATTGAAGTCAGGCTCACGGGGCGGTAGTTAAGAGGGTCGGTTTTAGCGCCTTTCTTGAAAATGGGGCATACTGTAGCCACTCTCCAGTCCTCTGGTACGACACCGTCTGAAAGTGAGTGATTAAACAGGTCCGCTAGTGGAGTTGCCAGAACTTGCGCCAAAACACGAAGGACTGCTGGATGGATATGGTCAGGTCCTGGGCTTTTGTTGGTTTGAATGCTGGAAAGGGTCACAAAAACTTCTTGAGGAGTGACTTCAATAGCTTGCATTGGCTGAACATCATAAGTCGGCAGTGGAGGAGGTTGTTGCTCGTTGTCTACCCGGTATATTGAGGAGAACCTGTCGGCAAATAGCTCGCACTGTTTACCAGGGTCGCTAATCGTTCTTCCATCTGGAGTTCTCAACGTTGCTATACGGTTCACAAGTCTCTTGTTCCGCTTAACGTGGGCGTAGAATCTTTTACGGTTTGAGTTCACTCTGGATGCCAGACGTTGCTCATATCGAAATCTTGAAATTCTCAGCATGTACTCTGCCCTGTTTCGCTGTTCACGGTACACTTCATATGATGCATGAGTCCCAAGCCTCAAGTATTCGGCCCATGCAATGCCTCTCAGTCGCCATTCTCTTTTGATTCTGCTAGTTATCCAGGGCTGGAGGCGCCTTCGAGGAACAGTGAATGGAACAGCCAAATCAGTCGCCCAGAGAATAGCCTGTTTGGTGGCTAACCATTTTTCTTCAACTGAGGGGAGATTGGCTATGGCATTCCAGTCGATTGTCGAAGCTGCATCAAGAAGAGTGGTATGATTCAGTGCAGCATAATTGCGTATCGGCAACTGGTCTGGTGATTGAGTAACAGGTTCCGTGTGTAGGATGAAATCGATGACAGCGTGGTCGCTGCGCGACAAGGGTGGCTGGAATTTTACATCTGACACCGTCATATCGTATTTTGAGAACACCAAATCGAGCGTCGACGCCTGTTGACCACGAAAGCGGGTGTTTGATGCAACATGCTGGACGAGAAACTGCTCTTCAGCTGTTTGGAGAAGTTGGCAGTCAAAGTTCGAAGCGGGGTTGCATACATGGTCGCTCCATTCAATAGAGGGTGCGTTGAAATCTCCAACAATAAGACAGTCAACAGAGGGACTCGAAAAGTCTTCGATAGCCTTGCATAATCTCTGGTTATCGTCCTCGTTTGCTTGTGGGCTACGGTAAAGGGCGAGAATAGGAAAGGAAGATCTGCGAGTCTCTATTTGACACAGAACTGCATTGAAAAATTTTGTAGGGAGCGCATGAGGAGGCAATTCTAGCTGAAGGGGTTTCAAATGATCTCTGATGTAGACGATAACTCCACCGCCTCGGGCACCTTCGCGGTCGCAGCGAAATGATACAAAACCGGGGATGTCCACCTCGGAGTCCTCGACACAACTCTCGAGCCAGGTTTCAGTTATGACAATGACGTCTGGATTGGATTCTTGAATTCGCAATTGCAACTCGGAAAATTTGCGAAGAAGGGAGCAAGCATTGGTATATAATACTTTTAGGGCAGACTCATGGGTGGGCAGCTCATTTGATTGGCAGATTTTGTGGTGCTGGTGAGTTAGGACTCCACCCGTGTTGGTGATAGGGAGGGGGCTCTGACTATGAGAGGATTGAGCCAAAGGAACCGCTTCATAAGGCGACCGTCCTTGATGAAGAGACCCTTCTCTCCCTTCGCTTGGCGTTCGGTTAACTCGCGTTTTACAGTCCTCCGTTTTATTCTCTCCTCGGGGGAATATTCCTCTCGAAAACCCCACGTTTGGTTGACAGTGCGGATTTTGTCTCCGTTTTTCAGGAATAAGTCAGTTTGTTCACGATCGGCGAAGATGATCTTGATAGGTCTTGGTCGCTGGGACGATGGGTTGTTGTTGAGCGTACCGATTCGCATAACCTTGCGGATGTGCGCAACTTGATCGTCTGACTCGAATGTAGCACCGATGCACTGAGAAACTGCGTTTTTGTCGTGCTCTAAACGCTCTTTGTAGTCGGCCGAGGCCGATTCTTCAACCCCATAGATAACGACTGCACAATTCTCAGGCACTGGGATCTCTAGAGGGACTTTGGTTTGGTTAATATTGTGCTTGTGATGACGCCCGTTTGTGGAGGTTTGCCAGGCAGCTAGGTCATTTACATTGGACCTGGCACTTTCGAGGGAAACCGTGGAGGGGTTGACACTAGCGGCCTTGATCTCGTGAGCTGGTTGAGTGGCAGAGGTTTGGTTGGCGGGCAATGTCTTTGGCTTAGAGTTCTGTTGGCTTTGCTTGGCTGCTCTCTTCGATTTCGGTGCAGCTTTAACTTTCGTGGCTTTTTTTTTCGTAGCTTTTTCGTTTGCAATTGCGTCTCCCTTTTCTTGACTTGAGGATTCAGTGACACAGGGAGGAGCTTCACAAGGAAGGAGTTCGGGTAACAGTTCTGCATGCCGAGAAGGTGGTGCTAACTGCGCTTCAACTCTCAATTTCCACCGCATTAAGCATTGCAAGTCTTGGCTGAGAGAAGTGATAAGCGAATCGCTTTCTTGTTTGGATGCGAGTAAGCAACTGAGTTGTTCTTTGAGGCGGCAGTTTTCGGAAATGAGTTCGTTCAGTAGACCCCTCAGGACATCTAATTCGCTTGCATCATCATCATCGGTGTTGGAAGAAACACAGCGCACAGATGTAGATCTTGTAGATGCAGGCATAGTGAACTGGAATCAGAATTTGATGAGATGATGCAGAAGTGATGACTGAATAGATCTGCCGGGAACGGATGATGATCCTCAATTGAGAAGGTATTTTTTTTTTTTTTTTTTTTTTTTTTTTTTTTAGAGGTAACGTTTAGAGGTAACGTTTAATTAAATTAACTTGTAATGTACTAAAAGCATGAATTAGGTAGTAATTAAACTAGCTTGTAATGTACTAAAATTTACTGGCATAAAGGGCTCCAATAGTTGATAATGTAAATATTGCCTAATTCAAGCAAGAATTTTTATATTAGATTATCCACTCCTGGACTAGCAGCCAATCAGAACTCTGAGAATGGAGTTGCCTATCTGAGCATAATGGAACATTTCAGCCTTTTTATAAATCGTTTTTTATTAATGTTCTTTTCAGTTTATTTGTTTGTAGCTCTGACTACTAAATTCAATATTGCGCTGCTGCAAACAGGAGGCATGGATCCTGAAGATTGGGAACATTATCTTGTCAAGACAGGAATGTCTGCCAGCTCCGTCAAAACCTATGCTGTCACATTTGCAAGTGAGAAGCTAATAAAAAAGAACCTACAAATGATGGATCAGGCCATGTTAAAAGAGCTAGCGGTCACATTAATGAAAGAATCCATATCTATTCTTAAGCAAGTTAAGGAGATCTCCATCTAGGCAACTTATGCTAAGGTACCAGCAACTAAACTTCCCCAGTATCATCTTGAAATGACCCCCCAATAATTCAGAAAATTCAGGATTGATTGGAAAGTGTTCACCAAAATGGCAGGATTGCCGACATCTTAAGCCAACATCCACCTATACAATTCTGCAGATGAGTCCGCTCAGAATGGCAGTCAACACCCACCCTAAATTCTGCACCACTGACCCAGAGAAGCTACTACGGATGATAGAGGCATTGGTCACTCAGAGGTCAAATTGACTAATTTCTGCCTGGAAGTCACAGGGCGAAACCGAGACAATACAGAACTACTTCATCCGCCTTCAGGTTACAGCCATGAACTGCAATTTTGTTATGCCTTCTTTGTAAGTATGACCTGTTCGACATATATGTCAAGGACTAACTCATCAGGGGAATAGGAACGACACACTTCAAGCAGACTTGCTGTCCAAACAGAATTATGTCATTTTGAGGCATTCGAATCAGCATTGCGAGACTAAACCTCAATGTCTGACACCTCCGACATCGCTTATGCTCAGATGTATACAACCACAAGCGAAACTCAAGTAATGGAAATAGATGCGTGTTATCCATCTTTCTCTCAAATCCATCGTTATCGCTTCCTCTAATTTTTTCATTGGCCTTTCCCTGTCACCTCTACTTTTCTACATCTAACCCAAGAACTCATCCATTCTTTCGTTATCATATTCGGTTTAACGTCCATTTTACATATTGGCATGTGTTGGACAGCTTTTACAAATTGACTTCCAAGCTAATCAATCTTTGGCCAGATCTTTATTTATCCCAATAAATAATGAACATGTGAACCACTCACATTAACCCCAGCCCCAGATTGTACTTTCCAGCGGAATATGATGAATGTCTTCTACGTTGAATACATTGCATACGTTGTCTGTGCAGATAGACTTACTGGTTGGATTATTTTGTACTATCTAAAACTAGGTCATTCCATCACCTCAAAACTGATATCCATTTAAAACTTAAAGAAAGAGGCAAAATGCCTTCAAAAACCGTGTTAGATGCAGATATTTTTTTTTTAAATCAAAAGATTTTTTTTTTTCATCTTGACTTTTTTTCTAATAATCTTGCTTGGTACAACAAGCCTCGTCAGAGATTTAAAAAAATAAAAGGTATTAATCTTATTTTTTTCCGTAAGAATCCTTCCTTGTCTTGTAGAAGTGACGTCCGATGTTGTGCGGACTTAACAGTGTAAATGTCTATTTTAAATTTGAACTTAAATCGCGCATGGTCGCTGGTAGATATAAATTTGGGAAAGTTCATTTTTTTAAGCATCTTTAAAATTTAAAACTTAAAGAAAGAGGAAAATGCCTTAAAAAAAAACATGTGTTAGATGCAGATATTTTTATTAAAATCAAAATATTTTTTTTTTTCTTCTTGACTTTTTTTCTAATAATTTCGCTTGGTACAACAAGCCTCATCAGAGATTTAAACAAATAAAAGGTATTAATCCATTTGTCGGAAACTATTCCATGCATATGGCACCCAAGAAGAACTAAGCAGCGATGGTGGCCCACCTTTTAATTCCAACATATTTCAGTAATCAGAGAGTCTTTAGTAGTTTACCCTCAATCTAATGGCCTAGCAGAGCTGGCTATAAAAACAACAAAGAGGATAACTCATGGCAATACAGATATTCAAGGCTTGCTGAATAACGACAGTTTTGCCCAAGCCATCCTGCAATATCAAAACACCTTTATCCAAGGAATTGGATAGCTGCAGCTCAGAACTGCGAGATAAGCCTGTCTTAACACAACACTTACTTCACAGAGCAGTACAACTGCATATCACATACTCTATGCCAACTCCAAGAAGAAGAAATAATCTTGATACAACACTCAAACAATCGTTGATGGGACACAGCAGGCAAACTTATCGAAACTCGCCCTAACCATCAATATCAAATAAGAATTGATGAATCAGGCAAGAATCTCTCTGCTAAATCACAGATTCCTAAGAAAACTGGAAACATCTGAAATTCCAGTTCCTATTCTTAAGTGATTTGCCCGAATCCCCCAAGCTAACACTGTGGGGTTCCCATACACCTGGAACACCAGTGCTGTAAACCAGAGGACGCGTAGTGACATTGGTCAGTCACCCAACACCACTAAACCAATGCCAACCAAAATCTGCCTTGAAATTGTTCAGGTTACTCCCTCACAATCAACTCAGAAGGAACTCAATCTTTCCCATTGCATACTGGCTGGGGGTTGGGTGTAGAATCAAACTGACACTTGCCGGCATAAAGTGCTCCAATAGTTGATATGTAAATATTACTTAATTCAAACAAGAATTTTAATAGTAGATTATCCTCTCATGAACTAGGAGCCAATCAGAACTCTGAGAATGGGCTTGCCCATCTGAGAATAATTGGAAATTTCAGTCTTTTTGCAACCTACACCTTCTCCTTGTCACCGGCTACTGCTGTAAAGTGAATCACAGTTATATAAAACCGATCTTCTTCACGTGAGTATGAATTCTTGATACCATAATAATTAAAAATCCTATTAAAAAAAAATTATTTAGTTTAACAAAAAAAATGTTACATTATCCCCAACTCCAGGGGGAATCTGACTCTCTGCATGCCACAATCAGTACAGCTCAGCATAAGATAAAATCATACCCGGTGTTCACCTACAGCGCTCCTCCCGAACTGAGGATTTTTCGTTCTGGAATCAAAGTAAAAATGGAGTTTCCACAGTCAGAGAGGATCACAGCAGGAACGGTGAATGTTGGGACGCAAAGGAATCGCAAATGATCTTATACTGAATTATACTGTTTCGCAACATGTGAAGTGTCAGACTCCCCTTACACTTATTAGAGATGCTCATAACAAAAAAAAAAGAATAGAAGAATCAATTAATCGACTCACGTCTTTTCTGTCATATCCATTCCTGAATTCGATACATTTTTGATTGGGTCGTTGCGTTTTCCACAAGTGTTGCCAAAACTGTCATAGCCAAAAACAAGGCGTTCGCCATCTCCGTAGGTGAATGAAAAAGCTGAAATAAAGATCTGAAAAAGAAAAAAGGATGCAATTAAAAATTCTATTAAAGGAATATAGAGATTTTAGAAACCCTAACCGCAGAGACAAGTTTTTCTGGGTGGGTAACAATGAAGGGACTGGAGGTGTTAGGGTACTTATGGTAGAGAGTTGAGTTCAAAGTTTTTGATATCAAACTTGTTTCTGACACGATCCTGGTTATTAAGCTTATGGTGGATAAGAACATTTTTATCAGCTGATGCACCAC
This sequence comes from Sepiola atlantica, assembly GCA_963556195.1. Classification (NCBI taxonomy): domain Eukaryota; kingdom Metazoa; phylum Mollusca; class Cephalopoda; order Sepiida; family Sepiolidae; genus Sepiola; species Sepiola atlantica. The sequence continues at coordinate 15,597,560 of OY744516.1, read as the reverse complement.
TGGAGGCAGGAGGTCTTGACGTTTTAGACCAAGGATGCTTTCTATGAGAGTTTTATGGTGGTTGTCCCCAAACTCTCTAACAATGAGATTGTCATACCCTGTAGTGACTGGCATGGTCATTGGTCAATGGTCATATCGGTACTTGATTTGTTTATTATGAGGCTGTGCATGGTGATCACGGCTATGGTGTCTGTAATCTGGAAGGGAAGCATGCTTTAGAATTTGTTGTGGCCAATGACTTTGTTGTTGGCAATTCTTCCTTTGCAAAGAGAGACAGTGATCCCATTATACTTCTGGAAACAAAAAAAACAGAAAACAGGTAACACTTCCCCGCCAATATGATGACAGAATTCCAATCAGATCGCCATTAACATAATATAGTAGTAGGCCTCCGTCAGTCAGAGTCAACTATGGGTGATGCATCCTTAGCCTAGTTGTCCTGGCTATCTGCTCGGCTGAAGTAGAACTTCTTGTGGCTGAAGAGACCAATGCGGGAGTGGTAGTCTCTGTTGCAAAGGTCAAAGACATGTGTGGTCTCTGGACTGTTGGCATTGATGCTCTCATTTCTGTGTCCAGCAACGTTTATCAGTTTCTCCCCTCTCACTGCTTTCAGATGTTGGTTCAGGCTCCCTTTCCATCTGCAATGCTGTTCAAAGACCCTATATCGATGTCGATCTTCATGTCTCGCCTCACAACATCTTATGAATCAGAGTTGGGGGCTGCCAGTTGACCTCCTCCCAGATTCCAGCCTTCCATAGAGGATGTCTTTTGGAATGCACCAATCTTCCATGCGGTGGACATGGCCTAACCAACATAATCTGCATTGCCTGAGGAGGGTGGACATGCTGGGAAGGCTCGTGCGGGATCAGACCTCTGTGTTGGACACCTTATCCTGCCAAGACATGCCAAAGGTGCAGTGCAAGCTTCGCAGGTGGAAGGTGTTGAGTCGCCGCTTTCGTCTGGCGTAGGTGGTCCCCGACTCGCTACCATACTACAGTGTGTTGATGATGCAGGCATTGTACACGACCATCTTAGTCTTCACTGTAAGCTTGGGGTTCTTTCACACTCTGGATGTGAGGCGAGAAAGTGTTGTAACTGCTTTCCCCATCCTCTTGTCAATTTTAGTGTTAAAGGAGAGGTTGTCGGTTATGGTGGAGCCAAGGTACGTGAACTGGTGAATGATATCGAATTCATTATCATCAATAGTGACGGCAGGTGGTACCTTGACTCGGTGTCTTGTCCCAAGATCTTGACTTATTCAGGTTGATGGTAAGCCCCAAATCCTTGCAGGCCTGTGAGAAGCGGTCCAACAGTGCCTGCAGTTCTTGCTGGGTAAGCGTCGCAACTGCTGCGTTGTCGGCAAACAGTATGTCTCTGATGAGAACTTCATGTAGCTTTGTTCTGGCTCTGAGGAGAGCAAGGTTGAATAGCCTGCCGTCTGATCTAGATAGATTCCCTCGGTTTCAGAGCCAAAGGTGTGCTTCAGGAGGAAGATGAAGAAGATCCCGAAGAGTGTTGGAGCAAGAACACACCCTTGTTTGACTCCGCTGCAGATACTGAAGGGGTTGAAGGAGCCCTGCAGAAATGGACTATCCCTTTCATCTCGCTTGTTTGCAGTGGATCTTTGCAAAAATAAATAGAACAAGACTAAAAAAGGAGAAAGAAGTATATATTTGTTCTTCATATCGCTTGTTTACAGTGGATGGCTCACTATTGAAATTGTTGCAGTGGGCAAGTTATTTCGTTTTAATTGCAAAGTGTCTTCGTATATATTTGTTTTCCATATCGCTTATTTACAGTGGATCGCTCATTATTGAACACACACACACACACACACACACACATATATATATATATATATATATATATATATATAAATTTATGTGTTTTTACAAAGAATATATCTTTTTTTAAACATATAGTACTTACAATATCTGAAATATTTACAATTGTAAGCTCAATAAAGTTGTATTACAAGATTCAGAGCATATATAACTTATTTTTGAATTCCACTGACCATGGGAAATCAATCCAAAACTATAATTTTCATTAGTTGTTACAATCTCTTTATTTCCATATTTCGATGAAGGTTTATTCTTCTTCCCTCATCTTATAGTAATTTTTTTCAAATTTAACAGTCATCCCTTACACGTGTTTCATGGCAAAAATCGGATAAGTATATTTTATTAGTCCAACCTTGTCAATCATCAGAGGGTAGCATTATATATTGTTGAGTTGTGAAAGAACATGCTAGGTCAAAAACACAGGCGAGAAAAAAAATATGGTGAAGTTCCAGATTGAGTCCTGATAAAAGTTTGGCAAGTTGAAGTACACAAAAGGCAAAAACTTACATGAGGAAATGCTGACAAATTCAAAAGAAAATTTTTTTTCTAAATTATATATATAATGTTAAAGTAAGTAAAATGTTTTAACTTTTGTTGTATCTAAATGAGACAAGAAAATATCTACCCTCAATTCTACAAATATAAAAAGTGAAGTAATTCAAATCTCTAAGATACTAGTAAATACTACAGGTGTAATTTAGCTTAATGATAGAATTTTACGTCCTACAGAATTCATATATTACAACTGAGAATAATACAAAGTTTATGACAATCAATATTATGTAATCATGCTAAAGAAATTCAACATCAGCAAATATTTATGTGTACATATGTTTCAGAGCAGCACAAAATAATGAAAGAAAACATCCCATCACTTCGTTACAAGTCCAGGTAAACAATGGAATTGCTAAATGCTTACAAACACATAAAACAAAAATACCCATCAACATGAAACATTATTTTTATATTTTGTATTTTTTCTTTTTTTTATGGCTGGTTATAAATAAATTATCCGAGTCAGATGTTAATATTTAAAAAAATACAAAACGGTGGATTAGCTACTCAAAGTTCCAGTTTGTAATGAGTTCTATTGAATATTATGTTTTAATAAATAATGCATAAATCTTTCTGAATATAAAATACAAAAAGATGCAAAAATTATAATATTAAAATACAAAAGGGTGCAAAAATTATTAACTTTAAAATATAAAAGGGTGCAAAAATTATAATATCAAAATACAAAAGGATGCAAAAATTATAAAGAAAATATTTTGTTTTGTAAAGTATAAAAATAACAAAAATCTATTAACTAAAAAAAAGTGACAAGCTATTTTTAAGCAAAATTTATAAACAAACGAAATGATATTTAAAAAATACATAATTTTACTTACAAAACTTTTTATAAAAAAAACAAATATAAAAAAAACATTTCTATTTACTTGGCTCCCAATGAGGACAAAGTTAGACACAAGGTCGGTTTTTAATGTAGGGAAAGATTTATTTTAAGAAAAAAAGGGAGGGGGGTTACATTTATTTACAGGTATGATGAAATAAAATCTAAAAAATACAGTTTTATTTACAAAATTTTTATAATAAAAAACGAAACAAACAAATATTAAAAAAAAACATTGCAGAGAAAATTAAATATATTTTTTAGATCATTAAAAAATTAATCGATCGTCGCTGAATTTAATGTTTTATAAAAATATTTAAATAAATATTGGATGCTCTTGTAATAGCATGATACCAAATTGCTGCTGAAAACCTACACAATCGAAAACTAGTCTTAAATCCACGGTCTACTTTTTTTTCTTTATGTACATTAATTAAACACCTAATTAGGTTTAAATTAATTAAAATAACATTTAAATTCGACTAAAATAAACTTTTTTTAAAAAAACATCTTTGCATTGTAGTAAAGAATATCATTTCATTGTAATAATATAATCATTTCATTGTAATAATATAATCGTTTCATTGTAATGACAATCATTTCATTGTAATAATATAATCGTTTCATTGTAATAATATAATCATTTCATTGTAATAATATAATCATTTCATTGTAATGACAATCATATCATTGTAATAATATAATCGTTTCATTGTAATGACAATCAAATCATTGTAATAATATAATCATTTCATTGTAATAATATAATCATTTCATTGTAATAATATAATCATTTCATTGTAATAATATAATCATTTCATTGTAATAATATAATCGTTTCATTGTAATGACAATCATTTCATTGTAATAATATAATCGTTTCATTGTAATAATATAATCATTTCATTGTAATGACAATCATTTCATTGTAATAATATAATCGTTTCATTGTAATGACAATCAAATCATTGTAATAATATAATCGTTTCATTGTAATGACAATCATTTCATTGTAATAATATAATCGTTTCATTGTAATGACAATCATTTCATTGTAATAATATAATCGTTTCATTGTAATAACATAATCGTTTCATTGCAATAACACAATCATTTCATTGCAATAACATAATCATTTCATTGCAATAACAATCATTTCATTGTAATGATATAATCGTTTCATTGTAATAACATAATTATTTCATTGTAATGACAATCATTTCATTGTAATAATATAATCGTTTCATTGTAATAACAATCATTTCATTGCAATAATATAATCATTTCATTGTAATGACAATCATTTCATTGTAATAATATAATCGTTTCATTGTAATAACACAATCATTTCATTGCAATAATATAATCATTTCATTGTAATGACAATCATTTCATTGTAATAATATAATCGTTTCATTGTAATAACATAATCGTTTCATTGCAATAATATAATCATTTCATTGCAATAACAATCATTTCATTGTAATGATATAATCGTTTCATTGTAATAACATAATCGTTTCATTGCAATAATATAAACATTTCATTGCAATAATATAATCATTTCATTGCAATAATATAATCATTTCATTGCAATAACATAATCATTTCATTGCAATAACAATCATTTCATTGTAATGATATAATCGTTTCATTGTAATAACAATCATTTCATTGTAATAATATAAACACCTTTTACTTAAGTCTTTTAATGTTAAGGGGTTTCTCGTTGATTTGAAATAAATGAAAATTAAAAAGAAAAATTGCCTTAAAAACTAATTATAATTAATAATGAAGAAAGAAAAGGTAGATTTGAGACCATTTTTCGTTTGTGTTCGTTTTCAGCATTCCAAATTCACTTTTCAAAATACCAGCAATTTGGTAGCGTGCTATTACCAGTGCTCCAAATATTGGATTGTATTAAAAAAAGGCACACAGAAAATACCTTTTCGAAAGCGGTTCTTGACCTTTGGGCTAAAAGCAGAGTGTAGTATCTGTTCTGATACTGTACTTCATCTTTCCTCTCCTCGGTCAAAGAAGGATTTTTCCTGCTAGACACAGGTCATTTTAATTTTCGTCCCAATCCAGAATACCTCCTATTTTTTTAACATAGTTCACCCCAAACAAAGCAAGTTGCCACTGTATGTGTAAGGGACTACTGAGAATTAGGGAGAAAGTTTAGGGGGTCATCCTAAATTGGGAGCTGTGCAGCTTTGTACTGTCATTTTGGTTTTAGATAGAGTGAGGAGGGCAAAGTGGGTGCTTGTTTAGTGCCAATAAGCTCACACAACCAAACCATTAGTCGAAACTTGAGGGCTGTGGCCTTGAGAAAGCCCATCAGAGATAACTGTAGGGTCCGTTTTCCATGTGCGGCATGGCACGTACAGTTACCCACAATATTATACAACTGTTGATAGAGCAACCGCTCTTAGCACTACCTAAGAGTTAGGGTTCCTGCACTACCAGTCTGAAACAGCAGCCAGACAAACTGACTAACCTTTACCCTCAACCTGTTGGAACAAGAGCGACCCAGACTAGTCATGTGAGACAAAAAACTTTCCCCAAGTTGCCTAGATAGAGAGAAAGAGAGACGGCGTTCATTGTCCTAGTCATGAAACAAGACCAAGCACTAGGTGTCCCTGCACTAGTACTTCTGCGCCTTGCTAATAGACAAAGGAGGAGTGCAAAGGCCGAGCGATAGGTAGAGCCTATCTACTGCTTTAGGGAGCTGGATTTTCCCTACATTAAAAACCGATCTTGTGTCTAACTCATCCCTCGTGGGGAGGCAAGTAAATAGAGACACCTGCAATGTTTTTTTTATATTTGTTTGTTTCGTTTGTCTATTATAAAAAGTTTTATAAATCAAACTATCTATTTTTTAAAAATTGTATTTTTAAAATATTTAAATACTCTCCCCCTTTTTTTTATAAATCTTCAAAGTTTAGAAAACAAAGTTAAAAAAAATGTTGTTTGTTTATACATTTTGTTAATCAAAAAGGTTTGCAACTTTTTCTTTAATTAAACATTTATTCTTTTTATAAATTCCTAAAGTTTACAAAAAACGTTTGTAAAAAAAAACTGCTTTGTTTAGAGCTTGACGATTAAAGAAACGGCTGTTAAAATGAATCTCTTTGCTAGAAAATAAAGATATCGTCGTTGGAACCTGCTTTCTCTATCGTATATATATATATATATATATATATATATATATATATATATACACACGATAGAGAAAGCAGATTCCAACGACGATATCTTTATTTTCTAGCAAAGAGATTCATTTTAACAGCCGTTTCTTCAATTGTCAAGACAATCAAGGTTTTCTTGTATCTTTAAGTACAATGATTCATAAGAAAATAGAAAAAAAAATCGAAAACTCACTTTAGAAAACACACAAGTATTTTTGAATGCCTACAGGAGAGGACTTGAATGCCTACTAGACATCACCCTCGGGTGTCTTCGGTCTCTCTGTACAGGGGTTTGTCAGAGACTCTGACACGAGGATACTTTTTACTTGAAGTAAACCTTGACCAAATTAAAAAAAAAAATGGTGTGCTGTCTCCTTAAACCATCCAGCACGTCTCCCGAATTGCGGACGGGAGCACCCCCTCTATTAATAAAAGGCAGCTTCGAATAATGAATTAGAAGCCGTTGAAAATGAGGAAATGAATGATAAAAAATATGAATAAAAACAAAAATAAATATTGGCAGGCTGGCACTCAGGATAAAAAGGGCCCATCAACCCGTTCATACACCAGGCGGGAAGATGTAAGCAATGGTGTGAACCTTCTTGCCTCTGGAAATGGTGCTCCAGCCATGACAGAGGCCAACCATGGTCAGCCAACAGGCGTTGAGACAAAAGATCCTGGCCCCCTATCTCCATCAAATGCAGCAACAACAAAAAAAGAAACATAAGAGGCTTAAAAGCCCAACCATAAACTGTTGCACAAAAGGTGCTATTGTTTTGCTACCACTACTCAAAGTTTGAAAAGTGGAGCAAAACATCTGAGATCCTAGCTGATAAGATAGATGCCATATTTGATTTTACCAGAGAAATCAAAATAAACCAAAACAGTTGTCTATCCTTATATACCTCTTCAAAAAGAAACACCAAAATGCATAGCTCATCTAAAAAAAATGAAAAAAAATGCAGTGTTTTGGATTTGTAAGGCAAAAAAACATTCAAATCTAAGGGAGACAACTTAGATGCTTTTTTAAATTTAAGATATGCTTGAAAACCTTGATTGTTTGTACAATTGAAGAAACGGCTGTTAAAATGAATCTCTTTGCTGGAAAATAAAGATATCCTTTTTTTTCTATTGTCTATTTATAAATGTTTTGGAATTATAAATTAATATCTATTGAGCTTACACACTACACTAATATATATATATATATATATATATATATATATATATATATATATATTTAAATTCCCGAAACAGTTTTTCATGGTAAACAACTGATGATCCCTTAAAATAGTGTTAGAAATAAACTAATATAATAACTGTAAAAAATAAATTGACTTACATGAATGATTTTCCACTGGAAGACTTGGGACTATAAGTTTTTTTTTTTTTTTTTTTTTGTTGTTTTTTTAAAATATAGTTTTAATGGTTGAGAAACTTCCGAGACTATATATATATATATATATATATATATATATATGTAATAAAGTTTTGTTCTTTTAGGAAACATTGAATATTTTTATTTTCAGATTTTAACTTCATATCTTTAAATAAAATAAACATTGTTTTTAGTTATAAGTATCTTTAAAAGTGTGTGTGTGTGTGTGTGTGTGTGTGTGTGTGTGTGTGACGTGATTAAGTGGTTACAGTTGTGAACTGTAGGCACGGCATGCCAGGTTCAATTTCTATCAGAGATACTGCATTGCTTTCACTAACACTCTTGGGAAAGGTATGAATGCATATAACCTCCCTACCCGTATGAATAACATAATAGGGTAGACTAGACTTTCAAGCCTTGGTTGTGCAACTAGTCTAGGAGAAGGAAAACTCTGAAATAACACCAGTCTTTCTCTGCTTATTCTGGCATTGTTTCTTGTCATCATAGACTTCTCCTTATCACCGAACTCGAGCAATGCTGGCTCGGAAGAGGTGTGGTTACAGATTATGCAAACCTTGCTTCATTCTGAACTTTCTACACAGGCAATCTTACTGTTTTTTTGTTTTTAGTTTAACCTAAAGATTTTGTTGTCGCTCTTGCCATGGTTGTTTGCCATTATTTGCCTCCCAAACAATAGAAGTATTATTTTATTACGTTCAAATTCCTGCATTTATTAAAAGATACAAGAGGTCTTAGAACAACTATTCCATATATAGATATGTTGTTGTTTTTTGTATAAATTTACCGGAATTATTCTGTACAGAAAATTGTAATCAAATGTCTACAATGAACAGTATTTATTTCATGCAGACATTCTCACACACATTACATATATATATATATATATATATATATATATATATATATATATATATTACATACATATACACAGATATCTGCTTACACATACCATTAGACAATTGGCGATCTATAAAAGTACTCAAAATGCTATTTTATGTAAAAAAAAGTCAACAAATCAAGTCATGTGCAGATTGACAACAATTGCTAACTCTCTTTCTCTCTCACCTACGCATGTTGACAGATTTGAAAAATCTAGGTTGTTCAGAAAGTTCTAAGCGATTTTTATATGCAAAAAAAGATAAAAATAAAAGACCTTTCAACAAACTTTGATAAATTAAATAATTTCCATTTGCACCAATAACTTTTGTCTAAACCTTACTTTGGGATAGCTGCTAAAAACTAGTGAAGAAATAATAACCCACTTAAATAAAGTGCATATGAACTTTTAGTAAAATAATAAAAAAAAGAAGTAAAATCAGCTGTTATCTAATATATAAAGTAAAGCGAGTCTGTTTCTCGAATCTTTGTGGGCAATAACTTTCTTCACACCAAATAATATTTGATTCTGTTTCACCAGTTTTTTTTCTTTTGCGGAAAATTTTTCTCTTTACTTCTACATGATAATACAGGGTAGCCAAGAAGTCGTTAATGGATTTTTAACTTAAATAGATTCTTTATTTTTTATGGTATCTTAATGGAATTTTAACATAATATGACGAAGACAATAAAAAATTGTTTGCAAAACAGAACAGAAATGAAAAAGAATTTATTTGTGAAAAATATCTTTTAAATGGTTTCCATTTTCAGCTTCAGAAATTCGTGCCCTTTCCTAAACATAATCCAGGACGGATTGCAGAATTACTAGATTACGATTTAATTCCTTGACTTCATTCCTGATGTTCTCCTTCAATTCCTGTAGAGTTTCAGGTTTTTTTTATGTAAACTTTTTCTTTGAGATACCCCCACAAGAAAAAGTCAGGGCTAGTCAAGTCTGGGGAACGTGAAGGTCAGTTAACATTGCCAACTTTTTCATTTTTGTCATATTATGTTATAATTCCATCAAAAATAAAGAATCTATTCAAGTTAAAAATCCATCAGTGATCTCTATATGACTTCTTGGCCACCCTGTACTTCTATATAATAATATATATACTACTATCTGACCCATGCCCCGGTGTTGCCCGTGAAAATCAAATAACTTGAGAAATTCCCTGCCAACTATTGAATTATTTGGTGCTTATGATTAACCAGCGCGAACAAAGATCCCACAATGTTAATGTAAAACAACAAATGAAACAATGCAATACATGGAGTAATAAAACTCTTGCCATGGTTAGTTGTTGCAATCTTGCCATGGAGATGCACACGCATGTTTGTAGATAATGTTACAGTCGTGATGTACTTTTACAAATATGACAATTTAATGTAAGCATTGAACTCATCAGTGGGACTTTCATGTGGAACAATAGGAAGTGTTTGTCAGAAGTCTGCTTTTTCTTTAGTTGTGCAATACCATCCCGAATAATTGATGCTTGCTCATGGGGTTGATATCCCAACGTCGTTTTGGATGAGACACTGCACATGTAGTTAACATGATGGCAAACAAATGTTTCAAATATTCAGATATAAATGCTTCTTTTAAAGCAGAATGTAACAGTGACTTGTGTTCCTTTTTCTTCCAGGCAACACGTTTTTCCTTCTTTTAACCGTATTATCCAAACGCATGCGAACTTCGAAACGTTCTCTACCCAACTGCCGTCGACCCAAAAAACACCGCCTTTTATTTAGCCTTCTTTGTCGCACCTTAATTGCATAATGCAACCCTCACTCTCTTTCCTTCTGGACCTAGTCATTAGCATCCTGTAGAAGTTTATGTGCACTACATGCATCCCTGAATGTATTCCTAACTTGACCAGTGATGAATCTGTGTGGACCTCTAACAGGGTGCAGAAGCAGTCTCAAATAAAGAAACAGAAAGTATCAGTATTTTTGTTAGTATATCGTAGTTTAGTCACGTATTTTTAGTAACATAAATTTTTATGAGTTGATATATGTATGTATTGTGTTGAAAATTAATTAACTTTGTTAAAGAGAAGTTTTTTTCCTCGAATGTGGCTTCTAGATATGAATATATAAAGAGGGTAGTTGTGCAGTTTACTGACCGGACTGAAATAATTACTGTAGAATTTGGTATGTTCTCATCTTGCGTGTTTTTATCACAACGTTTCGGCGGATGTAACCTCTAGCCTTCTTCAAACTCGGAAATCTTTTTGTCGAACTCGGGAATCTGGACGGAATTTCGAACGGAACCCTTTATTAAATCCACGGGGGTAGCATGCTCTCGTTCCATCTGCCATGACTAGGAAGAAGTCTTCAGTAATTCGCAATTCTTCGTATCGCCCGCACTGAGGATTGAACCTTCAAATGACTGTCACATAGAACTGAATTTTACTTAGTACGATATCCACTGCGCCACGGGTCCTTGCGTACAATTCTAGTATGAATTTTGGGAGCCTTAAACCTATTCTTGTTTTTGATCTAACTACTTATCACTATAGATCACTACTTATCTATTATTTATAATTATTTGTTCCCATATTGTATTGAATTCTATACTAGGTCTGCTTAGTAAGTCATTATTGCCCAACATATGTGCTGCTTCTTTGAGTCGTCTTACTCGCCACCGTTGTGATAAAAACACCCAAGATGAGAACAGTAGTCCGAATATATCGCATTCTACAAATTATCAACCCTCATCTCAAAAATTCCGAAACATGAAATAATTACGCTATCATTTATGAACCCATTCTTAACAATGGGTTGATTAACTATTGTGTACTTTTACCTAGCAATTTAATAAGCAAACAATACAGTAAACATTGAATTTAACTTGAAAATCCTCTCTAAAATATAGCCGTAAAGTGAATAAGCACCATGAAGAAGCAAATAACGTATTATATAATATGTCTGATGCTATTTGTTACTTTATAAAATAGAAATAACGTTGAAATGTAGTATCTGTTATACTGTACTTAATCTGTTCTCTTGTCGGTGAGTGAAGGAGAAATCCTTATTGACTGCAGCAATATTTATTTTTGTCTCAATCGGGAATGTCCCTGTATGGGAGATATATTTTTATCCAAATTAAAAACCGACCTTGTGTCTGCCTTCGTGGAGAGGCAAGTAAATCGGAACAATATTAATGGTAAAAGTGCAGAATAGTTAACAGTCGAGAAATCGCTAAGAAAAAGTAAGAAAATGTTATAAATCGACTAACATTGAAATAGAGGGCAAAGTTAAAGAAAAGGTCGGTTTTTATTGGGGAGAATCGATCTCCCCACAAGAAGGGGCATCTCGGTTTGGGGGAAAAAATAAAAATTGCTACAATCGAGAAGGATTTCTTCTTCTACGAACGGGTATCTAAATAATAACGTTATCATTTCAGCTAAACTGCAGGAATACCGAGAAAATATCAAGTATAAGATACTACGGTTTAAAATAAATTCTATTTTGAAAATTAAATATAAAAAAATGAAAAGTAAGAAATGTATAAATCGAGTATTTAATGAAAAATAAACAATAAAAGTAAAAGTAATCCTGTCTTTGTTTTTAAATGGTTGTGATTGATTGTTTGATTTTAGTCACGTAAGCAAATATTTTATTGTGCTTGGTGGTGGCGATAAAAAGTGTCACCCCACTTTTTGTTAAGCATTCATATGGTGTGTTTTTTACAAATAATATGGAAGGAAGTTTTAAAATCTGTTAATTTTTAGGTTTATATATTAATTAAAAAGTATATAATATAACAAAATGAATCGTAAATGTTATTTGATTGAAAATTTAATTCTTTTGTTTACCTTTCATGTAAAAGAAAAAAAGGAAAAATAATTGCTTTTAAAGGTAGGTAAATAATTATTTTATTGTTAAGGCATAAATAAAAATATTAAAAGTGCGAGTAATGTCTTATGCAAAGAAGTCTATTTAAAAATGTATCGGCGAAAATGATAAAAACAAATTGAAAAGTCCATTGTCCAAAAATGTACTTGCCTGTCAGCATGGGTGTTGGCGAATGTGTTCGTTTAAAGAGAATGCGTTTATTGAATAACGTGTAAATAACATGCAGCCAGAATTACAGAATAGAAATTCCAGAATCATGGATTGGGTGGTGCAGGAAAATGTTTCCCCCTTTATAAACAAAGCTTACGGTGTCGATGGGATGAGCGTGAGGACTAATTCTATAGAGAGGGATAATCGTAGCTACCCTCTCTTTCGAAGATGTTTTTGTGAGAGGTGGAAATCTCGGACTAATGTTTTTTGTTAGAAATGGAAATGTAATTATTTTTTTGTGAAACACGCATTAGGAATTGCTGTTGGTTGCGGGGTGAAATGTGTAGCCTATCATGCATGTGGTTATTTTCGTACTATCGTCAAAGTGACAGGGGAAAAAACAGTCTACTTTATATATAGATTAATATTTATATACACCATAATCACGTTGACACACCGGTTCTCGTTAGATCACCAAAGTTAAGCGACGTTGAGCCTGGTCAGTACCAGATGGGTAACCATTTGGGAATACTAGTCGCTGTGTATGTATACAGGTGTGACGATCCGTATACATATCCAGTCATTAGAAAAAAACATGACAAAAGTCAGAACACCACCTCTGGAGCTTGGAATTTGTCAATGGTTCACCTATGTCTACTGGCATAGGATGTTTTTAAAAAACATAAAATAAAAATAATACACAATATTAATAATAATAACATTGATAATAATAAAGATAATATAGAAGTAAAGAGATTTAGAGGGAGTAGAAATAAATGAGAGTGAAAATAGTTGATTAATCTAAATTAAAAGTTTCATTGTCTCAGTCCTGTTTGTCCAAGATTTTGCACGCAAATGTTTCAAATTTTTAGAATAATCTGGATGCAACATTGGTTTGTAGATGGATGATTAACACATCTTTGTAGCCGCCATCAAGAATATAGATTTCAGAATAATAAAGAGAAGGATAACAATCGTTATTAGAAGAACAGTTCATATTCTGCAAGAAACAAGCAAGTTTTGGGGCCCTTTTGGAACAAAATTCAGTGGAATAAAAGAAGAATTCTTTTATCTGAATCCTTCAAAATAAATTTTGTAAGAAATTTTTTTTTCTTTTGTGTAATCATTTCGGCCATTAATAATATGCCCTCCTTGAAACTCGGCAATCAATTATTTTACAAGATTCAACTATGTCGTCATATTCTTCCTGCATCCATTTCATCATATCTTTATGCCGCCCACGTTGCAAAATGTATTTCAATTTAATTCTTTTCAAAAAATAATTTATTCACCTCGGAATTTTTTAAATGAACACATAATAATGACATAGTAGCAGCAGCATCAGTATTGGCTTCAGGAGATTGACCATGTTGACGACCGCGTGTGTGCCGAAAGTGCGGTGTGGGAGAGGAGACAGCTGAGCACATCATCTATGACTGTAAACAAATTCATCGACCGCCACAACTACCAACTCTCCAAGACGTTCTGGCGAATGACCCGCTCTTTGTCCTCAAGATATGGGAAAATAGGATTTCCATTCCCGACATACCGAACATCACCCAACGAGCAGCATTGTCATAAGAAAATCACCTAAGCATTTCTATTCTCATCATCATCATCATCATCATTATAATCAGACCTGTGATTGAAAAAAAGGGAAAGGAAGTCTTCATGTCCATTATGCTTCTTTTCCCTCCTTTATTTCATTGCCTGACCTCAAGCAGGCGGAACTAGGACCACTACGTACAGCGAAACAACTTCATTGCTTACAACAACTTGCGCATGACAAGGCCAGTTGGCCTGGGACTAGCATGGAGGACTGATTGCAGCTACGGGATGTCATTTGACTACCGTAGCCGCAGAACACAGTTTTTAATAAATAATAATAATAATTTCATTGCCTTAGAGAGAGAGAGAGAGAGAGAGAGAGAGAGAGTGAGACAGTCTGTTTTATTATTGAATTAATAGCATCACCCTATCATACTTGTCCCATGATTCATTTGCTTAGCGTATCATTCGTAAAGACAGTCTGTGAGTTCAAACCTCACTCGGGTAATAATTATTTTTACTCTGATTTTATCCCAAACTGAACTTGAACGCACCTCTATCATATCAAAGAATAGCCGAGTGTGATAAAATGATGCCAAATTTTTCCTTCATTCCTAGAAAATACCGTTCTTTTCTTTTTTTCTTCTTTCCTTTCCTCTCTATTGACACGCATGTGAACAACGCGATGTTCACCACAAAACTAAAAAAAAACCCTCCTTTTATTTACCCTTCTTCACTGCTAAGCGCACCTAATTTGCATAATGCAACCCTCTCATGATGCAGATATCGCCTCCCGTCATTCAATGGACGCCTGCGTGTGACGATTGTTTTCTTCCGCGCCGTCATTACAGAACTTCGACATCTCAAATTACAATATTAAGCACATTGTTTAGGTTTACTTTTTCTCTGTAATTTATGAAATTTACGGAAATTAGGACACTGGGCGACGTCGGGTAGCCCTGTTAGCAAGTAAATAAAATGCCAAAGATTTAAGAAAAAACCTAAAAGCTTCTATAAGGGTAGTTATATAGAGTTTAAATCTCATTAGTGCGTAAACTGTAATGGCATTCACCTGGGGTGGGTTGAGCCGGCTGGAAACGATTTCACCTCGTCCCGCGTCAAGACGGACCACCCATGCCAATTGGCAGCTGAGGCCTCGGCATACTTCAAACCTTTATGGTTCCAATGACGAACATAAAAAATGCAGGGGCCAGCCATCAGCTCCATGTCTGTCTTCATCGTTTCAATCCATATCTTCAGCTGACCGCCCCAGATGCGATTGGGGCTACCAACTTGTAGATGAATTTCACCTGTTTTTTTCTGAAGAATCATTGTCCTAGACGATTCAAAATATGCTTGAAAACCTTGATTGTGGGGATAAATGGAGAAACGGCTGTAAAAAATGAATCTCTTTCCAGGAAAATAAAGATATAGTCGCTGGAATCTGCTATTTTTCTATTTTCTATTTATAAATTAATACCTACTGAGCAGCTTAAACACTGAAGGTTTGACTACAAAAAATAAATATATACATATATTTATTAGTACTTACCATTCCAATCCAGAAGACGATGAAGATGACTAAGCAAACAATATCTGTGCATCCTCGTTCACCAACAGGATTACTCAAATCTGCCAACTCATACTCCTTATCCTGTGGAAAAAATAAAACCAATTATTTAAAAAAAACAAAAACATTTTTGGCATAATAGCATCTTTTATATATATATATATATATATATATATATATATATATATATATATATATATATATATCTCGTCTATAAAATTATGTTAGTTGTACTTTAGACTTCTGCTCTAAATAAGATTGCATTTGACACATGGATATTTAATTCATAGTTTATCTTCTTTTCCTTTTCAGCATAGTTTTTGCATTACCAAAATGTCTTTCATTTCAGTTTGTTTGAATAAAAATAACAAAATATATTTATATTTAATAAAATCATAATTTGTTAAAAATAACGACATTGTTACAAAACAAATAGAAATTATTTCTGTGCTTATGTGATTTCAGTGCAAAACCGTTTTTTTTTAACAACATTTATTCAGTTTTTGATTTATCTTAAACTTAAGATAAAAATGTCTGGGTGAGATCTTCATGAAAGCAAACATGAAAGTAAAAACATTCCTGGCCAAGTAATATATATTTCATATATGATTTCAAACATGTAATCTCCTCGTTTCGGTGCTTGACAAGGCCGGAGGGTCGAAATAAATTATCGCACCGGTGATTATGTGATTCTGTGTTACTTTATTTAATTTTATTCTTGCTCTGTTTATGACATTGAGCTCTCATACTCGGATTCACCTCTGAAATTTATTTCACTCTAACATATATATATATATATATGTAAGTTATGAAAATATATTTATGGCAATTAAGCTACACAGAGGCTCCCGTGTTTCATCCTCGGGAGGAATCTGCAGGTTAAGCCTCTGTGTAGCTTAATTGCCATAAATATATTTTCATAACTTACTACCTAGCTCTATTTACGTATCGAGCACTGTTGAAGTAAATACTGAAAATTGATACATAAAAAATTATATCTCCTTATAAAATTGTATGTGGATACATGAAACAGTAATATATATATATATATATATATATATATCTGGATTATATATCTGGATATCAAGGACTTTAACAGGTTTGATAATCTTGTAAGTAGGAGGTGTAATTCTGAATAGGCTTCACACTCACCGGAATTTTCCCCCCCTCCCACAATTTTTATCATTTATTATATTGTGTTATCACCATTCAATGATATGACATGCAAAACTGTCAATAACTCTGACACACTCCTCTCTTGACACTGTCCGGATTTGGGCTGTGATGGCCATTTTCTTCAGTTCAGGAATAGTCTGGGGATTGTTTTGAGAGACATTATCTTTGAGATAACACCATCTATAAAAATCGAGGGGGTTAAAGTCCGGTGAATGTGAAGCCCATTAAGAATCACACCTCCTACTGACAAGATGATTACCAAAGTGTTCATGCTTATCATTAAACGGTGATAAAGCAAAGACTGTTGGATATTCATGACTGAAACTTGGTGGACAATTCAGGCATAGACTGAAGTTTATTTGTATCAAAAGTGATTGCAGAAAGGATTGCAAGTTTTATTAACGATTCCATGGGTGGCATTTTGGGGTGAATCACCCGGTACAATAGCAAAGTTTTATTTGTTCCAGGAATAATTATAACCAGCGAATAATGATCCTGAAATTAGAATATAAAATCTTCTTTTCTTTTTAAATTCTCAATAGCTCTCATGACCTCAGTGGAGGGGGGGGGGGAATTCATAACCTTTTTTTTGAAGAAAATTTAAAGAATAAATTAATGTCAGGCTTGGCTTAAACTTATTTTTTAAATATTCTAAGAAAAAAAAATGAACAACTTGTTTAAAATATGTTCAAGCTTGAGATATGGAAGTTACGATAGGAAACCATTGCTGCAATACGAGACGTCTATGTAGCAATAATTGGCAATTTACAAGTAAAACACGCATTTGAGTGAAATCGCATCTGTTGTGGGTGTGAGGGTGGGTCAGTCTGTCAAATATCGAGCAATGAGTGGGTGGTGCTTTTGGTATTTTCAACAGTGGAATCTGCTGACATAAATGGCTGAGTGGAAGCGGAGGGGAAGATTGTCATTTCTTGTAAGGGCTGATCATTATGATTGTATGTTAGTGCACAAAGAGACGGAGACGCAGAGATAATTATTATTTAAACACATACACATATGCAATTTGCACACACAATCACACATGCACATTTATTTCACTATTCTGAACATTGTTTGCACACACACACAGTTTGAATTATCTACTAG
This sequence comes from Sepiola atlantica, assembly GCA_963556195.1. Taxonomy (NCBI): domain Eukaryota; kingdom Metazoa; phylum Mollusca; class Cephalopoda; order Sepiida; family Sepiolidae; genus Sepiola; species Sepiola atlantica. Next base: position 15,579,448 of record OY744516.1, on the reverse strand, counting down.
ACACCATCCTCGAGTGTCTTCGGTCTCCCTGTACAAGGGTTTGTCAGGACAACCTGACATGAAGATACTTCCCCTTACAAGTAAACCCTGGCCAAATATTCAAAATAACATAGTATCAGCAGCACAAATAAGATTCCCTCGACACGGCTATACACTTGCTCATACGAGGAATTCTGCATCTTCTCCTAGTGATGTTACCCGAAATAAAAACACTTAGCTAGATACTCCACCAGACTAGATGAATTCTTGTCCTGGAATCTGGTAAGACCAAGAGACCCCAAGAAAGATACACTATATCATAGTTAACTGGTCAATTGGGGAGAGGAAAATTAATGTTCTGAACTTCTTTAGTAACTCAAAGTTTGAGGAGAACTTTAATAGAATATTCGAATATCTATGTATCTCATATAGAGATTAAGTGTTAACCCCGGGAAGGGGCCGCTTGATTTCTGAGAACTTCGACTGAAGTAAAATGAAACACACTTTGAATGAATACCTACTAGATACTATCCTCGAGTGTGTTCAGTCTCTCTTTACAGGGGTTTGCCAGGACAAGATTACTTCCCTCTACAAGTAAACCCTGACAAAATATTCAAAATAACATAGTATTCAAAGCCCAAATAAGATCTTCTCAGCATAGATTATATACGAGGAATGGTGTTAAGGTTAGTGATGTTGCTTCAAGTAACAGCACTTAGCTGGATACTCAACCAGACTAGATGAATTCTTGTATTGGAATCTGGCAAGATCAAGAAAAGACTACAATAAAGATAAACTATAATGTAATTGTGGTCAAATGGGGAGAATAAAATTAGTCTTCTTCACTGCTTTCCTAACTCAACGTTTGAGAGATAGAGGAGAATCTTGATTGAACACTCGGATATCGATGTATCTCATATAGAAATCAAGTGTGAGCCTCAGAAAGGGTCCCCTTGATTTCTGACAGCTAACTGAAAAAAAATGAAAAACAAAGAGAAATAATAGATACCTACACATATCTAGCCCCCCCCCCTCCCTCTCTACCCATCCCCATTTTCCCTGCATACACCCCCCACACACAAACATTCCAACTCACTCTTCCCCTTCAATCTCGACCACAGCCATCTGGTCAAACACCCCCTCCCCCTCTTCCTCCAATCTCTCTCTGCCATCCATTTTACCCCTGCTCATCCCCCACCTCTTTCTCTCATCGCCAGCCACAGTAGTCCTTGCTCCCTCCACCCTTCCCCTTTTTTCTCCCACTCATCTTCATTCTCTAACAAGTACGGACGTCCAGCAAGACGCTGCCATTATTTTTCATTTTATTTTATTTTTCTTCCCAACATGTCTACCCTACATGTATCTGTGCTTGCATGATATCTTTTCCCTATATCATCATCCTGATGAAGTCTTATAAATAAAGACGAAACGTTGATGTACACATAAAAAACATCCAGTTTTTGGTTTTCCTTTTTCATTTTACCATCACGTCGGATTACCTTCATCCTTCTCTTCCCATATATATATATATATATATATATATATATATATATATATATATATATATAAATTAAATTATAAAGTGGAGAACTAAAAGCAAACTTTTAGGAAAGGTAAAACCTATTGTGAAAAGTATACAGCTCAATATACTGGATAGAGCATGAAAGGGAATTAGAAAAGCGATGGAGGCAGAACTTTTTTTCAATTCAGTTGCTCAATGCAAAGTATATTCCGCAAAAAAGCAATTTATTCAATTAATTTTTTCCTTAAGCCAGGCGTTTCAAAGATCAAAATCTTATCATCAGAGGAAATTGCTGGGATAGATAAGTTTGCAAAGGCCAAGATTTAAAATTTGAAAAAGAAAATAAAGATTGTGGGGGAAAAAACACAAGGCAAAAAGCTGCCCGAATGCAAGCAAGTGTCAGATTGCAAAAAAATCCAGTGTCAAAATGTCCAGCGGAGAAAGAGATTTGTAGGTAGGTCGTTAAATTATATAAACATTAGAAACAGTCTACGTGGATCAACCAGCATTTCGACGTTAACACGTCTTCTTGGGACTTTATAGTTGATCCGTGTAGACTGTCTATATAAATTTATTTATAAAAGCTCTACTTTGTATTGAGAACTTTTGAAAAGATATTGGTTTTAAGTTCATATTATCAATATATTTAAACTTAATATATATATTATCACACACAGCCTTCGTCGGGACCACTGCATCGAGCACGTAACAATGTCACCTTTTTTAATATTTATCAATGTCCGGAAGAGTGCTCTACTATTAAGACTGTTAAATCTTAAAGGGGCATTAACTGTAAATATTTTTAAATATTAAAGTGTTTTTAGACCTACAGACGATATCGTTTCGGGGTTTCTACCCTCATCAGTGCAGGAGTGGCGGTTGCAAGTGGTCGTATGGGATCTGACACAGTTCGTAGATTCAGACTAGAATCACGAGACTAACGTCTATGCCCAGGACACACACACGCACACACATATATATATATGCCTCCTTTCAGTCTCAGAAGACAATGGATACCCCGTGTAGGAATGCTAGCATAGAGAGAGTATAATGTTGCAAGGGTTGCACAATCACCAACTGCACTTCTCATGGACCGGCATTATTTCAATTCAGAATAGAGAGAGAGAGAGGGAGAGAGGGAGAGGGAGGGGGAGAGACAGAGAGAGAGACAGAGGTTAGGGTTATGGTTATATATATATATATATATATATATAGAGAGAGAGAGAGACAGAGAGAGGCACAGAGAGACAGGGGTTAGGGTTATATATATATATATATATATATATGAGAGAAAGAGAGAGACAGACAGAGAGAGGCAGGGGTTAGGGGTAGGGTTATATATATATATATATATATATATAGAAGGAGAGAGAGAGAGAGAGAGGCACAGAGAGACAGGGGTATATTCTATTGCGTTGGTCGTTTATGTAGATTCGATATTAACTGCTCAAGACGATTGGAAACAATGCTAGGATGAGCACAGTAAGTTTTCCTTCTCCTCGTTTAGTTGCACAACCAAGGCTTGAGAGCCTAGTATATCCTACTATTTAATCCATAACTGAGGGAGGATATATGGATTCATGCCTATCCCAGGAGGAGGTTTACCCAGTCGGTGATCGGACACTTTTGGCATTGTTTTTCCTGCACTGAGCATTGTTTTCGTTATTATATGGTGTAGTCCGATTTACAGCCACGCATTGTCCGTGGAGAAATTGCTTAAATTATTCTGATATGAATGATGCTCTTCGGTCTGAACAGATGTACGCTGAGGTTTCAAAAAGCTATGGAGAGTAGAAAGTGGACCTTGGGTTTACTTCTGGCAGCCTTTTCGGAATTCTTGCTTTCTTCTTATTTTGTCTTTTCTGACAATTGCCGAAGAATTGCTGTTGTTTTGAGTAGGTGGTATGCAGAGATTTTCAATCCTCTCATAGTATTCATCATCAGTCATTGAACTGTCAATCTATCCGTCTAATTAATCTTTATCCTCAGGTGACTCATTAGAAAAACAAAAAGGAGTACAGACATTTCATCATTGAGTTTGCGGATGTATCTGGGCAAGGATATGCAAATAGGAATCGTGAATATTCATTGATTTATAGTAAGTAGGTACCTGTCTCTGGTTTCCGATTATAGGGGACCCTTGAAATTTGTGTTTAGCGTTTTAAAGGGTTCAGTGGCTTTTATCTGGCATATGAAATGGCAGCTTGTGTTTAGTGCTACTATAGAGTCACCACTTATCAAGGCTAAAAAAAACACTTGAAATGGAAAGATTGGATGACGGTGAACAGTAGTCACCATCCGGATGCAAAATAATTGGGATATTATTTCACTTGAACTGAAAGAATTTTGTAGATTTTATTACCCAAAAGAAGAAGATTCTAGTCATTAAAATATGTGGCTAATAGATCCATTTGCAGCAAACGTTGAAGATAGCAATTTGAGCTTGTCTTAAAAATCCATAAACTAATTTCAAACAAACAAATATCAAAACATAAAAACGTTTAAAACTTGAATAAACTTCAACATTTCAATTTGTTTTATTTAAATAATTACACTATAATTTGTTATCTTTAATGTGTGCATTACATATTAATATAAGTTTTGATTACTACTGTATAAATGTATTTATTTGTTTTTTTCTAAATTTAGATTAATGGCCGCCAAATTTAAAATGATACATTTAAGTATTTATGAAGTTCAACACGTTCAAACTGTAATACCAATTTCAGCTTCTTCTTATGCATAATGATTTGCTATGGCATAGTTTATGTGTGAGGTATATTTAGAGGACAAAAATCCGGCAAAATATATAGGTAAAAATGAAAATGGAATGCAAGGATAAATCAAAGACATCATTTATATGAAACACAGTTATGTAAACGTGGGTGGAAGAATCGATGTTTTGCCAAAGAGAAAATTTATTCAGTCTATTTCAAGAAAAATATATATATATATATATATATATATATATATACAGATGTGTGTGGTACAAAAAGTCTAAAATACTTTGCAATCATACCTGCCTCCCACTTTTGATATACTTCTCTCATTCGGACATGCACAGACCCTAGAAAAATGTCCAAGTTTCTAACATTTGTGATACTTGGCATTTTTTGCTGGACAGGAATATTGGGATTGAAAGAAACTCCACAAAAGAAGCATTTGTTTTTGCATGACTGGTTGCTCGGGTGAAGAAACTTAGTCATTGAAGAAAAAATGAAAAATCAGCTGAACTGTAGATACAAAGAAAAAAAACAGTTTCTGGCTGACTTCTAAATTATGGGCGGTCTTGGAGACAGTTCTTAGTGTCATAGTTGTTTTTTCAAGAGTCATTGCTTCACTTGAGTATTTTGAAGCCATTTATAAAAGTGTATTGTCATTGCTTAGATTGTCCAAAATTTGGATCAAAGAAACAAGATTGTTGTCTGTTGCCAGTAAGTCTTTCGTGTTACTAAAAATAGTCATAGAAACTTTTGAGAAGGGTCAAAATCCAGTGTCTCATGGTCATTCAGAGGTCAACCCCTTCCTTAAAACGAAATCCTCCTGTCTTGTCTCTCTTCACTTTTCCAGAAGGAATTAAATCGAATTATATTTTCTTGTTTTTAACAACATTCTGCAATGATTTACCAAAAGAACTGACAAACCAGAATCAAATATTGATTTTGTAATAAAAAACGATAAATAGACTGACTTTACTTTATATATTAAATACATACTTCTTATCAGGGGCGATAATCCATACCATAATCAAACAGACGATCATCAAATTTTGCTTCCATTATAGTTTAGTTCCTATTTTTTTAATTTATTATTTTCCCATAGGAAGAAGCAGATTTTGATGTTATTAAACCAATTACTCTAAATACTATCAAAATATACAAAAATAAAAAAATATCTGATTCCACCCACCACACATTAAAATACTGTAAAAACAAAGCTAATAAATAAATATTTTGCTAACTCCACCCAATGACACATTCTCTTTAACCTAAATAATGTTAAAGTTACTGTTGCATCCCTAATACAGCCCAAATAATACAAGCACATGATATTAAAATAAGAAGAAACAAATAGCATAGATTGTAACAGCAGAGACAAAAGCAATTGCCCTTTAACTGATAAGTGTTCTTCAGAATTGTGTGATCTTCAGAATTGTGTGATCTATTCCCCATTTCATTTGTTCCAGCTCGTTTGATTTATTGGTCTAGTGGTCTCCATTAATGCACTGTTTTGATACCTCATAATAATACAGCTTCCTATTCCAGTAGCTTCTTTCCAAGAACTGCAGGCTTGAGGAACTCTCTTCCTGCTGACCGTTTTCCTCCTACCTATAGCCTTGGTCTTTTCAAGAACAAGGCCAATAGGCATCTCCTGTCTTTACGATAATCATTTTTCGTTCTTGTTAGCTCCTTACTTACATCAAGTGGCTTCATGCTTTGTCTGGAGCGATTTCCATTATAAAAAAAAGAAAAGAAAGTGTTTCCCAAAATCACAGAAAAGTGTATTTTCATGTAAATGTAAAACAGGTGATAAAAATCACAAGTTAAGCTTCACAAATATAAAAATGCCATTAAAGACAATTTTGAATGGCAAAGTTTACTTGCATACTTTATGTCATTATCTTGCCTAAGTACAAATCTTTGATCCACCAGCTGTGTTCCATAAGATCACGTGATGTTGCAGTGTGCTGTGCGAGCCGGTCTGATTCAATTTGCCCTTCACTTAATGCAAATCTTTGACTTTGCAATTTGAAAACTCCCATGCCATAACAAAGCCTCCACCTTACTTTATGGTCGGGTGATACAGGGGGTTGCAGCTCTTTTACCAACTCTTTGCCGGACATAGACCCTCCTATTTGACTCAAACATTTCAAACTTTGATTCGTCAGCACAAAAGACTTTATTCCACTGCTTTATTGTCCAATATTTGCATGCCATGGCCCACTGGAACCGTTTGACTTTGTTTTTCCTCAACAATGGTTTCTTGACAACAATTCTGCCACACAGTATAGGCTAGCTTCACAGTCTTCAGTGGATGTTCATACATTATTCCATCACATTGGTTCAGTTGTGCAGTGATGTTTGAAGCAGGCAACATTCTGTCACGCTTGTGATTCTGATGAAATTGTCCTCTTGTTGCTTTTAGTCTTGTTTTGTCCATTTTCCTAATATCTCTCAACAGTATAATCCACTATAGTTCTGAGAATTTTTATTTAGGGGGAAATTTCTCAGCTTGGCTGTCTTTTTTTATTTAAAGTAATGATCTTTTGTCGTTGTTCAAGTGTAAATTCACGTGTTTTGTTGCAAAAAAAAGTTTTGATACAGAAGACAGTTGCAAAATTTAGGTTTTAATTTAAACAAAATAAAAATAACTGATTTCACTAGTGAGCTAGATACATTAACGGCAGCGGTAAAACAGGTAGTATCTCAGAAGCAGTAATTCAACACAATATAGTCTAATGTGAGTTTTTCTCACTTCCAACGCCGGTCGCAGTGTTAGCCGTGTGGTCTCAGTTAGTAGTGCAACAGAAGAATTCTCTCTCCAAATAAAACCACAAATCCATTTTTAAACAAGTAACAGGTTTATTTGTTGGAGGTTACAAAAGATACTTAGGTTGAATAGCAGACTTGCAAAATGAGAAATCTCTGCCCGACCGAACTAAAACAGAAGTCCCATAGTTTAAAACTCATCTCTCTCTGAGAGGCACACAGATTCAACCGACCGTCAGACCCCAGAGAACCAAACTGCCTCTGTGACGCCCAGAGGGCCAAGACTCATTAACCTTGCCTGCTCGTAACCTGGAATATATGTACTTTTAACCCAAAATTTTAGATTACGGTCTTTTTCTCAGTCATCCCCATTCGACTACCCAAAAGGACCACCCAGATATCCACTAAAGATAATGGCTAGGCAGTGCCCACTCAAAAAAGGCCTATCTGCAGACAATCTATGAACATCACTTTTTTCAAGTAGGTTGCTCTTAGCATGATTCCCCCACCACTTAAAGAGACACTTATTTTATCTCAAAGAGAAATAAAAATCTGGGTGGTCAAATATAACATGATAGATATTTTCAATTTCTTCTGTACCCCCTTCTCTTTGCTGAATGCGTCTTACGTGCAACACTAAACATGCCACCTAGTGCATGTTTACAAGTAAGTACCAAAGAAAAACGCCTTCAAAATCAATTTTCAAAAGATATGTTTATACTGAGAAAGACTCGTATTTAGTATAATAAACAAAATGATCCTCGAGTTTAAAAAGTCATAAACGACCCCCCCCCCTCTTTGGTTAATTGGATACCGTCATCATTTTGTGATGTTATTCAATGTGCAAAATTATCTCGCCTCTCTCTGTTTTAATGGATTACATTACAAAAGGGAACAAAAAAGTAAACAAACTAGATCCATCTATGGATTAAATAGTAGGGTGGATTAGACTCCCAAGCCTCGGTTGTGCAACTAGTCTAAAAGGAAAACCCTGAAATAACACCAGTTTTTCTCTGGACTCGACTCGAACAAGGCCGATTCAGGAGAGATGCTTTTGGTGATTGTGAAACCCTGAAAGGAGACCAATTGACTCGTGTTAACTATCGAAGTAGACATGTCAAAAATAAAATTACTTCAAAAATATAAATAGACGTCAATTCACTTGAAACAAGATTTCTAATCATCTAACCAACCATAGTATTTGCCTATTAGCAGCGCGACCCGGGGCCCTAATTTTTGTAATTACGTAGATTACAGAAAAAAAGGTAAAACAAAACAATCCGCTTAATATTGTAACTTGAAAAGTCAAAAGGTCATTTAGAGACAAAATCAGAGTAAAAATAATTACGCCTTGGCTGAGGTTCGAACTCACAAGACCTGTTTCTACAAATGTGCACTAAGTGATTGCTCCACAAAACAAGTACAATATTGTGATGCTATTAACACAATACATAAAGCAGCCTTGGCTGTCTCTTTCTGGCAGGTTTCTCAACCTTTTTATCCTTGTCTAATCCTTAAACTAAATTATATGTCTCATGAAACTACTGTGAGAAAACAAAAATTCTTTCTCATTATTGTGCCGGAAAGTGTTGTTTTCGGTTCAGGTCATTACATTGTGGAACAGGCTGCCAGAAACCATAGTGCAACCTGCAGATGCCCAAATAGTTCAAGGCAGCGCTGAATGATGCATCATGGCTGCTCATCTCAGTGGAGGATACATGAGGACACGATTCTGGCATAAAGCATCAACCAGAATTTTTTCACCCCAGCGCCAAGTCGTGTCCCCACAGTAAAAGATGTACCACAGGCGCTTTCATCTCATTAGAATAACGGTGCCATTCTCTGTCCATGTTTCTGCTCCGTAGTACCACTTCTTCCCAAATTTTCCAGTATGGATGGAAACCACACTTGATGATCTCATCATCACCTCTTCCTATGTCCTGGATATCAAAACACCTTAAAAACCTCAAAGCGTCTGATTGGACAGAAGGGCCCTCCAAGGCATAGGTTAACATGGTAGTGGAATGAGGAAGTTGAGAAATGTATCAAAGAAAAGCGGAATAGTAGGAATCAGTGGATAAAAGGTTTAGTGAATAAGGATGTGTATCTGATGGCAAAGAAGAAGAGCACTATACAAAGCCAAGAAGGAGGCTGAGAAAGGGATGATCAAAAAGATGCAGTATTCAAGATACCTAAACAGATGGCAAATACAAATATGGATATTGTTGGAGAGAAGTTCTATTCGAAATAATAGAGTGTTAGCAACAAATGAACAGGAAAAGACAGATGCTTGGAAATGCTACTATGAGAAATTGTTGAATACTGAGTTTCCATGGAACCGAGAAAATCTTGAAGTTGCAGAAGCAGTATCTAGTCCAGCTATAAGGATTCAGAAAGAAATGGTACGAGAAAGATGCGATTAAGATGAAGAAGGGTAAGGCTGGGGGACCCTCAGGTGTTGTTGCAGAACTATTGAAAGCTGCGGGTGAAACAGGCATTGAAAGTATCACAAAGTTGACAAATCAGATCATAAAAGAAGAGGTTATCCCGAAAGACTGGAAACTTAGTACAATTGTGAATTGTTACAAAGGTAAAGGGGAAGCACTGGATAGAGGTAATTACAGAGGTTTAAAGTTGATGGATCAAATCCTGAAAGTGATGGAGAGAATAATTGAGCAGCAAATAAAAAATCAGATAAGCATAGGTGAAATGCAGTTTGGTTTTATGCCTGGCCAAAGTACCACTGGTGATATATTTATCCTAAGACAACTGTAAGAGAAGTACCTTGGTAAGAGAAGAACCTGTATTTTGCTTTTGTGTATCAGTAGAAAAGCTTTTGACAGAGTGACAAGGGAGGTTGTTTGGTGGGCTTTGTGTAAACTAGGGGCAAACGACTGGTTGGTGAAGGTTGTTCAAGCAATGTACAGAAATGCTCAGTTGTGTTAGAATTAACAGCACATTTAGTGACAGCTTTAATGTTAAAGTAAGAATACATCAGGGTTCTGTACTGAGTCCGTTGCTTTTCATTTGTGTCTTAGAAGCATTCTCCAGTGAGTTTTGGACGGGTTGTCTGGAAGAGATGCTGTTTGCTGATGATTTAGTACTTGCCTGTGAAACAATATAAGACCTACTTGTTATGTTAAAGACTTGGAGGAATGCTATGGAAAGTAAAAGTCTGAGAGTGAACTACCAAGACCAAAGTGATGATCAGTGGTTTTATTGTTAGAAAGTTCCGCTGCTCAGTTTGTGGAAAGAAAGTTGTGTGCAATTCGATTTTTGTGGTACATGTAAGCATTGGGTACACAAGAAGTGCAGTGGAATCACTGGTAGGTTGAGAGAGAATAATCAATTTGTGTGCAAGAAGTGTAAGACAACGGAGATGGATGAGAACTTAGATGTGAAGAAAGGCGATAGCTCTGGATATATCAAAGGACTTCAATAGGGTTTGCTCCACAAGCTTGCTAGCTGTGGAATGCCTGGAAATGTCCTCTTAGTTATCAAATAAGTTTTCTTATAGGTCTATAAAAGTAGTTGACGGGCAAAAGTCCGAAGCACATAGCATCAACGCCTGTCTACCTCAAGGATCCATTCTAAGCCCAATCCTCTTCCTGACCTTTATATCCTCAGATCATTCATTGACATCTATGCAGAAAACAACTATTTATGGCAGCACTTTGAAGAGCATTGATGATCAAGATCTTTCTTACTCTCTTCCGAATTGGAGCACGTGGTGTAATGGTGGAAAAGTAGCTTGCTAATTTTTCACCATTAACGCTCGGATCTTCACTTCTCCCCAGTCGAAATGAATGGCTCTCTCCTCGAGGAAGCCCCCTTCTTTGATAAGCTTCTAGGACTGACTTTCACCCCCCGACCTGAAATGAAAGACTTACATCAAATCTGTTGCTAAGGTTGCTGGAAAAATGGTTGGATCATTCCATCACTCCAGAAAGTACCTGACTCCTGGTGCAATCCTCTACCTCAACCTGTATAAGAGTAAAATATGCCCTAAGATGGAGTACTGCTCGGAGTACAAAATGAACTTTGCAATTTTATTCTTGTTCACTTCCAAACAAGGCACATTGCCACTTGGACGTAAGGGGCTACTATTAGGGACCATGCCTACAGGGACATTCTAAGTAGGGAGTTGAGCAGCGAGATGTCTGTTCACATTAGATTTAAATTTCTGCATGTTAGTACAGTCAGAGAACAGGGAAGGAATTCCAAAGGCGAGCAGTTCAAGGGAAGAAACTATTAGAGTAAGATACTTTCCGGCATCTGGGGACCTCTACAGTGAAGGGCTGGAATTTTGATGCTTGTCGGGTTAGTCGGGGATATTTACGTCGAGGGGGCACAAGTGCCGCAAGTTCGTCAGATCACATTCCATTGTAAAACAGGGATGCAACATTGCGGCGATTTAGTGGAGGATGAACTCTTCTCATCCCTGCAGCTTCTTTCACACAGAAGAGATGTTGTTGTATCGTTATATTCATGGTAGATGCTCGACTGAGCACCAATCCCTGGTCCCTCCTGTAAAACATTCACAGCAAGAACACGTCTAGCTACGACCAAAGAAAAGAACTGCAAAAAAAAACTTTCCTTTTCTTTCTTTACCAAGAACAAAACTAAACTTCTATGAACAAAGTTTCTTCCCTAGAATATTCCATCTGTGGAACAAGATACCATGAGTCTGCTTCCCAACCGACTACAACATGGTCATCTTCAAGTTTAATGTGAGCAAGTACTTGTTGAGCTGTCCTCTTGGATAATCAATCTCTCTCTCTCTCTCTCTCTCTGTATCAAAAACCAAACTCAACTTCCATGAACAGAGTTTCTTTCCTAGAACATCCCATCTGTGGAACAAAATACCACGAAGCTGCTTCCCAAACGACTACAACATGGTCGCCTTCCTGTCCTCTTGGATAATCAGTTCCTCTTAAATAACCTTCTGCCCATTCCACCCATTGTTCCCAATCGAATCATGGTATCGATCATCATCCAACTGACAATCTCTTTAACCCTTATCCTCGAGTGGACCCCGAGCCTTGATAAGCGGTGACCTGTTAGTAAGAAAATGAGTTCTCTTCGTTAGCTGAAATAAAAAAACAATTTTAATCGAGAAGTTTTATTACCTTGATGATACCATTAGAGCACGGTGTGGAGCAGGTGCTAGTGTGATTGCAAGAATTAGGAGTGGATGGAGTAAGTTTATCAAACTTCTGCCATGACTAACCAGCAGAGAATTACCACTGTTGACCAAGGAAAGAGTCTATCAGGCATGTGTACACAGTGTGATCATGTACGGAAGTGAAACCTGGTCAGTAAAGGATGAGGACATGTGTTGCATGGAGAGAAATGATATGAGAATGATATGATGGATGTGTAATGTGAGTCTTAAAGACAGGCTTAGATCTGATGACTTCAAAGGAAGATTAAATCTGGATAGTGGTGTTGTGGTGTATGTCACAGATTTGTGTGATGTGTAAAGTTGTGTTGCTGTGTGTAGATATGGTTGCACATGCTTCCCACCTACTGCTTTCAGCCTCATCCGTCAGCTAGTCCTTGGACGAGAAAGAAGTCAAGTGTGTAAGTCTTCCCTGCTGGTATATAATCTCCCCACCGACACGTGGTACACCATCAATACTGGGCTCCTTGCGGCCCCAGGCTAATTGGCTAAGGATCTCAGAGTAGATTGGAGCCCTAAAAGTGCAGACGTGCAGTGTGCAGGGCCCACTGATATGTGGACACATCCCGACACTCACCAATCTAATCCCTGTCCACAGAGCAACCTGGGTGACAGATAATATGTGACATTGATGCATGTTCAAGTGGGAACGACATCAGCCCTAATTAGATGGGAACGGTGGAAGTCTTGGACTGCCAGAAGTGTTCAAGTTGGTGAAGGATAGGCATCCAGCCGTAAAAATGTCTTAAAAACTATGTCTCATCGAAATACAAGAAAACTTAGATCGAGACGAGACAATCAGAGGATTAATTGTGGCCTGATTCAACAAATAAACTGTCTGATGTTGTTGATGATAGTATTGGGAGATTTGTGCAGACTTTGATAGTATTGCCATGGTGAAAGAATGGATGAGAGTTCTTTGGTTAGTAAATGTAGAACAGTTGAAGTAGCAGGTCTAGTTCACAGGGGAAGGCCAAGAAAAATATAGGACGAAGTGATAAAAATGGACCTGGCAGACAAAGGGATAAATAAAGACCTGGAAGTCAATTTCTTAAAGCCATTCAACGCATGCCAGTATGTAAAACGAACGTTAAATTGAATATGATGATGATGATGATGATGATTACAGTAACAAAGAAAATATTGTGCATGTGTAGTGATCTTATGTCTATTAAATAAAAAGTCAAAAGTGCATTAGCTTATCCCACTTAGGCCTTTTGCAAAACCTTAAATATGCTTCTCTGAGACAACGAAAGAAAGGAGGGAAAGGAAGGAAAGGAAGCAAAAAGGACATTTAGACTTCCTTTCCTTCCTTTTCCACCACAGGTATGCTGCTTCTGCGGCGGCTGCTGCTGCTGTTCTAAGTCATCATTGAAAAATGTGTCTATTTTAAAAATGTTCCGGGACGGATAGATTAAGTTTTGAAATCAAATCTAAATACAGTTTTTCTTAAGAACATGGATCAATGTTCGAAAAGATTTTTGAAAAAATTGGGGAATCAGAAACAAATATTAATTTTGTAAGAAGAACGCTATTGATTACAACGATTGCAGAAACAGAATAGCTTTACTTTATATATTAGACAAAATCTTATTTCATACATTTTCAGATGCAACAAAGATGGCGTTGTTTTTGTATCCGAGAAATTAGGTCTCGCAGGAAGGAGATTCTAAACCACAGCATGGTTTTGCGGGATGGGCATTAATATTCCATGAAAATATGGTGCTTGTAAAAGGCGTCGAAGAGTTACAGACAAAACTCATCAGCAGAGAAGAAGAGAGATAAAAAGATATACAGATACATAAATTGTTGTAGGCGTACAGATATTGTGTATGTGTATGTGTGTGTGTGTATATATATATATATACTAACACAATTACTCACTAATAACACTAAAATATTACAACGCTCCAATTGTAAAAATAAATAAATAAATAAATAAATAATGATAATAAAAAACTTATAATTCTAAAATCTGTCTACAGGCAAACTAATTGTCTGTGTGCATATTTACCTAAAAATCAGAAACTACACAAGACACACTCACACAGCCGATATATTCTTTTTCCTCAGACAGAATATGATCACTTTTTTATTTTAATATTCACGACTCACGAGGAACAAAATTAGTCGGGGATATCAACATTGGTGCATCGGTAAAAATGGCACGGTAAAAACGACACAAGTGAATAAATAGGAAAAAAATCACACAAAGCAAGAACGGTAACGGAAAATTAAGATCGTTCAGAAGGGGTGCTTCCTTCCCTTATGTTTTAAAGGTGGGATAAGCCCCCCCACCCCCTATTTTAAAAATCAATATTTTAAAATAAGTATTTACTGTTTTGAAGCGAAACAAAGTTTTCTAAGTTTTTTTTTGGAGGGGGGCTAGGTTCTCTCACCACTAGTTTTAAATAGGGAATCCCCCCCCCCCCCCCCCCGTAATTTAAAATAAATATATTTTAAAAATTTATACTGTTATTTTCCTAAGTATTTCTTGGGGGGGGGGGGGGGCTCTCGCTTGAATAGTTTTAAATAGGGGCTAAGCCCTTCCCCTCCATATTTTAAAATAACTATTTACTCATTTGGTAAAAGTGCAGAATAGTTAACAGTTGAGAAATTGAAAAACAACAAAAACAAATGACTTATACCAATTTAATTATCTACCGACCTGTATACTTTTAACGTGCTGAAACTGTCTTTAAATTGTTTTGTTTTTTATTATTTAAAAATATTATTTCGTTTAAAGCGGTCTTTACACGCAGGAGAAAAAACACAAATGGCTGCTTGTCGCTTAACGAGGGGGGGTGACTTAATTCCTGAAAAGTTGTAAAAAAAAAGTTCTAGTTGCAAGCCCACCCACCCCCATCCCCGAACTTAGGGTTAGTGGTAATCATAATTTTTAGAATTTTTCTGGAATGAAGCATCCAACAGTTAATCAACAAGTGACCATTTATTTCCCGTGTGTCGTAAAGGCAGCTTAAAAAATTTGAAATCAAAAAATTAAAAACAGTTTCAGCACATCAAAAGTATACAAGTAGATAATAAAATTCTACTGCGTTAGGTATAAGGCATTTGTTGTTGTTTTTTGTTTACGATTTTTCGACTGTTAACTATTCAGCACTTTCACCATTGAATCTGTTGTTCCTATTTACTTGCTTCCCCACGAGGGCAGAGTTAGACACAAGGTCGGTTTTTAATGTGGGAAATCGAGCTCCCTAAAAAGGAGTATTTGGATTGGAACAAAAATTAAAATTGCCTCAATCTAGGACTTCTCCTTCACTGACCGAGGACAGAATAGTCAAAGTGTAGTATCAGAACAGATACTACACATTGTTCCTAGCCAAAAGACCAGCATTCATGTTTTTATCTGTTTTACTAATTGTCCAACATTTATTACATTTAATTGTCAGCGCGGATCTTAGCAGCGATTCCTTTTACATTTCTAAGTATTTAGTTATAGAGTTATTGTTTTTTTTTAAATTTCTAAGTATTTAGTTATAGAGTTATTGTTCTTTTTAAATTTCTAAGTATTTAGTTATAGAGTTATTGTTTTTTTTACATTTCTAAGTATTTAGTTATAGAGTTATTGTTTTTTTTACATTTCTAAGTATTTAGTTATAGAGTTATTGTTTTTTTTTAAATTTCTAAGTATTTAGTTATAGAGTTATTGTTCTTTTTAAATTTCTAAGTATTTAGTTATAGAGTTATTGTTTTTTTTACATTTCTAAGTATTTAGTTATAGAGTTATTGTTTTTTTTACATTTCTAAGTATTTAGTTATAGAGTTATTGTTTTTTTTTAAATTTCTAAGTATTTAGTTATAGAGTTATTGTTCTTTTTAAATTTCTAAGTATTTAGTTATAGAGTTATTGTTTTTTTTACATTTCTAAGTATTTAGTTATAGAGTTATTGTTCTTTTTACATTTCTAAGTATTTAGTTATAGAGTTATTGTTCTTTTTACATTTCTAAGTATTTAGTTATAGAGTTATTGTTTTTTTTACATTTCTAAGTATTTAGTTATAGAGTTATTGTTCTTTTTAAATTTCTAAGTATTTAGTTATAGAGTTATTGTTTTTTTTACATTTCTAAGTATTTAGTTATAGAGTTATTGTTTTTTTTACATTTCTAAGTATTTAGTTATAGAGTTATTGTTTTTTTTACATTTCTAAGTATTTAGTTATAGAGTTATTGTTTTTTTTACATTTCTAAGTATTTAGTTATAGAGTTATTGTTTTTTTTACATTTCTAAGTATTTAGTTATAGAGTTATTGTTCTTTTTACATTTCTAAGTATTTAGTTATAGAGTTATTGTTTTTTTTAAATTTCTAAGTATTTAGTTATAGAGTTATTGTTTTTTTTACATTTCTAAGTATTTAGTTATAGAGTTATTGTTCTTTTTAAATTTCTAAGTATTTAGTTATAGAGTTATTGTTTTTTTTACATTTCTAAGTATTTAGTTATAGAGTTATTGTTTTTTTTACATTTCTAAGTATTTAGTTATAGAGTTATTGTTTTTTTTACATTTCTAAGTATTTAGTTATAGAGTTATTGTTTTTTTTACATTTCTAAGTATTTAGTTATAGAGTTATTGTTCTTTTTACATTTCTAAGTATTTAGTTATAGAGTTATTGTTTTTTTTACATTTCTAAGTATTTAGTTATAGAGTTATTGTTTTTTTTACATTTCTAAGTATTTAGTTATAGAGTTATTGTTCTTTTTACATTTCTAAGTATTTAGTTATAGAGTTATTGTTCTTTTTACATTTCTAAGTATTTAGTTATAGAGTTATTGTTTTTTTTACATTTCTAAGTATTTAGTTATAGAGTTATTGTTCTTTTTACATTTCTAAGTATTTAGTTATAGAGTTATTGTTCTTTTTACATTTCTAAGTATTTAGTTATAGAGTTATTGTTCTTTTTACATTTCTAAGTATTTAGTTATAGAGTTATTGTTCTTTTTACATTTCTAAGTATTTAGTTATAGAGTTATTGTTTTTTTTACATTTCTAAGTATTTAGTTATAGAGTTATTGTTCTTTTTACATTTCTAAGTATTTAGTTATAGAGTTATTGTTCTTTTTAAATTTCTAAGTATTTAGTTATAGAGTTATTGTTCTTTTTACATTTCTAAGTATTTAGTTAAAGAGTTATTTTTTTTTTTTAATTTTCGGATTACTGTAAAAAACGTGTAATATGACCATATATTTTCGCAAAAGTAAAAATACACTTGGCTGGTGCGCATATTACACAAGTAGATATTTCTTACAATTTTTTCTCGAATGTTTACCCGTAATTGATTGAAAATAGTGAGATAACTATTATTATTTCATTGATACCCAAAATGGTACCACCATTATTAATATCAGCTTCATTAGTATTAGGGTTTCTATCATTATTAATGTTCTGAATATTGTTTTGTATTACAGTGTCTTTGTAAACTACACTCTCATGCTTACAAGAGCAATTCAACAGGAATAAATTTCTGTCATTACAGTTACAAAGAAGGTTAGATGTTGTTTTGGAGGGTCTTAATTTATTTTCGCAGAGTTAGAACCTATTATTCTTTCTTCCAAGTTTGTAACAGTTGAGAAATAAATTTTTATAGCGTTCCTATTGAAAAGTTTACTATACTTGTACGGTGATTTACAATTGTCTTCAACAATTAAAAAAATATTTTAGAAATATTAGTTTGTGTATTTTTACTGAATGGTGGTTTAAACTATAGACATCTGGGTGGTGCGTATATTACATGAGTAGATCTTTCTTGATATTTTTTCTCAAATGTTTAAATAGTGAGACGACTAACGAAAGATTAAACATTTAAATTATTTATCTTATCGATTGTTTTTTTAATAGACATACGTCAAATTTTTCTTTCTTTTTTTTGGTGGTGGTAATATTGTGTTTTTCATTCAATTCACAAGTAATTTTATCAAAACGAGATCTTTCTCAGCATTAAAAACAGATCTAATTTATGTGCGTATATTTTTATTATCTATTTTGATTCATATATATTTTACTTATAAATCTTAAATTGTGTTCTTTTTTTACTCTTATTCACCCCAAACAAGGCACACTGTCACTGGGACGTAAAGGGACACTATGTAGGGAGTTGAGCCGCAAGATGTCTGTTCACATTCTATTTAAATTTCTGCATGTTAGTGGAGTCAGGGAAACAGGATACAAGGATGGAAATCCCAAAATCTAGCAGTTCGAGGGAAGAAACTATTATCTGAAAGGGTGGGATTTTGCTGCTTGTAGGGATAGTCAGAGGTATTTACATCGAAGGGGGCACAAGTGCTACGAGTTCGTCAGAGCACATTCCATTAAAGTATTTGTAAAATAAGCACAGGGATGCAACATTGCAGCGATGGCACAGGGGCTGGAGTTTGGCTGACAGTGCGGGACCTATTAGATTCGAGACTCTTTTTTGGACCCTGTCTAAGAGAAAGAGACTAGTGGATGATTCCCCAGCCCAGATGGAGTAACAATATTCCATGCATGGGCGGATGGTGGCTTTGTAGAGATACAGGATACTGGCAGGTGTGAGAAGTTTTCTAGCATGGTAGAGGGAGCCCACCTTCTTTGCAGAAGCCTTGTCAATGTCTTCTATGTATTTGTTCCAATTCACGTTGCTTGTGAATGTTAAGCCGAGGAGTATGAATGATGGACTTTCAGGTAGAGTTTTGTTAGCCATGGCAACCAATGGCTGAGAAGGTTTATTGTAATTGTTAAAGGAAAGAAGCTTTGTCTTAGTAGCATTAAATGTTACCATCCATTTATTTCCCCATTCCACTAAAGACTGGAGGTAATTTCCTAAGGTTTCAGACATTGTCTTGGAGATGTGTACATTCGTTTTTCGCCACATGTCTATTATAGAGCATGGTGTCATCAGCAAATATACCCAACTTTGGATATATCGAGCGCTACCGCCCTATATTCACCTGTCTTGTCCAGTGCATGATATATACGTTCAGAGAGAGTCGTTCGGATATCCGCAGTAGAATGGGCTTGCCTAAATCCATACTGTTGGTCAGAAAGAAGTTTAGTATTTACAAGGTGGTGGTCTAGCGCTTGATTGATTAATGACTCAAAGATTTTAGCGAGGAGAGGAAGGAGACTGATGAGGCAATAATTGAGCGGGTCAGTTCTTTCACCATAATTTTTTTACACTGGTACCACAGAGTAAATTTTCCAGCTATCAGGGAAGCAAGATTTGGCAAGGCATTTGTTGGAGAGTTTGGAGAGAATAGGGGCTAGCTCAGCACAGCATTTGTTTATTAGTATAGCAGGGATGAGATCAGGCCCACACGCCTTGGAGGTGTCTTATAATATCACAGACATGAGACGGGGTGATTTTCAGATCATTGAGTGTGACTTCTGTCAACAAAGGGAAATTTGGAAGGGAGTGGTTTGAGGGGTCTATGGTGGAGTTGGGGGTGAACCACCGGCCAAGCAGTTCAGATTTCTCGGTTGCCATGCAAGGAACCTCATGATTGTTGGATAGTGGGGGAATTGTTGATTTCTCATTATTCACTATTATAAATTTCCCAGAAATCGCAAGTTCCTGCTTCCTGTAACTCAATGTGTTATCTGGTAATTCTGGTATACCTTCTCTTGGCTGCAATTCTTTCATTCTTATAATGACTTCTAGCTTCTATAAATGTTTGCCTATTGTCGGCTGAATCGGCGGAATGCATGCTGCTTTTGCACAATGGCAACTGCACACGTTGAAGGGAACCATTGTGTGGGGCTTTGATATTTGCTTACACAAGGTTTCGAGATCATCCGGGAACTTTCAGGCACAGGAATCAGCCATCGGTAATCACCTGTTTAGTACAAATAGTTGTTCTGACAAGTATTCCGATGGGTGGTTTTCTGTTTTACACAGTGCCAGGTCGAACTACCATCTCAATATTATTGAGGCATTAGTTATTAACAATTCTCGACCTAGCCTGTGTAGACAAAAGATTTTGAAGCATCAGTTGGAGATCTTTAATAATTCAAATCCACCATAACGTTGAGAGATTTACGGGTTTTTCTTTTTTTGTCCCCCCCCCCTCTCTCAATCGTTTTCTCCAACTGAAACAATTTTTTCCCCTCATATCTCATTCGATTTTCTTAGTTTTTAATTTATCATTCTGACGTTTCCTCTTAGAGGGTCAGACGATAAGGCCTTAAGGAAAATTTTAGCAATTTTCTTTTTTTTCCACCCACCCGTGTCATTGATTAAAAAAATGTTTCCTCTGAAATTTATCCTACAATTTTGTTGTATGCGAAATTTACTTATATATATATATATTTCATTTGAATCAAAGGGAAAACAGTTTTCAGTGGAGGGGTTGTGCCCCTGGGGACCATCTTAATATCAAAATTTGCTGAAATTTTGGGAATAGACATCATTTTTGGTCATTTACCTATGGTTTAAATTTCATTTGAATCAAAGGGAAAACAGTTTTTCAGTGGGGGTGGGGTTGTTCCCCTCAGGGACCCTCAGCGTTTAAGTGATATATTTCTTATATAGCCTATGACCTTCACTGAGAGGTCAGTAGTCCACATGGCAATTTTCAAGCAATTCTGTCCAGCGGTTTGGGTGAATATAAGACACAAAGATCAGGCGGACACACACACACACACTATTTTATATATATATATAGAGATATATATGTCTATTTTTTTTATTTATATTTAGAATTTTTTCTATTCAATTATAAATTTTACAACATAAAGTAATTATAATAGCTCAATAGTGTAAGGCCAGAGCTATGCTATATTCAATATTTTTTTATGTAATTTTATACCATTTCAATGTTAGAAAGGACAAGAAATAAATGAGCATTTTACAAATATATTGGTGTTTGCCTAAACAATTGTATGCTGAATAAAAAATAAGTTTTATGAAATGACGTAAATCTGTGTTTTATAACATTGAAATGGTATAAAATTACATTAAAAATATTGAATATATATATATATATTATTATTATTTCATGTATCCACATATAATATTATAAAGAGATATAATATATTATGTATCGAGTTTCAGTATTTACTTCAACAGTGCTCAATACCCGAGTAGAGTTAGGTAGAAAGTTATCAAAATATATTTATGGCAATCCGATCCCATAACTTACTAATATATATGTAGAAGGATGAAAAGGAATTAGAAAAGCAAAAGTCAAATCTTTTTTCAATTCAGTTGTTCATAGCAAGGTATATTCCGCAAAGGCAATTTATTCAAGTTAAATTTTTCCTTAAGCCAGGCTTTTCAAAGATCAAAATCTTATCATCAGAGGAATTGATTTTGACTTTTGCTTTTCTAATTCCTTTTCATCCTTCTACATATCTATCTGCTCTATCCTGGATATTGAGCTGTATACCTTTCACAATAGGTTTTACCTTTCCTAAAAGTTCGCTTTTAGTTCACCACTTGTGTTTCTGCATAAATAAACTAAAAAAAAGGGTTGATATGCTGCAAAATAGAGCAACCAAGCCAAACCAAATGCAAAGAAGTATCATTTGAAATTTCGCCATTTAAAATACATGAGATTTTTCTTTTCAGAGCAGAAAACAAATACTCTTTAGAATATCAGATCCAGCCGACCAATCGGCTTTGTCTTGTCACTGTGGGATTTCTAATACAAAGCGACCTGACCTATTATGATAATGACAGTGGAGGAGAGAAAGAGAGAGAGAGAAAGAGAGAGAGAGAGAGAGAGATTCAATAGTTTTGAAATTGTCTTTCCAGAAGCTGCAACAGGAGGGTGTCATCACATGCTCCAGTACTTTAAATAAACAGCCAAGCTAAGATCTGGGGCAAACACTGATCCAGGATAATTATCCAAACCTTTTATGTCTGACATTAGGGCAAGGCGATCCATAATACAGGCCTGGCAAAAATGCGACTGTGGTTCACGACTGGGGCGGACATGTGAAGACCAAAATTACAACTAAATAATAATTACTGAGAAAAGTTTTAGTAATAATTTTTTTAGTAATGTCCAGTAATTAGCAACTATACATATTATTAGGAAGCAGCTTACAATAATTAATTTAGACAGACAGATACGAAATCTCCATTAGTAATAGAAGTAATAGTATAGTGTCAGCTTCAGACAGACAGATACGAAATCTCCATTAGTAATAGAAGTAATAGTATAGTTTCGGTTTCAGACAGACAGATACCAAATCTCCATTAGTAATAGAAGTAATAGTATAGTTTCAGCTTCAGACAGACAGATACCAAATCTCCATTAGTAATAGAAGTAATAGTATAGTTTCAGCTTCAGACAGACAGATACCAAATCTCCATTAGTAATAGAAGTAATAGTATAGTTTCAGCTTCAAACAGACAGATACGAAATCTCCATTAGTAATAGAAGTAATAGTATAGTTTCAGCTTCAGACAGACAGATACGAAATCTCCATTAGTAATAGATATAGAACATTGTTGATGAGATGGCGTTGCATTTTTTAAAAATTTAAACAAAGGGAAATTTCTTTCTTTTTTTTTTTAATTGCTGATAATATGAGCTTGAGTTTTTCAGCGTTCCTTCCTCTCATCCTTCTACTCTCCTCCTTTTTCATCCACTTCTTCATTCCAAGGTGTGAGAAAATGTGTGTTTTTTTGTTGTCACACTGTCGGTCCTTTAAAAAAAATTTCTAATGAGTCACCACTTATCAAGACTAAAAGCCACTGGTGGATAAGGGTTAATGAGATGGATGAATTGTCAGTTGAGTGATGAAGAATATTATGAGAGGATTGAAAATTGAATGGAATGAACAAAATATGATTTCTTGTGAGGAAGGGTTTATGACAAGCATTTGTTGACATTGGATTTGAAGACGACCATGTTGTAGTCTGCAGGGAAGCAATCCCATGATAATGTACTACATTGTATCTCTTTCTCTCTCTCTCTCTCTCTCTCTCTCTCTCAACTTGTTCAATAAAATAGAAAGAAAAAAGCTGACGAACTGCTGTTTGACCTAATTTCAGTCTTGGTTTTGAAACAACTACCAGTAAGAATGAACTTTTTACCCCTCCCCCCACCCCACTAATTTTGTCCCTGATGATCTCAAAGGGATGAATATTACAGTATTCTTTTTATTTTATTACCATAACCTTGTTGGGGTCACATTGAATCTGAGGACGTAAGGTTTATATGTGTATCTTGTGTAGTATCCAACTTTTAGTCGGACACACAGACAGAATTATGACTTTCCTTTATATAATAAACATTCCAAATTCAAATATGCGCTTTTGATATTCCATTCTTATGTATCTAAATTCTACAACGTTTTGTAAAAAATAAAAACAATCTTACCCGTTCTTCTTCGCAGCCACAACACCCCATCTTGGGTTTTTAGCCTAGAAAGAAAACAAAAGACGAAAATTTAGTAAGTAAATATTAAAACATTATCAAAATAAAAACATTCACTTGTTAGTCATTCTTTAAACATTTTATACACGCATGTACAGTTGGATAGTATTCAACGTGTACACTGTCATTGCGGGTGTTCATAATTACTATATTTAGATTAATCTAAAAAAATATCATCCTAGATTTTTTAAGATGAGGAATGATTGTTTGGGCTACTATATAACGTTGCTTAACTTTGGTGATCTAATGTTTAAGATGGGCTAACACAATGTTAAATAATTAATCGAGGAGCTCAAAATAAGCTTCTCCCCCCCCCCTTTTAACTTTTCAGCCTACTGGACGATCAGTGGTTGAATAAATCATTAATCTTTTAAGATCATGCTGTGTATTTAGTGATAAATAATGTGTGACGATGTTAACGATCTTTATTACAACTAACAGACTCGACTTCAGTCCGCGGAGGAACAACATACACGCACGAATGACGACGATGGCAAGAAGACAAGGTATGATTTTAAGGTGATTAAGATACAAATCAAATAATTAAACTAATTGCAGAAGTAAATGATTGCATCAGATCAACTTGATGACGACCCCCCCCCCCCCGGGCTATATAACAAGATGCCAGGTCAGAAACGTGAAAAAGAAAAACCATCATTCTAATATAAATAATTATTAAGAATAAGAACGCCATACAATGCATTTTACTTTTAACTTTTTTCAATTATGGCGTTCTTATTCTTAATAATTCATATTACCATATAAACAATGCTTTCTAAACAAGAACACCCATTTCTAATTCAATTTGCACCGCCACGTGCCATGTTCTTGAATCAGGAGACTCTCATCCCACATTCGCTCCAACAACAGACGAATTGAAAACACACCAAAAACGATGAGGAAAAAAAAGAAGAAAAAAAAGGGTATTTAATATATCTTCTTTTTTTTTTTTTATTATTATTTTAAAATTCTGATGAAGTATATCTTCGAAAATTTAATTGAAAAAAAAAAAAAAAAATTGAAAAAAGTTAATAAAATTAAAATGCATTGTATGGCGTTCTTATTCTTAATAATTCATATTACCAGATAAACAATGCTTTCTAAACAAGAACACCCATTTCTAATATAAATAATTATTGTAACCAGAATATCAGAGTTAAAAGAAAAATAATAGAGAAAAGCTCCAGCAAGTATTAATAGAAAAGAAGGTAGCGATATCGAATATGAACCAGTTTCCGGGAACTTTGCATTGGCAGAGTTCGGGCATGTTATGTAAACACCAGAGAGATGCCGAGGTGATTAGCCAATCAGCTGTCAGCTGGCAGACGACATGGAAGGAATGCGGCGTTGGATCACCGAACACGCAGATCGATTGGAAGAATTTCTTGAGGGAGGTCTGCGAAGACCATTTGTTTCGAGGTCCAGGGCATACGGTTGAGATAGACGAGTCTCTGTTTAACCCGACTGATTAAAAGAAAATGTCACAAAAGCCCTCCAAACACACACAAAAAAATTATTTTTCAGTTTTAAGAAACACAAGAAAAACTACCTTTTAACCAGTTGACTGAATACAAAAAGAAATGAAATGGAAAAAAAATGTAGTTGTTAATAGTTCTTTGTTAAAAGTTTTTTAAAAAATTATTTATTAACAGTGATTTCATTATGCTTTGTTCGTTTTTTGTTATTTGCTATTTTTCTTGAAAATAAAACTGAAAAAATACGACACAGTAACGTATTGAAGTTATCGTCTGTCAACATTCGCCTCGTCATCTCTTGACTGTTTACGTAACATGCCCGAACGCTGCCGACGTGAAGTTCCCGGAAATTGGTTCATATTCGATATCAGTACCGAAAAGAAAGTTTAACAAACAAAAACTCAAACCACTTTGTCAGTTATAATATAAGAATTTATTTGATTTGATTTGATTTTGAACTGAACAAGCCACGTGTGCGTGGTCCCCCTCTGTATGTGACGAGTGTAAAATGCAATAAATTTGGGCAATTTGGGGCATTTTTGACCTCCTGGGGGCGCGAACCAGAATTTTTCTGACGTCAAGGATGCCTATTTTATATCCAGAACAATTGCCTCTACATTTTGGCCAAGTTTCAGAAAAATTGAATGGATGGATCAAACGTTATGAGAGAAAAGAGTCAGTTTTTGCCATTTGGGGGGGCTTTTGACCCCCTGGGGTGCGAACCAGATTTTTTCCAAGGTCAGCGATACTTATTTTCTATTAGGAACAATTGCCTCTACATTTTGGCCAAGTTTCAGAGAAATTGAATGGATGGATGAAAAGTTATGGGGCAAAAAATATCATTTTTTGCCATTTTGGAGCCTTTTGACCCCCTGGGGGGCTAACCAGATTTTTTTTCAAAAATCAGAGAATGTCACTTTCTAACCTGACCAAAGTTACAACTTCATGCAAAATTTGAGAGAAATTCAATGGATGGTTGCGGAGAAAAATCCGGACGGACGGACATGCCTCAAAACATAGGTTGAGCTAGCAAGTCCCATGATACCGTTTTAGTTCTTTTTTTTTTTTCATATAGGAAAAACAGATGCTTCCATTCTCCTTACTATTGGGTGTGGACGATATTTGTTCACAATTTTAAACTACTAATTTCATCCATATTTTTTTCTCCCATTGTCAGTCTTTTTTTTTTTTTTTTTTTTTTTTAGAATAATTGATTATGGACAATTTTGAACCTCCATATTATGAAAGAAGCACTGAGTTCTCTTTGGAGTCCGTGCCTGAAAGACAAATAAGATTTCAGACTTCCTCAGCATCAAAACGAAGATTGTAGAAAAGGTGAGAAAGGAATCTAAGGATTCAGGATTCGATTATATTAGAGAAAAAAACGCATGATCAACGATCTGACGCTGTCAGAACGGTGTCATCAGCTGTGACTTACAGGGAGTATTTATTTACCTCCTCTCCAGGAGGTTAGGCACAAGGCCAGTTTTATCTTACTCCCACAAGTAAGATGTGACCCAAGGTCGGGTCGGGAAAGTGGGGTTTGAAAAGCCAGCACCCGAGAAAGTGAGCACTCTGGCCATTAAAAATTGCCTGGGCAGCCCCGTCGGCATTACCCGGTAGGGGCGCCTCAGGCAGTAAGCAATAAACTAACTCCTCCCCAAAGAGGGGAGGCAAAGCCTGGGAGGGTGGACCTCCTAGGACTGCACAGGACCGACTCATAGACCAGCGTAAATCAAGCCCCGAAGGCCAAGACAATACCAGTTTTTATGGGGTGTAGTATCCATCGGAACAGATACTACACTTTGATCTTAGCCAAAAGGCCAAGCCGAGGGAGTATAATGAACCATGTTTGATTTATTTTTGAGGGGTTTGGTCCTTTTGTTTTACGGCATATCAACCCTTTTCGGAATATTTAATGCCGAATCTGGTCATATTGGTAAAAGTTTTTATGCTTCAAGTCCTTTATATCTTCAAATATTTTTTCATATGGTGTTTAGTTTGGTTGTTTTGTAGAGGATTATTGTTGTTTTTTGTTTTTGGCTTTGCAGAACATGATTGAGTTTAGCAAAGGGAAAGGAAAACAAACAATAACATCAATGTTTGGTGTATTTTAGGTTAGGAAGCTGATATCTTCAGACAACCTGATGTAGTAGCACCAGGATTTTTTGGAGGAGAAAAGGGGACGGAACCGACCCTTTGAAAATAAACATACCATAAATGTTACTTTTTAGTCCTTACTAGATTCCAGACACACTGATCACATTAGAACCCCTGAATTCATTCAGCAACTACAGCACACCGTTGGTGGTAAGCCTAAGAGATCTATGAGGTCAATTGCAAAAGAACTGTGTGTTTGAAGGAACAATCTGAAATGTTGTTCACAAAGGCATCAAATACAAGTCTTATGAGATAAATAAAGGTCAGTTTACGTTAGCAAAGGTAAAGAAAAGTTGTTTAATCAGAGATAACAGATTCCTAAACAAATGAAAATTATCAAGCATAATTTTCATGATCACATTTGGCTTCCTAGCTCCTCAGATCTAAATCTTTTGGACTACTATGTTTGGAGCATAGTTGAGACAAAGGTTACTGAGTGCCCTCATAACACTAAATAATCCATAAACGTCTTCATAGTTAGAGTAATGTAATCCAATATGAACGAGGATTACTTGATACTAACATGTAGGCAATTCATAGCCCCGAGGCTGAAAAAGACTTTAATGAATAAAATTACAGAACAATGTATTTATTCTTATCCTCAAAAAACATTTTTTTCAGTAAAAAGACATTATTATCTTTTTTGAAGAGTTATTTTTGTGTATGCAAATGCCTTACACATCCTGTATAGCTTGAATATGTTATATCCACATATTTTGACTCAAAGCATAAAAAGGAGAGATGTGGACTTGTTGGCACATGTTCCCCTACATTAAAAAAAAAAAATTAAGGTTCAATTCTGTATAGCTTGTTGGTTTCGACGACGGTACTGAACAGACTTATTTCGAGGTTTTCCCCTCTTTCTCACGGGGCTGGGTTGGGAGAAGACCAATATGGGGCATTATGATGCGAACAGTAATTCATATATACTGTAAATAAATTATGTATAATATAGTGAAATTCAAATAAACAAATAGTATATATCTACATATCTTGCCTCATAAAGCATAAAAAGGAGAGATGGGAGCTTGTTGGCACATGTTCCCCAACATTAAAAAAAAACAACAAATAACTACGGTTCAATTCTGTATAGCTTGAATACAATTCGACTACAAGAATATAAAAATGAAGCAGTGGAAGTAGGTCTTTCATTGCGTATTAGCTTTTTTACTTGCTCTCATATTCAGAGATTTCAGTACACTCCGACATATTATCCATATACACCGACTTGCTGGAATAGTCTGCAAGTTGATTTCTTTAGGGCTTCTTGTAATTCGCCGTTGAATATCACGGCCGAATTTGGATGCCCGGACTAGTTTAGTCTTTTGCTGCTTCACATTTTCGACAGAGCCTGTTTTGCGCCATTTTCTAACCAGGCTCCGAATACAACGTTTAGCTGGTGCTTTTGTTTCTAGTTACTTGTCTATGAAAGCCTCTAGCGCTTTCTTAATCGATCCATTTCGCACATTGCCTTCCACAATAATTATTCTCTGCTTCAAGGAAAACATCTTGGAGTGAAGTTTTCAAAGACTGATTTCACCGAGGCTGTTTGGTGAAAGTACACCGTAATCTGCAGACAAGAATTGGATGAGAAAAACAACCACAAAAAAATTTTGAACCATAAAGCAACATCGTCAGCCTATGACACACAAAATATTGTGCCCCTCCCCCTCGCTGGGAGATCGGGCTACTTTTAAGTGAGACACACACACACTTTTAGATTTGCTTTGGTAATAAACAACAGAACTAGAATCAAGTTCACTTAAACAGATTTATATATCTTTCATATATATATTTATGCATGTGTACATAGGGGGGGGGGGTAGGTAGCACATGTATTTTTATTTGTATGTGCAAGATGTGTTATATGTGTGATAAAACCTAAGATAACATCTGCCAGGTCTTCTCAAGCTGTGAGTAACCTAAAAAGAGATCTTTGATATTTATGCACAAAATTACAAGCAAAACAAAATTTATTTTCTCTTTGCTTTTTTAGAGCCTCTGAGTTGGTAGCAACGTACCTGTGCACACTCTGGTAAAAATGGATGAGGTTCTGGGCCAGGAATCACTCTACATTCCAATTCTACCCAGCTTCAATTCGTGTCAATCTTAGACACAAAAGTCAAAAGTGTCATTAAATTGCATCGTGTATCCCTTTTGGGTTGGATAAAACATTATCTACTGTTTAAAAATGCCTGGCATGAATGCAGACCGCAACGATATTATTGTGAAAAAAAAAAAAAAAAAAAAAAAAAAACCTTTAAAACATTATTATTAGTTCTAATTAGATCCATCGTAAGATTTTAGTTGGGAAAAGTTGTGGTTGATATCTATCACTCTCGCTTCCCTCACTCTCGCTCTGTTTATTAACAATCAAAAGGTAATAAACGAAAGAAAAGAATAAGAAGATTGGGTACTTCTGCAGTTTACGGACCGTGCTATTTTACAGATAGGATTTTCAAGTTAAATTCAATTTTTACGGTATCTTTTGTTTATCAAATTTTTAGGTGAAAGTACAGAATAGTTAACACCCCCCTCCCCATGTTAAGAATGGGTTTCTAAATAATAACATTATTATTTCAGCACGGTCTGTAAACTGCAGAAGTACTAAAGATTGGAATAGTCCATTATAAACAAAAGGGGATATCACCACATGTAGTAATACTATTTAACCCGTAGCTGGAGAGAGAAAGAGAGGGTAAGATATAGCGAGCAAAAAGAGACTAATTTCGCATTTATTTAAAAATTCTAATCAGAGCTCAATGGGTGACTCAACAGGTTACATTCTTTTTTCTAATATTTTGTGAATTCAAAAAAAGTATTTTTTTTGTTTTACTGCATTTTGAATAAAATATATGCACTATATTTTTATATTTTTTGCATTAACCTTTTTCAAGACTAGCGGGACACGTGTATCCTACTTAGTTTTAAGCATGCCCACTGGGATATATACGTACCCCAAACTATAAAGATCTCGTTCATTTAGTCTTTTAGGGTGTTTATTATGAGGGCTTTCAATATTTCACAATTTTTTTTAGATGAGAATTGATAATTTGTATTCTTTGGATTATTCAGACCTCTGTTCTCACCGTGGATGACCCGTGGCGCAAGGGATATAAGTACTAAATAATACTCAGTTCTAAGTGACAGTCTTCTGGAAGTTGAAGGTTCAATCCTCAGTACGGGCGATATTAAGAATACAATTACGAATTACTTGAGACTTCTACCCGGTCATGGCTGACGTAACGAGAACAATCATCTACACCCGTGGATTAACTAAAAGGTGCCGTTCAAAGTTCCGTACAGATTTCCGAATTCGGCGAGATGCACCTGAAGAAGGTTACATCAGCCGAAACGTTGTGATAATAACATCCAAGATGAGAACAGGAGTTCGAATAATCCAAGGATTGATAATTTGTTTCAATCGGATTATCCCACCTACTGTAGAAGGAAAAGTAACATCAGAAAGAATGACAAAAAATAAGTTAAATTTTATTGACGACAGACAACGAATTTGGAGAAACCGACGAATATACAGTTACTGGTAAGAAACAATCTCGTGCTGACCCTGAAAAGAATAAGCATCTTTGGTATGAGGAATGGCTCGTTAGGCAGGGGGCGAAATTAGCAGAAATTGGACAGTCCCAATTTGTTGCCAACAGTGAGGTGAAGAGGTAATGCGCAGTGGAAGATTTCGGGCAGACTGTGTGGAATATTTCTTAGGTATAACTTAACTATTAATTTAGTTAGCTTCTAGCGCATGAAGGTCCTATTGAACTGACTGTATTCGTACTTAACCCCCCCCCCCCGCTAGTAATGAAATAAGTTCATCTGTTTGACTATACATAATGTAAATAACAGTTTCCCATCTGAGAAATACTGACAAAGAGGTTCCGGCCATCAGTAGTTTTGTATTGCAACCAAATGTTGAATTTGATACGGTTGTCATAAAAGCAAAGAAATAATCATTAACATTTGAATGGCAGAAAAAAGGAGGAGAAGGAGGAGGAGAAAGAGAAAGAGAGAAAGAAAAAGCCTTTCCCTTTTGTTATTTTTTTTCCTCTTTCCAGATGTGTCCGCACATTTAAGAGCCTCGGTCGGTCAGTTAATCTGTCACACTTAAGTTTGAAATATTTTTTTTAGTCTGTCACACTTAAGTTTGAAATATTTTCTTTAGTCTGTCATACTTAAGTTTGAAATATTTTTTTTAGTCTGTCACACTTAAGTTTGAAACATTGTTTTTAGTCTGTCATACTTAAGTTTGAAATATTTTTTTTAGTCTGTCATACTTAAGTTTGAAACATTTTTTTTAGTCTGTCATACTTAAGTTTGAAACATTTTTTTTAGTCTGTCACACTTAAGTTTGAAACATTTTTTTTAATTTTGTCATACTTAAGTTTGAAATATTTTTTTTAGTCTGTCACACTTAAGTTTGAAACATTGTTTTTAGTCTGTCACACTTAAGTTTGAAATATTTTTTTTAGTCTGTCACACTTAAGTTTGAAACATTGTTTTTAGTCTGTCATACTTAAGTTTGAAATATTTTTTTTAGTCTGTCATACTTAAGTTTGAAACATTTTTTTTAGTCTGTCATACTTAAGTTTGAAACATTTTTTTTAGTCTGTCACACTTAAGTTTGAAACATTTTTTTTAATTTTGTCATACTTAAGTTTGAAATATTTTTTTTAGTCTGTCACACTTAAGTTTGAAACATTTTTTTTAGTCTGTCATACTTAAGTTTGAAATATTTTTTTTAGTCTGTCATACTTAAGTTTGAAACATTTTTTTTAGTCTGTCATACTTAAGTTTGAAACATTTTTTTTAGTCTGTCACACTTAAGTTTGAAACATTTTTTTTAATTTTGTCATACTTAAGTTTGAAATATTTTTTTTAGTCTGTCACACTTAAGTTTGAAACATTTTTTTTAGTCTGTCATACTTAAGTTTGAAATATTTTTTTTAGTCTGTCACACTTAAGTTTGAAACATTTTTTTTAATTTTGTCATACTTAAGTTTGAAATATTTTTTTTAGTCTGTCACACTTAAGTTTGAAATATTTTTTTTAGTCTGTCACACTTAAGTTTGAAATATTTTTTTAGTTTGTCATACTTAAGTTTGAAACATTTTTTTTAGTCTGTCATACTTAAGTTTGAAACATTTTTTTTAGTCTGTCATACTTAAGTTTGAAACATTTTTTTTTAGTCTGTCACACTTAAGTTTGAAACATTTTTTTTGGTCTGTCATACTTAAGTTTGAAATATTTTTTTTAGTCTGTCACACTTAAGTTTTAAACATTTTTTTAGTCTGTCATACTTAAGTTTTAAACATTTTTTTAGTCTGTCATACTTAAGTTTGAAACATTTTTTTTAGTGTCATACTTAAGTTTGAAACATTTTTTTAGTCTGTCATACTTAAGTTTAAAACATTTTTTTAGTCTGTCATACTTAAGTTTGAAATAAAATTTACTTTAGTCTGTCACACTTCAGCTTGAAATATCATTTTTAGATGTGTCTACGCAACCTTTTAAGAGGCTCTATCTGTCTGTTAGCCTGCCTGTCACTCTTTAGTTTAAAATTGCATCTTCAGCATTAAACGCACAGATAGAATGGACGCATCTTAAGAATGACTCCTTTGTCTTTTTTTTTAAATTTTTGTTCTGTGTATTTTCGAAGAAGAGAACGAATTGTCATTTTGATTGATTCTTGGGTAAATTCATTTGCATATGAGAAAATAAAACGCAAAGGAAGTGAAATTAGGTCAGAAGGCAGGGGTCATGTAGTAAAAGAATATGGTCTGAATAAAAAGCATTGATTGAACATCTGGAGATCTGACTGTTGGCAAGATCTGTAAACAATGACTCACTATGTTTTCACTGCCGGATTAGACTAACAACACAAGACCTGTTGCACATTTCGAGGCGTGGCGCTTCCAAAAGGCAACTTCAGTCTGAACTGGCATGGATAACAATATAGAATAGTTTTAAAAATTGTGTGTAACATCTTTCTCCTAAAATCTTTTTCTACCTCTCCCTCCTTATCCCCCCTCTCTCTCTACCCCTCCCAACTGTCTCTGTCTATCTCCTCATTCGCTTCTCTCAACTGCTCAATGTAAAAGAAAAAAATTAAGAAAGAAAAAGAAAGATGACTGTGTTGACCTGGTTTCGGTGTTGTTTTTGAAACAACTACCAGTAAGAATTTTATTCTCTTTTTGTTTTAATTAATTTGTCTTTTTGCTTATATCTTTTTCCCATTCATCCTCTAAATATATATTTTTCACACACACACACACACACACACACACACACACACACACACAAGTTATCTTGTCGGATTTTCTAAGTCAGACCCAAATAGTCTTTAAGCTGATAAATCAAACTTTGTTTCTGACTCTTCAATATTCATTTGTTATTGCCATGGGTACTTTCCTATTATTGCCCGACTACCTGAAAAACTAATGAAACAAATGTATTCAAACAACATAATTGGAGGTTCAAGTATGCATGTGGAGATAGATGAAGCATCGTTTGCCAAGAGGAAGAATCATATTGGTCGAATTCTTCCACAACAGCAGGTGTTTGGAGGAATTTGCATTGAAACCACGGAAATATTCATTCTAGCTGTTACAAATCGCTCAGTAAGTACTCTAATTCCGCTCATCAATAAATACATCCATCCTGGGACGACGACAATATTTTCTGATGAATGGCGTGCATGTCGTACAATTAAGGATCAACGTCTTCAGCGAGTGTCGAAATACCAACATCAGATAATAAATCACAGGCGCAATTTTGTTGATACTTACAGTGGAGCCCATCCTAGCATATTGAGCGTCTCTGGCATTCTGCAAAGGTCAGAAATAAGAGGCAATGTGGATCTAATCGAGAGATTCTACCTGGATATTTAGCCGAGTTTCTTTGGCGTCGGTCATCTTCACTTACATTTGGTGGTAATATATTTAAAGGAATTCTTTCAGATATAGTTGAATTTTATCCACCTACAGATTAAATAATTTTTTTTTAGTAAAAAAGGTGTTCATGTTTTCAATAAATATGTTTCATTAGTTTTTGGGGTGGTCGTGCAATAACAGCAAAGTACTATTAATGGTGGTGCAATAACAGCAAAGTACTATTAATGGTCGTGCAATAACAGCAAAGTACTATTAATGGTGGTGCAATAACAGCAAAGTACTATTAATGGTGGTGCAATAACAGCAAAGTACTATTAATGGTCGTGCAATAACAGCAAAGTACTATTAATGGTGGTGCAATAACAGCAAAGTACTATTAATGGTCGTGCAATAACAGCAAAGTACTATTAATGGTCGTGCAATAACAGCAAAGTACTATTAATGGTGGTGC
Source organism: Sepiola atlantica (assembly GCA_963556195.1). Taxonomy (NCBI): domain Eukaryota; kingdom Metazoa; phylum Mollusca; class Cephalopoda; order Sepiida; family Sepiolidae; genus Sepiola; species Sepiola atlantica. The sequence goes on along the minus strand of OY744516.1, from coordinate 15,544,906 downwards.
AATAACAGCAAAGTACTATTAATGGTGGTGCAATAACAGCAAAGTACTATTAATGGTGGTGCAATAACAGCAAAGTACTATTAATGGTGGTGCAATAACAGCAAAGTACTATTAATGGTGGTGCAATAACAGCAAAGTACTATTAATGGTGGTGCAATAACAGCAAAGTACTATTAATGGTGGTGCAATAACAGCAAAGTACTATTAATGGTGGTGCAATAACAGCAAAGTACTATTAATGGTGGTGCAATAACAGCAAAGTACTATTAATGGTGGTGCAATAACAGCAAAGTACTATTAATGGTGGTGCAATAACAGCAAAGTACTATTAATGGTGGTGCAATAACAGCAAAGTACTATTAATGGTGGTGCAATAACAGCAAAGTACTATTAATGGTCGTGCAATAACAGCAAAGTACTATTAATGGTGGTGCAATAACAGCAAAGTACTATTAATGGTCGTGCAATAACAGCAAAGTACTATTAATGGTGGTGCAATAACAGCAAAGTACTATTAATGGTGGTGCAATAACAGCAAAGTACTATTAATGGTCGTGCAATAACAGCAAAGTACTATTAATGGTGGTGCAATAACAGCAAAGTACTATTAATGGTCGTGCAATAACAGCAAAGTACTATTAATGGTCGTGCAATAACAGCAAAGTACTATTAATGGTCGTGCAATAACAGGAAAGTACTATTAATGGTGGTGCAATAACAGCAAAGTACTATTAATGGTGGTGCAATAACAGCAAAGTACTATTAATGGTGGTGCAATAACAGCAAAGTACTATTAATGGTGGTGCAATAACAGCAAAGTACTATTAATGGTGGTGCAATAACAGCAAAGTACTATTAATGGTGGTGCAATAACAGCAAAGTACTATTAATGGTGGTGCAATAACAGCAAAGTACTATTAATGGTGGTGCAATAACAGCAAAGTACTATTAATGGTGGTGCAATAACAGCAAAGTACTATTAATGGTGGTGCAATAACAGCAAAGTACTATTAATGGTGGTGCAATAACAGCAAAGTACTATTAATGGTGGTGCAATAACAGCAAAGTACTATTAATGGTGGTGCAATAACAGCAAAGTACTATTAATGGTCGTGCAATAACAGCAAAGTACTATTAATGGTGGTGCAATAACAGCAAAGTACTATTAATGGTCGTGCAATAACAGCAAAGTACTATTAATGGTCGTGCAATAACAGCAAAGTACTATTAATGGTGGTGCAATAACAGCAAAGTACTATTAATGGTGGTGCAATAACAGCAAAGTACTATTAATGGTGGTGCAATAACAGCAAAGTACTATTAATGGTGGTGCAATAACAGCAAAGTACTATTAATGGTCGTGCAATAACAGCAAAGTACTATTAATGGTCGTGCAATAACAGGAAAGTACTATTAATGGTGGTGCAATAACAGCAAAGTACTATTAATGGTGGTGCAATAACAGCAAAGTACTATTAATGGTCGTGCAATAACAGCAAAGTACTATTAATGGTCGTGCAATAACAGCAAAGTACTATTAATGGTGGTGCAATAACAGCAAAGTACTATTAATGGTGGTGCAATAACAGCAAAGTACTATTAATGGTGGTGCAATAACAGCAAAGTACTATTAATGGTGGTGCAATAACAGCAAAGTACTATTAATGGTGGTGCAATAACAGCAAAGTACTATTAATGGTGGTGCAATAACAGCAAAGTACTATTAATGGTGGTGCAATAACAGCAAAGTACTATTAATGGTCGTGCAATAACAGCAAAGTACTATTAATGGTCGTGCAATAACAGGAAAGTACTATTAATGGTGGTGCAATAACAGCAAAGTACTATTAATGGTGGTGCAATAACAGCAAAGTACTATTAATGGTGGTGCAATAACAGCAAAGTACTATTAATGGTGGTGCAATAACAGCAAAGTACTATTAATGGTGGTGCAATAACAGCAAAGTACTATTAATGGTGGTGCAATAACAGCAAAGTACTATTAATGGTGGTGCAATAACAGCAAAGTACTATTAATGGTGGTGCAATAACAGCAAAGTACTATTAATGGTGGTGCAATAACAGCAAAGTACTATTAATGGTGGTGCAATAACAGCAAAGTACTATTAATGGTGGTGCAATAACAGCAAAGTACTATTAATGGTGGTGCAATAACAGCAAAGTACTATTAATGGTGGTGCAATAACAGCAAAGTACTATTAATGGTCGTGCAATAACAGCAAAGTACTATTAATGGTGGTGCAATAACAGCAAAGTACTATTAATGGTGGTGCAATAACAGCAAAGTACTATTAATGGTCGTGCAATAACAGCAAAGTACTATTAATGGTGGTGCAATAACAGCAAAGTACTATTAATGGTGGTGCAATAACAGCAAAGTACCTTGTCATGTTATTGGCAATATTGTATTTTACTACAATTTATTTTTAAAATTATTTATTTTTAATAACAATATTTTTAATTATTTATTGCCCAGACAATCTATATTATGAACTATTTTTAACTCATTACCATAAAATCCAATTCAGCTAGGAGAATAACACATTTTTTTAATTGATCAATATAAAAATGTTTTCCTCCCTTACAGTTTAATTTTTTTCCTCATATTTAATAAGTAGGTAAACAAGTAAAAATGAAAAAGTAAAATGACTGATGCATCCCGACCAACGCTGGGTAGGTAAGTTAGTATATATATACAAGGTTGTTTCCGGTCTTGTGACACATACTTTGTAGGAATTATATAAATACTATGAGAAAAGGAAATGATGGAAATAATCCTGACTATCGATCAGTTTATAAAAACGCAGAAATGTTGTAACTTCATGGAAACATGGAAAGATTAAACAAAAAAGACAAAAAAGAGACAAGAAGTATTTTATTTTATTTAGGTCGGTACTTCTTTTACTTTTTGACCAACTGACCCCCCTCCCCACACTCCATCCCACTAAGTAGAGTTGAGATGTGTTTCTTGAACCCACACTGCTGTACCAATCTTTGACAAATGATGAATCCATTGTAGATAAATCAGAGATGGTAGTAGTCAATAAAATAATTTTTTTTAAATAAATAAAAATAAATACATAAAAATAAAAAATAAAATAAATAAAAATCAATAAGATAATAAATTAATTAAAAAAATCACTGTAGGGTTTCCCAATCGAGGGTTTCCAAGCCCACTCACACTTCAAACCAAGTAGTTTGACTTTTTTTTCTAACCCATCCCACCCCCTCAACTAAATAAATTCATTGTGAAATAATTTGGGAGGGGGGTTAATTGCATTTAAAAAAAATTTTATTGGGTAAAGAATTAAAAATTATTTAAACCGAGAGACGTCTGTGTCTGTCCGCTAGTTTTAGGCTATTATTTGGTTTGTTTGTTTGTTTGTAAATCAATACTAGTTCAACCAGGGGTTTTTATCCCGCCTCATAAACCGGTATTGTCCGGGCCTTCGGGTCTGGAATTACGCCGGTCTATCGGTTATCCGTCCTGTGCAGTTCTAGGAGATGCACCCTCCCAGGCTTTGCCTTCTCACCCTTTGAGAAGGGGTTAGTTTATTGCTAATCGCCTGAGGCGCCCCTACCGGGGAATGCCGACGGAGCTGCCCAGGCAATTTTTAAATGGCCAGAGTGCTCAAATTCTCAAGCGCTGGTTTTTTCCCCAATTTCCCGACCTTGTGTCACATCTTACCTTGTGGGAGGAAGATAAATAGAATCAATACTTTGGGGGGTTAGGGGTTTAATACCAAAACACAACAACTATTGTAAATGATTAATTGTGTCTGAGACCCCGTCTGATATTTTGTTGTTTTTCTTGAGTTTATATAACAATCTATTACGTGATTCTACGTCAGTTCTTTTGTCTTCTATTTCCGAAACAATATTTTTAACTTATGGTTTCAGAATTATTTATCATATTCTATTGTTCACCTTATTGACGTTAATTTGTGATTTCCAATTTCTCACAATTGCATTAAAAATAATTCTTTCAATTTTTTTATTGTTATTTCATTACATAACTTGGAGTTGAGATGACTTTGTATTTCTATGCTGTCTGTCCCGTGTGTCATATTACAAAAACCGGATGGGGAATTACTCATCAGAGATGGGAGAAAGAGTTTGTAAAATGATTATAGAGTTGTGATGAGAAGCGAAGTCAGACAAACCTGAATTAATATGTCGGGTTAGTAGATAAAAGCAAATAGGAGTATCTCGTTTTCTCTCCCCCTCACCGTGATTATATGCAAGACCCAAATATTTTCACCTGTTAAAATAATAAAAGAATGGAGCTGGGTTTATTCATTTCACTCGGCTAGAAAGAGTTCCATTTCAGTTTATCTAGTAGTTCAGCCTCACACATCACCACTGATGATCCACGATAACCATCGCGACTAGGTATAGAGGAAATCCAGACCTGAACCGGTAAAGAACACAACCCATTAGACAACAAATCAAGATTTAATAATTCCAAACCCAAACCAATTGCAAGGTTATTTAGAGTTCATCTGTGTGTGGACATCAATAAGCGTAGTCACCTAACCTTTCTCCTATCAGTTTCGGAAACTACGCCCATAAATAATAAATGCATGCAAATAATGTATTTACCTGTAATAAAAATGAGTCATAGCTAACCCTCTACATGTATTATCTCCCCTTTCTCCAAACGGATTATAATAGACTTGTTTGACACTGACATGACCACTTTAGAGTTGTGGATGTACCATACACGTTATTTCTTTCTTTCACAGTTTGTGTGTAGCGAGATGATGTATGGAAGTGAAACCTGGACAGTGATGGTTAATGACCTGCATTGCATGAAGAGAAATGATACGATGGATATGTAATGTTAGTCTTAAAGACAGGCTTAGTTCTGATGACCAGAACAGGAGACTGTTGGTTTGGTTACATTGAAAGAATGGATGAGATTTCTTATGTTAGTAGATGTAGAACAGTTAAGGTAGCAGGATTATTGACAGGGAAGTGACAAGAAAATATGGGAGGAAGAGGTAAGGATGGAATGGAGAGAAAGAGGGATAAATAAAAACCTGGCCAGAGATACATTAGATGTCAATTTGTATAAACTGTCCACCAGGGAGGTGACAGTGGTTAACTGGATATCGACACAGACTGAAGACCTGGGTGTTCCAAGTTCGAATCCAGTCGGTTCCACAGTACCACTTTCACTTAGGGATGTTGGCAACCTTCTTGTGGTCCTTCCCGTAAGTACCCGATGTCTTTCCAGAAATATTTTTAACTAGAAAAACATCGGGGGGAAACTAATGGCGACACCAGAATCATCTGATTCACATGAAAGAAGAAGAACTGTCCACCACATGCCAGCATGTAAAACGGACATGAAACCAAATATGATGATGATGATGATTATTTTCTTCTCATAAATACAAACTTAGTTAATTAAATTATTTAAATTATTATTGTTGTTGTTGTTGCGAAATGTTGTTAGTTAAAAAAACAGATTCTAGACGACATATGGCGTATCTATTAGCAACCGATAAAGATATATGAAAGCCAAAATTAAAATATGGCGAAAAGCCAAAAGACGTATAAATTTTTTTTCAAAAGAACTAATTGATATCTTTACAAAGTGGGTGTTAGAATATATGGGTGTATGTTTCTCAAAATATACATGTAAGTGTGTACATGTGTTTCGGGAGGTGCGTATGTCCGCATGTGTTTCGGTAGGTGCGTGTGTGTGTGTGTGTGTGTGTGTGCCCCACATATGTTTCGAAATATGTGTGTATGTCCGCATGTGTTTCGGTAGGTGCGTGTTCACATCTTTTTCGGAATGTGTGTGTCTGCACGAGTTTTGGAATGTAGCAATATTGGGATTCGAGGGTGTAAAAATAATGTTAAGAACAAAGTGGAAAATTCCCTTTGAAGTTAAAAGTTTTAGAATTAGGACTATATACAGGATATTACACAACAGACAGGAAGTCACAAGTGATACATAATAAATAAGCTGGTCGGGTCTTCCTATGGGTTGGGGTATTATGAATACACACACACACACACACACACACACACATTGTTAAGAAAAAAAAAGAAGATTGTTAAAACCCAAATGATTTTATACTGTTCTTTATCATTAACATTAGATGACAACCACAAGAAAGAAAGGGAGGGGGGGGGGCGAATTACTGCTACGTGTCATCTATACAACACTCCAACTACCTGCATGATGAACAGCCATCTAGATAATCTGCTGAGTAGGGTTTTTTTCAACGCAGATTTAAAAAAACAAACATTTATTCATTCCAAACAAGGCCTATTGCCACTGAGACATAAGAGGCTACCGTGAATTAAGAACCAAATTTATAGGGGTGCATCCTCAGTGGGGACTTGTGCAAATTAGTAACTCGAGATGGCAGCTGGGTTCATCACTTCCAACCTGAATCAAAGAGTCAAAGCAAACAATGGAAAAACTCCAGGTTTTCCACGTCTGAAGAAGTTTGAGCAAGCAGCAAAGTGATGGTTTCTGTTTTCGGGGGAGATTCTCTAGTTTTTATCAGGATTGACGCCTTGTGAAAAGTTGAAAAACTATTAGTGCACGGTACTGTGCATAAGATGTGTAAGCGAACGGAAGGAAGCAATCAAGTTGAAATGTAGAAAGAAGCTGAGGGCGGGTTTGCTTTTGCTTCAGGATAACACGCCTGTTCACACTGCTCAGGTTGCAATAGCTAAAGCAGCTAACTGAGGCTTTAGAATTGTTACCCCATCCCCCTTAATCACTACACTTAGCTCCATCTAACTTCTTCCTGCTTTTCTACTCTCAAATTCTGCCTGTGCGCTCACCATTTTAAAAACATTGATGAGATCATACGTGCTGTGGATGAATTTTTTGGGTCCGAAATGCCATCACAAATGTATGGGCGAAAACCGACACATTATATATATATATATATATATATATATTTGAAAATTCACACATTAAGAAGCGTTGGCGAAATGGCAAAGATAAAGAATATTTTTCTATAAAATATTTAGAAAACCTTCACAACGCAGATTATTGTTTTTAAAATAAATTATTTATTTATCTTAAAAACATTTTTTTTTTTTTTTTGAACTTGAGCGCTTTCGGTAATAATATCACCATCTTCAGAAGAATAAGCATATTTTTTCCTCTTTTTCTTCATTTTTTTTTCCCCCTCCCGACTGAGACAAGCAGTAAGGATGAATTCGTCTCGATGTTATGGACGAAATGTTTATAAGTCGTGTGTTATCACATGGTACGTGGAAAGTTATTTGAAAATTCACACATTAAGAAGCGTTGGCGAAACATCGAGACAAATTCATCCTTACTGCTTGTCTCAGTCGGGAGGGGAAGAAGAAAAAATGAAGAAAAAGAGGAAAAAATATGCTTATTCTTCTGAAGATGGTGATATTATTACCGAAAGTGCTCAAGTTAAAAAAAAAAAAAAAAATGTTTTTAAGATAAATAATTTATTTTAAAAACAATAATCTGCGTTGTGAAGGTTTTCTAAATATTTTATAAAAAAATATTCTTTATATATATATATATATATATATATATATATATGAATCATGTAAAAGATGAGGTTCAGTCTTCTGTAACACCATTAATAAATAAATATTATGCTCTTATTAAATAATTGAGCACTCTGATGGATTTCTTTCTACTAAACAAAACCAAAGATTATACATATCCTCCACTCTATAATAAAGACCAATGTGTATTTATTTGTATATACAAATATACATCCGCCCCGTCACACAAAAGTTAGTGAGTAAAAAAAACTACCAGACGAAATCCTTTCATGTGTTTATGAGGAAGGGAGAAAGCAAATAGCAAGTCCGACAAACCCTATTGTCTAAAATGAATTTGAAAAGAAATCCTCCACTATTTGCATAAGACGTTTTCTTTTTTTTTCCTTTTTTCTTTTGATACCAATTGATACGTTTTTTCTTTCTTATTTTCTTTTTTTTTCTTTTTTTTTTCTTTCTTTTTTACAACTTTCCAGTTTGAGACGTTTTCTTTCTTATTCTTTTAACTTCACCGATTTAGACGTTATTTTATATCTCTTTTTTTTTTTAATTTTCTTATTTCTGTTTTCGTTAGCATAGGGACGGGGCATTCTTCCAAATGCCAGACTATCACCTGCTGTTTAGAGGCTCCAACCGAGTGCTCTTTTAAGGATTTTGGCCGTTCCCTTAAGTGCAATTATTTGGATTTCTTTTGCACTTGGTTTTCCGGGAATACTTTCCAGATACTTTTTGAAATTTTTCTTCATGAGGCCGTTAGCTCCTATTATAACTGGGATAATGTTGATGTTTTTTAGGTTCCAGTTTCTCTTCATATCATACATTAGGCCTTGGTATTTTGTCACCTTCTCCCTCTCTGCTCTGTTTAAGCCACTGTCACTCGGGACACTCACTTCAATCAGTGTTGCCTCTCTTTCTGCCTTATTTAATATGACTATGTCCGGTTTTACTGCTGCATTTTCCAGGTAGGTAGATGTAGGAACCACATAATCATAATGTATAGTATACTTATCGTTTCCCACAGTCCTCTCCGGTAGATGTTCCCAGGACTTAGTGCTACAATGGATATTAATGTGAACACTGGTGAAGCATAATTTTTGTTGTTGTCATTTTTGACAGTGTCAGGCAGCCCCACGGAGGGGATGGGGGCCCAAGATACAACGCCAGTATGAGTTGACCGTGAGCCTATGAAGATCGATGGTACAATTACCATGCTAGTACCAATAGAGAGAAAAAAAACCTTTAAAATCTCTGGACGGAATTAAACAGCTGGGGGTGAGAAAAAGAAAACCAAATTATTTTACAAAAGATAGGATGAAAACGAATTAACTTCTCAAAGTCGATATGAGAATGGCCACGGAGGGGGGAGGGAGGGTCTTCACAGCTGAACTCCGTGAGGGACTTATAGTGACGGTCGAGTGTTAAATCTCGAATCGGGTCAATTAGTTTTAAGTGATCGTCCGAGAAAGATGGCCGCTGGTTAATTACCATGCGGGACAGTCCTGATATCTTTCAGCTGTTGTCGAAATCAGAAATAAACGGTCATAAAAGAGTTTGGCAGCTGTTGACGAAATTGCTTTTGGGGACCCGTTGAGAATGTAGATACAAATCTTTTCTCGGAGTGCCAAATTATAATTAGGTAGGGGCAGGGTATAAAGCGAAGTGAAGAACGGCTACAGTAAGAGAAACAGGGACGTCAGTCAGTCAGTTACGAGGATCAGTGATGAAAGGACTCGCTCTGTACTTTCCCCACCGAACCTGGAATGGCCGAATTGATGACGTCACGAAAGCTGGAGGAGTGGGGTACACACTCGTATAATTCCGGTTTTGTTCATAGGAGTTAATCCAATGAATCCTTACCGTATTTATATAACAGTGCTCAATAATAGAGCTGTATATTTATTTGGTAAAATTTTTTATTCATACAAACATTTTTGGCTACATATTTGCAGATACGTTTCAGCCCTCGCTAGGAATTAGTTGAACTTCGTCAAGCCAAGTTATTAGTAGTAAATATAACGGTTAATATTTTTTATTCTTTTAAATTTTATTAACCTTTTCTATTTTATGTTTTGAGTTCATTCTGGGGCACCCAAAATGAACTAAAATTTGTTTCAATTCTCCTGACATTCAAATGGGGTAAGGGGATGTAAGCAACCACTGACGGATTGATAATTAGATCAAATTTTGACACATAACATTTCCCACCACAATGAGACAGAACACCGCAGCTCGCACACACCACGACAATCAAAAACTGGAAGTCCTAAACTTGAGTTTTGGCCTTCAGCATGCCACATCCATGGCCAGAACTAGAAAATAGACACACTTGAATGTTCTTTGCGTAACGTGTGGCAAAGTAAATGTTTACAAATATATAAAAAGTCCCACCAAAAGAAATACATGCATACCGAATCTGGGAAGATATTTGCATCAGAATTTGAAGAAAAACAACACCGAATATTCTATCAGATCTGAAAATAAAAAAAACATTCACAAATATAGAAAAACTTGTTTCTATGAGAAAGTTGCAATATAAAATATTCTCAGTAATAGTTAGAATGCTTGGCTCCGACTACTAAAGTTTTTAAAAGTCCAACTTCGACCTAATGTCATAATTGGAGGGAGAGACGAGATCTTATGAGTGATGTCGAGGCGAGAATTGAAAAAATAACGGTCGGTCCTTTTCCCAGGAGCGAATATCTGAGGTGGATATGTAATTTAGAGCTCATGTTTTTCCTTCTCTTCCAAAAGCCAGCTTAGGATGGGTGGCAGAGTTGGGAGTCCTTTAATGTCGGCTGATTAACAAATACGGTTTTACAAGATCAAGATCCTGACCAGGGAGATATAACATCAATAAATCTGTGAACCATAAAAATAAGTTGTTGTTTCTTTCGTAAGATTTTGTTGCAGATTCACACACAGGGGCGTTCTTGTTTCAACATGGCGTCCTAATTTAATACTGGAACTGTTACATGTGGATGCCTCGTGTTTACGACCATGCATGGATGGATTAAGACAATATCTGATGACCCATTTATCTCTACATAAATGATGACTCAGTCATTCACACTATATCTTTTCTTTCTAATCTTCTATCTTCTTCTATCTTCTAATCTAATATATAAAGTAGAGACGATTTTTCCCCTGTACCTTCTTGGAGTATAGGAAAATAACCACATGCACCACAGGCTACTAAACTCACCACTATATTACACTTATTCACTCGAGCATGTTTTAGTAAATTTATTATTTTTTCCTAGCTTACACTAAATATTACATTTGCCCCACCATCCACGTCTCTCTGCAAAAACTCCATATAGGTGGTAGCAAAACCTTCCCCCCCCCCCTATTAATTATGTACTGTCACTTTACTCATCGACACTGGGAACTAATAAACACAGTTTAATTTTCACAAAAGACTCCGTTCTTATTTATTATTTGCCTGGTATTAATTTACTACATAATATAAAGCAATACGCAAAGACTTAATGACCGCTCCCGTTCACTCCGATGATTTTCCGCGAATATCAGATTACGTTATTTCCAATTCTACCTATGACTTCTACATTTATATTCATTCAGTAATTAAGCGAATGAAATTAACGAACACAGTTCCTGCAACATTTATTCATTCAACATGGCGGCTACAATTTCTTGATCGAATCGACATCCTATTTAATTCAATAAGCGCCAAGATACTCGTAAACCCCGATACATTTACATTTTCAAAATCATACACCTTTAACATGCATATTATAGAAACCTTGCCCAAATCCATTTACTTTATCAACAAATGACCTAAACCGTGTCATTGTTGAACATTACATTTAGTCGGCAAAAGCTTAATGTTAACATAACATGCATGCCAATAAACAAGCTTAGCTTAATTGGCCTATTTTCACATGTAATTTTAACTTGAAACAGTGGCGCAGTCGTTTAGAAGGAAGGTTTCATGATCGGCAGTTTTAGCGTTCGATACCATTCTATTCTGCACTTTTCTTCTTTTTTTTTTTTAATTTAAAACATTCGCCATCACGGTAGACGGGGAGAAGAACAATAGTCCGTTTCTTTTTCGACGTTATGCAATAAGGAAGTACTTTCTCTCGTGCAACGCCGGGCGACGGGTTCCGCTAGTAACACTAATAAATCTTGTTCCCACTAATAATAATAATAATGTATATATGCTGTATATTATCTATTGCGTTTTGATTTTCAAGAGGACGGGGGATGGTTTTCAAGACTTTGAATTAATCAATAAAAAAGGGGGAACATGATGAAAAACGATCCAAATAAAAATATCCAAATGTCTGCCATTAAGCGTTAGTCATCCTTTCATAAAATTACTAAATTAGTAAAAAAAAGACAAAATGACTAATTTCGGTGACTTTAATTTCGCAATCAAATTATTTTGTGAAATAGGACTTTTTTAGAAGTTTGTTTCAATACTTGACGCTAATTGATTAATAGTGGAGAACATAAAAAAGAATGTAAGTAATGTGGAGGTGAGAAACAGACACGCTTGAAGTCGCATAATTTAATTATATATATATATATTTATTTTTTGAACACTTCAAGGGAGATAATTTAGTATAATTGCATATAACTTCCCTTTAATCATTTTCGAGAGAAAATCTCTCCGCTCTTAAAGGTTTTAGTCGGAATATGTATTTTGAGAAAAAAACTGAGTGAAATAATATATTTGAGCCGATAACATAGTGGAAGGAAAAAAAAAAATAGGTTAGTCCGAATCAAGTATCGATATGTTAGACAGATTGAAAATCAGAAAAAGTTCCTTTATATGTTAGATTAAACTGTATTATGCAGGAAAAAAAGTGATAAGAGAAAGTATAATGAGTAAAATGCTTTAAAAGAAATTGACATAAGCCAAATATCGAACCAAAAACTCCAGACTTCGATTAAACTAAAATGAAGAAACGAAAAAAAAAGTAACAGATTTTTAGAGTGTTTTTTTTTTTTTTATAGATATTGCTGAATGGAAAATTCAATTGTCAATAGATAGAAAACAGTAAAGCAATGGACGAGAAAATTTTTAAAAGTCTGATGGAGGCAAAATAAATTTTATAATATGAAAATATGCTAGAGCATACACACGTGGGTCGTGGTGACAGTGGGGAACGGTAGTGGTCTAGGGGATCATGGGTGAGAAGAATTACACCATTTGATAGCGGAAATTTCAAGATGTCTTTGATCTGAACATCGTTTGATGGACAGCTGTCTTCCGCAACCTAAGAAAGCAGAAGAATGCGCGTGGTATAAATTGCAACGATGATACACAATCTATAACTGGCAGGGTGAATGCAAGGGGTTACAAAATGATATCTGAGAACGATAATTGCAACCAGTAAAGAAAGGCTATCGCTAAATATATCAGGAATGATAGCTGTGACCCATAAAAAGAACGTCGGACAAAAAACGTGTCAGTTGTAAAATCCAGGCTAAGACAGAGCACCACGTCTTGAAGTTCAAAGTCAGAAAGAGGACAAGCCTCATTCTGAATCTCGTACATGTATGGAGTGAGTCTTTGTGTACATTGAAATAGAAGAGTGCATTTTCTTGTTGGCAAGTAATGAACCAGGGCAGATAACTTGGATCTTATCCAAGTGTGATAACTCCTGAATATTCTAAGCCAACATATGTGTCAGCTTCGTTTTTTATGTTGCTTTTTTTTAGTTCATTTTTACCGACTCCAACTTGTAAAATAATGAATTTGCTCTGACTTAATGTGAATATTTTATCAGGTCTTAAAATAAGACATTCAGAAATATAGAAAAACCGGTTTCTATGAGAAAGTTGCAACATGAGGTATTCTTTGGGACACGTCAAATAAGCATATTCACAAGAACGAAATCTGAATTTTACAATGATAAATAAAAGGTTTTCCAATATTATCATACCGAAACCATTGAAGACTAAAAAGAGAGGGAGGGAGTGAGAAAGAGAGAAAGAGAGAGAGAAGTAGAGAGAAAGAGAGAGAGAGAGAAGTAGAGAGAAAGAGAGAGAGAGAGAAGTAGAGAGAAAGAGAGAGAGAGAGAAGTAGAGAGAAAAAGAGAGAGAGAGAAGTAGAGAGAAAGAGAGAGAAGTAGAGAGAAAAAGAGAGAGAGAAGTAGAGAGAAAGAGAGAGAGAGAGAGAAGTAGAGAGAAAAAGAGAGAGAGAGAAGTAGAGAGAAAGAGAGAGAAGTAGAGAGAAAGAGAGAGAGAGAGAGAAGTAGAGAAAGAGAGAGAAAGAGAGAGAAGTAGAGAAAGAGAGAGAAAGAGAGAGAAGTAGAGAAAGAGAGAGAAAGAGAGAGAAGTAGAGAAAGAAAGAGAGAGAGAAGTAGAGAAAGAGAGAGAGAGAGAGAAGTAGAGAAAGAAAGAGAGAGAGAAGTAGAGAAAGAAAGAGAGAGAGAAGTAGAGAAAGAAAGAGAGAGAGAAGTAGAGAAAGAAAGAGAGAGAAGTAGAGAAAAAAAAAGAGAGAGAAGTTAAGAAAAAAAGAGAGAGAATGCAAGTGAGAGAGAGAGAGGGGGGGGGGATATAGAAATCTATCCAACCACCAATAACTTATATCTATACATGTTCTGTATTAATAAAAATGTGTGATCATTTCTTGTGCGTTTGTATGTGTGCGTGTGTATTAATAAAATTGTGTTTGTATGTGTATTAATAAAATTGTGTTTGTATGTGTATTAATAAAATTGTGTTAGTATGTGTATTAATAAAATTGTGTTTGTATGTGTATTAATAAAATTGTGTTTGTATGTGTATTAATAAAATTGCGTTTGTATGTGTATTAATAAAATTGTGTTTGTATGTGTATTAATAAAATTGTGTTTGTATGTGTATTAATAAAATTGTGTTTGTATGTGTATTAATAAAATTGTGTTTGTATGTGTATTAACAAAATTGTGTTTGTATGTGTATTAACAAAATTGTGTTTGTATGTGTAGTAATAAAATCGTGTTTGTATGTGTATTAATAAAATTGTGTTTGTATGCGTGCGTGAGTTTCTTGCCTCAACATGAATTACATTTAATCATTGTACTACTAATGGAACTCACCCAACGTCGCCCGGGTGGAGATATAATCTGTATTAATATTTTAATTTAACATACTTAGTAATATATCTGATTTATCTTTTATTTAATTATTCATAACTATTATTGTTTAAATAAAAAAGATAAAACAAACGTATTACCAATTTCAATTAAAATAAAATAGATAACTGATTTCATCTCCACCCGAGCAATAGCCCTAGTAATTGCTATTTTCATTTATTGCATGCGGTTCCCCATCCCCTTCGCTTCTTTTTCCCCAACATTGTTTTGTCCTTCAATAATTTTCTCATTTAAAACGTTAACATGTTCAAACGGTAACTTGAATCAAATACTTTAATCGCTGGCGGCCATTGCTTGTTGCTCGTCTGATTTTTCTGCTTCGATTTTAACTTTCACCTTTTTTGCGACCACATTGTGTACAGCAAATTAAGTTGGAAGCAAAAAGTTTCGTTTTAATGTTTCAGGAACAAATATTATACAAAAGTATTGTTTATATATAATGAAATACAATAAACAGTTTCGTTAAGTTTACAAATTAATGTAGGCATTTTCTAAGAACAACCCAATAAGTATCAGTTGCTTATCTTTAGATGTTAATGCATACGTCACATTCCATCATGTTTGTAGAAAATTACGTTGGCGGCAGACAAGTGTTTATTTATCCCGCAGTCAAAACTATATATGCTGCAAAAAAATAAAACGATAGGATGACGAAAAAAAAAAGCAAATATTTTGTAAGATTAAATATCAAAACATTTTTTTTTTATTTATTGAAAATCATTTACAATTGTAATGGTTTATAATCTAGCTTTATGGATGTAATAGAAAGACTACCTGTCACTGGTGCATAGAAATACTGTCTCTTCCAAAATGAAATACTGAATGGTTTACATATACAAATTCATAAATGGATTGGAAATAAAATTTTGTTATTTTAAAAACCAAGTCGAAAGGAGATCACATCTTTTTTATCAAAGCAGATTTAAGTATCTAATTTGTAGGAATAAACCCATCGATAACAATTCCGAAAATCCGATTGACTTAATTTTATATATTAGGTTAATTAATTATTTATTGAACTTAAAAATGCAATAACTTTTAAAAAATACTATTTTAAAAATTAATTTAATTACAAAATCAAATTCATCAGAAGGCATTTCCCTTTCTTCATAAACCATTTTAATCTTTTGGTAATAGTTAAAAAATAAATAAATAAAACGAAAAAGAATGAATTACTGACATTTCGAAATTTCAAAAAGAACTTATAAACATTTCGAATAGAAAGAAATTCATTTTTTAAAAAATTATTATTTGTATTAAAAGATTGAAAGTTTTGAAAGCTATTTACACCCATTAACTTTATAGATAGTAAAACAATATTAGCTTAACAAAATTAGTTATAGTTTTATAATAATTTGGTTCAATTAATAATTTCATAACCAGACGATACTGTAACAATTAAACTTAACTTTCAAAAACCTATTAAAAATAATAATTTGGTTAAAAAAAGGGTCTTTATTGTCTATAATAAAGACTTTAAAAAAAAATTATTTTTATATAATTTCTTAATTTATATATATTTTTTTATAAATTATATTTTTTATCTATATTATGGTTTGGTTTAAAGCATATCAACCATTTATGGGTTATTTAATGGCGAATAAAGTTGCCAAATATAATTCTATAAGTAGGATAATTATTCATATTCCTAGAATAGATTGCTCTTAGAACACACTGCTCTCCGAATCCATTGCTCTTGGAAAACACCACCCACATTACTCTTAAAAAACACTGCATTACTCTAGGAAAGAAATTTTACATTATTACTCTAGAAAAAAAAACCCACTTCACCCAGAATACATTGTTCTTCAGAGTGAGAGTGGGAACATCAATCTTAGAAAACATTAGTCTTTAAAAAAATTACTCATGCACATTGGTAATCTTCTTTGTTCTCAACACGATTGCCCCATAACCACCGCTTTCTAGTATCTATTTGTGAAGAAAATAAAAAGAAATAAGGTTTTGATTTTTTTGAAGAATCAGATTGAATAATACAGAACTGTATATAAGTGTAAATTCGAAATTCTGAACAGTTTTTATTTAACTACCAATACTCACCAACTACCAATATAAATAGTACATTTATGTTTATGTACTTGTTACCGTTTTGAGTAAAACAATAAACCCCAGGAATATAGGACAGCACTAGTATTACAAAAAATAATGCTCAACTGACAGACAGCTAATACTATTATAGGAGGGAAGGATGTTTTGAACCATAGAACAAGAACGAATCCATTCCTAAGATACGTCCATTCACTTTGTGTTTTCAAAACTTGAGTGTGACCGACTGACAGACAGAGCCTCATGAATTGATGTGTGAATGCATTTAAAAACATTCACTAAAACAATCAGAAAACATTAAAACTATATATTAAAAAAAACACAAATTACAAGAGTTTTAAAAATGTTGAAAATACGTAATTGACATCAGACACTAAAAAAGCAGCGACAAGAGAAGAAAGACTGATTACAGGTGATTTATAGTAATTTGCGCAAATTAGGGAGGAGAGCAGCGAGGTAGGTTGATGTTGTTAATGGAGTCTAGCAACCTATTTTAATCCCCCTTTCTAAATAGACATATCAGTTAATTTATAGGAAAGCAAATACACATGACTTTCAAGCTTTGGTAGAGCAACTAGTTTAGACGAAGGAAAACTCTGATATAACACTCTAGAAGATTGGCCACTTGAAATAGGAGACAAGATTCTTTCCAGAAAAAATAATGCCAATTCCAGATGAATGTCCCCTGCTGAGATATAATTTTATGTCAAAAATAAAGTCCAGTGCCACGATGATACCATTTCCGTTTTCCTTGTCAGCTGAAATTTCAAGAAGGCGAAAGATTTTGGGATGAGATAAGTTAAAACATGATAAGGTCCGTATGTTGCTGGGTTTTAACGAAAGAGAAGGATCAGGATGGCCATGGGAAGAGTGGTACTGACAGCTAAGCTGGACAGATCGTGGGACCCTCTTCGAAAAACTACAAATTTAATTTTTCACTAGTATTTTTCAATGTATAAAATACAAATTAGGGATCAAGAAATGCTAACTTCATCTTCTATTCATTTAACGTCACTTTTCCCTTGTTCAGGGGTCAGACGTTTTCTGATATTATGCAAGCTCAGTTTCCAGTGCTCACTATTCAGCAGGTCAGCAGTCTCCAAATTCCACTGTGTGTGGTCTTGTCCAATCACTAGCTTCCAAGTTTTCCCTGGCCGGTCAATCTTCCTGCGATTTATGACATTCATGCTTCTGCAACGGTTTATCCAGGAGGATAAACGTTCTGCATGACCATACCAGCGCAATCGATTTATCCTTAGGATAACCTCCATGCTGGGCAAGTGTAGTGCTTCCGGAAAATCCCTTGATCTGGTGTGTTGTCATGGATCTGTCATTGCGCTGCAGACGGGCGAAAAAGGACTGGGTGAGGGCCCAGCATTCATTGCCATATATCATGATGCTCCATACACAGCTGCTGTACAACTTATTCAAATATTAAAAGTTGTTAATTGTTTAATAACACAGGGTTGTCCCTTCATTTGGATCAGAGCCCTTTTATTCCAAATAGTCAGACGTATTACATTATCGCAGCTATATACCAGAATTGAACACCTATTGATTCCGGACAGGGCGCATACACAATAAAAACGATCACGGACCTCATCTGATACAATGATGATGATCACCCAACCACATGTGCAGCTGTAATAACCAGTCGTATCACACTGTGCCCAGGTTGGTCTGCCACAGTGCACACATTGTGCCCCTCTACATCCCTTTCTCACAGAAGAGACATTGTTAGTCTTTCTCTACTCTATCGTTATTTTCATAGCAGGTGCTTGACTGAGCTTCAATCTCTGGTTCCTTCTTGGAACTTACTCTGTGTGTCTAATATAAAATGGAATTTTCCATGAACAGAGTTTATTCCCAAGAACTTCCCATTTATGGAACACATTACCATGGGATTGCTTCCCTGCAGACTACAATATGGTCAACAAATACTTGTCATATACCGTCCTCATAGACAATCAAATTTTGTCTATTTCATCCAGGATTTTAAATCCTTTCATAATATTCTTCATCATTCAACTTATCATTCTCTTAGACTGTAAATTGACTTAACGATTTCGTTATGCCAACTGTGCATGCATCGTTTCTGTTTTTTTTTTCGTATTTCCACCCAGACTTAGGGTTAGTGATCGGGTAAATGAACTGCATGTATTTTTTTTCTTCATATCAAATATTACCTTCCTTCCAGTGTTTGTGTACAGACAAAATTATGAAATAACCACCAAATTTTCCTTGCTTCTACATAAGTACATTGCTGTGAGGGTGCTCTTTCGTAGTTATGAAATAATACTAACGTTTAAATATTATTTATAAATTCAATACTCACTGAACATTATAATTAATTTTTATAGCTAAGTAAAAAAAAAAAAAAAAAAATCAAGTAAAAATATTTATATGGAGTTCAGGGTTGGGAACATGAGTTTCTTGGGTATTTTGTTTTCCTTGGGCAACGCCTATAGACGAGTCTCACTACTAGTAAATAAAAATAATAATAATAATTTAATGTGTAATTATCAAAGCACAATGAAAGTAGTTATCTGACTAAACAAAGATGGCTACTTAAAGAAACATTTTTTTTACTCTTGTTCGCCCCAAACAAGGCACATTGCCATTTGGACGTAAGGGGCTATTATTAGGGACCATGCCTACAGGGACACTCTAAGTAGGGAGTAGAGAAGCGAGATGTTTGTTTGCATTACATTTAAATTTCTGTATGTTAGTAATGTCAGGGAAGCAAGGAAACAGGGAGGGAATTCCAAAGTTTAGCAGTTCAAAGGAAGAAACTATTAGAGTAGAAAGCTTTCCGGCATTTGGGGACATTTACAGTGAAGGGGTGGGATTTTGCTGCCTGTTAGGTTAGTTGGGAGTATTTATGTCGAGGAGGCACAAGTGTTACGAGTTTGTCAGAGCACATTCCATTAAAGTACTTGAAAAACAAGATGCAATATTGCGGCGTTGGGGCAGGGGTTGGAGCTTGGTTGACAGTGCGGAACTTATTAGATTGGAGACTCCTTTTTAGACCCTGTCTTATAGTGAGAGACGAGTGGATGGTGCACCAACTCAGATGTGGCAACAATACTCCATGCATGGGCGGATGGTAGCTTTGTAGAGATAGAGGATACTAGCAGGTGTGAATAGTTTTCTAGCATGGTAGAGGGAGCCCACCTTTATTTGCAGCAGCCTTTGCTCACATCTGCTATTTACGGAACTTAAAATGCCTTTAACTTCTATTAAATGGGAGGTGACGGTGGCTAAGTGGTTAACGACACGGACTGACATCCTGGGTGTGCCAAGTTCGAATCCAGTTCGTTCCACAGAAACACTATCACTTTGCAACCTTCACGTAGCCCCTCCTGTAAGTACCCGATGTCTTTCTAGAAATAATTTTAACTAGAAAGATATGACAACAATAGAATCATTTGATTCATACGAAATGAATGAATGAATATCAAATAGTTTTGTTTTGTTTTTTTAACACAAATAGGTCGCAAATGAGTATTGATTTACTCCTCTCCAGGAGTTAGGCACAAGGCCAGTTTTTATCTTACTCCCACAAGTAAGATGTGACCCAAGGTCGGGTCGGGAAAGTAGGGTTTAAAAATTGCCTGGGCAGCCCCGGCGGCATTCCCCGGTAGGGGCGCCTCAGGCAGTAAGCAATAAACTTACTCCTCCCCAAAGAGGGTAGGCGAAGCCTGGGAGGGTGGACCTCATAGAACTGCACAGGACAGACCCATAGACCGGCGTAAATCAAGCCCCGAAGGCCAAGACAATACCAGTCTATGGGGTGCAGTATCCATCGGAACAGATACTACACTTTGATCTTAGCCAAAAGGCCAAAAATGAGTAGGTAAAGCAAAATAAACTGTTTTTGGCCAATTCCGCAAGGGTATTTCTTTTAAAATAATTTATGTCGGTAATAGTAATGATTAGCTTTTATTAAAAATGGAGATTGCTGTTTAAAAAAGACAAGATAAAGGATTGCGGGGGGGGGGGGGGGAAGTCAGGAGAAGAAACGTGTTGTAAGAAAAGGGAGCATAAAGCTGAGGACCTAAACTTGTGGTCAACATGGAAAGGGGTCAAACTAACATGAAATAGACTGACCTAATTTACCAGCTATAGGGACAAACTTGCTACACATTTTTAGAAAAAAAAAAAAAAAAAAAAAGTACCAAAATAAAAAGGGGAATAGTGGAAATTTTACTTGCAGGGGAGGGGGGACCAGAGCACACTTATTGCACACTATGTATACAGGGTATGTGGAAAGTTACCCCCTATTATTAAGGAGAGTAGAAAGTGGATGTTGGGTTTGCTTCCCTTATTTTGTCCTTTAGTACTCACATTCCATGAGATGTTTCTGACACAGGGGAAAG
Source organism: Sepiola atlantica (assembly GCA_963556195.1). NCBI lineage: Eukaryota > Metazoa > Mollusca > Cephalopoda > Sepiida > Sepiolidae > Sepiola > Sepiola atlantica. Next base: position 15,523,809 of record OY744516.1, on the reverse strand, counting down.
AATTGCTGTTTTCTGCGGCGGCACTCTTTACACCCACCACTGTTCGCCACTATCTGCCATGATTTATCTCACGTGACTCAAATGAACCAATCCATCTCAATCATTTAAAAATAGAGAATCGTCTTGATTATTAAAAATAAACACTGAATTGTCATTTTATTGACCCCCCATCCCACCCCTCCATGAATAGAATATTTTTCTTTCCGGTTCATTTTTATTTTGTTACTTTTCAAAATAGAATTAACGTTTATGGATTTTCCCCACATTACTAAGTCTGCTCTCGATTTAAATAATTGAAATTAAAGAAAGTTATATTTTAAAAAAATAAATAAACAAATAAATGTTAACAAAGGCAAGATAAATTACTATTCTACCTACCCGTATAAGTTTATTTGTTTATTTCATTATTGTTTTTATAAATTTAAGTCACATGAGACAAATCCTGGCGGATAGTGGCGGATATAAAAAGTGCTGTCCGTTTTCTGAGTCGGAATCTATTCATCTAACACTTATATCGTTGACTAGTTTTTGACCTTGAAGTAGTATTTTTTTTTCCAGCTCCTTATATCAAGTGGCTTCGTGCCTTGTCTGGAGCGATTTTCATAAAAAAAAAAGTGCTCATAATGTATTACTACAATAGAATTCTCGCAAGAAATAAATACGATAAGAAAGTGTAAAACACGGGGGGTGGGGGGATATTTAGAATTCAGTATGAGTGCCAGCATTTGCTACCAGCTTCTCAAGCTACCTGAGAACCGCATCAACTGATTTCACAATTATCTAGTTTTTTCTTTTATTTGGTGAATGATGATGAATACTATTAGAGGATTGAATACCAGCCACCCAAAACAGCCGACCCAGAAAACAGCAAGTCCTTATATTCTATGAACAATGTTTCTGACAAAGGGGGAACAATTGCTGTTTTCAACTATCCATCTCATTAACCCTTGTACTCAAGTGTTGTTGTTTTTTTTTGCCTTCATAAATAGTAACTCATTAATAAAAAAGTTACCTGTGAAATCAGTTGATGCGGTCACCAGATGGTTTGGCACCCATTTTGAATTCTAAATAAAATCATATACTTTCGTATATTCATTTATTATATAAATTATGAAACAAGATCACTCGTCTGTGTGTGTGTATTTCTCGCGTCAACATAACTTTGATAATTACACAGTGAATTATTATATTTTTTTTTATTTACTATGAGTACGATTATTTATTGAAACAAAAAAACCTGAAATAGCGTAAAGTATCAAAAAAAACTTTTTAAAAATCCTATTTAAAAAAATAATTTAATTACAAAATTATATCCACCAGATTGTATTTTGGTTTCTTCGTGCATAAGTCAGTTATTTTAATCACTTATTTCTAACACTCTCTCCACCCTCGCATGTTGTATTTCTTATTCCCACCACGGCACCGATGTAGAAATTTTGACTTTGTTTAATTTATCATGTTATTCTTGATGAAGCCTGTTCTTGTGGCGAAATATTGAATCAAATCATGACTGTGTTAATCTCTTTCTGCTCAAATTAGTCTGACTTTTATTTTTTTGCTTATTCTTTATTTCCATGTTTGTTACCAATACATTCATTTCATACTACTACTACTACTACTACTACTATATGGCAAGGGTCTAGGATGGCGTCCCATAACATAATGCAATAAAAAAAATTGTGTATAGGCGATCAAAATGGTTTTATATTGTTGTTTTTTTTTAAATAATATTTAATGAGAGAACCCTTTCGGGTAAAAATCTATTTATTATTACGCATGCAATCGGGAGAAAAACACGTTTGAAATGTGGAAATGTTCTACAAGAATGGAGTCTGAACAGCTACAAAATGGACGCGAACAAACCGGAAGTACGGCCTAACGAAGGCTGCCAGTGTCTGTTTTAGACGAAAAATGTATTAAAATGTCTTCTTTTTTCCCTATTTTTTTCTTTTCTTTTTAACATAGTTCACCCCAAACAAGACAGACCGCAACTGTAGACGTAAGGGGCTACTGAGAAAAAGGGTGAGAGTTTTTTTTTGGGGGGGGGGGGCACCTAAATTGGGAACTGTGCAGCGAGATGTCTGTTTACATTAGTTTTAAATTTCTGCATGTCTGTACCGTCAGGAAAACAGGAAGCAGGGAGGGAGTTCCAAAGTCCAGCAGCACGAGGAAATAAGTTTTTGGAGTATAAAGCTCTTCGGCATCTGGGAACCTCCACAGTGAATGGATGGGATTTGGCAGATTGTCGGGTTGGTCTAGTGAAATTACGTCGTTCGGGCACCAGAGCAGCAAGTTCATCAAAGCACAATCCATTGAAGTACTTGTAAAACAGGCACAAGGAAGCAACATTGTGGCGGTGGGACAGGGGCTAGAGCTTGGTGGATAGTGAGGGACCTATTAAGTTGGCGACTCTTTTTTGGACCTTGTCTAAGAGGGAGAGACTAGCGGATGATGGATGCACCAGCCCATATGTGGCAACAATACTCCATGCATGGGCGGATGGTGGCTTTGTAGAGATATAGGATAATGTCAGGTGTGAGAAGTTTACTAGCACGGTAGAGGGAGCCCACCTTCTTTGCAGCAACCTTGGCAATGTCTTCAATGTATTTGTTCCAATTCATGTTATCTGTGAAAGTTAGGCCGAGGAGTTTGAATGATGAACTCTTAGATAGGGTGTTATTTGCCATGACAATCGGTGGTTGAAGAGGTTTCTTGTAGTTATTGAAGTAAAGCAGATTTGTATTACTACGTAATAATACATTGATTTTTACTCGAATGGTTCCCCCATTTAATATTAAAAAAAAAAAACATAAAAACCATTTTCATTGCCTGTACACAATTTTGTTTTGCATTATATTGCGGGACGCCATCCTAGAGAGTTGCCCTATATATTGCCTAGGATTAAGTGGAGCCATTTTAGTTTTTAATTTGTATTCGTTTGCACATTTTTAAATTAAGGTAGACAACACCTATTATATTCAATTTAAAATGAGTTATCCCTCTTGCTGATTTTTGTTTTTAGGTGATTATTCAAAAAATGTTTCATAGTAGCAGTCGTCAGGGTCGGACAAAGTAATTTTTAAATAAATTGTAGCTAAGTACGTTATAATATTGCCAATAACATTGTACAACAATAACAAATGAAAATTGGCTAGTCAGAAGCAAAGTTTGATTTGTCAGCTTAAATGCTATTTGGGTCTGACCTTAAAAATCTGACAAGACAAGTTTTGATATACGCATATATATATACAGGGTGGGCAAAAATAAGGGTCCTATTTTTAAAAATTAATAACTTTTTTATTTATTGATTTAAAAAATTTTTTTTTTTAGAATAAGTAAAGGACCCCTTCCGAAGCAAGCATGAGCCGTATTAGCCCTAAGGAACGTACCCTCATTTAGAAAACATTTTTGCTTAAAAAACTCAAAACAGTGTAAAAAACAATACTTTAGTTTTTGTAAGTTTTAAGAAGTGTTTTTCGGCTAAAATTTGTTTTGTTTATTTCAAAAAATCTCGGAAAGGTCAGTCTACACACACATAAAGTTTGGTGAGTTTAACTTTTATTTTGTGGAAGTTATTCAAATTCAAGTTATTCAAATTTAAAGATAGGACCCTTATTTTGGCCCACCCTATATATATATATATATATATATATATATATATAGAGATAGAAGAAAAAAGAGTGATAAATATGCGACGATTGTCCAAATTTATTTCAAATTTCAATTGTTCAATGCAAGGTTGTCAGTAATAAACTAGTGTTTATTTTCCATTCCTTAAGCCAAGGCTTTTCAAAGATCGAAATCTTATCATCAGAGGAGAAATACAGATGGATAAGTTGGCTTTCGAAAAAACCAAAGTTCAAATATTTGAAAAATATGAGAATTATTTTTAAAAATTATTAAAATAATTTTTGTCAAAAAACGTACTGAATGAAAAGAAAATTTCGTGAAAAATTCGTGAAAAAGAAATACAATTGTCCGGGTGGTGAGTTTCAGTTGAAAAGGTTCGGTGGAATTATAGAAAGTGAATAAAAACACTTTGCATGGGAGCAGGTTGGAAAAGGTGCTCAAAAAGTTTTATTCACTTTCTACAATTCCACCGAACCTTTTCAACTGAAACTCACCACCCGGACAATTGTATTTCTTTTTCACGAATTTTTCACGAAATTTTCTTTTCATTCAGTACGTTTTTTGACAAAAATTATTTTAATAATTTTTAAAAATAATTCTCATATTTTTCAAATATTTGAACTTTGGTTTTTTCGAAAGCCAACTTATCCATCTGTATTTCTCCTCTGATGATAAGATTTCGATCTTTGAAAAGCCTTGGCTTAAGGAATGGAAAATAAACACTAGTTTATTACTGACAACCTTGCATTGAACAATTGAAATTTGAAATAAATTTGGACAATCGTCGCATATTTATCACTCTTTTTTCTTCTATCTCTACTATTGCTCTATCTCGTATATTGAGCTTATCCTTTTCACAATAGGTTCCATCTACTAAAAGTTTTCACTTTGGTTTATTTTGATCCTATATATATATATATATATATATATATATATATGAGATTATGTGTGGAAATATTTTTATGTTATGAAAATTGTTTTCAGATCTGATTCATGCATTTTCTTGAAAAAAAAAAAAAAAAAAAAAAAAACGGCCATGGGAAATTTTACCCACACCAACCATAAAAAAAACAAACTTAAACAAAATCTATAGTGTAAAAAATATCGGAAAGTATCGCCCACACCCACCCTCGGATAAGCAGACACGTCTATCAACTAACAAACTATTGAAATCCGATAACAACAAGTGAACCACTTAAATGTATCTATTTTTAGAGACGACCTAATGATAGGAATTGAATCACAATTACGGCAATCAAACCATGTTGAAATCATCAAAGGCGAATCAAGTCCACGTTTTAAGTCGGATCTTGCATACAATAGGCACGCCGGAATGAGATACTAAAAAAAAAAAAATGGTCACTTTGGCTCTTACAATTGATTTGTGAACAAATACCAGAGGCGTTTGTAAACAAACAAACAGGAACTTCAACTTTACTTATTATTATACGAAATCTGAGTTAATAAACGTTTGTTTCCTTGAGGCTTTTTTCTTATATATACTTTAATAACACAAAATACACGTTAAAATATTCCTTAATTTTGGGATTCAGCCATGTTTGAAAAGAAATTCTATTTTAATTGTTCTAATTAGCTGTTATTTATAATTAACTGAACAAGTCATCCATCACTCCCTTTGCTAGCTATGTATTTTTCTTGACCCCTCTCACTATCTTGATTCAACCTCTCTCTAGTATTTTTTTTTAAATGTCTATGAGCATTTAGAGAAAGAATGACCATCTAATTTACATACGTGTGCCTACACACCAGATACACGTATGTAAATTAAATGGCAAAATAATAAGTCTCTTTACTTCTATAAAATAATAATAATAATAATAATAATAAAGAAGTAAAGAGACTTATTATGCAACAGTTAAGTTAAAAGATATGTCACAGTTTATGCATTTTCGAAAGAAATCAAAGTTAAATAAATAGCGGTAGTGGTTATGACCCAACGAGTCACGGGTATGCCTGCTATGTTTTAAATGGAGATTTCAGCAAAGTTAGGTGTTCGGTGTGTCAAAATAAGGTTAAAAAATAAAAAATTTCACGTAAGGTTAGATTAAGCAAAACAATGGAATTTTCCATTAGAGGTGAAGTTAGAAGTTAGGCTGACGTGTACAGGAAGTTGCGTCATGGGAGGAAGTACGTGGAAAAACGTGTAATTGATTCTCCCTCTTTTGAGTGTACGATATCAAAGTAACTAAACATTAGATTAGGACCCAAGCTAAAATCGATTTGCTGTCAGTAGTTTCTGGGTGTTTACATAGACGTCTGGAAAATGTCGAATCACTTATAAAATCAGAATGCGAGAAAACAAGCAAACGATAAGTTAACATTTTAATTGATTGAATTGTGAAATTCACTAATTGGAAATAAAAATTGATCAAAGTGATAATGAATTTTATTATGTCTCCCGAAGGAGTAATTCAATTTTGTTAGGGGAAAAAAAACTGATAGCAAAAGAAAAAAAATTAGTAAAAAAAACAAACTTTTTCATACAGAAAATTTATTTTTTATAACCCTAACCTGGTACTTATCTAGATTAGGACCCAAGCTAATCCTAATCAACGTCAAGTCGATTTTAGCTTGGGTCCTAATCTGGATAAGTACCTCCTAACTCTAATCCTAACACCGTTTTAACACTTGTTCAGTGATATTTTTCTTCAAATAAATTTAATGTATAAAAAAAAAAATCTAGCCTCGTACATCCAGCCTCGTTTTGTATTTTTTGGACGCAGGCAACCGACTTTTCATTCGGCTTTTTCTGGCCGTTTACATAAACATCCGTAAACTACCAACGCCAAGTCGATTTTAGCTTGGGTCCTAATCTGCATAAATACCCATCTTTTTCAAGGTCCATCACACCTCCTGGGGTGGGGGTGGGTAATTGCAGCTCATTTCAATGTACATTGATGTGAATTGCTGAAAAAAATAAACTAAACCCCAGAAGAAAAGAATGGTGTTGTTTGTTGTTCTTGTAAACTCTTCTCATTATCAGAGCTACCAGGAAGAAGAAGAAAAAAAAATCAACATCTCTGCAACTGCCACATCATTAAATACTTCAGAGAGACGAGCAGATGCTTTGTGTCCACAACACAACACCGGTCAGTTGTTCACAATGGGGATCAAAGAGCACCCACACTATGTTTCAACTGGTGTCCTCTGTGATCCACAGATTCGTGATCGACTCAAGTCCAAGATTTACCAAACTGTGGTACGACCTGCTGCTTTGTATGGCTGGTCATCATGAAGAAAGCAGGAAAAAGATTATCGGTGATGGTGACAAAGACGTAGTGTTGGACTCGACCATGCCCAAAACGTTGATATCCGCCACCATTACGACATTACGCTGACTTCAGACAAAATGAGGGAAAAGCGTCTGCACTGGTATAGTTTCGATGATTAATTGGAATCTGGAATTGGAAAAATCAGAACTTTTTGGGGGATTGGAATCGGAAAAATTTTAGCCTAATTTCCAATTCCAAAAACTATTCTTTCATTTTTGTTTTTGTTGTTTAAAACTTAATTTTCTATTGCTGGTACTAATGATAAAATGATAAATATTTATTGATTTTAAACTACAAGTAAAACTAAAATTTATAGATCATAATAACAAATTTAGGTAAAAAAAAATAGCACTGGTAAAAATGGCACAGGTAAAAATAGCACAGGTAAAAATGGCACAAGTGAAAAAATATGAATGAAAATCTCACAATGAGTTTATGAAAATCTTGAATAGAATACATAAATGGAAACCATTAAGAAGTTTGTCAAATTAAAAAAGAAATTATATTTACATTAAAAAGTAGATGAGGACTCTCCGCTAAATCCCTACAAAATGAAATTCTACCTTTTTAAGGTGATTTTAGAATCGGAACTGAAATCAGTAATTGTATCGAAACCTGGAATTTAGAATAGAATTGGTAATTGTATCGGAATCAGGAAAATATTGGAATCATCTCATCACTAGTATTGACATGTACTGCACCCAAATGGCAACACCATCGTAAAAACAGGAATTAAGATGGAGGCCCCCGGGAAAAGACCAAAAGGACAGACAAAACAAAGGCAACTACCTTCAAGATGGCTGGACATCATGCTGAAAAATCATTTGGTGGAGAGAAAAAACAGTTTATGGAATAAATACAGAAGAAAATGAGATTTTGTGCTTACAATATTTGAATAAAAATCAAATAACATTTTATATTTTGCTAAACATTTATTTGCTCGTGTTTGTGTCACTACCATACCTTGTCGTATTTTGTGCATCTCCGCCTTGTAGGACATATTGCGTGGGTGAACATAAAAAGGGCTGTCAAAACTGCCTTCGGTTTTTGTAATCCAACTAATTATACGCCTAGTATCCCCTGTCATGAGGATTGTTCGGGCCATTCGTTAAGAAAAGAAAAAAAAATTACTCTTGCGAAACAGAAAAAATGTTAATTATCTCAACATGGCTTTGAATGTCACCATGTAGATAAATGCTTTTCCTTCTTTCATACAGAAGAGATGTTGCTATCCTGGGCCCAAATCTCTGCGCCCCCCCCCCCCGTAAAACATTCACAGCAAGAACTCGGCTAGCTACAACCACAGCAAAGAACTTTCCTTTCTCTCCCTCTGTACCAAAAATCAAACGGAACTTCCACGAACAAAGTTTCTTTCTTGGAACATTCCATCTGTGAAACAAGATACCACGAGTCTGCTTCCCAACCGACTACAGCATGGTCGTCTTCAAGTCTAATGTAAACAAATACTTGTTTAACTTTTGGATAATCAATTCCTCTTAAGTAATCTTCGGCCCATTCCAACCATTGTTTCCAATCATCATCCAACTGACAATCTTTTTAACCATTATCCTCGAATGACCTCTGGGCCTTGATAAGTGGTGAACCATTAGTAAAAAATGAATAACTATTAATACTTCTTAGTAACTATACAGAACGCGTATTACCTAATAAGTAACCAATAATGGGGTTATATAGTGGAGACGAAATCTCAACAGATGTGGCATGGTGAGGTAGCAGCAGCAGTCCCTCTCCAGATGTGGCATGGTGAGTAAGCAGCAGCAGTCCCTCTCCAGATGTGATATGGTGAGGAAGCAGCAGCAGTCCCTCTCCAGATGTGGTATGGTGAGGAAAGCAGAAGCAGTCCCTCTCCAGATGTGATATGGTGAGGAAGTAGCAGTAGTCCGTCTCCAGATGTGATTTGGTGAGGAAGCAGCAGTCCCTCTTCAGATGTGATATAGTGAGGAAGCAAGAGTCCCTCTCCAGATGTGATATAGTGAGGAAGCAAGAGTCCCTCTCCAGATGTGATATAGTGAGGAAGCAGCAGCAGTCCCTCTCCAGATGTGATATAGTGAGGAAGCAGCAGCAGTCCCTCTCCAGATGTGATATAGTGAGGAAGCAGCAGCAGTCCCTCTCCAGATGTGATATGGTGAGGAAGCAGCAGTAGTCCCTCTCCAGATGTGATATAGTGAGGAAGTAGCAGCAGTCCCTCTCCAGATGTGATATGGTGAGGAAGCAGCAGTAGTCCCTCTCCAGATGTGATATGGTGAGGAAGCAGCAGTAGTCCCTCTCCAGATGTGATATAGTGAGGAAGCAGCAGTAGTCCCTCTCCAGATGTGATATAGTGAGGAAGCAGCAGGAGTCCCTCTCCAGATGTGATATAGTGAGGAAGTAGCAGCAGTCACTCTCCAGATGTGATATGGTGAGGAAGCAAGAGTCCCTCTCCAGATGTGATATAGTGAGGAAGCAAGAGTCCCTCTCCAGATGTGATATGGTGAGGAAGCAGCAGCAGTCCCTCTCCAGATGTGATATGGTGAGGAAGCAGCAGCAGTCCCTCTCCAGATGTGATATGGTGATGAAGCAGCAGCAGTCTCTCTCCAGATGTGATATGGTGAGGAAAGCAGAAGCAGTCCCTCTCCAGATGTGATATGGTGAGGAAGTAGCAGTAGTCCGTCTCCAGATATGATATGGTGAGGAAGCAGCAGTCCCTCTTCAGATGTGATATGGTGAGGAAGCAAGAATCACTCTCCAGATGTGATATAGTGAGGAAGCAAGAGTCCCTTCTCCAGATGTAACATGGTGAGGAAGCAAGAATCCCTCTCCAGATGTGATATAGTTGGGAAGCAGCAGGAGTCCCTCTCCAGATGTGATATGGTGAGGAAGCAGCAGCAGTCCCTCTCCAGATGTGATATGGTGAGGAAGCAGCAGCAGTCCCTCTCCAGATGTGATATGGTGAGGAAGCAGCAGCACTCCCTCTCCAGATGTGATATGGTGAGGAAGCAGCAGTAGTCCCTCTCCAGATGTGATATGGTGAGGAAGCAGCAGTAGTCCCTCTCCAGATATGATATAGTGAGGAAGCAGCAGGAGTCCCTCTCCAGATGTGATATAGTGAGGAAGTAGCAGCAGTCCCTCTCCAGATGTGATATGGTGAGGAAGCAGCAGCAGTCCCTCTCCAGATGTGATATGGTGAGGAAGCAGCAGCACTCCCTCTCCAGATGTGATATGGTGAGGAAGCAGCAGCAGTCCCTCTCCAGATGTGATATGGTGAGTAAGCAGCAGCAGTCCCTCTCCAGATGTGATATGGTGAGGAAGCAGCAGCACTCCCTCTCCAGATGTGATATGGTGAGGAAAGCAGCAGCAGTCCCTCTCCAGATGTGATATGGTGAGGAAGTAGCAGTCCCTCTTCAGATGTGATATGGTGAGGAAGCAGCAGCACTCCCTCTCCAGATGTGATATGGTGAGGAAAGCAGCAGCAGTCCCTCTCCAGATGTGATATGGTGAGGAAGTAGCAGTCCCTCTTCAGATGTGATATGGTGAGGAAGCAGCAGCAGTCCCTCTCCAGATGTGATATGGTGAGGAAGCAAGAGTCCCTCTCCAGATGTGATATAGTGAGGAAGCAAGAGTCCCTCTCCAGATGTGATATAGGTAGGAAGCAAGAGTCCCTCTCCAGATGTGATATAGGTAGGAAGCAGCAGCAGTCCCTCTCCAGATGTGATATGGTGAGGAAGCAGCAGCAGTCCCTCTCCAGATGTGATATGGCGAGGAAGCAGCAGTAGTCCCTCTCTAGATGTGACGTCATGAGGGGGAAAGAGTGGTTGTTCTCTTTTGTTTGGCAGTTAGCGTCTGATAAAGATCTATATATCAAGGCTCGTGTCGATATCCCCCCCCCCCTCTAGCTTGGAGAATTAGGATATAATGATGGCTATTCGACAAACCTGGTTCACAAAGTTCTCTGGCCAGAGTGATATAAAAAAAATAAACTGGAATCATAAAATTAAGAATTGCTGTTCTTTGTTGAGATCGAACGCAAATGTCGGATTGAAGATGGCAGCGGCGACACTTAGGAGGAAGACTAAGTTTATGCGGCAAAAAAAACAAAATTAGTTTCATTTTAGGGGGCAGCAGGCAGGCAAGCTGGGAGGCCAGATGTCAGGTGATGTGTGGTGAGCCCTGGGTCTTCCGGCTTGTATGGTAGGGCGCCGAGTCTTGAAGTCACACATATAGTCTTTCACTACTCAGAACGTGGATGTAGTCATCGCTATTCAGCCTCAAGCCCTCAGGGAAGAAGTGGGGTGACATGATGTCACTTTCCACTACTGGCGACACCATCCTGACATTGTCACATTGTTGACCATGTGTTTTTTTCTCTGATATCACCTCAATTCCTATCTGACCATTTTTTACCATCCTCTTGCTAAACGCGAGGAGGTCTGAAATCTCCTTATTTGTCCTTCCGCCGCCGTGGATTCCAAGGAGAACTCGAGGAGATAGATAGGGAGAGAAGTTACTTTTTAACTTTTCTATTTTTGTTGTCACCAGGCACTCAGGCAATGCCGGGTAACGATGCTAGTCTGTTATAAAAAGGAAACTCGTAATTCTGAAATCTGTCTGTGTGTGTCCGATTAAAAGTCCGAAACTACATAAGATGCACTTACATAACTTACATCATTTGATTCAGTGTGACCCCCAACCTGTTTACGGTTAAAAAGAAAAGAAAAAAAACCTATTCTAATATTCATTCCCTTGAGTTCACCAGGGACCAAATTAATGCATGGGGGGGGGGGGGGGGGGGGGGCACAGAAAAAAATTCCTTTTTTTCATTCTTACTGAAACTAGGTCAAACAATCAGTCAGCTTTTTTTCTTTATTTCTTTCTTTTTTCTGTTATATTGAACAAGTTGCCAGAGAAAAAGAGAGGGGGGGTGGAGATAAGTCTTAAACAAAAGATGTTTCACTTTTTCAACTTTTCTATTTAGTTATCCATTCACTCCGGGCAACGACGAGTAGTCATGCTAGTTGGCACTAAGACAATGAGTGACCGATTTTGAACTCTCAGAGCATTTTCATATGATGCCAAAAACCTTCACAAAAAAAAAAAATAAATAAAAAAATTAAGTTGTCCCTTGACAAATTGAGCTGTTGGCAAAATATTCAAAAATGTTTGTCTGCTTTGCATGACGTGTTTATTATTGGCACTAAAAGAAAAGCAATGCCGAGTTCTAAATAATTTGGTAAATGTGACACAATTTCTAATCCCAGAACGAAGGATTGGGAAAAAGACCAAAAATTAAAAGAAATTATGATTTCCCCCGGGAATGAAACACAAACGTTTCAGTGTAGATTATTTGCCATGAATATATTTTTATACTACTACTACTACTACTACTAAGCTCTACTCATGTACTGAGCACTGTTGAAGTAAATACTGAAACAAGGAATATATACGTAATATATTATCTTATAATACCTAACTTTATATAAATATAGATATGTGTATATGTTTGTATGTACAGGGTTCACTCCTAAACTAATTAACCGATCATTATGAATTTTGGAATACAGCTGTGAGGTGTAAGAGTGGTTAATGTGGGCTATATTTAGTTTAAGTTTTGTGTAAAGGGGACAAAGAGGGGTGGAAGTACTTCGTGAAAATTCAGAAAAACTTTGATTTTTGTAAAGTTTTAACAATAGGTATTAAACAGCAACTAAAAACTATTTTCCAAATTTCAGTTTCTTTGAAATATTTTTATGGATTTTAAGAGGCCATAATATTGGCACAACCTCCCATATGAAAATTAAAATATTTTAGATTTGCATCGAATGTGACCTATAGTCATTCAGGACCGGCGGCACAGTTATAAAAGTGTGTGTGTGTGTGTGGGGGGGGGGCTCTCCTAAAAAGTGGGGGGGGCCGGTTAAACACATGCATATATAACTTCATTATTGATGACCGTAAAGTGGGGGGGGGGGAAGTCAAAAAGTGGGGGGGGGGGCTCAAGCCCCCCCCCCCCCGGTGCCGCCGTCCATGGACTCATTAGACACTAATTAAACAAGATTGTCTGATTTTTAATTTCTTCTTATGACCCCTCAAGCTTAAACTTTAAATTGTAGACATTTTCTAGAATAAAAACCACGTAAAAGATTTGTATCAAAATTAAAATAAGGATTCTAGACATAAGGTTTAGTATCATTATATCTTGATTTTAATCTTTGTAAGGGGGACATAAAAGTGGTGCAAAACTATTCTGTTGAGATGGGTATTCTAATATATATATATATATATATATATATATATATATCGTCAAGTCGTATGTGTCATAATTTTGACACGGCAGTTTTTAGTTGATTAACTTAGATCCCTCCCCTTCGACCGCCATAGTTAAATATAAGTTTTAAATTTCCCCCTCTCTATAAAAGATGTATCAAATTGGTGGCTACCACCACTCTCTCTGGTTGTGTTTGAATTGTCGTAGGGAAATTCAATTTTCTATCAGTCTCAAAAATGTAATTGTCTGAGTGATGGTTGAAATAAATTATTGCATCAACAATTATGTGATTTCATGTTATTATATTTTATGTTATTCTTGCTCTGTTTACTACATTGAGCTCTCATACCCAGATTTCCTCCTGGAATTATCCCATTATAACACAAATATATATATATATATATATATATATATATATATATATATATGTGATTTTATGAAGGCTTACCAAAGCATTCCTTTCAGGACACCAATGATCACCATTAAAGATATTTTTTCTTACAAATATTATTTATTCAAATTAAATGTATTTAACATTTAATGCATTTAACATTTAACATTTAATTTGAATAAATAATATTTGTAAGAAAAAATATCTTTAATGGTGATCATTGGTGTCCTGAAAGGAATGCTTTGGTAAGCCTTCATAAAATCACATATAAATGCTCTGTACTCTGTAATCGAGTATCATCGAGCTTGTTTTTATTGGAACAACCCCGGTCTTCACTGAATGATCTATTTTATAAGTGAAAAATCTAAATCTATATATATATATATATATATATATATATACACACATATACATATATCAGATTGACTAGATGTCCGTTGACGAAATGACCTTGCTAATCGAAAAAATATTACATCTGGTTGTTGTAACAAAATAAAGATGCCACCTGTATAAGTGGAAGAATTGCATCCAGTGGCTACAAGAAATGACAAAAAGGCCACCACGGAAAGAAAGAAATATGCTTGTTAAATAAACAATACACAACTGGAAGGTGACATGGCCACAAAGTTTACATAAGTAACATGCCGGGAAAGACATGGCCACTTTAGACCACAAAGCAACATACCAAAAGGGGTGAAATGACGTTTTTAGAGACGCATATGTTCTGGTATATCTTTCCTGCGCATGTGGTCACTATTTTGCGTTGCGTTATCATGGATAACACACAAGAGTGTCGGAAGAAAGAGGAAAGGACGAAAGCGAAGAAACAGTTGGAATGAAATACAAGTACTTTTATTCACAGATAAACAGTTTTTTTTTTAGTTTTTTAATGGAAATCGCTCCAGACAAGGCATGACGCCATTTGATGTAAGGAGTTAACAAGAACAAATATGTTTATCGCAAAAGCAGGAGATGCCTATTGGCCTTAGTCTAAAAAAAACAACAAGGTTATAGGTAAGAGGAAAAGAATCAACAGGAAGAGAGTTCTACAAGCCTGCGGTTCTTGGAAAGAAGCTACTGGAATAGGAAGCTGCATTACAATGAGGTATCAAAACAGCGAATTGATGGAGATCACTAGACCAACGAGTCAAACGAGCTGGAACAAAAGAAGCGGGGAATAAATCACATAATTCTGAAGAACACATGCCATAATAGTATTTATAGAAAAGACTGAGACTAGCAACATCACGTCTGTGAGAGAGAGGGTACAGAGAAGAAAGAGTAGGACCAATCAAATTACAGACACATTTCTGCACCTTATCAAGAACCCTCAAATGGGACAAAGATTAACCAGCTCAAATATGAAAACAGTACTCCATACATCGTCTGATAGTAGATTTGTAGAGATAGAGAATAGCTTCAGATGTGAGAAAGTGTTTGGAGCAATAGAGAAAACCGACTTTACGAGAAGCAGAAAGAGCAATGGATCTAATGTAAGATTTGATGAGAGAGAAAGAACAGGAAGTTTCATAGTTGATTTCTCCTCAAGAGAAAAGCCATCCATGAGACAAATGTAAAAAAAAGGAGATATGAAACACGTAGGGTGGTACACTATGTAATATACAATAAGAAGAACAACAGACATAAGTACTGAAGAAGGAATACATTATGGTCCCAAAAACACTGAGAAAGAACACATGTTGTTTGGGTAAGAGATAGAGAACTATACGTGAGCAATGAATCGGATTGTAATCAATCAAGGTTTTGTCTCTCTCAATTCCTGTTTGCACACTTGGAACCTCTACGACTCACTCACTCGATTCGTTCATTGAATAATAAAAATATACAATTATATTTTTTTTATACACAAGTGTTTTTTGTCTTCCTTTTAACCACAGCAGCAATAATCACATCCCTTTCACAGAATGAGATGATGGAAATAGCCATTGTGTGCTGTTTTTTGACGAGTAACGGAGAAAGTCACCTTATTTTTAGATATTACATAAAATCTCTGCAAAGTTCTGTCCGTCTGTTGGTCAGTCAGTCATGCTTAAGCTTAAAATATACGGCAGCCTTGTAACTCTCGCTTCCCTTATTTTGTCTTTAGTCCTCACATTTCATGAGCAATGTTTCTGAAAAAGGGGAACGAATTGCTGTTTTCTTGGTCAGAATCTATCCATGTAACACTTATCGTTGGCTGGGTTTTGACCTTGAAGTGGTATTTTTTAGCTTCTTACATCAAGTGGCTTCATGCCTTGTCTGGAGCGATTTCCATAAAAAAAATAGCATTTTTATTTTGTAGGCATATATTTTGTAAATAAGAGTCTACAAAAGACAGATTATATTTGACCCATCGATTTGGTTTGTTTTATGGCATTTCAACCATCTATGTATTATTTAATGCCGAATAAAGTTGTCAAATATAATTCTATAGGTAGAATGATTATTTATATTCCTAGAATACATTGCTTTCAGAAGGAGATTTTACAGAGAGGGTAGAGGTATTACTCTCAGAAAACACCACTCTTTGAAGACATTACTCTTTAAAGACATTACTGCTTGGCATTGGTAATCTTCTTTGTTCTATCTTGACAAATCTACAATCAAACCATGTATGGAGTACTGTTGTCATATTTGGGCTGGTGTTCTAGTACTTATTTGGAAAGAAAATAAAAAGGAGAAATAAGGTTTTAATTTTTTAAAGAACCAGATTTAATAATACGGTTGAGGATTACATGACCAGCCGATTGATCAGATCGGGCTTCTCCGATCTTCCGTATAGCCGAAGGAAAGGCTGAAGTGGAAGAATGGCTCAGCCACCAGGATCTCGTCCTAAGGCATCACGGGTTGCCACCCACGGCTTACAGATGGCCCCATTTTCAGGAGAGGTTTACCGCTCTGCATGGGGTTGCAGTCAGCAAATTTGTGGCTCCGCTGACAGGGCAACATCGATTTGGACCCTAACAGGAACTACCACTGGAGAAGGATTGGTGGTGATATATTTCTTTGAAGAAATCCTGAAAACATCTCTGTAAACGCACCATTTTTTCACATGGGAAATAAACCAAACAATTGTTACCCTTTTTCACATTTATTAAAATTTAAGGAAGAATTCTGCAGAAATGGGAATGATTTTTGGATATTTCGAATTAACAAAGCACAACATGTACAAATAATAAAGATGAGTGTTTATAGGTAGAGAATTTCACAGGAACGGATATTCTTCAGATGTGCTTAGAATGAATTGACACATTCTTAGCATATCCGTTCTTGGTGCGTCAACAAGAATTTCGACCATTCATACGCGAGAAGTCATGATCGCCATTTTAAATCATGGAGAAGTTTCAAAATATCATAGAATTCAGCTTCTCTAATAAGAATCCTATTCCATTCTCAGAATCTCCATCATTAAAAGTGCTTTTTCACGTGGAAGGTTTTTAGTGAAACATTTTTTTTTTTTTCAGAAAAGAAGATCTGTTTTCTTGTATTATTCCTTTTAAATTTTGATAAAGTTAGAGATTTTGGTGTCGATGTCACTGATCGACGATAATGGCGATCGAAAGTACAAGAAAACAGACTTCTATGGTTAGATGCCACAAAAGAAAGTCTTTCTTTTAAGCGCAGCAGCGACCATACTCCATAGAGATTGACGAAAGAAAATAGACCTGAAAACTCTCACGGTTTTGACGTTAGTCTCGCGATTCTTAATTCAATCTAAAAATATTACAATTCAATGTCCATTTTTCACATTTCTTTTTAATTTTCTGCTCGAATTCATGTCAGTTTTATTTGTAATTCGTCATTGTTTTAAAGTTGACCGTGAAGAGAAAAACAAAGAACGCCTAAATTCAGGAAATGAATCAGACAGACGGATGGAATAGATGTTATGTTACTTTTATAAAACAATATTAGATGTGTGTCCGAATCAGACAAGCTGATGTACATTTCTTCAATAAAGTACATTAACAGCAGATCGATGCTTCTTGAGTTTCGCTCCAACATGTAATACTTCTCTAAAAAAATTAAAAAATAGCTAAAGAAACGTATAAACTTTGTTATGTATTTACGTGGTAGTTGAAAAGGAGACTGTAGACCCAAAATTACACAAATTCATCCAGTATTTTTTAAAATAATAATAATAAAAATAATATGATTTTATCTCTCGTATGCCATTTGTCACCAGCGGGTTCTGCTTGGACAAGGGAAATAACCCATTTTTTTTTATAAACTAATTGCAGAAAAATAAGTTATAAGTATGTAAAATAAAATCATAAGATTTTATTAAACTAAAATAAATATTAAAAAGTAATATTTTAACAAAATGAAGACCAAAAATTTGGAGTTATTTCCCTTGTCAAAGCAGAACCCGCTGGTGACAAATGGCGTCCGAAATAGGGTAGATCACCATCAGACTATAACAATTATGATGTATCCTGCATTGTGAAAATCAAGAACTACTCCATCTTCTCCTGTTTCTCAAATACTTGTTAATAACTTTCTTCTACAAAATCAATATTTTTTTTTTTGAGGGGGGGGGAGACATTGATCCATGTTCTTAACAAAAAATGAATTTCGATTTAATTTCTTTCAAAAAATAATTCGTCCCCTCTTCGGAAGATTTAAAAAATGAACGCATCTTTCAATAATGAGCTAGATAGCAACCGCTATGTGGTTAAAAAAATAAAAAAAGGAACGGGAAGGGAAGTTTTAATGTCTTTGAGAGAGAGAGAGATAGAGAGAGAGAGAGCGACAGACAGACAGACAGATTTATTGCATTAATAGAGTCACTATATCATACTTGACCCATGGGTCAATCACTTAGCATGTCATTTGTAGAGACTGAGTCTGTGAGTTCGAACCTCAACTGAGTCATAATTATTTTTACCCTAATTTTGTCCCAAAATGAACTTCGACATTTCAAATGACAATATACAGCAGATTGTTTAGTTTTACTTTTTCTCTGTAATCTACGTAATTTACGGAAGTTAGGGCCCCGAGCGACACCGGATAGCCCTGCTAGTATATGATAATACTCTTTTATTTAGTTTGTTGATTCTTAAATTGTTAAAAAGAATTATAGAATGCATACGGGATATCTTTTATGAGACTTTTTCTTGCAAACGAACTCTACATACTAGGTGTAACTACCCGATGTTGCCCAGGAGTCTTACTTTCAGTTTTGTTTTGTTTCAGTTTTTGTCACCTATGCATTACAGGTTTTATTTTTTATTTTAGCAAATTTGCTTATATTAGATTTTTCTTCAATCTCTTCATGTGCAAATAACACCCAAATTGTGACCATAATAAGCAAAAGTATACAAATTTGGATGACGTTTTTAGGCGAATATGTTTAGCAAAGAAAGAAGCAGCTGGACACACATAAATTAGGAAATAACTCTTTACCGAATTGTAAAACAAAGAAATTCTAGTCACAGTAAACATACTTAGTTACTTTTATCCATTTTTTTTTCTTATGATTTATCTTTTTTAAATAAATAATAATAATAATAATAATAATTGCGAATATAATTTCAAATGTTTAAAATTCAAAATGGCTGCCAGGAAAGCAACTTAGCAGAAAACTAAAGCTAAAAAACAAAGAACAATTTTCACAATTGTCCATTTTATTTGTTCATGAAAGGTGAAATTAATTTATATTTATTTAAATATTTTATGTGGAAAAATGAAGGGAATAATCGGGAGTTAAAATGATATTAACGTAAGTAAGTGACAAAAATTAAACAAGGACTTTCGAGAACGTTTATATAAACTATTATATATAATGTTTTCACTCTTTTTAAAAATTTTCTTATCTTTCTGTTTTTGTTGGGGATGGCAAACATTCACCGGCTATTCTAGACACTCCAGCCTAGAGATCTTTTTAAGATTCTAACCGTCCCTTTAAGTGCAATTGTTTTTATTTCTATTGCACTCAGTTCACCGGGTATACTCGCCAGATAGCTTTTGAAATTCTTTTTTATTAGTCATGTTGCTCCTATGATTACTGGAATGATAGAGATTTTCCTAAGATTCCAGTTTCTTTTAATGTCGTACATAAGATCTTGGTATTTCGTAATCTTTTCCCTTTCAGCTCTGTTTAATCCTGCATCATTGGGGACACTGACTTCAACTAGGGTTGCTACTTTCTCCCTTTTGTCCCATATTACGATGTCAGGTTTAACAGCTCAGTTTTCTAGATATGTAGCTGTAGGGATTGCATAGTCATAGTGGATGGTGTATAAATTATTTCCAACTGTTCTTTCTGGTATATGCTCCCAGGACTTGCTGCTACACTGGATATTCAACTTTTTACATATAGTCCAGGGAAGATATTCACACACTCCGTTGTGTATTGAGTTTGCTAATGAACAGTCAATTTTGAAAATTTCTTGTTGACGTGCACTATTCCCTCCCCCTCAAGGATGCCTGGGAAGATAGTCTCATAACAATAGAACAGATACTACACTACCTCCCTCCTAAGGGCAATGCTTGGGAGGATAGTACCATGAGAACAAAACAGATACTACACTATCCCCACCCAAAGGTGAATAAAACCTAAATTCCAAAAACACATTTAGAATTGCATTCCAATCTTAACCTATATTTTATCAGCACACTTTTATAAACCCAGCACTCTCATCATTGTAATAGGTATTACAACTTATTATTATTATTATTATTATTATTATTATTATAACTGGCAATAATATGCTCTCTCCAGCCACATATTTTTGCTAGTATATAGCATGTAAGTGTTGAGTTTGCTAATGAAGAGCAAAGGAGGAGGTAGTGCCTGGGAAGATGGTCTGATGACAACAGAATAGATACTACACTATCCCCACCCAAAGGTGAAGGTAAACTCTGGGAGGACCACAGAGTAAATACTAACACAACACCACCAAAGGAGGACGAAATGCCTGGGAGGATGATGATGTGACGTACGAACAGATACTACACTACTCACCCCCTGCATTGAAAGATGGTGCAATAGCACAATTAATAGAAGTAATAGTATAGTTTCGGCTACAGACAGATACCAAATCTCTATTAGTGACAGATGTAGCTTTTATCAGATTTTTCTTCAAGTTCTTTACATGCAAATGAAACAAAAACTTTATTTAGTGTTTTAAAATGTTGGAAGACGTTGTCAGCTGTATATGTTTACTCATAAAAAAAAAACAGCTGATCACACATAAATTGGGCAATAACTCTAGGAAATCATAAAATGAAGAAATTCACCCAACAACTTACATCCAATTTTATTTCATATTTCATATATTTCTGCTATAAATAAATAAGAATATTTGCAAATGAAAATGAATTAGTGAAGCTTTTACAAAGAGTCTCGCTTAAAATTCAATATGGTGGCCAGAAAAGCACCTTTGCAGAAAGAAAAAGTTAGAAATCAATTGAACGATGCTGTTTAGGTCATAAATGCCCCCAGTCTAACAAACTTCCTAGCCGGCCTAATTATTATCAGAAAGAAACTTAAGTGAACTAAATTATATTTGTCTCAATAACATAATGTAACAAAAAAAAGAAGCTAGTTTGAATCATGTATTGATTTGTCAGATGCATTGCTATTCGGGTCTGACTTTGAAGATCTATTAGATATATGAGAACACAAGTGTCTGAGTATCAGATGACCTCTGACCCCCCCCCCCCAAAGATGAATTTGGTTATAATGTACCAATGCATTGTTACTGATGTGGACTGTGGACACAAAGTGTTAGGTTCAAGTTCTGTTGTTAGTTATTACATCACTTTCACTAAAGGAAAGGCATGAATCTATCTCTCGTCTCCCCAGCTTTGGATGAAACATGGGAGGTATCTGACACATGACACACCGTGCATCTGTATAGATAGTACTTGCTTGGTGGAAAGAATGGGTCACATTCCTTACAACGTGTGATAAACTATAATCAAGTTCATCTGCAGGGGTGGTCCAATCATCAGATGCTCATATCAAGGATGCGAGTATTTATTTACTCCTCTCCAGGAGTTAGGAACAAGGCCAGTTTTATCTTACTCCCACAAGTAAGATGTGACCCAAGGTCGGGTCGGGAAAGTGGGGTTTGAAAAGCTAGCGCCCGAGAGGTGAGCACTCTGACCATTAAAAATTGCCTGGGCAGCCCCGTCGGCATTCCCCGGTAGGGGCGCCTCAGGCAGTAAGCAATAAACTTACTCCTCCCCAAAGGAGTTAGGCACAAGGCCAGTTTTTATCTTACTCCCACAAGTAAGATGTGACCCAAGGTCGGGTCGGGAAAGTGGGGTTTAAAAATTGCCTGGGCAGCCCCATCCGCATTCCCTGGTAGGGGTGCCTCAGACAGTAAGCAATAAACTTACTCCTCCCCAAAGAGGGGGGGAGGCGAAGCCTGGGAGGGTGGACCTCCTAGAACTGCACAGGACAGACCCATAGACCGGCGTAAATCAAGCCTCGAAGGCCAAGACAATACCAGTCTATGGGGTGCAGTATCAATCGGAACAGATACTACATTTTGATCTTAGCCATCCGATGGCAAAAAAAAAAGATAAAATCGAGATAAATTTTCAAAACCTGGAGGACCACGTAACACTTTGTGTGTGTGTGTGTGTATGGAGAGGGCAGTGCAAAAACAAACAAAAAAAACAACTTAAGAGAAAGACATCTATGTGGAAGAAGGAGACCAGAAGGCATTCTATGATGAAATAAAAATCATCTAACTCACCTCCATCATGAATACTTCACGGCAAAATTAGTATTTTCATGTTTCAAAATAAACTATCAATAAAACGGAAAAAGAAAACAAGGCAAGACAAGATGGAGAGGGGACGATGAAGAAAGAAAAAACAGAAAAAAAAAGATAACGCGAGAGAGAGTAAGAGGGGGGAAAAAAGAGAAATACATAAAGAGAGGAGAGTAGAAAGTGACTAACTTGGGTTTACTTTCGGTAACTTTGTTACTCTCGCTTTCCTTTATTCCTCACATTCTATGAGCGATGTTTCTGACAAAAGGGAAAGAATTGCTGTTTTCTGGGTCAAAATCTATCTATCTAACACTAATCGTTGGCTACTTTTGACCTTGAAGTAGTATATTTTTTTAGCTCCTTAAATCATGTGGCTTCATGCCTTGTCTGGAGCGATTTCAATTAAAAAAAAAAAAAATCCAGCCAAATAGTGACGTAAAAAAAAAGGAAGATTTGGTAGAACTCAGATTTCGATCAAAAAGTGTAGAACCATGGGATGCTTTCGTAATTTAACCAGAAACCTGCTTTTCATAGATTTTTTTAAAAATCGGTATTCCGTTAAAAAGCCGAGAACTCATCTCCGTGTCATATGTTGTTCTCAACGGGAGAGTCCATCGTCTATTATAGGGAAAATACTTTCTTTTTTTTTCTATCTGTCCGGCTAAATCTCAGAAACTACCTAAGATACATTTAGGAATCTTACATAGTCTGATTTAGTATAGCCTTGAGAAAAAAATATTTACTGAAATGTTAATTCACTTAGGAGTCACCAAATTATCGACTGTAGAATGGGGTCCTTATGATGAGAGGGGGGGGGGAGATCTTGTGGATGACAGAGTTGGCTCTCTTTTCCAGCAGACAAATTTTGATACAAATGTATATTGAGGGCGTTCATTTGGATGTTAATGCCTCAAAGTTAACTGAAAATCAGGTCTTTGTACATTAGCATTTTCGGGGGGGGGGGGGGGGTTGCTGGAAAACCACCAAATTAGGGTAAATTATCCCTTTCTGCTTACTATTTGGTTGATTTTTTTAAAAATATTTCAGTTTCGTATAAAATTCGCGAAAATTTGGGTTACCAATGCTTTTGTATGAGCCGTATTTAATACGAATCCTACGGAATAATTAGCGTTTTTAATTGTTTTTTGGTCATATTAGCCTTAGTTGGACTTAAATAATTATCATATTTATAAGATCTACTGAATTTATTAAGAAAATGTTAAGTCAATGCTTATGATGAAAATTCGCGAATTTGTAAAACCGTGAATGATGAGCCTGCGAATAGCGGAGGTCTACTGTAATAATATATATATACATATATATATATATATATATATATATATTGCATCCCAGTGCTTGTTTTACAATTTACAAGTACTTCCACAGAATGTGCTCTGACAAACTTACTGCACTTGTATCCCTTCAACGTAAATACCCCCAACCGATGAGCAGCAAAATCAAACCCCTTCACTGTAGAGGTCCCCAGATGCCGGAAAACCTTCTCCTCTCATAGCTTCTTGCCTCAGAACGCTTGCCTTTGAAATCCCCTCCATGTTTCTACAGCTGTACAAACATGCAAAAATTTAAATGTAATGTGAATAAACATCTTGCTGCTCCCTACTTAGGATACCACTATAAATCTGTCCCCTAATCACAATAACCCCTTATGTCTCAGTGGCAATATGGGTTGTTTGGTTTGAATAAAAGTTAAATAAATAAATAAATAAAAAATAAGCAACAATCGAATTAGGTTCTGTACCAGTTTTCATTCTCCTGGGTGCCTGCCTTTACAAAGGGTGAAGAAGGCCGGTGGTTTTACCCTTACACACCAACTTGACCATTTCTATGTCCAGACACATGCATATATATATATATATATATATATATGTAATAATATGCTTTAAAGAATATATTTATATATATATATATATCTAAATGAATAAATGCGAAATATTTTTCTATTTATCCTAAATATGTTTATATCAAAACACGTTACGTTTACATTTAACTATTTTTAAATAAATTATATGTAGCCAACAGAACGCTGCGTAAACACATACATCCCGATACTACATTAGCATAATAATTATATAAACACATTTTAATAAATTAATATTCTGAACAATTCATTTCTGTTTCTGTTTTACAGTTATTCAAAATTTTTGTTAATATTAATGTTATTATTATTAGTAGTAGTAATTTTAATTTCAACGATTTCATGAAAAACATTTAGCGTTCGAAATGATTGTTTTGAAATTCGAATAACTTCCGGTCACATTTTAAGCATGTGTGTGTTTACACGAATCATCAACTTAGATTACCTGGAATAATTTATTTAAAAAAATAACACTCCGGATTGAACGCAATAACAAACAAAGTTTTTCTTTAGATATATACTTCCTCTTGTGTATGTATATATATAATAATAATAATAATCCAGGTAAAACATCCACATGGTAGTAATCCAAAGAATTTTCAACCGGGTTTATAAAAAGTGCTCAATATCAAATAGAGCTTCAATATGGTTCTTTCCAAATATGATCTAAGGTTAAGATCGGATTCTAACTCTGCTTGATGAGATCTCAGTTTATAATAACTGTTGATCCATAACATCGACATGCCAGTGTCGCAGATTTAGTACATGTATGTGTAAATAAAAATAGGTAAAGACAATTTTTTTTTTTTTCTTGTGTCTTAAATAACTAATATAAGTTAGCAAAACATTTATATGGAACAAAACGTAGATTTAGTATAAGGAACGTTTATGTTTTGTCTTTTAAGGGAAGTGGGGTCTGATCAACTCTGCTGGGAAGCCATGAAATTAAATACTGTCTTTTTTTTAAATTCCCGAAACAGTTTTTCATGATAAACAACTGATGATCCCTTAAAATAGTGTTAGAAATAAACTAATATAATAACTGTAAAAAATAAATTGACTTACATGAGTGATTTTCCACTGGAAGACTTGGGACTATAAGTATTTTTTTTTGTTTTTTTTTAATATAGTTTTAATGGTTGAGAAACTTCCGAGACTATATATATATATATATATATATATATATGGAAACTGAGAGGTTACTTATGCAGTAGGTGAATAAAAATAAAAACAAATAAAATACTAAAAAGTAAATAAAGTAGGTAGATATATGGAGAGAAACGGTGCAATCCACGTAAACTAATGAATGGTACTTAAGAAATGACTAAAATAGTTCCTCCTTTTGTCTGTTACTAAATACAAACTTAATAGAAGGTTTTGTTCAGATGTGCAAAGTCACACAGCACCATTGCACTGCTACCCCGACCTCTAACTCTCCGTCTGATGACGACATTGGTGTGTGAAACTCCCAAGTTAACCAAGCGCTTTGACGCATGTTCTGCGCGTTCGAGTGAGTGGGGTTGCTCCAAAAGGTTTTGATCATCAAATTATATGAAAAGAGGAAAAGAAGACATCAAACTTTTTATCAAAGACATAAATATTAAGCATTAAAATAAAGTGTGACTCGTTGGGTCACCGATTGAGCTCGGGTTCAATTATTTGAAACAGAAAAAGTGAGTTTGCAAAGCCAGTTAAATATAAAAAAAAAAAAATTAAAAAAAAACAAGATACAAAATTAGTTTCTTTCTGCTCACTATATAAATCTTTTTCTGACACAGCTTAAGTAGGTGTTCATATTAGTCAGGGATACGTCCTTGGCAATCAGTCCGACACTGGCTTTGTTGCTGTCGGTCTGAGGTATCGTTTTGTCCAGTTCTAGGAGGTCCACCTTCCCAGGCTTTACCTTCTCTCTGAGAAAGGGGTTAGTTTATTGCTAATCGCCTGAAGTGCCCTTACCGAGGAATACTGATAGGGCTGCTCAGGTATTTTTGTAAGCCAGAGTGTGCTTATCCTAGTGCGGTTGCTTTTCAACAACACCCCCCCCCCCACCTGACCTTGTGTCTAACCTCCCCTGGAGAGGAGATAAATAAACATACGTCTATTTTCCTCTTGAAATATGGATTAAATTTGGTGATATTTCTTTTGTTCATAATGGACTATTCCTATCATTTGATTACTTTTCACTGTTAATAAACACAGAGAGAGGGAGTGATAGATAAAGCATGAAAGGGCAAGGGGTCAAACAAGATAGAATGAGAGAGGATGAGAGTGATAGACAGACACTTAGTAAGAAATGGGTCACTTAGTGCGATAATTGTAATTTATGACCAAGTAGAACAATTAAAATGGAATTTATTTAAAAACATAACTCAATCCCCAAATTAAGGAATATTTTAGCATGTATTTTGTGTGATGAAAATATCTATGAAAACCTTAGTGAAACAAACCTTAATCAAAGCTCCTTTAGTATAATATATATATATATATATATATATATATATATATATATATATATAAAGATAGATGAACAAAGAGTGATAAACATGTACGAATGTCCAGATTTATTTCAAACTTCGATTGTTCAATGCAAGGCATATTCTGTAATAAAATTATGTTTATTATCCTTTCCTTAAGCCAAGGCTTTTCAAAGATCGAGATCTTATTATCAGAGGAATTATACAGATAGATAAGTTGGCAGTATGAAAGCCAAAATTCAACATTTGAAAAAATATTATTAAGAAAATGGAGGGTGAACAATCGAAGTGTGAAATAAATCTGGACATTCCTACATGTTTATCACTCTTCGTTCATCTATCTTTATAATTGCTCTATCTCATATATTGAGCTTAAACCATTTCACTATAGGTTCTATTTACTAAAAGCTTACTTTTAGTATCATATCTATTCTATATTCAGGGTGGGGCAGATAAATTGGAACTAATTTAAAATGCTAATATCTTATTTATTTTTGATCATATGATTACGTTTTTTTTTACTAAGGATACTTAAACACTTTATTGCAAGATAGCATAATTATATTTACTCAAATTTGTTTTAATATGGCGGAATTAGCACGAAGAATAACTATATGCAAAATGAGACGCGCCGGGAGTTCTCCTTCGGACATTGTTAAGAGCACTGGCTATGCAAAAACGACTGTCTATCGGGTTGTGGCTAATTTCGATGCCGAGTGTAAGGTTGAGAGAAGTCGGCACAGTACCCGTAGTGATGAAAGCGCACAAAAACTTTCCTGGTCGGACTAAAAAGGTCGATAAAGGCAGACCCAAGTCAGTCAATGTCGAAACTGGCAAAAAAGTGCAATGTGAGTCGCAGAACTATCAGCAGAGCAATCAACGAATACCTTGGGATGAAGTCCTACGTTAGGAGACGCCGTAATCTCCTCACTGGCTGTTCAAAAGCTATCAGAGTTGAATGATGCTCCAAGCTTATCAACCATCTGAAACACAAAGGAGGACATGTGCGCATTTTTGTTGATGAGAAAAAGTTCATCGTGGATGAGGTTCCAAATCGCTAGAACACTCGAGTTATTGCCTGTGACCTTTCGGAAGTTCCTCCTGTGATGTAGAGCAAAAATCCTGCTTCTGTGATGGTGTTTGCAGCCGTAGCAAGTGATGGAAAGGTGATGCCTCCTCATTTCATCGAAGTGGGTCTTAAAATCAACACAGCGGAGTATTTGAACATTCTTAATAATGTTTTATTGCTTTGGATCCGTAGAAACTACGACCCTACGAAAGTCATGCTCATCCAAGATTCGGCACCAGCGCACGGATCAAAGAAAGTCCAAGATTTCATGAAGGAGAATCTTCCCTTGTTTGTTCCAAAGGATATTTGGCCCAGCAGCTCTCCAGATCTAAATGTTTGCGACTATTATCTATTCGGCGGCGTCGAGGAACAGACTAATGTCAATCCACACCCAAATATAAACTCATTGAAGACAGCCATTCAACGAGCATTTCGCAATCTCGATCCCAATAAAATAAAGAGGAGCTGTTCACGGTTTCGTCAAAGAATCTCCAAAATAATTGATGCAAAGGGTGCTCATATTGAATAATTTTGATCAATAGACTGTAATAATTAAATAAATAAATGTTAAAATGATATATTTTCATATGTAATCCTTTAAATTATGAATTTTGTAAAAATAAAAAAAGTACCAATTTAGCTGCCCGACCCTATATATATATATATATATATATATATATATATATAAGAGAGAGAGAGAGAGAGAGAGAGAGAGAGAGAGAGAGAGAGAGAGAGAGAGAGAGAGAAATGAAAGATGTGACAATAACAAATCTATTACGTCTTCAGTTATTCAAAACAAGGTATATTCAATTAAAGAATTTTTTCTTCCTTAAGCCATGGGTTTTCAAAGAATGGAGTCTTATCATCAGATGAGTACAAATAGATAAGTTGGCAAAGGATATACCAAAAGTCATTATTTGAAAGGCGTAATAAATTTGTTATTGTCACATTTTTTATTTCTCTTCTTTAATTTGTCTATATAATTGCTCTATCTCGTATATCGAGCATAAATCATTTTATGATAGGTTCAAATTTAATTTTCCGATATCACTTCTTCATAAGAGCTAAATCTCTTTCCCTGGAGTATTCTTTTGAGGTCTACAAACAGTCTGTAGTTGCTAATGACCAGATCTAGAGAATAGAGTGGGTACAGAATCAATTCGAAGTGCAATTCATCTCGTTTTGCTTATGACATGGTGCATTGTCTGCGTGAAAGAGCAATTTTTTTTTCTTCATTTGTGGACGTTTTTAGGTGATTTCTTGCTTTAAATGCACCAATAATGCTGTATAATATTCGCTATTGATGATTGTTCGTTCTTAATCGTTAAACAAAATATCTTGCGCATCCCAAAATTTGGAGGCTAAAACCTTGCCTGCTGATGATTGCATCTTTGGTCGCTTTGGGTGGTTTTCACTTGTTGCTGTCCACTAACTTGACTGCCAAGTTGACTCACAAGTTAAGTAGTGGATCATTGTCACATATTGCCGCAAAAACTACTTTTCGTTGCAGTGAAACAGTTGCAAACAATGCTCTGAATCATCAATGCATTCTTGTTTTTGATCAACTGTGAGCAAATGCGGCACCCAATTAAAACACAGCTTTGTTATTGACAAATGTTTAAACATTCCTCATACAACTTCAATTTACGATCAGCCAAAACGAGTTTGTGGACTTATTTTTATGTTTTCCGGGACAACTGCCGATTTGGGCAACTTGGGCGTTCAGCATCATTTGCGACTGAACAACCGTGTTAAAAGTCAGCATACCACCTCTTAACTGTTGCTTCAGAATAATATTTATCAGGCCATTGTTTTGCTTGAAGAGTATTTTTCCCATCAGAAAGCAATGCTTTATCAACACACAAAATTCAGATTTTTCCATTGTTTTGAAAATTTGCAACAGTAGCTCCACTTAAATAACTGTAATTTGTAAACTAATAATCCGATTGGACTCACATTTTGAAAAATACCATTTGAAGATTAGTACTTTATAAAAATCGTATGGATTTATTTTATTAGTGGCGCCATTTATATGTTAGGCCTAGGACTTATTGAGTTATGTATTAAACAAAATTTGAATTCACTTTGTCAAAAATGCGATGTACATTAGCCGAGACTCCCAAAACTCACTTTGCATGTCAACTAATATACAAG
>OY744516.1:15163934-15488934 GCA_963556195.1 Sepiola atlantica | reverse complement strand
AGGATAGCTTGCCTAGCATTTATCTCCCTTTGCCGGCCCTTTTTTTCTTAGAGGATTGATTCAGATCAGTCACTGGCAAGATTCTTCCAGTGCATTGTCCCTGATCTATTTAGCTGCTTTTTTCACGACTCTCACGGCACAATTTTCTATCTCTTTAAATATCCCAAAACTTTAGGCATCGCCAGTAAAAATTATTGCCTTTCTTCTTCCTCAAAATAGAATTAAACAGTACTAGTATTATTTTTTTGTATCATTTCTTTTATCTAAACGAACTTTGTTTACTTTTTCACCACACGTGAATCTCCTTTTATCGCTTGTAACATGCCTATCTCCTCACATATTTGTATTTTTTCCCCTTTCTAATATTATCTTTTATTCTCAACTTTAGTCAACTCCTCGGTCCTGCCTCGTCTTCATTTGTATTCACGTGTTTCTGAAACAATGTTTTCATTCTTTTTAGAATTTTACCTTTGTCGATGATCAATAAACCTGTGTCTAAAATACACCATGCCTCATAGTCTTGATTGCCGATATGAGTTTATGCTAGTGTCCGAGGGTTGTACATTTCTACGAAACCAACGCATTCTGGAAACAGCATAGTAAGTATATCAAAGAGTTTTCCTGTTAATTCATTTTTAACTGCCATATTTCACCTGTGTATTTCTATATATAAGCACCAAATTTTCTCTTAAAAAAACTTTGTATTCAGTCAAAGTTCGCCTTGGCATCATTCTGACAACCTAGGGACTTTCTGCTTCCTCAAAATAGAATTAAACATTACTAATATTATTTTTTTGTATCATTTCTTTTATCTAAACGAACTTTGTTTACTTTTTCACCACCTGTGAAACTCCATTTTAACTTTTTGTAATTCGCCTTTCCGTAGCATAATTTGTATTTTTCCGCTTCTAGCATTTTTTTACGCTCAAAATATTTTCTATTCTGTAATTTTATTAAGCTTACGGCTCTCTTTATATTCTTAGTATACTCCTCGTTTCTGCCTTGTCTTCATTTTGTATTCACGTGTTTCTGAAACAATGTTTTTATTCCTTTTCAGTTTTACCTTTGTAGATGAACAGTAAACCTGTGTCTAAAATATACTATGCCTCAGAGTCTTGATTGTCGATAAGAGTTTATGCTAGCTGTTCGAAGTTTGCACGTTTCTATGAAACATACGGAGAAACACGCAAAGTTGTCAAAGAATGTTATTAATATAGAGAAGAGATGTAATAATAACTCAAATAATGTAAGCGAGATAAGTCATATTTTAAGCTGCAAAGATTTATCTCCCTTACATTATTTGAGTCGTTATTTTAAACGGTCGGCATCGTAACAATCTTCCTAACCGGAATTTTTTCCCCAAAAAAATAAACTAAACTGAACCGAAAGACATTTTGGTATTCTAAAGAACATGCTGACAAAAGGCAAAGTGGCTAGACGGAATAGAATATCGATGTAGCTCACTTGCCATAAGTATATTTTTCTACTATTATTAAGCTCTACTCCTGTATTTAGCACTGTTGAAAGAAATACTGAAACAAAAATACATATGTAATAAATTTTTTTTAATATAAGTGTATATTTTTTTTTAACATAGTTCATCCCAAACAAGGCAGGCCGCCACTGTAGACATAAGAGGCTACTGAGAATTAGGGTGTAGGTTTTGGGTGTCATCCTAAGTTGGGAGCAGTGTAGCGAGATGTCTGTTTACATTAGTTTTACATTTCTGCATGTCAGTACCGTCAGGAAAACAGGGAGCAGGGAGGGAGTTCCAGAGTCCAGCAGCATGAGGAAAGAAGCTTTTGGAGTAGAAAGCTCTTCGGCATCTGGGGACCTCCACAGGGAATGGATGGGATTTGGCAAATTGTCGGGTTGGTCTAGTGAATTTATGTCGTGGGGACACCAGAGCAGCAAGTTCATCAGAGCATAATCCATTGAAGTACTTGTAAAACAGGCACAAGGAAGCAACATTGCAGCGATGGGACAAGGGGCTGGAGCTTGGTGGATAGTGAGGGACCTATCAAGTTGGCGACTCTTTTTTGGACCTTGTCTAAGAGGGAGAGACTAGTGGATGATGCGCCAAGCCAAATGTGGCAATAATACTCCATGCATGGGCGGATGAAAGAGTAATTATATGAGTTTACACAATTGTCTGAAAATACTAAGAGTTCAATTATTCATTTGTATTTGGATGTGAGAAAGTTAAAAAAAAAATGTAACAATTGTACATTTGTTTTGGAACGCGAGCAAAGGAAATAATCACTGTGTACAAGTCATCATGTCTGTGTGTGTGAAGCCTACACTGTTAAACTTTTAGTCCATTACTGTGCAAGCTAGCTTGCGTATGTGCAAAATAATTAAATAATTATGTGTGCGTGTTTGTGACAAAGAAAAAAAAGCTTGTTTTTCTTAATACGTTTTTATTGCAACATGAACTTAGCTGTTGGTTTTCATGTCATCGCTGTTGTTCTGGTTTGTTGTGATGATTGGTGATGCTGGCTGACCGACCGTGTCACCTGGAAGCAAGTGTCGAATGTTTGTTTTGTTTGATTGATGTTTTGTTTGTATGGAAAACAATCGACTCTCAAAGTTGTCCCACATTAGGCGTGAACGCTCCCGATTGGTCCAATACGACAAACAGTTGTGGATATCAGGTCATTTGAAATTCAATCGGGTGTGCGTAATGGAGGAACACCAAACGTGGCCCATTTTTCCAATTGTGCTCTGGAGCCTGTTTTTGCACAAAAATGTTATGCATTTTTGGAAGTGCATGTAAATTATAAGGGTCTCTCTTATTGGATCTAAATCCTATACTATAAAGCAGGGGTGGACAACCTCTGGCCCGTGGGCCACATCCGGCCTGTAAAGGCTTAGTGTCCGGCCCGCCACCCTACTATGCTTTATTATTGCAATCTGGCCCGCGGACCTCCCAGTAAAACTCATATCATTTTGTGATATAGACGTAAAAGTAGGTTTCAATTAAGATTTACAGTGGGATAAAAATGTATGAATATCAGCGAGCGATGATGCATGTATATTTTTTTTCCTTTAACTATTAATTTCAAATCTTTGGCCGAGATAAAAATAGAAAAAGAGAAAGAAAGAGGCAAAGAGGAAACGAGAGACGAGGAAAGGGCATAAAACAGAGAACTTATGTGAGGTGTGTCAAAACGAATGCTGGATCAACTTGCTACTTCCCCCGTCATTATTTTTTATGATTCCAAAATGGCTCTTCGTCAGCGCCTTTTATAACATCACATACAGAAGTCTCTTGAGAAAACATATCAGATTTGTAGAGTGTTCAATGCAATTTTTGTACGATTTATTCATGTAAACAAAATATAGTAATTCTGAGATTTCGTTTTTTACTCCGGCCCGCGATCTCCTTCCAAAAGTCTCATCTGGCCCTCACGCTGAAAAGGTTGCCGCCCCTGTTATAAAGTGTAGCATCAATTTTACAATAAAGATATAATAGTGAAGTGACCCTACTACACTTTCGGAGTCCATGTAAATAAATAATTCATCTTTTTATTTGTTTTCGATAACTGTGCTTTAAACGTGGTCATCGACAAGCTGTTGGCTCTTCATATTCAAGAGTTATTTCCCTTTGAACAATATAAAAGTTATCTCCCCTTGAAACATTGAGTATTGATTTACTCCTCTCCAGGAGTTAGGCACAAGGCCAGTTTTTATCTTACTCCCACAAGTAAGATGTGACCCAAGGTCGGGTCGGGAAAGTGGGGTTTAAAAATTGCCTGGGCAGCCCCGTCGGCATTCCCCGGTAGGGGCGCCTCAGGCAGTAAGCAATAAACTTACTCCTCCCCAAAGAGGGGAGGCAAAGCCTGGGAAGGTGGACCTCTCAGAACTGCACAGGACAGACCCATTGACCGGCGTAAATCAAGACCCGAAGGGCAAGACAACACCAGTATGGGGTGCAGTATCCATCGGAACAGATACTACACTTTGATCTTAGCCAAAAGGCCAAGTTGAGTAACAAGAAGTTATTTATCTACCTCCCACAAGGTAAGATGTGACACAAGGTCGGGAAAGTGGGATTAGATAAGCCAGCGCTCGAGAGGTGAGCACTCTGACCATTTAAAAATTGCCTGCACAGCGCCGCCGGCATTCCCCGGTAGGGGCGCCTCAGACAGTAAGCAATAAGCTTACTCCTCCCCAAAGAGGGGAGGCAAAGCCTGGGAGGGTGGACCTCCTAGAACTGCACAGGATAGACCGATAGACCGGCGTAAATCAAGCCCCAAAGGCCAAGACAACACCAGTATGGGGTGCAGTATCCATCGGAATAGATACTACACTTTGATCTTAGCCAAAAGGCCAAGTTGAGTAACAAGAAATGCATTCTTTAATTCGGAAGTATAAAAAAGACTTCTACCACAGATGTGGGAGATTCAAAATGAAGCTGATCCTCTTTTGGACGTTGGGCTAAACGTTGCTAACCAACGCGTTTGGCCAACGCCCTAAACCTTTACAGTGTTTGCATGACCCGCATTTACCGTTAGACATCCTATTACAGGTCGCAACTATCGTTCACTGATGTTCAATCACGGTGCTGATTGTAACATTCATTCTTAGAATAGTACCCAGATGTGACATTTCCATTTACTGATGAGTGTATAAACCGTTATACAACCAGAGTCGTCATCGTGGTGAACCCAGGTTCTTTTTCTCTGCTAGTAAACCCACTTAGACGCCGATGTTTATAAAAAAAAAAGGCTTATTTAAAAAGAGAGACAGTCACATAAGACATTAAAGCGACAGGCAACTTGTGTGCGTGTGAGAGAGAGAACAGCAGATAAATAGACGGATAGTTCGTCTCGCTATACTCGGCTACACTGTAAGTGCTGCCTCCCTATTTGGGATATCACCCATACATGTCTTTTCTGCTTGAATTCTCGCCAACCAAAGAGACAGAAGGTCCCCAGCTGGACGTCACGTGGTTACATCGACTTCCGCCAGGGGTCGTCTCTGACATTTGGGGTCTCACTCAAACTTTTTCATTCAAACACAAGCCTCGTTATGTAACACCAGATAATATCAAAGAAAGTCGCATTTTCTTTACATCACCTATGCATTCTTTATAAATTGTTTGCCCTGGCAATTCATGTTTATTTTGATGATGTTTGGGATATTTATGTAAAATAAATGCAGATATGTAAATTCAACTGTTTCTTCATCATTGTCTTTCTTCCCGTTTTTATAACCCGCATATTCAGCATGGCGGCACTCATGTTATTTCGATTATGTTTGGGATATTTACACAAAATTATTTCCAGTAATTTTCACCCTCTTTTTTGCGTATTGTTTTATTATGTCCCTCTTCTTATTTGTTGTCTTTTACAAAACTTCTATGAGAAATAAAGGCAGATATGTGAATTCAACCGTTCCTTTGTCATTGTATTTCTTCCCCTTTATATAACCCAACATATTCAACCTGGTGGCAATCATGTTGGAGAACGAGCCCCAACACTTGTGACGCTATAAAAATGTAGAAATTAGCATATCAATTGAAATTTTTCTAATTTTATAGGCCGTCTATTCCAATAAAAGAAGCCAAACAATAATAATGTGATAAATGACACCGAAAGGAGGGGGGGGGGTACAAAATAAAATAAGTGAAACTTGGTACAATTGTTTTTTGTTTTTTTTAAACATAACTATTTTAATTTTTGTAATTCCCACTTCCGAGACAGCCAGACATTAAATAAATGGTTTAATAGAATAATGGCAGTGTCAAAAAATACTGTGAAATATGTAGATTTTTATTAGAATTTTTAAGTTTTTGTAGCAACCAAATATTTGAGGGGTTTTCCAAGACACACAGTTACCATTTTGTGTGCTGTTTTTTCTTGAGTAATGCGCACATGAGGGTCGGAATAAAAAAGGATAACGATGAAGAAACGGTTAGATTTAAATATATATATACAGTTATTCTCACACAGTTTGTCAAAGACAAATTTACAAGGAGTATACAAAACATGATGCATAAAGGGGTGAAAACCACAGACGTAATTATTATAAGGTAATGCTATGTAAATGTCCCAACACAATCGAAATACATGAGTTGCCATAGTGAATGTATAGGTAAATACAATTTACTTTGTTCTGTGTGTTCGGGGAACCTATATGTGAAAATGGCAAGCTGTTCTGGGAGTCTGACTGCAACCAGAAAAGATTGGAAGTTATTAAAACCATGCAAATATGGCCAGCCGCTTGGAGCACGTACAAGGGTTTCGGAGACGCGGGCAGAAAAGAGAAAGATACCTGGTTCTAAATTTCAGCAGATGAACATTTCTTTCCTCTTCTGCCAGAGAGCAGCCTCTGTGAGGTGGTTTGGTCACACGATGACTACTCAACTTCCAGGGCATACTAATTTCAACTGAACCTATGAAGGACTACTTTCAGACTCTTTCGGATTTACACAATCACAGAGAGCTTTCAGGCACCAATGAAGAAAGACGTCTTCTCTCTCTTGCTAGGTCAACTTGATGCCAAGCAAGGCTACCTTCCACTGGAAGATCGACTGTTCAAAGAATTTTGGCGGCCAACTTTTCTTACTTTATTATTACTTCCTTCACTCTGACACTGTCTTAACTTTCGGCAACCTACACCCAACAGTGTAATCAACGATTACCCCACTATCCAACCACCATCATGTTGCTTGCACGAGAACTGATAAGGCTGAACTGCTTTCCCCGCGGTTCACTTTAAACTGAACCGTGGACTTCACAAACCATTCTCTCCTTAATTTCCCACACTTGATGATCTGGTCATCACTCCATCCCATGTCCTGGATATTATTAAAAAAACATGACACTTTCAAGACATGGATCCCTGCTTTAGTAATTTAAAAATATGCTCTGCTGAGCTGATCCCTGTCCTCTCCAAACTCTCTAACAAATACCTTACTGAATCTTGTTTCCCTGATAGCTGAAAAATTGCTTCTGTGGTATCAGTTTTCAAGAATTCTGTCAAAAGAACTGACCCAACAAAATTATCGCCCCATAAGTCTCCTGTTGCTCTTCGCTAAAATCTTTGAATCAATCAATCTAGCGATAGTCCACCATCTCCGAAAATGCTAAACTTCTTTTTGACCAACAGTAGGGATTTGGGAAAGCCCGTTCTACTGCAGATATCCTAACGGTCATCTCTGAACGCATAAAAACATACGCTGGATAAGGCAGGTGAGGCTAGGGCGGTAGCGCTTGATATATGCAAAGCCTTTCACAATGTCTGGCATGAAGGTCTTCTTAAAAATTAAGTCGTACAGTATTACTGGACGAATATTTAATATAATCAGATTCTTCCTAGACAAAATACAAGTATTAATGTGGATGTACCTCAGGGGCAATCTTTAGACCTTTATTATTCCTGATCTTCATAAACGACCTCCCTGATGCAATTGTGTCAGAGATGAGCATATTTGCTGATGACACCATGCTTTATTCTCGACATGTGGGCAAAACGAATGCGCACATATCCAAGGCAATGGCTGAATCCTTAGAAAATTACCTCCAGTCATTAGTTGAATGGGGACATAAATGGATGGTTACATTTAATGCTACGCAGACAAAGCCCCTTTCCTTTAACAATTATAAGAAACCTTTCTAACTACCGATTGCCATGGCTGATAGAACCCTTTCTGAGGGTCCAATGTTCAAACCCCTTGGCCTAACATTCACAGATAACATGAATTGGAATAAATACATAGAAGATACTGCCAAGTCTGCTGCAAAGAAGGCGGGCTCTCTTTACCGGGCTAGAAAACTTCTCTCACCTGCCAGTATCATATATCTTTATAAAGTCACCAGTCGTCAATGCATGGAGTATTGTTGCCACATCTGGGCTGGTGTACCAACCATTAGTCTTTCCCTATTAGACAGGGTCCAAAAAAGAGTCCCTAATCTAATAGGTCTCACACTGTCTGCCAAGTTCCAGCCCCTGTCCCATCCCTGTGCTTGTTTTACAAGTTATTGTTTTATAACAATTTGGTTCAATTAATAATTTAATGACCGAACGAATCTGTAATACATAAATTGAACTTTCAAATTCCTATTAAAAAATTTTTAAAAAATAATAATGCTTTTGGTTGAAAAAAAACCAAACAAACAAAAGAGAAATGAAAGTAAAAAAAAAAAAAAAAAGAAATCCCGGACAACGGCGTGTAAGAATTTTACAATATCTACGCCTTTTTCCTTCCTCGTTTTAAACTTTCATTTTAAACTTGAATTCGTTTTATACGATTTTTAAAAAATTAATTTAGATTTGTTTGTGAAACATTTCTAGTTGATTGATTTTTGGTGAAAACCGTATTTTTATTTTTTTAGCATTTGATTTTTTAAAAAAATGTTAAAAAAAAAATTGTGTGTGATTTCTTAATGGAAATGTATTGCAGAAATCGTTTTAGCTTTTTTTGACTTTGAAAAGTGCGCGTGTCAGCTTAAAATTTACAAAAGCAATTGTTTTGGTTTTGTAAATAAAGAACTTATTGAATGATTTGATCTCTATATTCAAAATTATAAAACAACTTGGCGCGTTTCTCGCCTCTTCGTACCTTACACATTACTAGTTTTATTTACTAGGATTCGATTTTGATTCACATAAAAAAATGGGTAAAATTGTCGTTTCCCAACCAAAATGGCGGACAATAAATCGTCTCCAGTTTTTTCCGACCTAACAAATGAGTAAGTAAACCCAAATAAATTGTTTTGGGCTAATTTTTCAACGGTATTTCTTTTAAAATAATTTATGGTAAATTTTAAAGTTGTTTAAAACGATTTATTTGGGTTTACTTACTCATTTGTGAGTTCGCAAAACTGCAGACTATTGTCCGCCATTTTGGTTGGGAAACGACAATTTTACCAAAAGATGAAAGAAAAACGGACTTTAAAAAATCCTATTTTTAAAAAAATTACAAAATTAAATCCACCAGAATGCATTTCCGTTTCTTCGTAAGTTAGCCATTTTAATCGTTGGCGATTGTCAAGAATTTCCAACAGAAAAAAAAGGGTGAAAATAAAAAATAGTCAACCAGTAACTGTTACCAAAGGCAATAAAAGTCTTTTTTTTGTTTTAAAGTATTTTGTTTACATTTAATTTTTCCATAATAATCTTTTGTTAATAGTTGGAAAAAAAAGAGAATTGATTATTTCTTGAACCTTCGAAATAGAAACGGAATTTGGACGCCTTTAAACTGTCGAATAGAAAGTCATTAAACTGGCTTAAAAATTCTTAGCAAATCCTCATTTAATTAAAAGATTGAAAGTTTTGGAATTTTTTTTTTTTACATCCAATCATTTTATATTAATAGACATTAAAACAGCATACCCTAACAACAATTAGTTATAATTTTATAACAATTTGGTTCAAATAATAATAATAATGATAATAATAAGCGGTATAGTCCAAACAAAAAACAAAAAACAAAATGAAAGTAAAAAAGAGACCCGGGCAACGCCGGGTAGCTATGCTACAGCGAGCGGGTCTGTCAATTGTCACCCCAGTCGAGGTTCGCCAGGACATCGTTATGGCAATCTAGGACTCGTCCGGAACCATCGGACCCTTTCTTCTTTGTCACAATGATGTATGGTCCGGCTTGATCCTAGACAGTTGTGCACGTTCCCAGACATTACCTTCGGGAAGGGGGGGGGGTATTGCTGGTTGTATTAGGCGCCCCTACCGAGCAATGCCGACGGGTCCGTTCTCGGCTATTTTTTAACTGAACTGGAGGAGCCCCTCGGTGGAGTTGTTTTTCCCCTCCACGTTATACCGACTTCATATTTAACGCTGCTCCACCAAGTGGGAAGTAGGTAAACATAGTGGTAAAAACGTTAGAAATAAATGGAGAGAGAGGGGGGGGGGAAGAGTTCCTCGCCAAAAGTAGATTCGGGGGTTTGTTGAACCTAAAAAATCTCGGTAATTAATGTTTGGCCTTTGTCTTTTAATATGCAACACACAAATCAGCATCTTTCGTTTGTTGCACAAATCGCAACAAAATAAATAAAAGTTGCAGTACTTACTTGTGAAAAGATTTTAAATAAAATCTTTTTTTCTTTTTTTTAGGTCTATTGTGTTATTAAGTTTGTCCAACTCCAACAAAAAAGTTTAATTTGTT
The DNA here is from genome assembly GCA_963556195.1 of Sepiola atlantica. Classification (NCBI taxonomy): domain Eukaryota; kingdom Metazoa; phylum Mollusca; class Cephalopoda; order Sepiida; family Sepiolidae; genus Sepiola; species Sepiola atlantica. The sequence continues at coordinate 15,478,805 of OY744516.1, read as the reverse complement.
TGCGTGTGTGTGGCCGGCGGGGAGGCCCAACAAGAAATGAGGGAAGATTATTTTTTTGACTTGCGACTTTCTTGTTTAAAGGGGGGGGGGGGTACGCTTCTTTTCTTATTTTATGTCATGTTCTCTCTCTCTCTCTCTCTCTCTCTCTCTATCTATCTATCTATCTATCTCTCTCTCTCTCTCTCTCTCTCTCATTTTCTTTCTCTCTTTCTCCCCCCTCCTCGTCGCGCACTTGACTTATAAGCAACGTATAAAACACCAACCAACGCGGCCGACACAAAAAGTCAACTTTCGCTCCCACCCCTTCGCACGCTTTACATACGAACAAGAAAAAAAAATGTTATCAGAAAACTGATTTGTCTTCAAAATGAACTCCCCCACCCCACCCTTAGGCCCCACCCCTGGTAATGCTGTTGCCATGATAACGAATTAGTGAAACTAAAAACCTTAATCTAGTTCTTTTTCTTTTCCGAAATAATCTTGAAGACTTGAAGCTGCGGCCTCTTACTTCATACCAACCGCGGGAAACCTTGGCGCATTCTGATTCTAGGGTCTGCTTTCCTAGAGGGATCGATCGTGGCTCGACCCTTTTCTTGAATGAGATATAGTCCATCCTCCCAGGCATTGCCTCTTCATTCGAGAGTGGTGGTTTATTGCCGGTCACCTGAGGTGCCTTTACCGGGTAATGCTGATGGGCTCATTCTCGGCTATTTTGTACCGTTCCTTAGTGCCCTTTCGAAGGAGCTAGATCCCCGCCTTATCCACGGGGGAGATGGTAACCTTGCTGCAAGTGGGAAGAGGGTAAATTATAGCAAGTTTCATCGTACATGTAAAACGCCGACATAAAACATAGTCGCCTGAACAATTCGTGAACGAGGCTAAGGGCACATAACTCAAAATCATAATTTTCAAGTTAAATGACAGGGGACCCTTTTTTTACAAAAAAAAGGGAAGGTACATACAAAATCACAAAAACAAACATTATTTTACCATTTTTGTGTTTTTTTGTTTTTTTGTTTTTTTTTTGTTATTCGGAAGTATAAACGTTTAGCTTTTGTAAGTATGGATGCTCGGAAGGGCAATAATCTCGGTAAAAATGACCAGACTCTGTAAAAATCTAAAAAAAAACATTTTTTTTATTTATATTAAAAAAAAATAAATAAATAACGTCATGGCATTTTTTCATTACACACATATTTCTTGAATAATTTATTTATTTATTAATACTAAAAAAATAAGTTAATAAATAATCTCGGTTATAATGACGCTCTGCGCGCGTGGCGCTAAATTGTTCGTGTTTTTGATTGATTTTCCATATTGTGCATTCGATTGATTTTTCCACGTTCTTTTTCATTGTGATTTCCATTGATGTTTCGATTGTGCTTTCAATTGATTTTACACGGGGGGGGGGGGGTTACACAGGAAAAATACATAAATTTTGGACAAAAAAAAAATGATGACATTAATTTTATTAACTTATTTTTTTAGTATTAATAAATAAAAAAAATTAAATTTTCTTCAAGAAATATGTCTGTAATGAAAACATTTCATGACGTTAATTTAATTATTTTTTTTATATATGAATAAAAAAATGTATGCAGAAAAAAAAATTTCAAGACCTTTTTATTTTTTTTTTTATTATTCTATTATGTCAATTTTATGTAATTACTTCTTTTTTTTTTTAAGTCATTGGCCTAGATTTTAGATTTTTTTTACCGAGATTATTGTCCTTCCGGCCATCCATATTTACAAAAACTAAACGCATAAATCAGGGGTGGGTTACCTTTCCGAATAATCTTTTTAAAATTTTTTTATTTAATTCACTCCAAACAAGGGGGCTCATTGCTACTGAGACGTAAGCGGCTACTGTGAATTAGGGGCCATGCCTACAGGAGCATCCTAAGTTTGGAGTTGTGCAGCAAATTTTTTGTTCACATTTCATTTAAATTCCTGCATGTTGGTATAGTCAGGGAAACAAGGAGTATGTGGCTGCCGCCAGATTCGTTTATTATGGGGCATACGGACATTTGTTAGTTGTTAACACTACGTGAATCCCAATGTAAAAATAACGAACCTAATGACACCTTTCGATAGATTTCTGACAATAAAATAGGTCCCAAGTATAGAATCGAAAAGATAAACAAAATAAATAAAAAACATCATCCTTAGATAGAGTAATAAGTAATAATGGTAATATAAAATACATATAGATAGGATAAATAATTATTAATTTTATGTTTCTAGATGGCTTTAGAAGTAAAATAAAATTGAGTCCCTGGTTGTGCTTCGGTCAGTAAACTGGCCAATCCCTCAGGCGACGCGATACAAGAAAAGGGATCGTCAGGGGCTTTTGAGATACGACTCAGCTGCTTTTCGTTCACATTGACACTGACCAAAATGTAGTCCCAGTTTGATTTCTTCAGCCCCTGATGCCAACGAGGTAAAAGAATTTTATCTATATTTAAAGTTAAAGTAAATATATATACATATGTATAGCTTCGTTTTAATTTTAATAGAATTACTCCTATTTTGATATTTATTGACATTTTCGTTGTTTAGATAAATATCTTTTGACGGTCGCATTCCTCTTTCCTTGTGGTCTTGAGAAAGCACCTTTTTGTTTCATGTAAATTTCGTGTCGCTTTTAGGGCTCACTGCTTACTCTTTGTCCTTTTCTTATTTGTGATTTATTATACCCTTTTTTATTTATTTGCAGTTTTCACAGCTGCATATGTACATTGGATGAATAAATATTCATATAAACATATTGTACGCAGTTGTCAGTTCTCTCACGCAAACAAAGTGGCGAAGAAATCACAGTGAAAACTCGAGGTAATTCAAAAAAAAAAAAAAAATTCGGGGCTTCAAGCTAAAGCCTGCACTTGTGTGAAGCGTCCAGGTTAGTTTGAACACTTATTTCGAGAGATTCGAACCCACAACAAGAACTTTGACTGGCTCAAGCGGCAAATTCGTACACCAGTCTATTTCTTGTGAAATAGATTTCGGGTGTAACTTGCACGTAAAAAAAAAAAAAAAAAAAAAAACTTTATCACATCGGCTGATAAGAATAAGTTATCGTACAGTTTTGTTTTGTTTTTCGCACGCACAGGTTATTCGTAGAAGTGATATTAACAAAAACAAACAAAGTCAACTCTCAATTTACGAAGCGTAAAATGTTTATTGAGTTTGAAAGAAACATTTTCATTGAAAATGATAGTTAATTTAGAAGTGTATTGGCTGAAAAGGAGGGAAATGGGTTTATTGAGATATCGGAGGAGTCTGAATCGATGAATCAAGAGCTGTGAATGGTTCACTGGTCTGAAGGAATCGAGAGTGGATTTCTCACTCAATTAGATGAAATAATTTTAATTAAAAGTCTTTAGATAGAGTCAAATAGTAATTGTTGAAGGTTCAATCAAAAATTTGAGAAGTTTTGAAATAGTTAATTTATAATATTTACTTTTCAGTTAGCAGACGACCAAAGGGAAGTGCAAAAGTTTGTTATTGTTTTTGTGTCTGTGTGTTCGCCTGCCTTGGCTGATTAGCTGACTGCTAATTTTATATTGTTGAATTGTGTTGCAGCCAGACAAGCCTTCGTTGCTCACCTAGTGTTACGGATAGAAGGAAACTTTCAATTAACAATTTTTTTTTTTTTTTGTGTCCGCAAACTTTATTTTGATTTTCCGGGGGACTTCTATTTTTACTTGTATTTTTTGTAAAAAGGTGAGGGCCACCGCCACTTCTGTCGTATTGGTTTTTAAACAAGGTCCGTTCTGAAGATGGCAGACGAACAAGAAGAATGTCGGGCATCCTTCCTGGCGGGTAAATCTGATCACGAAAAGACGAGCACTCTCCAAAAACCAATGGTCGGCGATGCTTCCAAGGCGGTGTCTGGAGTTACCAACGAGCTAGGATTACGGAAATCTGAGCGCGACAGACGGTTGACGTCAAAGGCCAGGGAGTGTAAGCAGGACGAGTTGAGGAAAGGGTTGTCCCATCAGATTAACGCTCTTCGTCGATTCGTTAGGGACAACTCGGAGAGGGAATTGTCAGCGATGTCCATAGTCAAACTAAAGCAGATCGACGATCGTGTGGACAATGATATGGGGGCCATCGAGGCAATTTACGACCATATCATGGACTTGGCTGACGAAAACTTAGATCCCAAACTAGTGGAGTCCTACGAGCTGATTGGCACAAGGTCAAATCGGCTTGCACGTAGAGTACGTCGAGCTATCGATCAGGCTGATAGCATTAGAACTGGGCCCTCCGTCGGATCACCAAGCTTGGCCCCAAAATCATCTCTTGCTCCCTCCCAGGCTCTCCTCCCCCCTTGGGCTTCCTCCCAGGTTTCGTCTGCCTCTCGAGCTGCCTCCCGGGTTTCGTCTGTCTCCCGGGTCTCTTCGCGGGTATCGTCTGCCTCCCGGATTTCTTCCCGGGTGTCCTCTATCTCTCATGCCTCCTCGCACGTGTCTAGTTCTTCTGTCATGCTGAGGGACTCAGCTGTAAAGACTGCCATACTGCAGGCCAAATTACAATCGGAGAGGGAGAGAGTGTCTAGAGAGGAGGAACATGTGAGGAGAATTCGAGGACAGCGTGCACAACTGGAGGATGAGGAGAGGAGAATCCAGCGGCAGCGTAGACAGGATGAGATCCAGAATCAATTGCGTATCGAGCAGGCGAGAACTGAAGCTCTGAATCGATACGACATGCTTACTGGACAAAAACCTGCGAGCTCGGGTCGTCTGCCGTCTGCCGTGGATTTGTCCAACACGACTGAGCCGAAGTCCTTGTCGCCACCAGAGCTGAGCATCCCTGTGACCGTGCCTGAAAACCACAAGCATTACTCCACTAGGCCGACAGACAAAAGCGCCCAAAAAGACACATATCCATACACTTCCGGAGATTATGTCGGATCAAAAAGAAACTCTGATGTTTCTTTCAGTTCTGCCAAAAATCGAAATACTCAGCGGGACACTCACGCTTCATACACACCTCGAGATTATCGGAGAGACTCGGACGCTTCCTACACTTCAGACAGGAGCACTCAAAGAGAGACATCTCCTTTCACATCTGGCGAGTATCGAACTCGAAGAGACTCGGACACTTCTCAAATGTCAGCTGACAGCAGAAGCACTCAGAGAGAAGCTTACGTTTCTCCATATTCAAGGGATCACAGAGAGTCTGGTCAAAATACCGAGATGTATTTTACAAAAATGTCTAGGAGAGAATCGTCTGTTTCTGATGGTCCTAGTTTCGTATCTAATGTGAAGACGTCCCAAAGAGAACCAACTTCGTCACAGAATCTGTTGAAGAATTACCAGTCTTCTGAGTCTTCGCAATTCGAATCCAAAGTTTCTTCGTCTAATGGTCAAAACACTCGAAAAGATTCTTTTTCTACATCTTATTTCTCCAAAGAAAACCAACAAGATTCTAATGTGTCATATTCTTCGGTGGAATCAAAGACGGATTCTGCCTACTATTCGTCTTTGTATAATGCCAAAAGCATTGAAAGAGCTGATTCGGACGTTTCTTTTACTGAAACACAAAGGAATTTCGAAACTTCAACGTCTTCTTCAGCAAGAAAAAGGCAATTGGATACTTTACAACAAAAATCAGCTGGAGTCGCCACCTCGGAATCTAAAAGTGACGTTCACAGCACTTTTTCAGCTGAGAACTTTGACGTCTCCGCCTTTGGTAGAAGAAAAGCTGCTCAGGGATCAACGTGGGCCACCATTACCAAAAGAGAATCTTCATCTAGTTATACCCCTTCCTTTTTAAATGGAACAAACGTTCTGAACTCCAAAAGTGAAGTTCTTCGAGGTAGGTACCAAGAAACTACTTCCTCCGAGAATGGACAGAATGTTGTGAAATCCAGAATTGATGAAGTTCTTCCAGGTGGATACCAAGAAACCCCTTCTTCCGAAAATAGACAAAATGCTCGGAAATCCGGAAGTGGTAATGTAGTTTTTGTAGACGAATACAGGGTACGCACTTCTCGGTCAACATTCATGGTTATGGACGTTCATCCCCGTAATAGTCTCTTCACGGATCGAAATGTTGCTAAAACTATGCTACAACCTATCAGGACTCCAACTCATTCTTATGTCGTTCAGCAACATCAGAATAGCATGTTGGCGAATATGGCCGAATTGTGGAAGAAAGGAAAATTTTGCGATGCAACAATTGGAAATGGTACGATGAAGATTATGGTACACAAGATTGTATTGCTGGCTCTCAGCCCTCAGCTGCTCAATTCATCAAATTCAGATCTGACATCAGAATGTTTCCAGTTCACCTTTCCACAAGAAATTGGTGGTGAAGCATTGTGGGCATTTTCCAAATATATGTACGAAGGAGTTATCTCTCTAACTTCTGGTGTGCTTGAAGATATAGAACAGATATCCGTAATCCTCGACTTGCGAGACTTAGAGGACATGTGCAATTTATATCGCAACCAATTCAATCATTTGAGCAACACTTCACTGTCATCGCAGTCATTGGCTGCAACAGATAGACCCATTGGTGTTGTTGATCCGCCCTGAAAGAAAAAGCGATGAGAAATGGTGGTCCTGAAGAACTTGTATAGATATGGATGGTGGTGGCCGTAGCCTTGCTCGAAATGCTTTGGGCAGGACTGGATAGATTCTTCCTCCGAAATGGAAATTCACAAAGGTAAATTTGGAGGGGGAGTGTGGCTGCCGCCAGATTCGTTTATTATGGGGCATACGGACATTTGTTAGTTGTTAACACTACGTGAATCCCAATGTAAAAATAACGAACCTAATGACACCTTTCGATAGATTTCTGACAATAAAATAGGTCCCAAGTATAGAATCGAAAAGATAAACAAAATAAATAAAAAACATCATCCTTAGATAGAGTAATAAGTAATAATGGTAATATAAAATACATATAGATAGGATAAATAATTATTAATTTTATGTTTCTAGATGGCTTTAGAAGTAAAATAAAATTGAGTCCCTGGTTGTGCTTCGGTCAGTAAACTGGCCAATCCCTCAGGCGACGCGATACAAGAAAAGGGATCGTCAGGGGCTTTTGAGATACGACTCAGCTGCTTTTCGTTCACATTGACACTGACCAAAATGTAGTCCCAGTTTGATTTCTTCAGCCCCTGATGCCAACGAGGTAAAAGAATTTTATCTATATTTAAAGTTAAAGTAAATATATATACATATGTATAGCTTCGTTTTAATTTTAATAGAATTACTCCTATTTTGATATTTATTGACATTTTCGTTGTTTAGATAAATATCTTTTGACGGTCGCATTCCTCTTTCCTTGTGGTCTTGAGAAAGCACCTTTTTGTTTCATGTAAATTTCGTGTCGCTTTTAGGGCTCACTGCTTACTCTTTGTCCTTTTCTTATTTGTGATTTATTATACCCTTTTTTATTTATTTGCAGTTTTCACAGCTGCATATGTACATTGGATGAATAAATATTCATATAAACATATTGTACGCAGTTGTCAGTTCTCTCACGCAAACAAAGTGGCGAAGAAATCACAGAGTATGAAGGGAATTCCAAAGGTTAGCAGTTCGAGGGAATAAGCTATTAGAGTAGAAAGCCTTCCGGTATCTGGGGACAACTACAGTGAAGGGGTGGTATTTTGCTGATTGTCGGGTCGGTCAGGGATATTTACATCGAGGGGACAACAGTGCAGCAAGTTCGTTGGAGCACATTCCTAGTGGTTGGTGCACCAGCCCAGATGTGGCAACAATACTCCATGCATGGCGAATGATGGCTTTGTAGATATATAGGATACTGGCATGTGTGAGAAGTTTTCTAGCACGGTAGAATGGGCCACCTTCCTTGGAGCAGTCTTGGCAGTATCTTCTATGTATTTGCTCCAATTCATGTAACCCATGAATGTTAGACCGAAGAGTTTTTAACGAATAATATTAAAAAAATGTGTAAAATAATGTTTACTCTTTTTTTTTCTAATAAAACAAAAAGATTACTTGCCCTTAACTAGGAAATGAACTTGTGTTATGTATTTTCAGCTTCGTTTTGACTTGTTGATAATATATTTTCCTTGCTTAGTTTTTATTTCGGCGTTTTACGTGTACGATGAAACTCGCTATAAGTCAATGCTTTTAATGTTATTTCTTTATAAAAGTAATAACATTAAAAGTGACGAATAAAGGATTAATTGATTATTTATTGAATTATTAATATCAGTTTACTTTTTCACCGAATGGATCAGTGTAATATATTTGTTTCTTATTTTTTTTTATTTGTGATTGAATAAAACTTCCCAAGTTGTTTTATTTACAAAATTTACAAAAATAAAAATTAAATGAAATTTCGGTGCTTATGCATATCAGCCCTGATATTGAAATATTTAAAGAATGTATAAACTTTATCATGTACTTACGTGTTAGCTGAAAATAAGATTGTGCAGACAAAAATTACGCAAATTCATCCAGTAGTTATTTAATTATAAATAAAAAACGATTTTAACGATTTTATCACTCGGTAGATATTTCCACCATTTTGTATCTTAGATTTTCCAGTGGGCAAGGACGATAACTCATTTTCACGATTTCGGGGTTTGGGGTCTCCATTGTTTACAAAAATGTTAAAATGTACGTAAACTCATTTTCTTTCTTTTTCTTATAATTAAATAACTACTGGATGAATTTGCGTAATTTTTTCTGCACAATCTTATTTTCAGCTAACACGTAAGTACATAATAAAGTTTATACATTCTTTAAATATTTCATTGTCAGGGCTGATATGCATAAGCACCAAAAAATTAAAAAAGGCGTATTAATAAAATGACGGAAATTTTTGGGGTCGTTATTTTGGTTAACATGAATAATAATAATAATTTTTTAAAAGTGGGAATCAACAAAGAGACAAAAAAGAAGCAAATAAAGAAACAGACCCAGAAATGTAACTCAATACAGTTTATTAATAAAACAAAAAAAAGAGCTAGGGTTAATCACGTTAACCTTGGGTAACAATGGAAAATATAATAAAATTAAAAATAGCTCAATAAAATTAGAATCAGATTGAGCACAAAAATTTACATAAAAAATGGGGTCTCTACTTAAGAGACTTTTCTTTTGCCGTTTCAGACGATAACAGGAAATAACCAAGTTATTCCCGTAAATATTATCGTCTCAAACGACACGGAAATATAGTCAGATAGGATCAGAATAAATCCCTCTTAAATAAATAGTTATCGCCTCAGGCAATAACTTCTTCTTCTTTGCGTGTCTTTGAAGCATGTGATCATATGACAGTTTCCCATATTTATATGCAGTCCTTTGCAATAGTGTTGTACTCTGCAAGATATTTCAAGCTGCACCTGTTGGGCAGTAGGGGAAGACAAGGCAGTGTTGTATCGTATGATCCTCCTCTCCACATTCACAGATGGTTGGGTCAGTTTTGTAGCCTCATCTACTCATAGCAATTTTTGATCGCCCCATTCTCGTTCTGTGGCGGTTTAGTGATTTCCACTGGAGCCAGGGTGCCTCTGAACCAGGAGGGAGTTTCTCAGAAGCAGGGATTCCCATGTCGTTATGAGGGGGGGGGGGGCATCTTCTAGCCGTCTGGTCCACAGCTGTAGTCTGATCTCTTCCTGATTAGGGGTTCGACATGGCTGAGGAAGCTTCTCCTTGACTTCAGTCATTGGACCGCTGGTTCACGTCAATGAAGGAGATGGCGTTCATCACTGATAGCCTCTGTGATCTCTACGCGGCTGGCAACTTCCCGTCTCACATTTGAAGGGGCAATGCCAGTGAGGAGATGCAGGTTGTTTAGGTTAGTGGGCTTCAAGCAGCCAGTGATCAAGCGACAGGTGTTGTTCAATGCTGAGTCTAGGTTTTTGGCATGCGTTGATCTCTCCTAAACGGGACAAGCATACTCCGCAGAGGAATAGCACATTAGTTGTATTTTAGACCACGTGATGTTTAGGGGGTCAGTTTGGCCTCTCGGTTCCGAAGATGAAACAAGCAGACTTGAGTTTTTTCAGGGTTTGCATGCAGGTGGTTGCTCTCGTAGTAGAGGAGTAACTCATCTAAGGCTGAGTTGAGGTTTGTTTCTACTGACTCAAATGTACTCTATTGGGATGTTAAACAAAGGTCGTCAACATAGATGAACCGCTCAGTGTTCAGGCGATAATGAAAAGTGGCGATAAAAACGTGGTCTCGCTTTTCCACCAGATACAAAATAAAACAAGATATCTTACTTGAAAAGGCTGAAAAGAAGAATTCGAACAAATACAATAAAAAACACTGTCCTTTAGACAGATTCAAATGTTTTTTTTCTCTTCAGTCTTTCGACATCTTCTAAACAGTCGCTTCAGACCAAATTTCTTTTAAATAAAACCCACAAAGGGTCGAAAGTTCTTGGGTTTTCTCGACCAAAATTGTTAACATCTAGAGTGCTTCATTTTCATTAAATTTTTTTTTTAATTCATGCGTTTTTTCATTAGTACTTAAAAGTATTACTTTAGTAAAGGTGTATTTTGTTTTCACAAAATAATACATTTTCTCGAGCCTTAAGCGTTTCAGCATCTTCCAGCTGTTTACGTAAACGGCCGGAAGATGCCGAACAAATAGTCGGTTTTGTCTGGTTTAAAAGCTGTACCAGTACCGACATTTCTCTGACATTTTGACATAAGTTTTGTTCAAGAACGGCTTTCAAATGTTCATTGTCAAGAGTGTATGGCCGTCCTATACCTTCTTCATCTTCAAGGCTTTCATTACCACTACGTGATTTGTGAAACCACCTTTGTAGTGTTCGATCACTTGCGGCCCCTTCTCTCCCTGCTCTGTGTATATTGTCGACTGTTTAGAGAAGCATTATGATGGAATTTGGACTCATGTAAGAAAAATGTATGCATTTATTATTTTCGTTATTAACGGCTTTTATGCTTCGAAATTGTATTCTTAAGGAAATTTTTGCAAATTTATTAAAGAGTACACATCAATTATTAAGCATGTGAAGTTTTGGTGCTTTTTTACTTTCACAATGACATCGAAAAAATTTAAAGAAATGTATAAACTTTGTTATGTACTTACGTGTTAGCTGAAAATAAGATTGTACAGCAAATTCATCAAGTATTTATTAAATTATAAGAAAAAGAATAAACGATCTTACGTATCTGTCAACATTTATACTTACTTATTAGACAAGGGAGATAACTCAAATTTTTTTTTCGGGAAAACTCAAAATGGCGACCGACAGATAAAATTGTTTTTTTAATTTAATTTAATAAAAACTGGATGAATTTGCATAATTTTTAGTGTACACTAAAAATTACGCAAATTCAAACTCTTCTTTTCAGCTACCATGTAAGTACATAACAAAGTTCATACATTTCTTTAGCTATTTTTTTTTTTTAAGAAAGAGGCCTAACATGTCGTCGTGAAAGTAAAGAAGAACAAAACTTTTATATAAAACACTGCAAAAATAGCAACTTTAATCAAGTTTTTTAAAATGAGTTGGAAAATTAGACAAAATTTCCGAATGACCTAAAAACATATTTGGGGCAAATGAATATTTTATGACCAAATTGTTAATGACAATCAATTAGCATTACATGAATTATTTTCGATTTCAGCCATTTTGTTTCCGCATTGTTTGCAGATACAAAATGGCCACGGGTGCAACCCAGAATTTTTATTAGCTTTTTTTCTTCTTTTACTGATAAGTCACAACTTATCAAAGCTAACAGCCACTCGAGGATAACAGTTAATGACTTATGGGGGATGGTTTATGACAAGTGTTTATTGATATACAATTTGAAGAGGACAATGTTGTAGACCTCAGGAAAGCAATCTTGTGGCTACGTGTTCCACAGATGGGAAGAAAGAAATTCTTTTCATGGAAATTCCGTTTGCTGTCAGGCACACCAAAGAATTATTGTCATGTCAAATATATATATATAGTCTTGGAAGTTTCTCAACCATTAAAACTATATTTAAAAAAAAAAAAAAAAACCCCAAAAAACAAACCTTAAGTCCCAAGTCGTTCAGTGGAAAATCACTCATGTAAGTAAATTTAACTTTTTCAGTTATTATATTAGTTTGCTTCTAACATTATTTAAGGGATCATCAGTTGTTTACCATGAAAAACTGTTTCGGGAATTTAATATATATATATCAACTCTGCTGGGAAGCCATGAAATAAAATACTGTTTTTGTTTTTAAATTCCCGAAACAGTTTTTCATGGTAAACAACTGATGATCCCTTAAATAATGTTAAGACTAGCATAAATTCTTGGAAGCAAACTAATATAGTGACTGCAAAAAGTAAATTGACTTACAAGAAAAGTGATTTTCCACCGAACGACTTGGGACTAAAATGTTTTTTTAATTTTTTTAATATAGTTTTAATGGTTGAGAAACTTCCGAGACATATATATATATATATATATATATATATATATATATACCCAAAACATCTCCACATAGCATCCACTCAAACAATAGCCGACCCAGAGAACAGCAATTCTCCCTCCATTATCAGAAACATTACTCATGGGATGTGAGGACTGGAGGACCAAGTAGGAAGCCGAATTTGGTGCAATTCTTAACAAATAATTTTGAACCCTATAATTGTTTGTTGTTCTCGTTTTAGTATTATCAATGGTAGTTATATTAACATTTTGCCCTCCCCTCCCTCAAACACATCTGACATCTGAAGAATACTTAATTCCAAATACGATGCAATTCCGTTAAGTGTCAGGTAATAACAAAAGTTCTACCTTTTTTTTTAAGGTTCAGCTTTTGGGCTGGGATCAAAGTATAATGACAGTTCTGTCCTCGGTCAAAGAAAAAGAAACCCTTCTCGACTAGGACAATTTTTATTTTTGTCTCACCCAGGGGGAGCTGGATATTCCTCACATTAACCCTTAAATGCTTTTTGTTTCAAATATAACACATTCCAACAAAATGCCTATTTAATATAATATTCAACGAAAATGTGTTAAACTGCAACTTGTTTCACATCTTTGGCAAGTGTGAGTAGGTATTAGTATGATGTTGTATGTTAATATCGTCCTTATTCTTCCCTATGGCCTCTTTCCATTTCTCAATAGGCTTCTTAGTCAGATGTGACTTTTTTCTTCATGAATAAAAAAAAAGAAGCATTACACTCAGATTTCGGTGTCCAAAATCTTTCTCAGAAAAGGGACATTCCATCTGAAGTGGGCATTACCTTTTCTACAAAGAATCTGGTCTTCTATTTCAAATGGTCATCTTCTGGTTGGTATTTTCGAAATGATCTTCAAACGCCTTAAGGGGGGGAGGGGCATATCCTTGCATACAAACCCAGCCCCAAAATATGCAGATGAGCATCAACATCAGGTGCACTATTTTATGCATTAGCTGAGACGTAAAAGTCACGCTTCACGCACCAGCTTTTACGCATAATTCTTTTTCCCACAAAGCTCTACTCAAAATATGCTTCATTTACCCAGAACTTTCTAACACACACATCAGACATTACAAAAAAACAGCTTCTTATTCCCCCCCCCCCCACCCCGAGTAAATATTATTATTATTGTTATAAACATGGGAGGAAGTGATACAGATGGACTTGAGAGAAAGAGGGATAAATAAAGACCTGGCCCGAGATAGGTTAGTTTGAAAGTTAATTTCTTAAAGCCACCCAACACATGCCAGCATGTAAAACGGACGTTAAACCAATGATGATGATGATGATGATGATTGTTCTTGTTTAGAACACCGTCTTGGTTTTCCGTTTTGTCTTTTGCCTTTTTATTGTGGTCTTAGCACACATGTGCACCCACATAATTGTATGGGGAGTTTGAATTACCTACTAGACACCATCTTCGAGTGTCTTTTTGGATAACCTGACCAAATATTCAAAATAACATAGTATTCGAAGCCCACATAAGATCCCTTTGACACGGCTATACACTGGCTCATATGAGAAATGGTGCGGGCCTTTTCCAAGTAATGTTACCCCAAGTAACAACATGTAGCTGGATACTCCACGAGACTAGATGAATTCTTGTCCTGGAATCCGGTAAATCAATAAACCACAAGAAAGATATACTATAACATAGTTAAATGGTCAATTGAGTAGAGGAAAATTAATGTTCTTAACTGCTTTACTGACGCAACGTTTTACAGGTAAAGGAGAACTTTGATAGAATATTCGAATATTTATGTATCTCATATAGAGATCAAGTGTTTGCCCCAGAAAGTGGCCACTTGATTTCTGAGAACTTCAGCTGAAGTAAAATGAAACAAAAAAAGTATACATTTATGCATATTTTGACCTGTAAGAAAAGAAAAGAAAAGAAAAGAAAAAAAATCTTTTTATCATTATTACTATCGACGTTGCCCGGGATTCATCAATGTCATTTTAGTATAAAATTGCTTTTGGTTGCACATGTTTAAACTCATGTAAAACAAGAGAAATAACATTTTAGTTTTTATTGTTTTATTATTTCAGTAATTATCTTAATAAAATTTAGATTAAAAGTAAAATTAAAATAAAAAAATGTGTAAGTAATGTATGGGCGAGAAACACACATACACAGAAACAGTCAAATGGTCACAAAATGCTATTAACATAGAGAAGAGAAGAAGAGATATAAAAACAAATACTCAATAATAAACCAAATAATGTAAGGGAGATAAGTCATATTTCAAGTTGACAAGATATAACCCTTACATTATTTGAGTCAGTATTTAAAATTGAGGCCATCATAACAATCTTCCTAACCGGAATATGTTTTATTTTCAAACAAACTGAACTGGAAAACATTTTGGTATTATAAAGAACATGTTGGAAGGGAGGAAAAGACAAAGTGGCTAGGCACAGGTAGCAAGCGAGCTTTTGTCTGTACCTGGCTTAACATAAACTCGTCCGATCATTCTCTCTTTCTACTTTCTGTCTATCTTGATAACTCTATCGTTTGCATCACCATTCACGTTATCCACATTCTTCACATGAATTTCGATTTGGATATTTTTATGAATATCATTTGTTTATCAAATTTCTAATTGTTCATTGTCCGTTGACTTACATCATAACCCAAGTCCTAACACACAATTACACTCTTAAATATTTCTAACCAACTATGTTTTAATAATTCTGGAAATTTGTATTTTGTATGATTTCAAGTCTTTGTCACTAATTAGTGCTAAATTACACGTCTCTTGTCTATTGTGTTACAGGACCATATCAACACATGTGAATAACGCTTTTCACAATCCAACACATTGCATCGATTACTTTCCAAAGACACAGATATCACATTCTCTCTCATTGTCTCTCTTTCTCTTACAGTCAACTCGTGTCCCCCTCTCTTTCTCTCTCAACTGATATAACACCCTCTTTATCGCCCTTTCTTATATATCAACACATGTGAATAACGCTTTTCCTTCTCTGTTATACTTGCTGCTTGATGTTACTGAAAAGTGTCATGATGCTCTTATTGTTATGAAAACAAAAGCGAATTAATAATTTGATATTCAATAAATATATTTTTTTACATTTTTACACAAATAGAGAACTAAATATGTATCAATATACAGGAGTATTGTATATTCACTAATACTATTTATCTTCCTCTCACAAGGTAAGATGTGACACAAGGTCGGGAAAGTGGGGAAAAACCAGCACTCGAGAATTTGAACACTCTGGCCATTTAAAAATTGCCTGGCCAGCGCCCGTTGGCATTCCCCGGTAGGGGCGCCTCAGGCGATTAGCAATAAACTAACCTTTTCTCAAAGGGTGAGAAGGCAAAGCCTGGAAGGGTGCACCTCCTAGAACTGCACAGAACGGACAACCGATAGACCGGCGTAAATCCAGACCCAAAGGCCCGGACAATACCGGTTTATTAGGCGGGGTAAAAACTAATATTTAAACTAAAACTGTCTTATGATTAAACTAAACAATCATATTAGATGACGCGTAAACCTGAAGTCAAAACCCGTCAACTGATGAATCCGATGCTTTTGGCACACTATATCTACTAGTAGTTTCTCTTTCCTTCTTGAAGGTTGAAGCTGTTGTCTGGATGCATTTCCTTCCGCTTGGACCACTACAAGAAGATAATAACAATCGTTTCTTACTTTAATAGGGATTTTCATTTTTCTTTACCTAAAAATTGGGAGGTGACAGTGCTGAAGTGGATAACGACGTGAATTGACGACCTGGCTGTGCCAAGTTCGAATCCAGTCGGTCCCATAGCAAAACTATTCACTTAGGTATGTTATCAACCTTCACGTGGTCCCTTCTGTGAATACCTGAAACCAATGCCAACAACAAAATCGATCTGGTCAAAAACAGTCGTACAATGTTGATTCATACAAATTTACGTTTTATCTAAAAATTCCTTCAGAGAGTGACACGAGGGGGTCTCAGCCCCTACCAAGTAAACCTTACATCATTATATGTTTTCCTTACTAATGTTTAAACTGCAACTGAAACCTGACTTTAAATCCCCTTCTATGTCACATGATTAAAACTAACAAATCAGATTATTATTATATTATTATTTTCATTTTTCGTATTCTTGTCTCAAGTTTAAGGTTAGACGTTTCATGAATGACTTCCAACTTTTCCTGTCTGTTGCCATTTCGCTTGTGCCACTCGCCAGGATCAAGTCGTCATCAACATATCCCCTTCATGTATTAAGCAGTCAACTGCGTGGCTTTGGGGCATTGATGTCAATGTGGGACACACTTTGGAGTATTTCGGATGACTGATGGCAGGCGACGTGTCCATACCAGTTCAGACGTTGTGCAACATAATTTCTCACAGAGTCCTGTAGAGTGAGACCGGCAGTTCACCCCAAACAAGGCAGGCCGCCACTGTAAGACGTAAGGGGCTACTGAGAAAAAAGAAAAGGGGAGAAGATTGGGAGGGAGGGGGGGGGGGTCAACCTAAATTGGGATCTGTAGAGTGAAACCGGCAGAAATGGCCCATAGAGTGAGACCACTTTTAAAAAAAATTTTTTTTTTTAAACGTAGTTCACCCCAAACAAGGCAGGCCGCCACTGTAGACGTAAGGGGCTACTGAGAAAAAAGAAATGGGGAGAAGATTGGGGGGGGGGGGGAGGGGGGGTCAACCTAACTTGGGATCTGCGCAGCGAGATGTCTGTTTACATTAGTTTAAAATTTCTGCATGTCAGTACTGTCGGGGAAACAGGGAGCAGGGAGGGAGTTCCAGAGGCCAGCAGGACGAGGAAAGAAGCTATTTGAGTAGAAGGCTCTCCGGCATCTGGGGACCTCCACAGTGAATGAATGAGATTTAGTTGATTGTCGAGTTAGTCTAGTGAATTTACGTCGAGGGGGGCACCAGAGTAGCCAATTCATCGGAGCATAATCCATTGAAGTATTTGTAAAACAAACATAAGGATGCTACATTGTGGCGATGGGACAGGGACTGGAGCTTGGTGGACAGTGAGGGACCTATTAGGTTGGCGACTCTTTTTTATGACTACTAAGTATGATGTAACCCTTGAAGCTGTTTGTAATCGAGGTACATCTATCTTCCCACAAACCTTTGGTAGGAAATCCATAAAAATTGTAGAAAATTGTAGAAAATTAAAAAAACTTGTAGGAAAAATCGATTTTGTAATGATTTGTGAAGCAGATGTTGTAGATGAGATTCACAGAATCGTCGTTTCTTTTTAAATCATCAAATAATATACAAATCCATTAATGTTTCTACTTAAACTCAAGAATAGGTGCAACAACCATTTGCCATAGGATTTGTCTCCCCTGATCGTCATTCGCCTCATATCTACTGGTATAGTTACAAATCGATGCGTTGTTGAGGCCCCAATTTAAGAGTTACGAGTCTGAAGATTTAACCATTATTTCCCTGTCCACTCTGACCTCCAGTGGTAGTACCTGTCAAGGGCCCAGGTCAAATGAGTGCAGATGATATTTGTTCGCAAGATTATTTTCTAGAAAAAAAATAAAACAGTAGTTTCATTTTTTTTTTTTAATTTATGGGGTATCTAAGTGATGATGTATGGAAGCTACACCTGGCCAGTGAGGGTTGAGGACATGCGTTGCATGGAGAGAAATGATATGAGAATGATATGATGGATGTGTAATGTGAGTCTTTAAGACAGGCTTAGTTCTGATGACCTCAGAGTAAGATTAAATCTGGTCAGTATAGGGAGATTTGTGTAAAAGAGTAGGCTTCAATGGTATGATCACATTGTAAAAAATAGATGAGAGTTCTTAAATTAGTAGATGTAGAACAGTTGAGGTAACAGGTTCAGTTCACAAGGGAAGACCAAGGAAAACATGGGAGGAAGTGATACAATAGACTTAAGAAAAAGAGGGATACATAATAATCTAGTCAGAGATGGGTTAGTTTGGAAGTCAATTTTTTAAAGCTGTCCAGCACATGCCAGCATATAAAATGGATAAATGTGTTAGATCAACCGAACCAATTAAAATCAAGTTATTTCCCTTGAATAAAAAAGTAAGAGTTATCGGCCCTGGAATTAAAGAAGTCGTCTGCCGAACTGTGAAAAGTAAACAGAACGGTCTCACAATCAAACAAGCATCTCGCATTCAGCGGTTTTTCTATATTTTAAATTAATCAGTGTTTGTTAAATAAATCTGTTAAAGTTTCTACTTCGTACTTCATTCATTTTTCTGAGTTGTAATTGAACCGAAACGTATAAACATCCATATGTAACAAAATGTTACACCTGATATGATGATGATAATGATGATAATAATGATGATAATAATGATGATGATTTATAATAAGTTTTCAGTCAAGAGTTTTTTTGTGAAGATTGATTCATTTGTGTCTTAGAAGCATTGCTCAGGGAGTTTAGTACAAGTTGTTCGTTCAATGATGGGGTATTTTGATGATCGTCTCATCAGTAGCAGATGTGATTCTGAATGGACTCCACAATCATCAGATCTTAATACACCAGATTTTGATCTATGGGATTAGGAGTAGGGTTAGGGTTATCTCAAATACAATGCATATCAAATTCATCCTCAGATTATTCCCAAAGTGAAGATGGCCATCACAGCCCAAATCAGGGCAGCGCCAGGAGAGAAATGCGTCAGCATTATTGACAATTTTGCACATCGTAACCAGGTGTGTTTATCATTGAATGGCGATAAAACAAAGACTGTTGGACATTCATTACTGAAACTTGGTGGGCAAGTCAAGCATAGGCTGCCGATTATTTATACCATATATGATTTAATTGCAGAAAGGATTGTGAATTTTATTAACGATATAATGAGCGGCATTTTTTGTTGGGGTGGGTGGGGGGGAGGTCATCCTGTATATTGATACATATTTAGTTCTCTATTTGTGTAAAAATGTAAATACTATATTTATTGAATATCAAATTATTAATTCGCTTTTGTTTTCATAATAATAAGAGCATCATGACACTTTTCAGTAGCATCAAACAGCAGCTATAACAGAGAAGGAAAAGCGTTATTCACATGTGTTGATATATAAGAAAGGGTGATAAAGAGGGTGTTATATCAGTTGAGAGAGAGAGAGAGAGAGAGAGGGGACACGAGTTGACTGTAAGAGAAAGAGAGACAATGAGAGAGAATGTGATATCTGTTTCTTTGGAAAGTAATCGATGCAATGTGTTGGATTGTGAATTTTATTAACAATTCCACTAGTGGCAGTTTTTAGAGGAGGGGGGGTTCATCATCATCATCATCATTATCATTATATTCTGTTTAACATCCAGTTTACGTGCTGGCATGCATTGAACAACTTTAAGAAACTGGCTTCTAAACTAACCTATCTTGTATAATATATAATGATCCTGAATGGGCTTCACACATTTGAAGCATATCATTGAATGGGTTATAAAACAAAGAATGTTGGACTATAAAAACTGAAACTTGGTGGACAAGTCAAGCATTGTGAGTTTTATTAACGATTCCATGGGTTAAGGTTTGTTAAAGGGGGTGGGATCACCCTGTATCAAATAAATGTAAATGTATAAATTGAAAAAAAAAAAAGAAATTGGATGGAATTGCTAAATAAAAACATGCAGCAAATCGTTCTTAACCTAGAAGCAGAGAGAAAAGCAATCTTCCTACTTAAAAAGTAATTGCGAATTTATTCATTAGACGCAATACCATTTTTTAGTGGTTTGGAATTTCACTTAACCCAGATAAATATTCTAATGTTAACAGATGTGAAAGATGTAAATATTTTTGGTACTGATACTGAATCATACCCAATTTCTGCCAACTTTGCGTCGGCATCTTCCGTCAGTTTACGTAAGCCGCCAGAAAAAGCCGCCACGAAGACAGACAGATGATAAACAAAAACGTTTCAAGTAAATACATTATTTTTTTAGACGAAGAAAACTAAAAATAAACAACTGGTCAAAGTTTTTTTTTATATATAAAACGAACAAAACATAGCTAAACAACTGTTAAGAATCAATTTTTTTTTCTGTTTTTATATCCACAGAACGAAACATACGTAAACAAGTGTTATTAATCATTTTTTTTTAGAGAAAAGTTTAAATTAATGATTTTTTTTTCCAAACAAAATAAAGTCTTTTCAAAAGTCTTTTCTTTTCTTTGTAGGGACCTCAGTTATATTAGTGTTACATAATAGATGTATGTATGTGAAGAACGATTACATCATCTAATATGGATTTAGTATCCAAGTGGACCAGTGCAGGTTAACTTGACACAAAATCTAAAAAAACAAGTCCGCTCTCTGGACTAAAATGTAAACAGGCATTTCTGTGCATGGAAAGTACTTGATTACGGGCACGATGATGATAATGATGGCATAATGCAGACCACTACGATGATGACAGCGCGTCAATATACAAAAAGAGATAAGACCACTGAGAACATTTGAAGTGACTTTGATTTAGAGAGTGTTTTAAATAAACCAACACATAACATTAGCTTTAATACTTAGGCCAGCTCCATTTTTGATTGAGAAAAGAATGTGCCCTTCCTTAATGATGTCCACACTCTGCATTTAGTATTTGTGCATCTCCATGCATATTTGTCTGTCAGCTTGTTCCTTGGGATCAACCTGCACATATACTCGCAGTTTCTGTATTGTTTTTTCTGAGCAGAAAGATGGCTTCTTTGGGAGATTGGATTCGTTGAGCTAGATCGTTAAAATTCATTTTCGCATTTGACAAATTTTTGCTTAGTTTACTCAATTTCGAAAACTTGTCGTCTGCTGACATCTGATTGGCTAATCACTTTGGCATCTTTCGCCGGCTTATGTAGCCTGCATATTTTGGGGATAATTTTAAAATAAACTGATGTTCAAGCTATTAACTCTCATTCTGACTTTACTCTCGCGATATTTGTTTTTGACTGCTGCTGATTCGTTTGTTTAGCGTATCGGATTTCTACACAGAACCCACAAAGATCGTGCCTCAGGGTTGTCTCGTCTGTATAAAGTCCTCTTTGTTGGTCGCAGCACCTATTCGTTAGACCTGCAAGATTACAAGTCTCAAAACTATTTACTTTTAAAATACGGAAAGCTCCATATTTTAAAGTAAAATACAACAAGAATTATATTCAAAGGTGACCAGTGCAGTATAAAGGCTGTGGAGTTTAAACCAGAGTCAGAGCAAAGCCATTGCTAAGAAGAATCGTTGGAGTCACCACAATACCACATTTACTTAAGGGATCATACTACTTAAAATATCCCTAAAATGTTTATAAATTTAATTTTGTTCATAACTCTAAAGCTACACTTTGATTCCAGCTCAAAGACCGAGAAAAATCTTTGTGTAATTATTGAGAAAATATTTCTATTAACCGGAGATATTTGGAAAATCTTTAAAAGATATCAGATATAATTATCAAATTTTAATAAAACTTTAGGGACTTATTCAGGAAAAAGAATATAATTATTTTTAAACATATATTTTCAAATACAATTGGATAATTTTATCTCACCAAACCAGCACGCCTAGTGAAAATAGCTATTTGAGAGATAGTTTAGAAATCATAAGTTTTCAAATTTTCCATAAATTGAAAATTGATTCAATTAATTTCGAAGCACTAGGTTTAAAGAAGTTCAAACCGAAAAAATACAAATATTAATTATTTCTGAGGAGATATACGCAGTGACAGTGACTGGGTGACCTGAATGGACAAGGTCAAGGCACCAATAAGAAAATACATCCCCTAGCTGTTAAATGGGAACTCTCTAAGAATTGCCATATAAACATTTAGCAAATAGGTGCAAAAAAGATCTGAACATTTCAAATGCTTGCGCCTTTGAGGCTTGGTCATGACACCGAGGGTATTTTGCCACCTCTATCATTGGTTTGCCACTGCTTAGGAGTCAGAGTTAGTATCACCCCCCCCCCCCTGGCTTCAACTCGAAAAAAATAAATAAATGACACATGGTTAAAAATGTCAAAAACAAAAACAATATCAAAATCTTTGTGTCATTTTAACGTAATAATAATCAAGGTAGGTAGAGATGATGCTGATGATGATGGTAGAGGAATAACGATATTAATGTGATAATTAATAAGATGATGATGATGATATTTGTTCTTTGTTATGAAAGTGGGTTATACAAAATCAAATTGTAAAATTGAATGCAAATAATGAAATTTAATCTTATCTAGAATTCAAGAATTGACCGTTTTGAATGAAGACATTTGGAAGGTTGGTAAATAAAATAAACACTGGATTTGTTGTTTAGGAAGGAATTTAAAGAAATAAAAACAAATATTGATAAATATGACAAGCTGATCAAAAAAACAGTGGAGATAAACGTTTGATTTTGACAAGGAGGATGCATCTTTTGATTGCCCCAAAGATGGGTTTAGGGAACTTGCTGGAGATAGATGTTAATATCAATAAAAGTGGACAACAAAAATCTTTTTGCTTCGAGTCTTCCTTTGTGATCAAGCCTGTTGAAAAAGAAAAAAAAATGATCCACAAAATGTGATGACAAAAGCTAAGTACAGATTTTCAGTTTTTGGTATCTGTCTCCCCCCTCCCCGAGCCAAGAACACGAAAAATGTGAGGAAATGATTCACTAGAAAAGCAAAAGTTATTAGAAATGAGATGAGTAAAAAGACAATGGAAGAGCTGCCGAAATCTTTTGAACTATCGAGACAGGATGGCACCTCACAGTTGGTGGTGAATTTCCGGGTAGACAGTTGAGAGGGCGAGCATGGAAGTAGTCGATTTCGACTGATCAGGGGAAGGACTAAGACAAAAGACCGGACATAGGATTTCTGGTTGTAAGTTAATATATTTAGGAGTCAGAGTTGCTCAAGACAGTTTGTGGCTCGGAGGGGGGGGGGGGAGAGAGTTCAGCTTCAAGCAGATTAGGGTAGACCCGAGGAGTGAAAGCTCAGGAGCGATTCAGATCAAGAGATGAGCTGATCAACCAATGATGCCTCGGCAGAGAAATTATACAGTTGGATCCTAGGTGACACACTAGAACTTAACTAATAGGTGGATGAGAATATTAAGATGAAAAAATATATAATACAAATGTTGTGGTAGGCGATCGTTGGGGACTGGTATATGGTGTTAGATCTTGGCAAGTCAAAAGTGAAACAAAAATAATAGTAACGTGAAACATTGTAAACATGCACTAGGTGGCATGTTTAGTGGGATGCATGTTTGTGGTGCATGTTTGGTGGGTTGCATGTTTGTGGTGCATGTTTAGTGGGTGGCATGTTTGTGGTGCATGTTTCGTGGGTTGCATGTTTGTGGTGCATGTTTCGTGGGTTGCATGTTTAGTGGGTTGCATGTTTATTGGGTTGCATGTTTCGTGGGTTGCATGTTTCGTGGGTTGCATGTTTGTGGTGCATGTTTCGTGGGTTGCATGTTTGCAGTGCATGTTTGGTAGGTTGCATGTTTAGTGGGTTGCACATTTAGTAGGTTGCATGTTTGGTGGGTTGCATGTTTAGTGGGTTGCATGTTTGTGGTGCATGTTTCGTGGGTTGCATGTTTGTGGTGCATGTTTCGTGGGTTGCATGTTTGTGGTGCATGTTTAGTGGGTTGCATGTTTGTGATGCATGTTTAGTGGGTTGCATGTTTAGTGGGTTGCATGTTTGTGGTGCATGTTTAGTGGGTTGCATGTTTCATGGGTTGCATGTTTAGTGGGTTGCATGTTTAGTGGGTTGCATGTTTAGTGGGTTGCATGTTTCATGGGTTGCATGTTTCATGGGTTGCATGTTTCATGGGTTGCATGTTTAGTGGGTTGCATGTTTAGTGGGTTGCATGTTTCGTGGGTTGCATGTTTCATGGGTTGCATGTTTAGTGGGTTGCATGTTTAGTGGGTTGCATGTTTCGTGGGTTGCATGTTTGCGGTGCATGTTTGGTAGGTTGCATGTTTAGTGGGTTGCATGTTTGGTGGGTTGCATGTTTGGTGGGTTGCACATTTAGTAGGTTGCATGTTTGGTGGGTTGCATGTTTGTGGTGCATGTTTGGTGGGTTGCATGTTTGTGGTGCATGTTTGGTGGGTTGCATGTTTGTGATGCATGTTTGGTGGGTTGCATGTTTGCAGTGCATGCGAATAACAGACTTGCTGCATGTGAGAAATATTTGTCTAAGAGAAAAGAAAGCACACAAGAAATTAAAAATATCATTGATTTTGGATTTGGAAACACAGAATTTGATTTCTCCTTGAAAAATAAAAGTGTCTCTTTAAACACGAGTTCATGCTGAGAGATAAAGCCTCCAAAAAGTAATGGGTTTTCAGATTAGAGGTTCCATGCTATGGTCATGACTGATTCAGAAACTTCCAAATTTAATGGCTGTTCAGATACGAAACATCTGAGCAGTAGATTTTTTGTGTCCATAGATAAGGCTGGGCATTATCTCAAGTGGTCAGTTTCTGAGGTAGTCGAATGGGGATGACTGAGAAAAAGACCAGACAGCTAGGATTTCCGGTGAAAAGTACAGATGGAGAAGGGGGATCAGTGAAAGCTGACCTTCTGGGTGTTACACAGTCAGTTTGGTTTTCTGGGGTCTTATGTAATACCTAAAGAAAAGTTAAAATCGCTAAAAGGCAAAAATCGCAAGTTGTCTTTGGAATGTTAGGCGGGACAGACACCAATAATACTGTAATAACTGAATGTAAAACTTTGATAATCGCCAAGAGTGAAATTCCCTCCAAGATGTCTGTTCGTCGTGTCCACCCATTTATCCTTAATAAAATAGTTAACTAATTAGTCAAGAGAATACAAGTCTCTCTCTCTCATGTGTGAGTTATTTCTCATGTGTGAGTTATCTCTCATGTGTGAGTTATCTCTCATGTGTGAGTTATTTCTCATGTGTGAGTTATCTCTCATGTGTGAGTTATCTCTCATGTGTGAGTTATTTCTCATGTGTGAGATCTCTCATGTGTGAGTTATTTCTCATGTGTGAGTTATTTCTCATGTGTGAGTTATCTCTCATGTGTGAGTTATTTCTCATGTGTGAGTTATTTCTCATGTGTGAGTTATCTCTCATGTGTGAGTTATTTCTCATGTGTGAGTTATCTCTCATGTGTGAGTTATTTCTCATGTGTGAGTTATTTCTCTCCGAAGTAAAAACTAAAACTCTTGGCGGACGTCTTTTTTCTACCTTTCTGTGCAAACAAAAATTTAATTTATCTAGCCAAACTGATGAGACGATTGACGGCCATCCACGGAATGCAGCGATCACCAGACGATTAGAAACAATGCAGCAGCGACCATCAGACAAAGAATCAACATGGCGGTGAAGGAGAAAGAAACGACAAAGAAACAAGAGAATTGCACACAGAACAGTCAGCAATGAAGGAGAAAGACAATGAGAAAAAGGCATGTCTCACAAACATAGTATAATGAACATTTTAGGCTGTTGCGCCATGATAAAAAAGACGACGACAAACTAACAAATTATGTTATATCACACACACACATCTATAATGAACATTTAAGGTTGTCGCTTGACGAGCAAAAAAAAAAGAAGTAAAGAACAAAGGAATTAATGTACGCCAAAGTGATAAGTGAATAGTTCAATTTTTAGCAATATAAAACATTACACTGAGACTACATGGCTGACACAGCGACAAAATCAAGCCACAACTTTGGATCAGCACAATGAACTAACGATCACACTCTGTACAGTGAAACATTTGAACCTATGTTCGATATTTATATTTTGTGCCGAATCATGTAAACAAAACGCTTCAACAACAAATTCCTATTTGCTGCCACTGCATTATATTAAGTGGCTGTTGTCGTTTGAGCATTCAAAAAAAAAAAAAAAAGAAGCTGAATCCAGTCTTGAAAAACATGGCCGCCCACTTTAAAATCAAAATGCTATAAATAATTAGACCACCCGTGACCTGTTGGGTCAGTATTTACTATACATATTATTATGTTGCTCAATCTAAGAAACTTGATGGATCATACACAAAAATGCTACGTGTCGTCTACAATATATCGTGGCGAAACCATGTAACAGTAGGGTGGGACGTAATGGGTGAAAATTTCAGATTCATGCGAGTAGTATTTTTGTGTTCATTTATGCATAAATAACACTAAACAATCAAACATTTTGAAAATTTTGCAAAATTCAGAAGGTGCAGGCCAAAAATAGCCGTCGGGGCTCCACGGGACTCAAAATCCATCATTTTTCGGTGAAAAAGTGGTTTCATGCGACGTTGCAGATCCTAAAACATCCTCAAAAGCTATGAATGGATATAGATGGTTAAATCTGATATAGTACTTTAATTTAGGACCATTTTCAGGCTGTGAAAGGGTTTTCATGAATGTAAAATAGCCAAAAACTAGTGGCCTGCACCTTCTGAATTTTGCAAAATTTTCAAAATGTTTGATTGTTTAGTGTTATTTATGTATAAATGAACACAAAAAAATACTACTCGCATGAATCTGAAATTTTCACCCATTACGTCCCACCCCTAGTAACAGTTGCCTTCCACGCATATCCCCAATTGTTTAATGCAGACTTTTGGTGCTGGCTGGACATGTACATCGACACAAAAAACCTGCTGGGAAAGTGTTCCTGTGGTTTCTATAGGTCAAACGACAGACTGGAAGGCCTCATATCAATATTCTTCTGGAGAAGAACACCGTTCTCTCAGGATTGGGTCTTCTGGTTGCAGTGAGTGAACAAGCATCGTGACACACAAAGATTAAATATTTAGAAATTCAAAAATGTTGTCATGATGTCATCTACTCTGCACAAGGACAAACAAACAAGATCCAGAGTTTTAATAGTAGATAGACTAAACGACCAGTGATCCATTGGATCAATATTTCTTATATTTATAAATTTGCAAAAAAAACTACCATTCCGCCTGAATGATGTTATCCATTTTCAAATCTAAATGAATAAATGCAAAAGTTTTTTTTCATTTATCCGAACTATAGTCATATCAAAACACCTTAGCTCTTACCAAAATGGTTTCACATACTGTATATACTCACAGAAAACCTGAATAAACACTCTCAACGCAATAAATTATTTGCATATTCATTTTTTAAACATTGTCTAATAAATTCATATTCAGTACTATTCACTTATAATTTGATTCTGCTATTTTATATATACGAAAAACTTTTCTTGATATTAATTTCTTAATTATTATCAGTAGTAATATTATTTTAAGCGATTTAATGAATAAAGTTTAAAATTCAAAATCATAACTTCGTTTCATTATTTTTTTCGGTTACGTTTTCGCACGCGTATATTTACACATAGCAACAACCTTGATAACTTTCTAATAATTATTTAAAAAAAAAGTTTGCATCAAACACAATAATCACAAAAGGTTTTCTGTTAATAATTAAATACATGCGTTTATTATTTTTTAAAATAAATTTGTTGTTGTTGCTGTTTACTTCCTCCCATGAGAGCAGAGATAGGAACACTGTCAATATTTAACATGGGGAAAATCCAGCATCCCCACAAACGGGCTACTCTAAATTGGAACAAAAATTTCAATTACCTCGGTCCAGAAGGATTTCATTTTCACTGACCGAGGACATAAAAACTAAGTGCAGGTTCAGACAGATACTACATTTTTCTCCTAGCCAAAAGGCCAAGGATTCAACATGTTGCTAGTAATTATATCCTCTAGTGTAGAGGCTTTGATTGTTAGGAGTCGTTTGAGATGGGCTGGTCACGTTGTAAGGATGAGCGACCAGTCCTATCGAAAGAAAATATTCTACTCTGAGCTAAATGTGGGAGCTAGGAGGGTTGGAGGACAGAAGAAACGGTACAGGGACTGTTGGAAGGAAGACATGAGGAGATGCGGGATTGATCCCACAACATGGGAAGCGAGAGCACTCGAAAGAACAGAGTGGAGGAATGAAGTGGGAGGTGGTGTGGATAGGTTTGAGGGTGAACGGCGTCGTCATGCCGAAGACCTGAGAACAGCAAGAATAGTACGCCGCGAAAACCAACCACGTACACAATTACCAAACAATAACGCATGCCCAAAATGTGACAGAATATGTGGATCGCGCATTGGACTGTTTTCTCACATGAGAACCCACAATTGAAGCCCTGGAAACCCGCATACTCGATTCGAGTGACGGCCATGATGATGAGAAATTATATATTTATTTCTTGGTAATAATCATTAGTTTTTTGTTTTTTTTCAATCTCCTCTTCTCTTTCCTTTTTAATTATTTACATATATTCGCCCTTTTTAAAAACTTTTTATATACTTCCCTCCCACAGCGGCAAGATGTGACACAAGGTCAGAAAGTGGGATTGGAAAGCCAGCGCCCTAGAGGATAAGCACTCTGGCCTACAAAAAATGCTTGGACAGCCCCGTCGGCATTCCCTGGTAGGGACGCCTCAGGCAATTAGCAATAAACTAACTCCTTCTCAAAGGATGAGAATTTATTTAGGCTTGTGCATTCCTCGGAAACATTCATTTCTATATTAAATGAAAATTACATCCCTCGGAATGCACCACACCTTAGGCATAACGCCCGTTGTGGAAGGGAGAAAGGTGGGGGTCGGGGGTCTTTGTGACATTTAAAGCCAGCGCCCGTCGGCATTCCCGGGTAGGGGTGCACCAGGCGATAGCAATAAACTAACCCCTTCTACAAAGGTGAGAAGGCAAAGCCTGGGAAGGTGGACCTCCTAGAACTGCACAGGACAAACCCACAGACCGGCGAAATCAAGACCCGAAGGCCAAGACGATACCGGTCTATAGGGTGTAGTATCCATCGGAACAGATACTACACTTTGATCCCAGCCAAAAGGCCAAGAACAAACAACTACTTCTCTTATCATGCCCTTTATTTACCCCACTCGCTTTTTGTGACATCATCCAGTGTGCACGGTGACAAACAAGCAAGATAAAAAAAAAAACAAGCAATATCCACAGAGTAAGTATATATAAGATAGATTAAAAAATTTTGTACGCATCAATATTTTGCAACCTGCAATTAAAAAGGTTCTATCTGCAATGCTCTTCGGTATGTTTAGTACAGAAATACTTATTTGATCCGGATCAAAAAAGGTTCCGTTTTTGGAGTAAACTTCACATTAAAAAGGTTTCATTTGCAAGAATTGAATAAAAAATAATGAAAAGAATGAATACAAATGCACACGGAATCGTAAAAAAACAAGGAATAACGATATTACATAGTCGCATATCTTTTAAAGAATTGATGTTATGTGGTTTGACAAACTTTGAGGTCAAATATTTCAAAATTACAAAAAGCGCAGATAGAACCCTTTTATTTCAGGCGACGAATTAAGAGAATCAAATTTTCATTTGGAATTAGAGGATTTATTTTATTTTTTAAATAAAAAGTTTCTTTAAGAATGAAAAATGTGATAAAAATCTTTTTTTGGCAAACTTTAATTTGCAGCCAGTCGAAAAAATATACTGTAAAAAGGGGATTTAGTAATTCTTTATAACCAATCGAAGAAAAAAAAAAGTGTATTATTATTATTTTTTTCTTTTTAAATCTGCCAATCATATGCTCTTGGTTTCCTGGGGCATTCCGACAGACAAACAAATAGTTTGTTTGAAAATTTTAATTATTACATGATAACAATACAGGTGTAACCATATTGTTTTTTTGTTTTTTTTAAATGAACCAATTTTGGGGGCATGGCTACTTAGCCGACTATTAAGATTAAAGTGTAGTATTTGTTTTTTCTCTTCTGTCTCTATTTACTTACCTTCCCATGAGATCGATTTTTAATGTGGAGAAAATCCAGCTTCTCAAAAAAGGGGCATTCTGGATTAGGACAAAAATTAAAATTACCTCAGTCTACAAGTATTTTTTCTTCACTGACCAAGGTCAGAAAAGCATTAGAACAAATACTGTTGATCGCATTTTTAGATATCTGCTCGTATCTGATGTCCGGGGGCCATATTAAATTACTGACCAGATTTATTTTTACTATATATATATATATAAAAAAACTATAGCAGCACAAAATGCTCACAATATTTAATGTTTGGATGCAAAAAGCATCGAAATAAAAGTTACGTTACAGCTGGGCCCTGTATCACCAAACTACCTGGATCAAAGATGTCCGTCACAAAGCAGGGTTACTAGATTGGCCTTTTTAAGACCAAATTTATTTAATTTGGCCCTTTTTCTTGATTCTTTGACATAATTATCTATTTAATAGTAATTATTAAAAAAAAAAACATCATCATTAAGTGATTTTTGACTTTGAATTATTTTTTAACTGTGTTCTTACACCTTGTAAATGTAACAATTAGTGCACACAAAAGTGTCATCGGTTATCGTACGATCCTCTCCTTGCAATATTATTGGTTTTAATAATCTGAGACACATTTCCTTCTTGTGGAGTCTTCATTCTATCTACAATTACAGTTCACTGTGTCTGGTTATATTGCAATGTGTTATGTCCGACACAGCAGCGATGTTTATTATGTCTGTTGGAAATTTGATTGTGATTTTGAACCTTTTGAAAAAATTCAAAAGTTCTCAATTTGGCTTTTTTTAAAAATGAATATTTACTTTGTTTTGGCTTTTTTTTTTTTATTAGTTTGGCTTCAAGCACATATTACAGAGTGGCAACCCTGTCATAAGGGTTAAAAGTAAGATGTGTGAAAAGTTAGATAATAGAGTTTTCATGGATTAAAATATGTGCGGCCGTGAATTGTCGATATAAGGGCTTAGTCTTCACAAGACAGAGCCAGCGTCCAGACTTAGGGCAAATTTTGTTGGTACTCGATGTCGTCCCTGGGTGACTATGTAATGCTCATTGTCTACTCCATGTTTATCTTGACCTTGTGTCAAATCCGTCTCTCATGAATCAGAAGAAGCAAATGATTTGAATCAGTAATAAAGCGATTCTCCAAAAAAGCTCGATGCAAGGTGAAAAGGAGACCGACTCCAACTTAGGATCATTCTCTCTCACTCTGCCTGGCACAATGGGGACTATGAGTATTTAGCATAATAAAAAATATGTATTTTTGTGCAACTGTCTTCGTGTATTTAATCATTCGTGATCAAAAATCCGACCATTAAGAAGACCTCACTCATCCCCAAAGAAATCAAAATCATTCTGAAACGTAAGATGCACCCATAAAGTTATCAAATTTTGAATTATTTGGACTACTATTAGATGGGAACGATGGAGGTCTTGGACTGCCAAAAGTGTTCAAGTTGGTAAAGGATAGGCATCCAGCCGTAAAATTGCCTTAAATACAATGTCTAGTCGAAATACAGCAGGAAAAAAGAAAGGCAGTGCCAGTAGCACTAATGCTGTTGGTAATGTCTTGGGCTTCGTAGATCCCAGGATGCGTGGATCTTCAGGGCCTATGGATTCCATCAAGCCTTGCCAAAGACAGGAGTGGAGAGGAAGACTTAGATTTCGAGACTAGACAATCAGGCCCCACCCTCATCAGAGGATTAATTGTGGCCTGATTCAACAAATAAACCGGTTGATGATGATGATGATGACTATTCTCATTACTTACTTAATGAAACATAATAAATGTTTCATTATTTGGGGGATGAGAATTGATAATTTGGATTATTTGGACTGCTATTCTCATCTTGGTTGTTATTTTCACAACGTTTCGGCCAATGTAACTTCCGACCTTCTTCAGGTTCATCATTGTGAATTTTTATGTCGAACTCGTGAATCTTTATGTCGAACTCGGACTGATATTTCACAGCTTATTTAAACCTAGATGACCAGCTCTACTGAATGACCAGTCTCTTTCTTTTTTTTCTCTCTCTCACTTTCTTTTTTCTCTCTCATTTTCTTTTTCTTTCTTTTTTTCTCTCTCTCTCACTTTCTTTTTCTGTCTCTTTCTTTTTTTCTCTCTCTTTCATTTTCTTTTTCTGTCTCTTTCTTTTTTCTCTCTCTCTCACTTTCTTTTTCTGTCTCTTTTTTTCTCTCTCTTATTTTCTTTTTCTGTTTCTTTCTTTTTTCTCTCTCTCTCATTTTCTTTTTCTGTTTCTTTCTTTTTTCTCTCTCTCTCATTTTCTTTTTCTGTTCTTTCTTTTTTTCTCTCTCTCTCTCACTTTTTTTTCTGTCTCTTTCTTTTTTTCTCTCTTTCATTTTCTTTTTCTTCATTTCTCTCCCTTTGAATAAATATTAACAATACTCTGAGAACAAAACAGTAGAATTTAATTTCTTTTCATTAAATTATTTAATAAATAATGACGTCATAAAAATATATACGTTCATGAATAGACCCACAATCTATATGATACAATGTGCCAGTTTTAAAATCTTCGAAATTTACACATCTAATTTATAATTTATGGCTTTTGGTAAAGAGATACATAAATTCTTACTGAATAATCAGAAAGAGCACATAATTTTACATAAGAGTACCAGGTTTCATGAGAATAGCTTAAAGAATAAATAAATGGTGGAGAAATTACTGAATTTAAAAAAAACGATGAGGTTCATATTTTGGCCAACTTTTTAAAAAAAAGGATTATTAAATAAAAAATGTCCAATATAAAACACAAATTTCGGTACTTTAAATTCTCATAACTTTTGAACCACTGATGCTATTTGCATAATTCAAACGGTTTTGAGCTTATTTTACAGCTTTTTTCACCCAAGTTGCTAAAATAACAATTAGTTAAACAGAAAAAAATCAACTTATAATGGTAGTGATAGATAATCATACGAGGCAACGTCGCACCTAACTATTTGATGAACTTTACAGACTTTTGCATGTGACTCTCCACAATAGGTTACACCAAAGAAAAATGTCCAATGAAAAACACAAATGTTGTCATTTAAAATTCTTAACTTTTGAGCCACTTCTTTTACACAGCTCTATTCACCCAAGTTATAAACTAGAAATTAGTTAAAAACTAAAAATCAATTGTAATGCTAGGTGAATGGCTAAAAATGTTAGTTTAACAATCACTTCTAAGTGACAGTTTTCTGGATTGTTAACGTTCGATCCTCACTACAGAATAAAATAAAAAATTACTTAACATTTCTACCCGGTCATGGCTGAAAGAATGAGAACAACCTACCCCGTGGATTAAATAAAGGGTTCAGTTTGAAATTTTGTATAAGATGCTGAGTTCAACGTAGATTCCCAAGTTCAAAAAGATGCATCTGAAGGTCGGAGGTTACATCGGCTGAAACGTTGTGAAAATAACAACCAAGATGAGAATAATAGTCTGAATAAATACAAATTATCAATCCTTATCTCAAAAATTACAAAACATAAGTAAAATTTGTACAAATTAAAAAAATCTTTTTTTAAATACATAAAAAATAATTGTTCATATCAAAATGCACCAAGATTCTACGAGTTTACGATTATCAGAGAACTCACTCCAAAAAATTGGATTATTTAAAAAAATTATAAAAAAACGCTTTTTTTTATTGTGAGGAACATCGAACATTTTTTATACCATTTTGAGTGTAATCTGAAATATGGAGATTATAGAAAAAAATGAAGACATTTTGATGTGGCAGTTGTCAATTTCATCTAGGATTAAAAAAAAAAAAATCATTTTACTTTTCAAAGTAAGAAACATCAAATTCATACATTACTTTTAATTCTTTTTCAGAGTCACCAATAAATATATACTTTTTTGTAAGGGTTGGCAATAAAAATTTTAAACTCTTTGTTTTCACCGATTATGAGACATAAATTTATTCAACATTATAAAACCATTTTCAGATGTGGAAATTATTATCTTTAAAATAATCAGAAAAAAAAACAAATAAGAAAAGATTTTGTGAATTTGATTAAATTATTACAAAAATCTAAAAGCCATCCCTACGAGAATTTATCCATGAGAATCAAACTTTCATAGTTATGGATGGTCAAAATAACCCATTATATTTTTTTCTATCTCCTCTGAACAGTATCCCAGTCTAATAATAGTGAACCATAAGTGACATGATATAGGCATAGAAGATAAAATTTAGATTTAAATTAGTGACGCTTTAAAAACAGAAAGAAAAAAAAAGCAGTGAGTGTCAATAAAAACCCTGCAGCAGAAGGAACAAGGAGAAAAACGCAAAAAAGAAATGAGTAAAAAACACTCGGATAAGTCATTGAGTGCACACATACATGCCACTGTTAGTTTTGTATTATTAAACTGGGCTAGTGTTTCAGGAGAGATGAAGAAATGTAAACGATTATAGGTTATATGGCCTTTCATAGCTAATAAAAAAAGTCTGATTTTTATAAATTGCAAGATGATATAAGAAATGTTAAATTTAATTAGAAAATTCAATGCTTGTGCTGTTCAGCGGCCGTATTAAAAAATTATTTTTTTATAAAAACAATATTATATACTTATTCAGCGTTATATTCTTACTCACTGTACAAAAAATTATCCACTAGAACTTTAATTACAAGTATTTTTCCATTCTGTGTATCATAACAGCGATTCGTTCACTAAGCCTCCATCTTCTTTCTTAAGAAGATTTCAAGGGCAGATAATTCGAAATCTTCTTAAGAAAGAAGATGGAGGCTTAGTGAACGAATCGCTGTTATGATACGCAGAATGGAAAAATACTTGTAATTAAAGTTCTAGTGGATAATTTTTTCTACTTTTTTGTACAGTGAGTAAGAGTATAACGCTGAATAAGTATATAATATTGTTTTTATAAAAAGATATTTTTTTCATACGGCCGCTGAACAGCACAAGCGCTGAAAATTCTTTTATTTCCATTATCGATCGATAATCTGTAATTTTACCCGTAAAGGTTTTATTTTTTTCATAACGATCAAAAATTGGAATAAATGCGCCTTGAAAAGTTTTCACGAAGAAAAGGGGACATTCAAGATGGTTGGGGCAATTACGATTAACGTAACAGTAATGTTAACAGTAGAAAAATGTCTATTTATTCACGTCACGCTGAAGACAAATCAGTTGTTTCCCCCTCAATGGTCAATAAAACACAAAGATCAAAACCTATTTTGTAGCCATTAAATAATGATTTGGTTGTTTGACGGCATATCAACCCTTTTTGGGTATTTAATGCTTAAATACATTATCAGAAACAATTCATTGAATACAAGTTGACATTTTTATGCCTAATTGGGAGGGGGATCCTAACAGCATTAATGCAGATGTGAACATGATAAATATGCTAGGATTTGAACTTAGCATAGCAGATTATCATAGTTTATGACCGTATCATCGCACCAATCACAATCTGCACGTTATATTTTTTCATCTGGCTGCGAGGAGTTAAATTTAGCCCAATCTTAAAAAAGAAAAAAAAAATTTTATATATAAAATTTCATTAAAAAAAAAGTCCAATATTTGAAAATTATTTCATCTCTGTTTTTAAAATAAGCAAAATAGACCAGCATTCACTTTTTTCGCAGCCTTTCAGTCTAGTAAAAAATAAAAAATCTCTCCCTTCCCTGCCCCCAAGGCAGGGACCAATACTGGCAGTTTTTTGTTTTTGGAAAGAGTTCAGTTGCCTCAGAGATGTTGACAATGTAAGGGTTGCAACTGGTCGTGATAAAAACAGCCCCCCCGTTTTAACAACAAAAAAAGATTTATTTTAATATTTTTTTGTTTTCACCCCATCTTGAAACTGTTCATGATTAAAAAAACTGAAAACAAAAAAAAAACAGCCTCGATAAAAAATTTGAGGATTGTTTTTGTTTTTTAAATAAAAAAGTTTTTTAAGCATGATAACTGCTTGTAGGATTATTACTATTATTATAATTATAACCTTTCACAACTAAAGAGTCTGATCGGTTGTTGGCTGCTGAGACATGCTTCATGCTTCCCCAAAAAATTTGCCAAAACTACACATGATGTCCTCCTCCCTCCATACACATGCACTTTTGACGAGTTGTAGTGCACCTAAGAACAGCACACAATGATTTCACTTTTTATTGTCTCAATTTTTTTCGTTTTTTCGTTTTTTTTTTGTTAGTTTTTTTGCCCACCTTGTTTTTTTAAATTAAAAAGAAAACCTTTTTCTTTTCTTTGCTTGTTTTTTTTTGTTGTTGTTGTTGTTTATTGAATGTCTTCATGATCAAAGGACCCCCCCCCTCCCCCTCCTGTCCGGATTTGCAAAATACTAGGAGGCTTCGGTAACTTCCTGTATGGCTTGTTGTTCTGCATCTGTGGGCACGTGGGCCGGCTGTTGGATAAATATGTGCTGTTGGTTAGGGGCGACCTGGACTTGTTGGATTTGATATACTGGCTGGAAAAAAAAAGATGGAACAGAATCAGCATATAGTTTTGGGTTGTTTTGTTTATGAATACATGATTTATAAGATATCGAGGGAGAGAGAGAGACAGAGAGAGGGAGAGAGAGGGAAAGAGAGGAAAGAAGAGAGAGAAAGGGAGGACAAGAGAAAAAGGGAGAGAAAGGGAGGAAGGGATAGAGAAGGAGGAAGGAAGATAAAGGGAGAGAGAGAGGAATGGAGGAAGGAAGAGAGTGGGAGGAAGGGAGCGAGAGAGAGGGAGAGAGAGAGAGAGAAAGAGAGAGAGGGATAGACGGAGAGAGAGAGAAAGGGAGGGAGGAAGGAAGGGAGAGGGATAGACGGAGAGCGAGAGAGAAAATGCAAATTTGTATGAATCAGCTTTGTATGACTTTTGACCGGCTGATTCTGTTGGTTTCCTTAGTTCTTTCTAGAATCAGGTCCTTACGGGAGGGACCACATGAAGATTGCCAACATCTATAGTGAAAAGTGGTGCTATGGAACTGACAATATTCAAACTTGGTACACCCAGGTGGTCAGTCCACTTCACCACTACCACCTCCCAGAGAGAGAGAGAGATGAAGAGATGAAGAGAGAGAAAGAGAGAGATCGAAGGTGGTATTTTGTATGAGAGTCTGAAGTGCGAAGTACGAAAGAGATGTTGTACACGTACATAAAAAATTAAAAGAGAAAACGTGTCACATGCATTGTTTTTTAATAGTCAAGAAATGAGAGTGGAAATCTACACCTAACATATAAAGTTATCTTGTCGGATTTTCAAAGTTAGACTTGAGTAGCATTTAAACTGACCAATCAAACTTTGCTAATAAAGTAAGTTCACTCTTCCGAAAGTGACTGCGAAAAGTCGGAGTAACATGAACAATTGCCTTGGCCTTTTGGCTAGGAGTAAAGTGTAGTATCTGTTCTGATTTTCTATAAATTACGATAAGTACAATAACTAAAGAATGACATCCGCGTGACTGTAGCAAAGGAGAGAGAGAGAGAGAGGGGGAGAGAGAGAGAGAGAGAGGGGGGGAGAGGGAGGGAGAGAGAGGGAGAGAGAGGGAGGGAGAGAGAGGGAGGGAGAGGGAGAGAGAGGGAGGGAGGGAGAGAGAGGGAGGGAGAGAGAGGGAGGGAGAGAGAGAGAGAGAGAGAGAGAGAGGGAGAGAGAGAGAGAGAGAATATAGCACCATTAGACTGATTTAAATGAAAACGACTTGGACATAGCTACATGTGATTATGTCAAAAAAATTAATGGATTGCGAGGCAGATTGGTGCGAATAACATAATTTCCTTATTGTAAAGTAAATCGAATGATTGGGTTATGAATGAAGATTACACTCACGGTCTTCAGAATCCCATTGCTGAACGGCAGTGCCCTGGAGAAATTCTAAGCAAGCATAGAATTTAGTTGCCCAATGGCAAAACACGTGTACAGGATACCATCCCCTGTCGGGTTTCCATGACAACAAGTGACGATCGTTTTAACGCATGATGTCATCAACGGACAAAAATACACGCATTTCAATAAAACATATGAAACTGCAAAGATGAACATACATCGTTCTTTTTTTTGGTCGCACTAGAGTGGACGAATTATCCAGATGGTTGCTCATCACGTAAACATCTAGTCTTGTTGTATAGATGACCCGTACAGCGTGTAGAGTTGACCTGTCTTTCTCTTTCTTCTTTTTGTTGCAGCCATCTTCATTTTAATTAACATCAGTTGTAAAAGTTATTAATAATGACAACAGCACACAATCATTAAAGGTTTAACAATTCTTTTGGGTTTTTTTTTTCTTTTACAATATACATACACAATAATCCCATAGGGGGAGGGGGCTGTTGTCTCAAACATGACTGCTCTACTTTGTATCACAGAGATGTGAGTGACCAATGACAAAAGAAGCTGAAATCGGATGAATTTCCCAATCTGAGGGAGGGTCACGGCCACCCACCAATATCTCAACCTCATGCCCCACCACCACTGTGTGTGAAATTTAACGTAAAATGATCCCATTTCCTGGCCATTCTAGTTTTTTAGGGCAATTAACCAAAAAATGGTTTTGCTACAGGAGATAAATTCTGTGCAATTTTTAGAGAGGGTTCATGGTGAAAGATTAGTAAAAGTAAAATAATTACTTACCCTAACACTAAGTCCAAATGATAAGGCCTTTCTAAAAAACCCTTTCCTTCACCTACCACTAACTCTAAGTTCGAGTGGCCACCCTTAAGCAAAAAAAAACCCAAAAAAACTTGTAAAACCACATGTAATCGCTTAAAAAATAGACCCCCCCTTAAAAAAATGCACAAAATTTATTTTCCATAGAAAAAAAAGAATTGGTAAACTGCCCTAAAACTCTAGCCATTAGGAAGAGAAAAACTTCAAGTGCGTATGTTTTTTAAGTCATTCTTTGATGAAACAAAAGTCTTCTACCTCCCTCTATGGCGTGAGACAAAGCAAAACAAATCAAGCCGAGATGGAGAGTAATAAAATCGAGTCAAATGACGAAAGAAATAAGGACTTAAAGCTCTAGCAATTTAGCAGAAATTGGTTTTTGTTCGAAAAGCAAAAACAAAAAAGATCAGCTTTTTCTGAATTCAAAGAAAAGGCGGAATTCCGCTAAAAAGCAGAGATTTCAAATTCCTGGGTTCAGAAACCAGCCAAAAGATTTTTAATTAGTTCATCTGCTAGGTGTCACTGAAGACTTCCTATCTGTGAGCAACTTCCTGAACACGTTACTCTAATTCTAATCTTTAACTTCAAATGGAATTTCACATTTTTCTGCTTATGTAGAAAATTTCATTTTTAACATTATTTTAAAACACCTCCGTCCAGTATTGGTCCATTTTGGTAATACACTGTCCAATGGCAAAAGCTATTGCTGCCGCCAGGGATGGTAGTACCGCCTTTATCACCAAAAATGTGTCAGCATCCCTGATTGGTGGCTGATATGGACAGGGTATCGAACATGTTATCATACGTATGAGAAAAATGAATATAAATTCTGAGTTTTGTTAATCGGTTATTAGTAATCGTAATCTTGATTGGTGGGAGAAATATTTAAACCATGTTAAGTTTTTTTTACCTGAGTCGTTGAGTATTGCTGCTGTTGCTGCTGTTGTTGTTGTTGCTGCTGCTGCTGTTGTTGCTGTGCAGCTCCGAGAATTTGATCATTTTGTTGTTGCGAAGTTTGTATGATGAGCGGCTGATTTGTTGGTTTCCCTTGTAAATGCATTTGGAAGGCTTGCAATTGAGCCGCAGTCAATTGAATCTGAAAAAAAAAAGAAAGATTTTAAAACATTTTAGATTCAATTCATCTTTAATGTATTATTAAACCATAAAAAAAAAAAAAGTTATACTAGAGAGAGAAAGGGAAAGAGTTTATTATGGAGGCCGAGCCAGGTAATTGTCACTGAGATAACCCCTATGTAGTCATTTAACAATTATTACTTCAATCAACTCAAAATCATGAGTTTTTATCCCATCGGACCGGGGACAATTTTGGTAGCTATAATAAAAAGCCATCTGGTATGTTTTCCACGTTAATTATTCAATTTTTTTTTCAGATTATAAAAGAAAAAAAACCCAACTAATTCTATTTAACTTTTTTTTACATAAAAATGTGCTTCTTCATTTTATTAAGTCCTTTGCAAAGCCAACATTTTTTTTAGTTTTATAAATAAATGTTCAGTTTTTTTCTTCTTCATCATCTAGACTTAGACGTGGAATGAAGTCATAATAGTCATTAATTCAACAACAACAGGATCTCAGAAGATGAATGATTTTTTCACCATGATCGTCCAGTAAGCTGCAAAGTCAAAACATGAGAGAAAAGAGAGAAAGATAGAGACTTATTTTAAGCTCATTGCTTAATTATTTAACATTGTTTCACACTTAAAAATGCATCTTGTCCCATTCAAGCTCGGAATTACTTATGCTTTCTAACATCTATAGTGACCCACAATCCACTTTATAGAGCTATAAGGATGTCCGGAAAGTCCATGCCAATTTTTAGTAGTTCATGTTTCGACACGTTAGAACATGTAAAATTATTAACAGATATAGTGTACTTATATTTCCAGTTAGAGCATACTTCCAGCTATCTCTTGAGAAAGAAAGTTAAAAGTTATTTAACTTGTGTTAATTTTGGGGTTCTTTGAAAATGGGAGATTGTAAAACCCATTAATAAGCACTTTTTTATTTTCATCAAGGTAAATATGCCTAACAAATAACAAAAAAAGATATGTGCAGCGTACAGGGAAGATGCGTAAACTGACAGAACTGTACGGCAGCGGTTTGCAAAGTTTAGAGCTGGATATTTTAGTCTTAATGATGAAGAACGTTAATGCAGACAACTTTCTATAGATAATGATCAAATGAAGACATTTATTGAGAATAACCCGAGAAGCAGAAAGGCTTAACATATCAAAATCCACCATTCATGAGCATTTAGTAAAACTTGGCTACACAATTGTACCGTCTCTGGGAGATATATACATTTTGTGGGGACGTGTGCAAACCTCAAACAAATTATTGACAGATATAATATACTTACATTTCCGGTTAAAGTATACTACAAGCTATCTCTCGAGAAAGAAAGTTAAAAATTATTTAACTTGTGATCATTTTGGAGCTCTTTGAAAATGGAAGATTCTAAGACCCATTTTAGGCACTTGGCACTTTTCGATTTCTATAAAGGCAAAAATGCCTCACAAAAAACAAAAAAGATATGTGCAGTGTACGCAAATGGTTTGCAAAATTTAGATTCCAATGGAAGTTTCCACTTCCTTATGTGGAAATTTCCGACTTTAATCTCACTTTTACACACCCATGTTTAAACACATGCATATATAACTTCATTATTGATGACCGTAAAGTGGGGGTGGGAGGTGAGGGGGGTCAAAAAGGGGGGGAGGGCTTGTAAATAATACTAAAAAATAGGACTTGAAAATAATACTAAAAAAATAGGACTTGAAAATAATACTAAAAAAAATAGGACTTGAAAATAATACTAAAAAAAATAGGACTTGAAAATAATACTAAAAAAAATAGGACTTGAAAATAATATTAAAAAAATAGTACTTGAAAATAATACTAAAAAAATAGGACTTGAAAATAATACTAAAAAAATAGGACTTGAAAATAATACTAAAAAAATAGGACTTGAAAATAATACTAAAAAAATAGGACTTGAAAATAATACTAAAAAAAATAGTACTTGAAAATAATACTAAAAAAATAGTACTTGAAAATAATACTAAAAAAATAGGACTTGAAAATAATACTAAAAAAATAGTACTTGAAAATAATACTAAAAAAATAGGACTTGAAAATAATACTAAAAAAATAGGACTTGAAAATAATACTAAAAAAATAGGACTTGAAAATAATACTAAAAAAATAGGACTTGAAAATAATACTAAAAAAATAGGACTTGAAAATAATACTAAAAAAATAGGACTTGAAAATAATACTAAAAAAATAGGACTTGAAAATAATACTAAAAAAATAGGACTTGAAAATAATACTAAAAAAATAGGACTTGAAAATAATACTAAAAAAATAGGACTTGAAAATAATACTAAAAAAATAGGACTTGAAAATAATACTAAAAAAATAGGACTTGAAAATAATACTAAAAAAATAGGACTTGAAAATAATACTAAAAAAATAGGACTTGAAAATAATACTAAAAAAATAGGACTTGAAAATAATACTAAAAAAATAGGACTTGAAAATAATACTAAAAAAATAGGACTTGAAAATAATACTAATACAATTTAATTCTATTCTCAGAAGAAAGGCAATATTTCTTACCGGCGGTGGTGCTCAAAATGTCAGAATATTTAGAAAGATTGAAAACAGTGTCATGTGGTTACATAAAGGGACGGAAACCGGAAGGAATCTTGCTGGTGACAAGCCTGCGGAAATCCCGTAAGCTAAGGGAGATAAATCATAAGGGATCTATACTAACTAAGTTAGACAGAACACACACAGATATGTTTGGGCGCCGCATGATTATAATCCGGCACAAACTTTCCGGACAACTTGATATGATCAAACCCTGTCAATCATACTCAAGTAGCCTTTCGTATTCGCAAATCATTCTACGTTTTTGCAGCTAAGTAATATGTAACTTTTGACGTAAGGAAATAGTTCTGTATTGCTTGAAGAGAGAAAAAAAAAAAGAAGTGAATACTCACAGGTAAATGCTGGATTTCTCCAGAAGGAGTGACAATTTGTTGTATTACTTGAGCGTGCTGGATTTGCTGTTGGACTTGCTGCTGCTGCTGTTGCTGTTGTTGAACTTGCTGCTGCTGAGCTTGTTGCTGCTGTACCTGCTGCTGCTGTTGTTGGGTCTGGGGCTGTTGCGTGATTGCCTGGGGTTGGTGCGACACGGCCTGTTGGGTGATCGCTTGCGTCACATTAGTCTGTGGTGTCGGGGTTGGAGGCGCTGCTGGAGGTTGGTTCTGTGTTGGAACCGGAGACGTAGGGATTTGAATGATGTTTGGATTTCCGAGGGTCACAAGTTCGTAACCATGAGCATTGTTCTTAAAGATATAAAAAATAACAACATATTAATAAATCATTAAAAATTTAAACACCAATATACAAACTATAATAACTCAAACAAGTACATGTTTGGAAAGAAATAATCTGCTGGAAGCCTACGCATATATATATATATATATATATATATATATATATATATATTAAAAATAGAAAAAAAATTTTTTTTTAAATATTAAAAATAATTTAATATTAATATATATATATATATATATATATATATATATAAATCTTATACGAGCAATAGCCACCGACCATAAAATGGTTTGAATAATCACGGATTTCAAGGTAGTTTTACTAAAATAGTCATATTTTAAAAACCAAAGCACTTTAAGTCGTCAAAATACCACCATTTTGTTTGTAAATGAATATCCTTTCACATGCATTAATAAATAATAATCTACATTATATATTTTAAGAGTTTTCAGAAAAAAAAGTCATAAAAATGTTAACGCTATTTTCGGCCATTTACGTCAGTTTTACCCCCCCCCCCCTTCTTTTAAAGATATTGTACCATTCACCTTTGGGGAATTTTGTCATGAAATTTGGAAAACAATCAGGAAAATATAAATTTCAATAATTGTCGGGGTACAAAATTAATTGATCCATTACTTTTTTTGTAATCTTAAAAATAAACCTTCAACATGACGTGTATCGAACATTTAAAAAAACTATTTTCTGTACCCCAACTAGTAAATAAATCAATCTTTTATCTTTTTTTATGCATTAAAATTATAATTGTATCTTGTTTTGTCTTTCGGTAGTAGTAATTTTAAATTACCTTATCCAAAAAAAGATTGTCCCCTTTTGAGCGATATATTGCTGATATAACAGTCAATCAGCAGCAACAAGCTAGCTATAAACAGTTTAGCTTTGTAAAATTCGTTTACGAACTGCTTTTGAAAATAAAAAGAAAGGCAAAAATACTTTTTGTGCTTAAAAAAGTTAATGCTGTTTGTGGTTCTTTTATAAAAAAATACTTCACGAAATATTAGTTTTCACTCAACTTTTGACCTTCTAGTAGTGATAACTTTGTAGTTGCCAATTAAAAAAAATAATAACATTCTACTTTTTTAGGCGATTACGTGTGAACATCCTAAAAGTCGTGGTGGAAAAAAAAAAAGAAAACAAAAAAATAATTTAGAGTTTTGCATATAAATTTAATGTAAAATGATCTCCCATTTCCCGGCCATTCTTGCCTTTTAGTGCAATTTAAAAAATATTTTTTCAAGCTGAAAAATAGATATAAAATAAATAATTACTCTACCACTAACTCTAGGTATAAGTGACAAGCCCACCTTCTAAAAATGGCTTCTCTTGAACATGTTGTATCATTAATCTTAAATCTGAGTGACAAGCCACCCCCTAAAAAAAATTCCCTTAACTCTAACACTAAGTCCAAATGGCCACCTCCATCCAAAACAAAACACCTTCTGTAACCTTATCACTAGCCCTAAGTCCGAGTGGCAATCCCCTAATCTTACAAAAAGCCCATTAAAACTACACATTGGTAAATAAAAACAAGAAA
The DNA here is from genome assembly GCA_963556195.1 of Sepiola atlantica. Lineage (NCBI taxonomy): Eukaryota > Metazoa > Mollusca > Cephalopoda > Sepiida > Sepiolidae > Sepiola > Sepiola atlantica. Next base: position 15,434,091 of record OY744516.1, on the reverse strand, counting down.
AACGCAGGGATTTATCTCCCATAGAAAAAAAATGATTAACAGCCTTAAAACGCTAGAATAGCCCTGAAATGGGGGATTAATTTACATTAAATATATATGTGAAACTAATCACCATTCTAAATTCTAAAATAATTATTTTTGTTTCTTTCTTTCTGCCAAGTTTTTCAGTGTTAATATGTAATTGCCTAAAACAAAGTAGAATCTCATATTTTGGGGAGGCAAGGTTGTGATTTAGCGGAAGGTGTTAATCTACAATAATGCCAAAGAAATCTTGCAATATATTCATTTTTAAACAGTCCTAGTATTAGATTTCAGTTTCTTGTACATAAAATGTATTACAATTCAACTTTAAGTTCTCTAACTTCTTTTTTTTAATGGATACATGGTATTTTTAAGGTATTGCAGCATATTTATGTGCATTTACTGCAGATTACTTGGAAACCATTAATTTCTGGAGATTTTCAGTGGCATATTTTGATTCCTTGTACAAAAATACAGTTATATGGAAAATTTCATTGCTTAATCTTTTGTTTTAACAAAGATATAACATTTTTACTGGAAAATTAGTGTAGGTTGTGATGTAAAAGTTTAGGATGTCTTTAATTTTGACTTTTGTCTTTTTATTTTTGTTTCAGTCTTTGCAAACTCATTTCTTCCAGATTCAAACAATTTAACCTGAGTTCTATTTATAATTAGAAAAAATGTGACCCATTGGATCGCCCATTGAGCTCAGATTAAATTGTTTGAATCTGGAAAAAATGAGTTTGCAAAGACTTAAAAAAAATAAAAAGACAAAAGTCAAAATTAAAGACACCCTAAACTTTTACATTGCAACCTTTGCCAACTGAGTTACTAGGGCCTTTTAATAGTTTTGACCTCTCCAAAAATTCAACGGATTTTACAATTTTGATGCCAACCTTCCCTGGATTTACCGTTTTTTGAACCTGCTGCTACAATTTTCATGATGCCTTCAACGGTGAAATTTTTCCTATATTTTTAACTTGATGCCATCTGCATTTTTCAGCACTGTGGCATTCTTTAATGTAAAAAGAGGAAATATATATAAAAAAAATACTTACGTTTCCTAAACTGACAGCATTTCCGCCGGATTGTGCCACTTGAATTTGGAACGGAGACTGGATTATATGACCACCTGAAAAATTAAAAAGTTAAAGGAATTTGAATTATTCAGACAACTGTTCTCATCTTGGATATTATTCTTACAACGTTTCGATGAATGTAACTTCTGGCCTTCTTTGGGTGCATTTTGTTGAATTTGGGGAATCTTTATGTAGAACGTAAAAATCTATACAGAATTTCGAACTGAACCTTTTAATTAATACACGGAGGTAGATTTTTTCTTTTAAATTATAAAAATATATTATTTTAAGAAATGTTAAAATACTGTTAAAAATAACAAAAAACAGCAAATTCTGTCTTTATCATCACAACGGTTTTCCATATCATCAAATTTGTTTATCCCGTATAAAATTTTATCAATAACGAGTAACAAGTTTTCAATTTTTAAAATAAGAATTCTCATACAGTAAATATGATTCCAGATTTGTTATGTGTAGAAAAGATTTCAAGTTTTACTGAAAATAGACAATTAGTTTTTTCCTAAATAAAAAAATCTGAAAATTTTAAATAAAACATAAACTGCTTGAAATATTACTTCCGTAAGAGACATTGCTATTTGAAGACTCGTGGAGGTGCAAAAAATGCTATCAAACCGGTTCGATCCTTGATCTCTCAGAAAGCGACTAGTTAGAGAAAAAGAGGAATCATCTCCCTCTCATTTGTCGCAATAAAGAGATACGATTATATGTTTAATACAAGCTTTTGTTGTCTTTCGTTTAAGCTCAGCAGGAATATACAATTATACCGACACAATTTTTATTATACGGATACTAGTGTGACATTTTCGAAATCTCTAGTTTTGATTATTAACAATTTTGACGATTTCTGTTCCATTTCTGTATAATATTTTACTATGAAAATTAAAAATGTTACGTTAAAAGGATAATTTTGAAAAATCCAGAACAATTACAATTCTAAGGATATGAGGCAACTTGATATTTTTTTGAAATAAATTTTTCAAAAAGGAAAAAAATGTTCTCATAAAATGCATGCATAAAAATGTTGTTTATATACATGGAAATCAAACTATATAATTAGAAACTATATCATACTGAACAATTACTTATTAGAAACTTTTTATAACTATATATAACTTAATTGAACAAGTCTGCATCACAGAAAAGTAGAATCGTATTTACTGTAGCCATTTACAAAGTTTTTTCCACCCAAAAATGAGAAAAAAATCTTAAATAAAAAATAAACTAATTGATCTTTTTTCTTCTAAAACTTGAAATAAAAAGTATGGAAAAATTCAATCATGTTCACTGTAGTTAAAATGGTAGCCATTTACAAAATCTTTTCCCAAAATTGAGAAAATTTGAGTTTGTTTTCACTAAAACTTGAAATATTACTTTTCTACAGAATAACAAGTCTGCTTAAGATAAAATTAGAACCATATTTACTGTAGTTACCGAGGATTGTTATCTTACAAAGTACAAAGAGTTCACATCCATCCTCCACATTGACGACATAAAGAAATACGTTTTTTCAAGCTCAAATATCAACCAAAACTTTTTCCAAGAGGAAGGGAGATAAATGTGGAAAGCTAATGATTTTCATAAAATCATTTTAATTTAAGAATTCTTTTCATTTTTAAAAGAATTATAACTTCAATATTTATGTGTCAATCAAATGTCGCTATTTTTGTTGCTTTTATCGACACACACAAACAAAACGACAGGTTTTTTTTTTAATCAAGTTAATTGAAAAACGCGAAGATTTTGATGGGTTTCCTTTTGAATTTTCTTTACAGCAAACATCTAAAAAATTACAAAACTATATTAATAAAGCTGTCATTTCACGTCTCGTATATCCGTTTTTATGTGTGCAGTTTTTCTCAACACAACGTAATTTAGATTGAATTATTATTTTTTGCTTACTATTATTCAAATAAATTGCACTTTATGCTATTGAACTTTGATAAAAAAAAATCATTTCATTTTGTAAACATTTTGGTCACTTCCAGTTTTGAAAAAGAGTCAGGTTCTTTTTCTGCTTCATCCTTTTATTTCTTTTATTCGTCTTTTTTTCCCCTTTTCATAACTCACAGCGCATACGCTGGTTGTTTGCTCAACCGGAAACAGCTTACTCTTCAGCTGACAGGAACTCACTGGTTGATTTGCCAACTCCCTTTTTATATCTATTCTCTGCTGAGAGGTGTAGGCGGGAGGTGGGGGTGTTGAAAGTTTCTTTGAGCTGCCAGGCGATATGGAGTTATGGCATTTGTGAACGTTAAGAGATGACACCAGATGTTTGGCCGACGTTTGACTTCCCTTTGACTAAGGGTTTAGGATGGGTAAGGTAAGGTAAGATGTTTTTTTACGGCACATCAACCCTAAGGGTCATTTCATGCCATGAGTGTGGAAGGGAGTGCCCTTCATTTGAATCTTAAGTAAAAGATATTTTAAATATTTAAGGTTAAATGCATCTTATTGCCCCTGTTTTAGGGCCTAAAATTCAATTTTGGCTATTTCGTTTGCATTGTATTAAATCTTTAGATGAGTTCCAAAAGGTTTATTTTCTTTAGAAAATGCAATATTTTGTAAGGTGTTACTTTCTCAAATAATGTTTTTAGGGTTTGTTTATTAAAGTATTTTCTACGGGTATTTTCATATTTTTTGCAATCCATTAATATATGTTTTATGGTTAGTTGATGATCACATGTTCTGCATTGAGGTGCATGGGAGAAAGGAAATAAGAGTTAAAAAGCGATGATACTTTGCCCTTTGATGTGAGGTCAGGATGTTCATAAATCTTTTAAGAGACGACAGTCGATAGGCTGTGTCTGATTTCCTCTAAGTTAGGTTTAGAACGGGGCAGGTGTCGCTAATTCGATACATGATTCGCTTCTCTTGAGTGCAAGGTTAGGAGATGGGTTGATGGCGTCGGTCCAACACGAATAACATTTCTTTCTTTATAACTTGTTTGGGTTCAAACGACAAAGATAGATTTGGCTCGCCTCAGTTTAATGTTTATGAAATACATTTTATTTCTCTGATAATTTCGATTCAACTATCCTTTATTTGTAACAGACTTTAATAGCAAATATTATTAACTTTTCAATTAATTGGAGTAATTTGGAACACCAGGAACATGAAATGTTAATTTATCTCTAATTATTTATAAAATAACTTTTACGATTACTTTTTTTGTTCGAATAGGCTATATTGCCGTGATTGGCAATATAACGATTCCTGCGTTATTTTGCCGGTTCATGTATATTTAACTAAATTGTTAAACATACAGTGACGCCCGGCACAATAATGAGTCTTACGTTATTTTGCCGGCTCGTGTTTATTTAACTATAAATTACTTTTTTTTTTTATTATTTAAATTATTTTTTTTGTATTATTTAAAACTTTATCAAACGAAATTTTATTTATAATTTAAAACTTTGCCTGATTGTTTTTTTTTGTTTTTTTTTATTTAAAACTTTGCCTGATTGATTTTTTTTGTTTGTTTTTAATTAATCTTTGCCTGATTGATTTTTTGTATAATTTAAAACTTTATTAAGCGACAATATATTTTAAAATAACGATAAAATTAATTTTTACTTCCGGTTGATTCGATTAGGAGTGAACTCTTCAAAATTACGACTTATTTTATGATTTCATTGAAAGAACATTTTAAAATAGAAACTCCAGTTTAAATCCAGTGATTTTCTGTATATTTTAACATTATCAAAGTTTTTCTTCATAAAGAAAATCAGAATTTTACATTAAAATCTTTCCTTTGTAAAGCACATTTTTAACAAGTAAATGTTACCAAAGGCAACATAAATTATTCTTCTACCTGTATAAGTTTATTTGTTTATTTGTTTATTTATTTTTATAAAAAAAAATCATTTATCAAAATAAATAATAAAATAAACAAATAAACTTATACAGGTAGGTAGAATAATAATTTATGTTGCCTTTGGTAACCTTTATTTGTTGCTTATTTTTTTCTTTATATATAACTTATATATAACTTAAGGAAAATTTCAATTACTTAAATCGAGAGCAGACTTAGTAATGTTGGGAAAATTCATCAACATTAATTCTATTATGAAAAGTAAGCAGATATTTCTTTAACCGACACAATAGGCAGGTCGATTTTTAAAAATTTCTTTAACCGACACAACTGATGATGAAAACAAATTATTTTAAAATATTTGCCCTTATTTATTTAATTACCTTTTCTTTCGCAAGGCCATAACAATTAGGTTTTTAAAAAAAATGAACCGGCATAATAACGATCCCTTTACATTAGTAAATATTTATTGTGCCGGGCGTCACTGTATGTTTAACAATTTAGTTAAATATACATGAACCGGCAAAATAACGCAGGAATCGTTATTTTGCCGGGACCGGCAATATAGCCTCTTCCTTTTTTGTTAGTGTTGCACATAAGGTAGACAACTCCTTTAACATAATAATGTTAAAATTGAATTTTGTTTATTTGCCCTTTTCCAATCTTTCAAGTATTTCAAATGCTTGTTTCATATCTTTTTATTAAGCAAAACACTCCAGTGCTAACATGATTCTTCTTTTCTTGTTATTTTTTCTTTTGTAATTAAATTTATGTCCAGCAGTTTAATGGATTACATCGGCAGAATCCCTCTACATGTTTTTTGCATCAGAAGGTAAAACTTTGAACATTGGCTTTGCTGTAATCCCATATGTATTTTAAGAAAGAAATCCAGGATGGAAAATAGTAAGTGATGGTTTCTACTGTATCTCCAGTTTGGTCCGATTAAAACGCCCACAATATTTGTACCTCTCAAAATCTGACGTTTGGTTCACATCCTGGGAGGCTGTAACAGCATCCTTTGCATTCCGAAATAGGACGCGATTTTTTATATATTTTAAATTATTTTTCTCTAAACTCTCCACCCGGCAATATGTCTCCACCTAGGCAACGCCGGGTAAATACAGCTAGTTTATTTTATAAATTTTACGATTTAAATATTTGAGCCCAATTTAATCATTGTTACTATTAAACAAATATCCAAGTGATATGCTTGTAGTGCGCTACTCTCAGGGAAATGTAGAGATTAATCTAACAGATAAAGTTATCTTGCCGGATTTTCAAAATCACATCCAAAGAGCATTTAAGCTGACAAATCAAACCTTGCTTCTAACTAGTCAAGTTTCATTTGTTATTGTTGTACCATGTTATTGGCAATAGATTAACATACTTCACTACAATTTATTTTTTTTAAATTACTTAGTCCGGCTCAAACAACTGCTAATATGAAGCATTTTTAAATAATCACCTAAAAATAAAAATTCTAAAATGACTGCACTGCATCCCGGGCGACGCGGTGTAGGTACAACTAGTGAGATATGAAGTACAATTACGAGTTTGGTATTTTGTCGCAAGTTAATTATTTTTGATTTGATATTCATAAATATTATGGATTTTATCATATTTTATCTTTTATGTTTTTATAATATGTGATCCCAATGTGTGAGTGGCTGTTCTAAATGCAAATAATAAAATGGCTAATATTTGTTTCGGAATTTTTGAGATGAGGATTGATTATTTGTATTATTCGGACTACTATTGGCCATTGAGAGTTGAGGATATGCGTTGCATGGAGAGAAATGATATGAAAATTATATGATGGATGTGTAATGCGAGTCTTAAAGACAGGCTTAGATCTGATGACCTTTGGAGAGTGTAGGGAGATGAGTGCAGAACAGGAGACTTTGATGGTTTAACCACGTTGAAAGAATAGATGAGAGTTCCTGGGTTAATCAATGTAGAACAGTTGAGATAGCAGGGTCAGTTGGCAGGAGGAGGACAAGGAAAACATCAGAGAAAGTGATAAGAATGGACTTGAAAGAAAGAGGGATAAATAAAGACCTGGGCAGAGATAGGTTAGTTTGGAAGTCAATTTCTAAAAGCCGTCTAACAAATGCCAGCATATAAAACCGATGATGATGATGATCATCATCATCATTCTCATGTTTCAGCCGATGTAACCTCAGACTTTTCTCAGGTGCATCTTCTTGTCGAACTTGGAAAACTATATGGAATTTCGAACTAAACCATTTGTTTAATCGACGAAGGTAGATTGTTCTCGTTCCGTCAGTCATAACGAGGTAAAAGTCTTAAGTAATTAATTCTTATTTTATTCACATGGACATGTGGCACAACGGATAAAGGTGTTGAGTAACAATCAGTTTTAAGTGACAGCCTTCTGGAGGTTGAAGGTTCAATTCTTACTACAGGCGATACCAAGAATAAAATAAAAATGGCGTACTTTAGACGTTTACCCAATCATGGCTGAAAGAAGGACAAAAATTTACCCCCATGGATTAAATAAAAGGTTTCGTGTTAAATTCCATATAGATTATAGAGTTCAACAGGATGCACTTGAAGCAGGTTATAAGTTATATCAGATGAAATGTTATAAGTTATATCAGATGAAATGTTATAAGTTATATCAGATGAAATGTTATAAGTTATATCAGATGAAATGTTATAAGTTATATCAGATGAAATGTTATAAGTTATATCAGATGAAATGTTATAAGTTATATCAGATGAAATGTTATAAGTTATATCAGATGAAATGTTATAAGTTATATCAGATGAAATGTTATAAGTTATATCAGATGAAATGTTATAAGTTATATCAGATGAAATGTTATAAGTTATATCAGATGAAATGTTATAAGTTATATCAGATGAAATGTTATAAGTTATATCAGATGAAATGTTATAAGTTATATCAGATGAAATGTTATAAGTTATATCAGATGAAATGTTATAAGTTATATCAGATGAAATGTTATAAGTTATATCAGATGAAATGTTATAAGTTATATCAGATGAAATGTTATAAGTTATATCAGATGAAATGTTATAAGTTATATCAGATGAAATGTTATAAGTTATATCAGATGAAATGTTATAAGTTATATCAGATGAAATGTTATAAGTTATATCAGATGAAATGTTATAAGTTATATCAGATGAAATGTTATAAGTTATATCAGATGAAATGTTATAAGTTATATCAGATGAAATGTTATAAGTTATATCAGATGAAATGTTGTGAGAATACCATCCAAGATGAGAATGTAGTCTGAATAATAATCCAATAATCCACATAGTTGATTTATTGAAATTATTCAATTTATATAAGGTCGCTTTAATATGAAAAAAAATCCAGCTCTCCAAAAAAGGAGCCCTCTGGTCTGGCTACAAAAATAACCCATATAGTCAGTCAGCATACCCTAAAAAAAGAGAGTGCCTCAGGTTTTGGATAATAAATTCATACCCCCCCCCCCACCTTTCAGAGGTGTAATGTCTGCAAAAATGGCTTCTTAAGACCAAACAACAAATACATTTTGATTCCTGCTAAAAGTTAGACTTCAGGTCTGACCAGACTCAACCATGCCCAAAATGTCGACATTTGACACTGCTGTTACGACGTTACACCAATCTCAGATAAAATGAGGGAAAATTGTCAAGTAGGGACATCATGTACTGCTGCATGCAAACGACGACAACACTGTCATGTAAATGGAATTCAGAATAAAGACTGCTGGGAAAAGGCCGAGAGGATGGCCTCCAAAAAACAAAGGTGGTTGGTTACTCTACACCAATATTTCAAGATGGTCGGACTTCATCCTGACCATTGCTTTTGGCTGTATGGTGGAGGGAAAAATCCGGTGCAAACACTACTGTGCAGGATAAATGTACTAGGAAATGATGATCTTTGCAAAAAGGCCGAGAAATGGTCATTTTAGCTGCTTAATTGTTGAAAATAAAAAAGCAGAGTTGATATTTTGCTCGCAAATGATGAAAAATTTGCATATATTTTTTTCTTATTTAATAAACAAGAACAAATAATAGTTAATTAATAAAATGTCCTTTTCCAAAACTAATATGCAAATATCAAGAAGTTTCTACTGGTTCAACAGGCCGAGAATAGGCTCAAAGGACGTAGTTTGATTTTTTATTAACCAGAATAGAAATAAAAAATTTACCTTGACTTAGTACGACAGGAAAGCCGTCACCAGAAAGATGAATTTGCTGAGGCTGTGGCGTCTGGGGTTGCGGGGTCGGTGTAGTCGGTGGTTGCGGCTGGGCAACAACTACAGTCTGCTGTTGCACTTGTTGCTGCTGTTGTTGTTGTTGCTGCTGCTGCACTTGTACTTGTTGCACTTGCTGCTGGGCTTGTTGTTGCTGGGCTTGCTGCTGAACCTGCACCTGTACTTGCTGAACCTGCTGTTGTACCTGTTGAACCTGCGGCTGCACATGTTGCTGCACTGGTTGTTGTTGCTGTACCTGCTGCTGCTGTTGCTGCTGCTGTTGTTGTTGTTGCTGTTGACTCTGTTGGGCCAACTGAAAGTAATACTGGATTTGATCTGGTAGTACTGACGTTGTCCTAACAGCCTCATCCTAGAAAGTAGAAACGAAAGAGAAAAAACATTTGTAAAAAACATTTGTAAAAAATCAAAAATTCTTAAAAGAACATTTAAAAAATGTGTTATTACTTATGTTGTATATTGTTGCTGTTGTGCTAAAAGAATGACAAACATTTATGTATAAAAATATAATGGTTGTGGCGAACTAGGGTCAGAGAAAGTGGAGGGAGCATAGGAGTTGACAGAAGTTGATCTCCCCAATTCGCTAGCCAGCCACCTTCTCTTTGATCTCAATTTGGTCCAGTTAATATAATATTTTTGAACACCCACGCATCCAAAACTGCAATGCCCATTCCGGGTTTTTGCCTATGTACTCAATGTAGCCACGACCCCTAAAGAACATGGCTTCCATCCATTTTATTATTTATTTAGCAATGGGCGTGTTCCCGTCTGCTGTATCTGCAGGTGACCTTTGCAGGTGTGTCTGCATCAAATCCCCAGATATTAATTTTCCGGCCAGGTGGGTGTTTTTGTCACTCAGCCAAGTAAAATGAGTAAAAAAAATATAAAAGTAAAATTCTTAAAAGAATTTTTTTTTTATTACTTATACAGAGCGCCCCATCACCAGATTTTAATACTTGTAACTTTTTTTTTTTTGGTAAAACCGAAAAAAAAAAAGAAGAATGACCAGAGAAAAAAATAAACAAATTCAATCCGAGATGCCATGGAGATTAATAACTTCCCGGAAAGAACTTTATCAATATATTGCCAACAACACTCACATTTTTCTGATATAATTTTTTAAACCGATTAGAACAATCTTTTAAGAGAGTAGAAAGTGGACCTTGGGTTTACTTTCGGCAGTCTCGTAACTCTCGCTTCCCTTATTTAGTTCTTTAGTCCTCACATTTCATGAGCGATGTTTCTGAAAAATAGCTGTTTCCTGGGTCAGAATCTATCCATCTAACACTTATCGTTGGCTGGGTTTTGACCTTGAAGTAGTATTTTTTTAGCTCCTTACATCAAGTGGCTTCATGCCTTGTTTGGAGTGATTTCCATAATATATTAAAAAAAAACTACTTTTATTTCATAGAAATATAAAGCAGATTCACTCAATGTTGCCCGGGGTCCTAATTATGCCCCAGATGAGATTCGAACTCACACACTTTGTCTCTAATTATAGCAAGCTAGCTAATTGACCCATGCAAGTAAGAAAATCGTGACACAATTAAATACATAAACCAGACTGCCTTTTTTTTTTTCCTTCACTTCCACTCAATCTCTCTTTTGAGTCGAAAGTCAGCTAAAGGCAACGAAAAAAAGGAGAGAAAGAAAGAGAAAAAGACAAATCAAGAGTGACTTTTGTCATCTTCTAATTTACTTACATGTCTGTACACACCACAAGCACAAATATTAGAGTGGGCTTGAATAAACAGAGTGAGAGGGGCAAGAGAGGGGCAAGAGAAATACATAGAAAGTTAAGAGAGAGAGAGAGAGAGAGAGAGAGAGAGAGAGTGTGTGTGTGACCTGTTATTCATTTAATTATAAATTACAGCAATTAGAACAATTAAAACTAAATTTTTTTTTCAAACATAACTCGATCCTAGAACTAAGGTATATTTTAGCATGTATTTTGCGTTATATGTAGAGGAAAAAAGCCTGAGGGAAACAAACGTTGATTAACTCACATTTAGTATAATAATAGATTCATACGTTTCTCCAGGTTTTTCATAGTTTACAGATTTTGGCGTAGCTACGAGTTGCCATAAGTCGGTAACTTTATAACACATGGAATGGCTGTAATAATTAAAGACGCTCTCAGCACAAAAAAATCATAAAAAGGAACTCAGGGGATAACTATCTTTAAGATCCATGAAGTTAATTGTTAGTAAGAGTGAAATGCCCCCCCCCCCCCTCCCTATTCAAAAACTATTAAGAGGAAGTGACAAAATACTTACTTGTCGTTTTGGTGGTTTAAGTTCATCACGTGGAACGATATCGATGAGGAAATCAAACTGGTCAAACTTAGTGATTGCCATTGAGATGTCGTTACGCTATAAAAAAAAAGAAGATGTTGTTACGCTATAAAAGAAAAGATGTTTTCACGCTATAAAAAAGTGTAACAACATCTTTATAATATAAACGTTGTTACGCTATAAAAAAATGTTGTTACGCTATAAAAAAAAGATGTTGTTACGCTATAAAAAAAAAGATGTTGTTACGCTATAAAAAAAAGATGTTACGCTATTAAAAAAAAGATGTTACGCTATTAAAAAAAAGATGTTGTTACGCTATAAAAAAAAGATGTTACGCTATAAAAAAAGATGTTACGCTATAAAAACGATGTTATGCTATAAAAAAAAAGATGTTGTTACGCTATAAAAAAAAGATGTTGTTACGCTATAAAAAAAAGATGTTGTTACGCTATAAAAAAAAGATGTTGTTATGCTATAAAAAAAAAGATGTTGCTATGCTATAAAAAAGATGTTGTTACGCTATAAAAAAAAGTTGTTACGCTATAAAAAAAAGATGTTGTTACGCTATAAAAAAAGATGTTACGCTATAAAAAAAAGATGTTATGCTATAAAAAAAGATGTTGTTACGCTATAAAAAAAGATGTTACGCTATTAAAAAAAAGATGTTGTTACGCTATAAAAAAAGATGTTACGCTATTAAAAAAAAGATGTTGTTACGCTATAAAAAATGTTGTTACGCTATAAAAAGATGTTGTTACGCTATAAAAAAAAAGATGTTGTTACGCTATAAAAAAAGATGTTGTTACGCTATAAAAAAAAGTTGTTACGCTATAAAAAAAAGATGTTGTTACGCTATAAAAAAAGATGTTACGCTATAAAAAAAAGATGTTATGCTATAAAAAAAGATGTTGTTACGCTATAAAAAAAGATGTTACGCTATTAAAAAAAAGATGTTGTTACGCTATAAAAAAAAGATGTTATGCTATAAAAAAAGATGTTGTTACGCTATAAAAAAAAAGATGTTGTTACGCTATAAAAAATGTTGTTACGCTATAAAAAAAAAGATGTTGTTACGCTATTAAAAAAAAGATGTTGTTACGCTATAAAAAATGTTGTTACGCTATAAAAAAAAAGATGTTGTTACGCTATAAAAAAAGATGTTGTTACGCTATAAAAAAAAGATGTTGTTATGCTATAAAAAAAGATGTTATGCTATAAAAAAAAAGATGTAGCTATGCTATAAAAAAGATGTTGTTACGCTATAAAAAAGATGTTGTTACGCTATAAAAAAAAGTTGTTACGCTATAAAAAAAAGATGTTACGCTATAAAAAAAGATGTTACGCTATAAAAAAAAGATGTTATGCTATAAAAAAAGATGTTGTTACGCTATAAAAAAAGATGTTGTTACGCTATAAAAAAAGATGTTACGCTATAAAAAAAAGATGTTGTTACGCTATAAAAAAAGATGTTACGCTATAAAAAAAAGATGTTGTTACGCTATAAAAAATGTTGTTACGCTATAAAAAAAAGATGTTGTTACGCTATAAAAAAAAAGATGTTGTTACGCTATAAAAAAAGATGTTGTTACGCTATAAAAAAAAGATGTTACATTATAAAAAAAAGAAGATGTTGTTACGCTATAAAAAAAGATGTTGTTACGCTATAAAAAAAGATGTTGTTATGAAGGTTCACAGATTTCCTTCAGATTTTCATCATTTCGATGTAAGAAAGAACTTCCGAAGATTTCAGATTGATTGCTCTACTGTTGCCCGGAATGAATAAGGAGCCCCTGTGTACTCAGGCTCGCATCTGTTCTCCAGCATATATTACTATATTATCAATCCATGGGGTGAGGATAACAATGTTGCTTCTGCACATGTGCAATCTTGCTTTTTTTTGTGTCCTGAGCCAAACCTTTCCCGACTTTGCATTCAACTGATGGGCCTTGTGGCTCTCAGTGTCAGGGTGAACCTGCAAGGTATAACAAATAACTTAACGGTCAACGAAAGGGGACTTCATGCAGATCATACAATCCTGAGGTACGATCTTCATGGACTCTGTGCAAAAGTCTGATTCACTCCCCCTCCTCAACGACGACAAAGCCACAGAAGCACTCAAATCTTTGCAATTAATAGCATTCTCCCTATAAAATATATAGTTGATTCTGATCCGTCAGGTTTTTTTTTTGTTGATCATGGGTCTTCATAACAAAAAAAATGTATTCTAATAAAAATTTTGGGAATGTTTAACAATAGCCCTACAACTTGCGAGTCGGGTTGAAAAAAGTTGTAGAATGTAGTCAAAACAATGAATATGCAACAAATAAATGCAACGTGTGTAGAGACCGGAGATTTTCCTAGTTTTCTATTCCATTTGTTTGTATGTTTACGTATGGTAAATGGGTTTTTATTAGACATGAAAAAAAAAAATCTTTTTCCGGCAACAAAAAGTTTACTTAATAAAGATGGCGTCAACAGTTGTCGATAGGAGTACGCTTTAGTACTGACATCGACGAGACAATAAAATTTGCCAGAAGTGTGGGCATTATAGCCCGGTAGGGTCGTTCTTTGCCAAGTCTAAGCTGCCCATGTGGAAGTTAGGGTCAGGGTTAGGGCTGGAGTTAGAGTTAGGGTTGGAGTTTAGGGTTAGGGTTAGGGGTGGAGTTTAGGGTTAGGGCTGGAGTTTAGGGTTACGGTAAGGAATTTTTTTACAGAAACAGGGAAAAAAAACATTTGGAGTTAGGGTTATGGTAAGGAATTTTTTACAGAAACAACAGGAAAAAAAAAAAATTATGGTGTGACGAATGAAAATAATATGTAAATCAAAGCACAATGACATGTAAATCAAAAGAAAATGATTTTATTTATTTTGCTTAAAATGTAGTTTTGTTTTGTTCTTTTGCTTGGCTGAAAAATGAAATTGCGCTTTGAATATGAGTCCCAGTAAAAAAAAAAACATGAGGCTGCGAAAATGTGAAGAAACGGCCGCCATTTTATTTTCCAGTCTGCGTGTGATAAAAATATCGATTTATAAAAAAAACAGCACTTTTAACAGATTACAATCATTAATAAATGTCACAGGTAACTTTGAAATCAACTTTTATCGGCTACGGTAACTTTTATTTGTTGTATATTTGTTTTTTTCAGCGTTTTCGTTGTAGGGCTATTGTTAAAAATACCCAAAATTTCTTTAAAAAATAAATTTCCTCATCCTCTGAACGTTTTTCAAATGGATGCCATCTTAACTAGATAGCAGCTCCCCAAACTGAGCCTTACTAGTCTTAGTGTCAGGGGTTAACCTGCAGTCTTGTAGGTCTAACCAATAGCTAGGACCAATGAGAACTTCATATAGTCCAGATAATCCTGAGGCACGATCTTTGTGGGCTCTGTACATCCGCTCAACAACAACAACAACGAAGCAGCAGCAGTAGCAGCAAAATGCGACTTACCTGTAGCGTTCTTCGTTTATTGTCTTCTGTGTGAATCCAAGCTCTTAATGACAACTCACTAATAAATATTTCTGCAGCTTTAGCAAATAAAACAGGGGCTTCGGCACTAATCATCTGAAAAAAAAAAAAAAAGAAAAAAAAAATGAAGAAAATTTTTTAGTCAGTTTAAGACGGTAATAAAGATGTTTTTGCAATCAATTACCACAAACCATCTTCCTTATGTCTCGAGAAACAATGGATAACCCCTGAAGAGGTTCTTGCGCAATGAAGAATTTATAATGTAGAAAGGGTTACGCATTCCCCAGGCATGTGGATAGCCCAATGGATACTGTCGTGGACAAAGGAATCAATTATGTGAAACCAAATACCCAACTTCATTATTCCTCGATCCTGCGTATGACCTTAAATGGCATTAGGGGGGTGAGGTTCAAATTTGGGAGCTTTTAGGGAGTGTAGAGTTACCCATTAGTTTTCAGTACTCGGAGTGATAGTACCGGGTGACGCGAGAAATATGCACACCACAGAGACACATAAAAAAAAATGGTCACACAATTTTATTTGTATAGTCATTAAATTAAGAAAGAAACTCACTTTAACGTCTTCATCAAGTTTCATAATTTTCTTGATTCTTGCCAGGGGAAGTTCTTGACTTTTAAAATCATTCTGAAAAAATAAAAATAAAAAATTAAAGCCTGTCGAATAAAATGATAAATTACCTCGTATTTGAAATCCAGACATTTTAAACATTTATATATATTGAAATACATTTTAAAATATCATATTTAAAAGAAACCAGAGTATATGTTTCAAAAGTGTAGGATGAAGGGGCGGAGGTCTCAGGTAATTTATATTTTTCTTGAATATTTTTGAAAAAAAAACAAAAAAAAAACCTCCTTTATTTCTGAGCTTGGAAAATCTATATCTTCATTATTATACTACAGCTGAGTTAATCAACGTTTGTTCCCCTAAAACTACTTTCTACATACTTTAATCACACAAAATACATGCTAAAATATACTTTAGTTCTGGGATTGAGTTTTGTTTGAAAAAAAAAAATCCATTTTAATTGTTCTAATTAGATGTAATTTGCAATTAACTCATATCTTACTAAGTTTCTGTCTATTACTCTCGCCCCCTCCCAGTCTATGTAGTTTTACCCCTTGTCCCTCGCTATTATTTCGTGCAGTATCTATCCACTCTCGCTTCTCTCTCTCTTAACAGTCAAATGTAATAAAGAAATGAAAGAATAAAAAGATCGGAATAGTCCATCATAAACAAAACGGTCATATAACCACAAGCAGTAATACTATTTATTTGAGTTATCTTTTAA
Source organism: Sepiola atlantica (assembly GCA_963556195.1). NCBI lineage: Eukaryota > Metazoa > Mollusca > Cephalopoda > Sepiida > Sepiolidae > Sepiola > Sepiola atlantica. The sequence continues at coordinate 15,417,830 of OY744516.1, read as the reverse complement.
AAATCCATTTTAATTGTTCAAATTAGTTATAATTTGCAATTTACTCACCGAGTCACTCATCTCTTACCAAGTTTCTGCCTATTACTCTCACCCTCTCTCACTTCATATTGTTGTCCTTATTATGCTCTTATGTTATACAGTGTATACCCACCCCCTCTCTCAACAGTCAAAAGTAATAAAGAAATGAAAGAATTTAAAAAAAAAATGGAATAGTCCATTATGAACAAGTGTTATATAACCATATGCAGTAATACTATTTAATCCATGGTTGGAGAGAGAGAGAGAGAGAGAGAGAGAGAGAGAGAGAGAGAGAGAGAGAGAGAAGAGAGAGAGAGAAAGAAAGAAAGAGAGAAAGAAAGAGAAAGAAAGAAAGAGAAAGAAAGAGAGAGAAAGAGAGAGAAAGAAAGAGAGAGAGAGAGAGAAAGAGAGAAAAAAGAGAGAAAGAAAGAGAGAAAAAAGAGAGAGAGAAATAAAGAGAGAGAAAGAAAGAAAGAGAAAGAAAAAGAAAGAAAGAGAGAAAGAAAGAAAGAGCGAGAGAGAGAGAGAAAGAAAGAGAGAGAAAGAGACAGAAAGAGAGAAAGAAAGAGAGAGAAAGAGAGAGAGAGAAAGAAAGAAAGAGAGAGAGATAGAAAGACGAAAAAGACTTTTGGATTTATTTTTTTATATTAAACTGGCTTTGCAAACTCACTTTTTCCTGATTCAAACAATTTAACCTGAGCTGAATGGGTTACATTTTTTCTAGTACTACTATAAAACTGTTGATCTTATTTATTTGTTTGCTTGTCTCCATGCACACTAAATGATGTCATCATTTTGTGACTTTATCCATTAAAACACAGGTAGGGATAATCGTGCACACAGTGGATGATGTTATCAATTAAAACAGAAAGATGGGGATAACCGTTCACAGTGGACGATGTCACAAAATGATAACATCATCCATCAAACCGAGAAAGAGAGGGGGGAAGAGATTCTATATGACGTTTTATCTAACCCCTGTAGGTTTAGTATACTACAAAAACTTTGTGTGGATCTTTTTTGCTTGACATCTTGCTTGTCACTGTGCACAGTCGATGACGTTATAAAAAGGTGAATGACATCAATAAAGTGCGATTGATGAGAGAAATAGTGGGAGGTTGTGAATGACGGAAATTATTAAAAAAGGAGAGAAAAGAAAGAGGGAAAGAGAAAGTGAAATGGGAGAAGAGAAGGCGAGAAGGCGAGAAAGAGGGGGGGGGGGCGAGGGAAGAGAGGATAAATAAACAAATGATTATTATCAAGAAAGAAATATATACATTTAATATTATCCTCACCATCATCATCACCATCATCAGGGTTTTGATCACTCCCGGAGGAGGATTCCCTCCCTGGTTTCCGACCACCTTATTGGTGATTGTCATTCAGGGGTTTTTATCATAGTCGCCATGCTAGGCACTGCGGGTTGGCGATGCTATTTGCCCATAGCTAGGTGTCCACATACAGCGCCTGCTATTCACAAATGGTCACCCATCTGGTACTGGCCAGGCACAACGTCGCTTAATAATATAACATATTAGAAAAAAATAATGTGACCGTTTGGTCACCCATTGAGCTTGGGTTAAATTGTTTGAATCAGGAAAAAGTTAGTTTGCAAAGATAGTTAAACATAAAAACTAAAAAGACAAAATTAGTCGCTTTCTGCTCACTATCTCTCTCTCTCTTCTTCCAACTCCGGATTAATAATATTACTGCTTGTGGTGATATTCCCTTTTGTTTATAATGGCCTATTCCAATCGTTTTATTCTTCCATTTTTTTTTAATTACATTTGAATGTCAATAAATAAAGAGAAAGAAAAGGTAATCTGTCACTTTTTCTCTTACTTAGTAAGAAATGGGGGACTTGTTCTGTTAATTACAAATTACAGCTAATTAAAACAATTAAAATGGATTTTTTTCAAAAATAACTCAATCCCAGAACTAAAGTATATTTGCGCATGTATTTTGTGTATATAGGAAATAGTTTTAGGGAAACAAACTGAAAATAATAGACAATGTACAGAAGATCGGGGGGACGGACAACAGAGTGAAAGAGGATGAAAGTGATAGATAAAAAGTTAGTAAAAGATGGGTCACTTTATGAATCATTTACAAATTACGGTTAATTAGAACAATTAAATCATAACTGAGGAATATTTTAGCATGTATTTTGTGTGATTAAAATATATAGGAAAATAGTCTCCGGGAAACAAATGTTAATAAACTCAGCTTTAGCATAATAAGAGATACTGACCCGACAGTTCACAGGTGGTTTAGTTTACATCTAAAATTCCACCTGTCAATGTGACAGACAAAAAACAAAACTTTTATAAAAAAGACCCACGACGAGTAGATACAGCATTACTATTATATTTATTTTTTGTCTTGTCCCATGCTGAGGTTAGATGTTTCGTGAATGACTTGCAACTTTTCCTGTCTGTTATCATTTCCCTTGTGCCGCTGGCCAGGATCAAATCATCATCAACTGATCCTCTCCATGTTTTAACAGCTTACCACGTGGCTTTGGGCCATCGACATCAATGTGAAACACACTTTGGAGCATTTGAGATGCCTGACGGTGGGTGACGTGGTTGTACAAGTTGAGACGTTGTTGTGCTACTTAACTTTCTCATGGAGGCCTGTAGAGTCAAACCGGCAATTTTCTCCATCCGAGGTGCTGCAGCCAGGATCGTGTCGTTTTATGTTTTGTCGTCAACCACGTCTCACAGCCATACAAGAGTACAGGTTGGACATGTGTTTTGTATGCCGCCACTCTCGCATACGATGGGATCCTTGAGTTTTGTAAAATTCTTGACAGCTGCCTGAAGAATTTTTTTTATTGAAACCAAAAAAAATAAATAAATAAATAAAAAATCACATTTTGTTTTTACTTACCTGTGTCATCTTTTTAATGCCTTCTGTAGTTCGGACCCAAAATGTCTGGAGCATTGTGGCGGCTTCATTGGAGATGCCCGAGGTGGTTCCCCCTGCAGACTGATAGGCAGGGTCAGTGCTAGACATGGTTTGTCTGAAAAAAAAAAGAAAAAAGGTAAGCAAAGTCATATTATCGGATATCTAATGGAGATCCGAAATTCACACGATGCATTTTTCTCTCGGAAGGTTGACCACATACAGAGATTAGAACAACAAGCAACTCTGAAATAGAAACATCATCTTACTGACGTTCATCCCAGATTAGAAGCACTTACTGAATAGGAGACGTCGTAGTTGAAGTGACGTGAAGTATTTCTAAATTAAGCGTGCATGCTTTTAATGCACATTTTCTCCCATAAAAATACATTTGCAACAAGTAAAAACTGTCGGATATCTGATTCAGAGCAGCATGTCTGGGAAAGTGAAATGATCACATTTCTTTCTTTGTGTTGCCCCAGAATTATCCGAGTGATCTCCCTTGAATTATTCTGCCCAACATTAAACGAATGCACTCGCCTGTTCGAAAGTTAAGAAAAATTGTCCACACGTGTGCGATAGTTAGAACGAGATCTTATCCTCTTTATGGCCGGTCTTTCAAAATCATCAGATGTGTCTAAGCAGCTGTCATATTTGATATAATTTGGTAAGTAGTTATAAATAACAAAATAACCCAGAGTGTAAAGGTCTTAAAATAGTATGCTTTATTCCAACGTATATATCTTGTACAAACAATAGTAACTACAGGTAATCCATTAGGATTTAACAGAATACAATCAAATCCCCCATACTACTGTTCGTAGTCGTATTTATTATCCAGACTAGTTCACTTATTTAGTGACTGAGGGGAGTCCGGTATCCCATCACAGCAATATTTGTATGGCCTCTTTGAGCACCGATGCTGCATCTATCAGACATCTTTTCTGGTAGCAGTTGCCACAAATGTAAGTCATATTTACTTATAGATTATTCACGTATATTCTCTATCTCCAATCAGAGATTTCGAACAACAATGATTGTATCCCTTAATACGATTCCTCTTCAACTGTGTTGGGTGGGGTTTGGATTGGTCCTGGGTGTGGTCAATAGGATGATCATAGACCTTTTGTCCCCGAATTATTTGAGTTATTTCCCTTGGATTGATATCCTAGTTATATTCTAGGTAGCAAAATGGAGTCTACCCACCCCAAGAGTGCTACCTAGGAGATATGCTGAGTACTGGAGGTGGCTGCGAATTAAGTTCGACTATCAGAGTCAAGACAGCTTGGGGAAAGTTCAGAGAACTTCTCCCAATCCTAACATCTCAAGTTTCCCAATTATTACCAGAGTTAAGGTCTATGATAGCTGCATAAGAAGTGTGATGTTGTATGGCAGTGAGTGTTGCCCGACTCCAGAGAAATGACAGCGCAATGATTAGGTGGATATAGAACGTAAAGCCGGACCAGATCCAGAACATTAGGTCGGACACTCTACTTGAGAAATTGGCCATCCCAAAACTTGATGTCCTAATAAGAGCAAATCGTCTTCGCTGGTTCGGGCATGTTGAAAGAAGCAAGGGGTATATCAGCACTTGCCGAGACCAAAGACTGGACAGCAAAAAGAAAGCCGGGCACCCTAAGAAGACATGGAAAGAAACCATCAGGCAAGACCATAAATAGTGGCAAATGGAGACAGTCAATCCACACAATCGTGATCACTGGAGAATTAGCATAAGGACAGCCAGACAGCGTTTAACCTCTTGTCGAAGCGAACGATAAACCTTGATAGTGAGTATGAGTGATCTCTCTTGAATTATTCAGCAAAGATTAGGGAAATGCTTTATCCGTAAGTAAGCAAACTCATTCCATACATGTGCAAAAATCTAGAACGAAGTTCTTTCTCTTTCTGGCTGTGCTTTCAAGGTCTTCAGACGTTGTCCAACTGCCCAGATATCTAGGCATGGCCTTCAAAAACACTGACAGTAGTCGTCCTTTTCTGGTGGCAATTGCCAAGACTCCCATCAGCATCATAACTAATGCAAATGTAAGTCATATTTACTCTGTACCTGGTACGGCATTCAACCTGGGCAGGTTGAACATGCTTTCTCCAAAGCAGAAAGTTTCACAGGAATATCAAATTAACAAGCGATCGCCAGTTGCATGTATATCCTGGTATGGGGAGATGACGATGTTAGGCTTTTGCAGTTCTTGCAGGGAGGTGTCGACGTCCTCCTACACACAGCGCTTGGTATTCCAAAATAATAATCCATCTAGTACTGACCAAGCTCAACGTTGCTTAACTTCGGTGATCTAAGTCATTTTTACTTATACTTCATGTATAAATAATCTCTATCTTCAGCCTCAACAACACATGTCTTTTTTATTGTATTGGACCATTAATGTATTCTTTAGCAATTATGTTTATGGTTTTACCTGTTTGTATATCATATTAAGTACCTACCACCTTACATGTTCTGTGTCTCCTATTTTGCGTTTATCTTTGACAGACTGTTTATGTGAGAATAAATGTGTATGTATGTGAACCCAACTGTTTCTTCACTTTTGTCTTTTTTTCCCCGACACCCATGTGTTATCTACGATGACACAACACACAAAATGACGGTCTCGTGTACGGGAAAGATATTACGCGTGTCACTAAAAACGTAAAAGTTCAGATATAAATTATTCTTTAGCTTTATACTTGCTTCTAAAAAAAAGGCGAACTGAGCGAAAGTGGCGTTATGGTTACCAGTGTGGATTGCAGACTTGCAATGACGTGTTCAAGTATCATCAGGAGAAACGGGAGGGGGGGGGCGGTTTAAGTCATTTTATCCAATACCATTAGTAAAAAGTATCAATCTATTTAAACTATTATTCTATTAAAAAAAAAATCTAAACATTCTTTGCGTACCCATGACCCGTTGAGTCACGACCACTATTTATTCTATTTTAAAAAGAAAAATCTAAAAATTCTAGATGTACCTGTGACCCGTTGAGTCACGACCACTATTTATTCTATTTTAAAAAGAAAAATCTAAACATTCTAGATGTACCTGTGACCCGTTGAGTCACGACCACTATTTATTCTATTTTAAAAAGAAAAATCTAAACATTCTAGATGTACCTGTGACCCGTTGAGTCACGACCACTATTTATTCTATTTTAAAAAGAAAAATCTAAACATTCTAGATGTACCTGTGACCCGTTGAGTCACGACCACTATTTATTCTATTTTAAAAAGAAAAATCTAAACATTCTAGATGTACCTGTGACCCGTTGAGTCACGACCACTATTTATTCTATTTTAAAAAGAAAAATCTAAACATTCTAGATGTACCTGTGACCCGTTGAGTCACGACCACTATTTATTCTATTTTAAAAAGAAAAATCTAAACATTCTAGATGTACCTGTGACCCGTTGAGTCACGACCACTATTTATTCTATTTTAAAAAGAAAAATCTAAACATTCTAGACGTACCTGTGACCCGTTGAGTCACAACCACTATTCTATTTTAAAACAAAAAATTTGTATATTCTTTATTTTATTTACGTATCTTTTAACTTTATTTAATTAATTTCTGTTTCAAATTAATATATCTTATTTTCCTGCACTGATGAGAGTTGAAAGCTCGAAACAACATCGTATGTAGGTAAAATATTAAAATATAATCTAATATTATTAGAAGCCCCTTTAAGTAAATTAAAGTCGAGCAGCGTCGGAGAGATTAAAAATAGACATTCACTTAAAGCTTCAGTGCGATACGTTGAGTTCTATCAGATTGCCTTGATGTTTAATGCTCGCCGCTTTCAGCGTAAATATAGCTTAATTTCTCCATTATCACGTGACAACCTCCCATGGCCTAGGGGATAGAGTGAACTCTTACAGATTCAAGGTGTCTCTGTGAATCATGTTTGCGCCCTGTGACCGTCTGAGATTGTCATTTCCCTGCATTGATGAGACCCGAAAGCTCGAAATGATGTTGTATATATATATATATATATGTATATATATATATATATATATATATATATATATATATATATATATATATATAAACGGAGGCTCTGAGTAAGTTTTAGAGACCCCTCACCACCACCCACCTCAACCCGAATGTGAATTCGTCACTTTCCCCTCGCCTCTCTATGAATGATTGGAAAAAATTGGTGTTCGGTCAATCAAGGGGGAATTAAAACAGACGTAGATTAGTGCTATTTTTTTTCTTCTTTCTCTTTGTATGTTCTTTATTTTCTTTAATTTTATGTATTAGTTATTTCTGTATTTAATTCGTTTTAAAAGAAATCAATAAATAAAACAAAGGTTTCCCCCTTTTCTACCTATTATGAGAGGGGAACATATCTCTAATTTTATTTTATTTTTGGAACAGAGCAAAACTTATTCTTATCTACATATAATATCGTGGGTAACTGTACGTACCATGTCGCGCATGGAAAGGAACCCTACAGTTATCCTCGGTAGTCTTTCCCCCATTGATCAAGTCTTGACTAATGGTCTGGTTGTGTAAGCTTATTGGCACCAAACAAGCACCCATTTTGCCCTCCCCACTCTATCTAAAACCAAAATGACAATACAAAGAAAAAGAAACAAACCTAAACTAGACACCCACCAAAAAACATTCACAAATATCCGACAGCTTAGAACCAACATCAATGATGTAGAAACCTTTCTCCTAGTAAACACCCTGGATATCCTAGCACTAAGTGAAACAAACCTACAATCTTCAATCTCCTCACACCATTTTGACATGACTGACTACTTCCCACTCTACTGTAAAGACTGACAAACATGCACGGACTAGGAGTTTATGTTAGGAACACCCTCCCTTTGATTAGAGAACATAGAATCAGATGATCAAGCCTACATGTGCTTTAGATTAACATTACAGCACAGCGTTAGTTACTTATATTTCTTATATCGTTCTCCTTCGACCCAGAACTGTACCCTGCTTAACTCTGTCTCTGAAAGCAAGCAGGCATTGAAGCACATGCCCCCATGCGTAAATTCTCCACAATGGTTCACCTAAAACTGTGCAGCTGTTATTACTCAGAGGCAGCAAGCATTCCGACATCACGACCGCTACATTTCTACTACGAATAGACAGAAACTTATGTCAAGAAATCATTGTAAAACTGTAATAGATGAAGCAAAGAGAAGGTATACAGAGATGACCAGAAAACGCATTCACTGACAGAAGCTAGGTACTCGTAATTTCTGGAAAATTTTACATTAGTGTGGTGAACATCACCCCATCTCATGTCCGAGACATCATAAAACACCTTGACACCTCCAAAGCATGTGGGCCAGATCTTATACCAATAATATTAATAAAGAAATGCTCTGCTGAACTTGACCCTGTTCTCTTTAAACTCTACAATAAATGCCTAGCTGAATCTTGCTTCCCTGATAGCTGGAAAATTGCTTCTGTGGTGCCAGTCTTCAAGAATTCTGGAGATAGAATTAACCCTAGAATTATCACCACATAAGTCTACCCCTGTTCTTCGCTAAAATCTTTGAATCCTTAATCAATCTAGCGATAGTCCAGAACATCGTTTATGCTAAGTTTCTTTCTGACCATCAGTATAGATTTAGGCAAGCATGGTCTACTGCAGATATCCTAACGGTCATCTCTGAACGCATATACCATACACTGGGCAAGGCAGGTGAAGCTAGGGTGGTAGCACTTGATATATCCAAAGCCTTTGACAAGGTCTGGCATAAAAGTCTTCTCATAAACATTAATTCATATTGTATTACTGGACGAATATTTAATATAATTAGATCCTTGCTATCCAAAAGAAAGATCCAGATTGTCCTTGATGGCCGTTCATCCAAACAACATGACATAAATGCAGGTGTACCCCAGGGATCCATCCTTGGACCTTTATTGTTCCTGATTTTCATAAACGACCTCCTTGATGACATTGTGTCTGAGATAGATATATTTGTTGACGACACCATGCTTTACTCTCGTCATGTGGGTAAAACAGACGCACACAATCCAGGGCAATGGCTGAATCCTTAGAAAGTGACCTCCAGTCTGTAGTAGAATGGGGTCTTAAATGGATGGTAACATTTAATGCTACTAAGACAAAGCTCCTTTCCTTCAACAACTACAATAAGTCTCTTCAACCACTGATTGCTATGGATAAATAACATCCTACCTGAGAGTCCAACGTTCTCCTCGGCCTAACCTTCACAGGTAACATGAATTGGAACAAATACATAGAAGACATTGCCAAGGCTGCTGCAAAGAAAGTGGCTACTTCTACCAAGCAAGAAAACTTCTCACACCTGACAGTATCTTATATCTCTACAAAGCTACCATCTGCCCATGAATGGAGTATTGTTGTCACATCTGGGCTGGTGCACTATCCACTATTCTTTCCCTCTTAGACAAGGTCCAAAAAAGAGTCTCTGATCTGATATCCACCAAGCTCCACACCTTGTCGCATCACCACAATGTTGCATCCTTGTGCTTGTTTTACAAGTACTTCAATGGAATGTGCTCCGATGAACTTGCTGCTTTGGTGGGCCCTCGACGTAAATACACTCGACCAACCAGACAATCAGCTAAATCCCATCCATTCACTGTGGAGGTCCCCAGATGCCGGAGAGCCTTCTACTTCAATCGCTTCTTTCCTCGAACTGCCAGTCTTTGGAACTCCCTCCCTGCTCCCCGACTGTACCGACATGTAGAAATTTAAAACTAATGTGAACAAGCATCTTGCTGCACAACTCCCAACTTAGGATGACACCCAAAACCTACACCCTAATTCTCAGTAGCCCCTTTACGTGTACAGTGGCAACTTGCCTTGTTTGGGGTGAACTCAGTTTTTTTAAAATATATATATATATATATATATATATATATATATATATATATATATATATATATATATATATATATATGTGTGTGTGTGTGTGTGTGTGTGTGTGTGTGTGTGTGTGTGTGTGTATCTATTTATACGGTATATATAAGTGAGTCTAAAAATGTAATATTCAAACCACCCTCTCAGCTACAAGTTAAAATCTCAAAACTTACTAATTTAGGAGAAGGAAAACATTGAAAAAACACCTTCGCCCATGTGAGTCAAAGGTATGCGTTACATGACGAATGTGTGCAGTCATCACCAGCCTTGTGGTGAAAGTGGGTTATGTCCTAGACAATGCACAAGCTTGAAGTAACTCAATACTTACATTAATACATCATTTTTGACAGGAGAAACTATCATCAACAGATGTGATATGAAGGAAGTGAGGATTGATGTCGTATCGTCGAACAATTCGTTTGTTCTTATCTTATTTGTTTGGCTCATGTGTCAAAGGTTACAGTTTTCTTTGATATAATAAGATGGAGCTGTTTCAACTAGGATAAATAAAGAATATGCAAGTCAATGTAAATAATGGATTAGATCTATTTTCTCGTGAAAATTGAGTGCTGGGTATTTTTTTTAAAAATAGAGCACCAAGAGTAAAAGTTATCTTATATATATAATACAGCCAGATTTCCCCCTATTTCTTTTACCTAATAAGCTTTCTTAACAAAAGGTACATACTTACAAATGTTCAGTCAGTCAATCTTGGACAATATTGGTCCGTGTTCTTAAAAACAAAAATTTAATTCCCAATTGATTTCATTGAATTTGATGTTTAATCTGATTAACCATTTTTGTTTTTTATTACTAATATGATAAAGTGGGAGGAACCAATCCTCCTACAACCCGAAGTCCTCTTCCTGCCATCAATGACATTGTGAAGAAATTTGAAAGAAATCTAATTCGAATCAATTTTTCAAATTTCACAGCCAATACCATTTTTTAATAGGCGCTTTCCCTCATTTGAAACATTATTTGACCAACTTACATAATAACGTTTCCATAGCATACTTTATAATCTGTATTAATAATACTGGTGTGGTGGTCAAATTAATAAGATGCCAGCCTGCTCAGAGTTCAATTCCTGTCTGAGGACACAAAATCTGTTTAAAATTAATTCTCATTTTTTTTTTAATCAGGGTTGACTTTTTACTTTGACAGAGCGGGAGGAAAAAATAAACTATCGACCGTTTTTTTTGGTTTTTTTTTAAAGAGGACGAAAAATCTTTTTACATTTATACATAACCCAAATAACGTTTTCTGCAATCACAGAAGTCCTATTTCAGTCATGTAAATTATTAATGAAAGTAAAAAAGCTCCTGGGCAACACCAAGTAGAGAAACTAGTAATTAATAACTAATAGATAAAAACAACAGCAACAACTACTAGTGTTGTATAGTTCAGTTAGTTTAAAATAATTGTTATTTTCTGTTTGAATGTCATTAGAAGCATTCATGGACTGTCTGGCAAGGTCAGAAGGTCAGATGTGACAAAATATATGAACGGATATGAATCACGTGAAAATTGATGTCATAAACAAAGAAAAGATTTTGTAAGTCAGAAAGCGATTGGGAGCGAGTCGAACAAGACATCGAAATGTGCCCATTTTTTTTAATTAATGAATTACCACTTATCAAGGCTAAAAGCCACTTGAGAATAAAGGTTAATGAGACGGATAGATTGACAGTTGAATAACAATGAATATCATGAGAGGATTGAGTATAATGAATGGAATGAATAAAATTTGATGACTTAAAAACAAGTAGTTAAAACAAACTGAGGTTGTCTCTCAGTTTCCTCCACCATGCTTACGTATGACATAAGAACACGAAGAAAGAGACAGACTGTCAATTTGAAAATCATCTAAAAATTTCTTCTAATATTAATTTGAATTAAGAACGATCGAGTTTGTCCAACAAGAAGAAAAGTTGACTTCTTTTGATATTTTATCATAAATTCCAGGCGATAAAAGCCTTCATCATTTCTTCAGAATTTAGAAAGTTTTGTACGACCACAAAATTTCAACCACACCCACTAGACGATCGATTGAAATATGCTTTATAATGACATACTGCTAATGGGTTCTCTATCTCCTGATTCAAAGAGTTACAAAGTTAAAAGGCCAGCAGAAGCTTCCGGTGATTTCATTAGATTAAAAAAAATTTTTATTAGATTAAAAAAAAAAAAATTTAATTAGATTTTAAAAAAAAATTTAAAAAAAAAAAAATTTAATTAGATTAAAAAAAATTTTTTTATTAGATTAAAAAAAAAAATTTAATTAGATTAAAAAATAATTTTTTTTATTGGATTAAAAAAAAAAATTTAATTAAATTAAAAAAGAAAAAAATTATTTTCTCCTAATAGTTTCTGGGCAGGAATTGGGTGATCATGCTATGTTAAATTTATAAAGGAAAGTCATCGCCCATCTAAACGCTATATCAAACACAAATGAATAGACAAAACAAACAGGGACAACTGTTTTAGCGATACAAATTATCATCATCATCATCATCATCACCATATTCAGTTTAATGTCCAGTGTACATGTTGGCATGTGTTGGACGGCTTTTAGAAATTGACTTCTAAACTAAACTATCTCTGGCCAGATCTTTATTTATCCCTCTTTCTCAAAAATATATCCTTATCACTTCCTGCCACGTTTTCCTTGACCGTACTCCGTAAACTCAACTGTTCTACATCTACTAATCAAAGCATTCTCATCCATTCTTTCAATGTGACCAAACCAAAAAAGTCTTCTGTTCTGCACAGATCGCCATGGACATAAAATGTGTGTTTACATCAGGGATGATTTCCATAGGGACATCTGAGTTGTCCTTTATGTGTTTCTATGTTGCACTTGTTCAATTGTGCACTGTAACGTTTCCACAACGATGGAGTAACTGTCATTGATTGAATCTCGAAAACAATTGACAATGTTCACAATGTAAAATGGCTAGTCCACTCTAACAAAACTGATGATGAAGAAAGCTTTTGTCATGATTTTTCCCCTTGCATTTGAACCGACTCAGATTGTTGACAAATCCACTCGCGTACCCGATGCTAATGAAAATTTTACAAGCCAGCTTGATCTTTTCCTGACAATTTGCCATGAAACGTACACATCTACTGCTCTTTCAGCTCTGGGACCTTCTTATCACTCAGTTGTCTCCATTAAGATCAAATCTAAGTTCAGTAAGACCTTGTATGTCCCTTTCATTGCAGAGTGTATCGATACTCAAGGGCTGATTGGGATAGCTTCAGATCTTTTATCTCTGAAATTCCTCTGCATTTCGATGTAAACATGTGCAACGTTGCATGAGATGCATAAATGCATGCTGAGAACGGACACACAAGAAATAGGCCGGCATCTTTGAAATAGTAATGTCTTTTTGGATACGAGGTTCCATGCTATGATTGTGCGCCACTTGAGTCCACATACAAGATCCCTGGTCAGTAAGTTTTTATGTTCAGTAATAAAGCAGATTAGACTGGCTGGCCGTCTAGTCTACGGCAAATGAATATATATTCCAGCAGAGGTGGGAGACGGGAGTCAGTTGGGCCTTTAAGCCTTAAGCTGATGGATTGTTTGTTGAAAGATATTTTTGTCTTGATTTGCAGACCTCTCGTTCGGTAGAAGAAAACAAGTATTATTATAACTTCTCAAAAATAAAACTTGCTTGTTTTAAATTGGAGTTGTGATTTTGTTTGAAGGGAGAATCCTTCAGTTACAGCACTGAGACCACACGGTTGACGCTAAGACCACACGATTGACGCTAAGATCACACGATTGAAATAAAACATTGAATCCGGATGAAGAGAACAAGAAGACGATCATGGCCTGTGCAGTGAACGCACGCAAACACACGTTCACGCCATTTTCAAAAAGAATGTGTCCTGTATCGTCTTTAATTGGTTAATCTCTAGTATTGAAAGTTTTAAACCCTTTAAAAATTTCTAACAAAGACCAAGCAGCCAGTCATGGTACATTCCTCAGTGTGTTGCTGCCATTGCCCACAGAAACCACTTTCAATGAAATAAATGCCCTGAAAGCCGTCTTTAAAACTACCCGCTACCATCGCAAAAAGGTTATAGAAAATGTGAAAGAATCCTCTGCGCAATTCATTAAATCAACAGTTGCCCAGAACTTTGGGCGAATAACAGAGTCCTGAACAGATGCGTGACCTCTATTCCAACCATCATCAATCGCCACGTCTTCAGCATCTGATAAAGCCAAACTTTTCGCAAAGAACTTTGCATCAAATTCTACGCTTTGCGATCAGGGAAACCTACCTCGATAATTTCCCCCTATGACTGAAAATACTCTAAACGACATCCATATATCTGTCTGGGATGTTGGCAAACCTTATCAAGAACCTTGATGGCATAAGTGCTTACGAATCTATAAACAGAACTAGCTCCTCTCCTTACAAAACTGTCCAATCATTGTTTAAAGGAGAAATGTGTTCCATCTCCTTGGAAAACTTTGTCAGTCTGGCAAATATTTTTAAATACTGGAGACGGGTCTTCTGCATCTCGGTACAGACTGATCAGTCTCCTGTGTTGTTTGAATCTGTGATAAATCAAGAAATTATCAATCACATGGGCAAAAGAAATTTACTTGATGACAAGCAATATAGATTTCATCCTGCAAGATCAACAGCTGACGTGCTGACTGTAATATGGCACAGGATCAGTGATGGGGGCTTTGTTTCTAAGGTGATAGTCCAAGACATATCAAAAGTCTTTGGCAGGGTTTTGCACAAAGGTTTGTTTCACAGGCTTGCTAATTATGTAATATCTAGAAATGTCTTCACAATAATTAAATCCTTTCTCTCCGATAGGTCTATAAATTTAGTTGTTGATGGACAGAAGTTTGAAGCACATAGTATCAATGACGGCGTGCCTCAAGGCTCTATTCTGGGCCCAGAACTCTTCCTGGTCTTCATCAACAATCTTCCAAATAATATTCTCAGATCATTTGTTGACATCTATATAGATGACACAACTGTCTATGGCAGCACTTCGAAGAGCATTGGTGATCTAAATCTTGCTGTTTTTTTCTCTTCTGACCTGGAGCACGTGGTGTAATGGGGGAAAAAAGTAAGTTTAACCCTAAAACCACCTTTCACCACCACCAATGCCCAGATCCTTATTTTTCTTCAGTTAAAATGAATAGCTCTTTCCTGGTGGAAGGGTTGATCAGCTCCTAAGACTGATTCACTCTAGATCTGAAATGGAAGACTTACATCAAATCTGTTGCTGAGGTCACTGGGGAAATGGTTGGATCATTCTATCGCTCCAGAAAGTACCTGACTCTTGATGCAATCTTGTACCCGTATAAATGCTAGATGGAGTAGTGTCACTCAGAGAACTCTTCTTTTTTTGCCATAACAAAATCGACTCCGCAATCGAGTTGGGAATGATCTCTTTCTCTTACCTGAGGAGACGTTGTTGGTCTTTCTTATTACTTTTATGGTAAGTGCTCGACTGATCTCCAATCTCTGGTTCCCCCCTGTAAAACATTCACAGCAAAAACGGGTCTAGCTTCCACCATTTCAAAGAACTTTCTTTTCTTCCTTTGTACACCTAAAACTAAACTGAACTTCCATAAACAGAGTTTCTTTCCAAGAATTTCCCATCTTTAGAACACAACATCGCAGAGCTGCTTCCCAGCTGACTACAACATGGTTGTCTTCAAGTCAAATGTCAAAACATACCTGTCGAGCCGTCATCTTAAATAATAAAACTTCTCCCGATCATTCTCAATTATTCCATGATTTATTCTACGACAAAGAATTATGCATTACTGATAGTGACCACTTATAAGTATCTTATTACTAATGGAGATTTGGTATCTGTCTGAACCCGAAACTACACTATTACTTCCATTAATATACTATTGTACTATCTTTTAATGCTCAATTCAAGGGGAGGGTAGTTTCTGTTGTCAGGACACCATCCTCCCAGGCATTATCTCCTTCTTTGAGAAAGTGTAGTTTGTTCATCTTGAGATCATCCTCCCAAGCATTATCAGTTCCTTAGTTGTGGTGGTGGGAGAATGTAGTATATGTTTGTTCATTATGATACCATCCTCCCAGGCATTATCTCCTCCTTTGGGGATAGTGTCATATATGTTCTGTTGTAATGAGACTATCCTCCCAAGCATCACCTCTTCCTTTGGAGAGGGTAGCGTATGTCAACAAGAAATTGTCACAATAGGCTGTTCATTAGCAAGCTCAACATATATATATATATATATATATATATATATATATATATATATATATATATATTATAGGGATGTGAGTGTCTAATAGGAAAAAAAATCTGAAATTGAGAAGAACTTCTCAACCTGGGGGCAACCCCCATCAATTTCTCAACCTCAAGGGTGTTCACTAATAATCGCCTAGAAAAAAAGTAAAATCTCAATATTTTCTTTTGAAGCGAAGGGTGTTTAATCTACAATACCTTTTTTTTCCATACTGAAAGTATCGACTGATATGTTTTCAAAGAAGACAGGAAAATGTTTACTGATGAAAAAAAAAGTCTTCTACCTCCTCTCGCCATGAATCGTTTGAAGTATGGCAAAATTAACATTTCCAGAGAGGGGGAGGAACAGAAGACGAAGCAAGGCAAGACAAAACGTGACAGAGAGAGGAAGAGGAAGAAAAAATTTTTTTAAAAGAGAAAGAAAAATAAAGCGAGCCAAATGGGAGGAAAAAAGAGGACGTAAAGCTCTAGCAATTTGGCGTGTTTCGCCTTTTCTAAATTCCGTTAAAAAGCGGAGAACTCTCATCGCCGATGCTAACCAAAAAGGAAGGATAATTTTTTTTACTAGTGTTAATAAAGAAGAAGCATATTATTGTTAGTATATATAATTTAATTTATAACACCAAGTAAGTCGGCTAGTACTTTCAGAAATGGAATACTTTTGTAAAAATGGCAACATGACAGCATCTGTATTCATAAAAGGTTTTTAAATTAAAAACTCAACGCCATAACCAATATCAAATCAGTTATATTTAAAGAATCACTAGACGTACCTGTGACTCGTTCGATTGCAACCACTATCATCATCATCATCTTCAGTTTAACGTTTGTTTTAGATGGTGGCATGTGTTAGACGGTTTAAAGAAATTGACTTCCAAACTAACCTATCTCTGACCAGGTCTTTATTTATCCATCTTTCTCTCAAGTCTATCCTTATGACTTCCTCACATGTTTTCCCCTGCCAACTGACCTTGCTACCTCAACTGTTTTACATCTACTAAGTCAAGAACTCTTATTGATTCTTTCACTGTGGCCATACCATCAAATTCTCTACACATCTATCGTATCATTCTCATATTTTTCTACAACATTCGAAAATTCATAAACTGTGACATATTGTTATATAAGGATTTATACACCCATGTCGTCGTTGTGAACTTAAATCTTTGATCGTCTGTAGATGAAACACTTGGACACTGATGTTAGTGTATAAGAAAGATTTATTTGAAAAGAGAGACAGTTACATAAAACATCAGAGTGTCAGTCCAATTGTGCACGTGTCAGAGAGAGAGAGGAGAAAGAAAGAGAGAAGGAGAAAGAGAGAGAGAAGGAGAAAGAGAGAGAGAAGGAGAAAGTGAGAGCGATGAGAAAGAGAGAGAGAGGGAGAGAGAGGAGAAAGAAAGAGAGAAGGAGAAAGAGAGAGAGAGAAAGAGAGAGAAGGAGAAAGAGAGAGAGAAAGAGAGAGAAGGAGAGGGAGAGAGGGAGAGAGAGAGGAGAGAGGGAGACAGAGAAGGAGAGAGAGGAGACAGAGAAGGAGAGAGAGGAGACAGAGAAGGAGAGAAAAAGAGGAAAGAGAGGAGAAAAAGAAAGAGAAGGAGAGAGAGAGAGAAAAGGAGAAAAAAAGAGAAAGAAAGAGAGAGAAAGGGAGAGAGAGAGATTGATCGCTTGTCTCATTACACCTAGCTACGGCCTCCACCCTCGCTGGGGCTTCTCCATGAACGTCCACGTTTTGTGTCCGCTTGCTTAAGTTGTCAGTCAAAAAGCAACAGAACCCCCCCCCCCAAGCCGGAAGTCACATGGTTTCGACTTCCATTTTGAGGTCACCTCTGACTTGTAAGATGTCACTCAAACTCTTCCATCCAAACACAGACTTCGCTATCTAACAATATGTTAAGACATTCTTCTTGTCTTGATAAATAAAAATGAATCTCTAATTCTATCATCATCATCATCATCATCCATATATAAAAATATTTTTATTCTTATATTGGAAATCTCGAATTTTATTTTTATTACAAATATATTTATTATACTTGGAATGTTTTCTTTTTTACAAAATACTCAAAAGAAATATTTTAAACAAAGCCCCCCCCCCCCATTTAAGAATGGCTTTCTAAATAATGTTATTTAGAAAGTCATTCTAAACATGGGAGGGGGGGGGCTTGTTAACTATTCTGTACTTTTACCTAACAATTTAATTAAAAAAAAAATGTGTTTTTGTCCATAAATAAAAATAGTTAACAGTTGAAAAATCGTAAACAAAAAACAACAAATGCCTTATATCAATCGGCAAATATTTAAATCGAGGGCAACTAAGACAAAAGGTCGATTTTTAATGTGGGGAAAATCCATCTAAAAAAAGAACACTCCGAATTGGGACAAAAATTTAAATTGCCGCAGTCTAGAAGGATTTCTCCTATCCAAAGATTAATAATAATTTGTTAAAAACGAAATAAATGAGAGTTTAAAAAAATGTACAAAGACACCCGGACCACGCCGGATACGTACTAGCTATTTATATATAAAATCGTCACGGCGATTTCTACATGGTCGTATGGTGTTGAAGCTTTTAAATTGTTGGCTGATGCCCGCTATCAATCAAAGATTTGTCTCACCTGACTCAAATTAACCAATCAATGACAACCATTTGAAATTGAAGAAAATTCGTCTGCTTTGAATATTTAAAAATAAAAACCGATTTTTGTTTAAACGTCTGATCTGATTTATTTTTATTTTACCTTTCAAAACAGAATTAACTGTTCTGATACTATACTCTAGAAACTGTCCTCGGTCAGTGAAGGAGAACTCCTTCTAGACTGCGGCAATTCAAATTTTTATCTCAATCCAGAGTGGCCTTTTTGTGGAGATGGATGTGAGTGGTTAACAATTTGCTTCTGTTCGCCTGACTCATGTTTCTATTTACTTGCCGCCCCACAAGGGCAGAGTTAAAATCAAAGTCGGTTTTTAATATGGGGAAAATCCAGCTTCCCAAAAAGGGGCACTCTGGATTGGGACAAAAAAAAAAAAATTGCCGCAGTCTAGAAGGATTTCTTTTTCACTGGTCGAGGACAGAAAAGATAAAGTTTGTATTAGATGCTACACGTTAAGATTAATTTGATTTTGTGAAGCAAAAAAATAAACCGTAAAAAAATAAAATGTAAAATCGGCAAATATTCAGAGCAGATGTAAAAACACCTGTTTTTATTTTTAAAATACTAGAATTAATGAAGGGCCCAAATTCTATCATGCACAAGCGAAGGTCACTATGTTAGCAATCACTATACATTTAGCCGGATATTGTTCTCATATAAGAAATGTAAATAAAAATTCTATATTAAATTGTTTTTAACGCCAATACGTAATTAAAGCAAAATAAATTGTTTGCGACTATTAAAATAATTTCCAACGCTGTTGATAATGTTTACCCATTCAGTTTTTTAAGTTTTTTTTTATCGCGTATGTTTGAATTTATGTTTTTAAACATGACGTAAATCATAAATCTATGACCTCACGCTAAAGCTATATTTATTTTGGATAATCGTTAAGGTAATGTTTTAAGCTCTATTTATAAGAAGGTCCAAATGGGTCAGTTGGTAGAACCTCAAACTGAAGATCTCAAGGTTTCGGTTTCGATTTCTGGTCATGGCATCCGCTTTATTTGTTTAGGGATTTATTATTTACTATTAATGCAATATTCTCCATTTCTAAACACGGATATTTCGAAATGAGACAAATTCTGCAATGTATTTATTACGGACGGACAAAATCTCCATTTATATAAGCTTTAATAAAGCAGACGAATTTTCTTCAGTTTCGATTGATTGCCATTGATTGGTTAATTTGAGTCACGTGAGACAAATCCTTGATTGTGGTATGTGGCAGGCATAAAAAGTGCTGCCGGATAAAAAAAAAACAATTTCTGGCTAGAATTAAAATTTATATGACAAAGTTATGTGTTATGGCTCGTTCGTACCCAGAAACCAAAGCGCCACCGTTCTAGAAAAGAACCTATTGTCAAATACATTTGCATCAACAAAGGGAGAGAAGAAAAAAACAAAGCCATTGTTTAATGAGTTTTCTTTTTACTGTGTCACAAAGAAAAGAAAACTAAATAAGAAATAATATATAAACTAATAAAAAAAAAAGACTAAGAAAACAAAAAAAAAAGGAATTAAAATAATAATACCAAGCATTTGAAATACTTGAAAATTTCAAAAAACGATTTTCGTCGAGTTCAACTCAAGAGGCAAATCTAGATTGTCACTTGTCAGCAAAAATGGCATTTTTGAAAAATAAAAATAAATAAATCAGATGTTTTTAAATAAAAATATTTGTAAAATAAAAAATAGAAGATTAAGTTAAAATATAATTGAAATTAATTACAGATTATTTTTCTAATTTCAATTATAGAATCAAATTAACATTACAATGTTATTGTTCCCGACAATTAATTTCAATTAATTATATTAATTTAGTTTGTTTAAATGAGACTTGAGAAAATAAAACATTTAACCGGAAAATTGAAAGAAAAAAAGATATAGAAGTTAAAAAATAAATATTATCCAAAGACACGAACTTTAAGGAACGTGAAAGGAAATTACTCTAGAATAGCAATTTCTACAATTGTGCCTTTCTGTTCCGTGGATGTAATTGAAAACAAAGCTCTATCGCAAGATCAAACACTTTTCGAGTAAAACTTTAAAAGGAATCCGATGGGCAAACCAGAAGAGTCAGGACTCAAAGTCAACAGCAAACGGTGCTCTGTCAGATTTAGTTCCTGATACTAAACACCGTACAACTTCCGGCGATAGTTTCTTTATTAAATGGCTTTCTAATTATTTTTGTAAAAGAAATTATTTAGAATAAAAAAGACAGACATTTTACCATATCTCCCTTTCTTTATTATTTAGAGAGCAATTCTTAACATGGAGATGAGAGAGTGTTTTGTTAACTATTCTGTACTCTTACCTAACAATTAAATACATTAATAAAAATTAGTAAAAAACTTGGCAAACCAGAAGAGTAAGCGACCCAAAACAAGAAGTCTTTAATATCAGGAACTAAATCTGACAGAACACCGTTTGCTGCTGACTTTGAGTCGCTTACTCTTCTTGTTTTCTGTTCAATAGTGGTATTAAGTTTACCTCATATTTACAGCTAGCTGTATTTATCCGATGGAGAAGCTTAAAGAAAAAATAATCATGTTTACTTTTTTTTTTTTTTTAATAGGATTTTTTAAAATTCATTTTAGTTTTCCTTATTTTATCGTTAAGCAAAAACAACAAAAATCGCTTAATAGTAAATTAAAAAAAAAAAAAAATGTATCGGTTATCTGGAACTTTTCAGCTTTAAGGTGGCTGCCATTGAAACAAGACAGTGTTGTTTCAATGGCAGCGATCTGAAAGCTGAAAAGTTCAAGATGTCCTATTTATCAAAGTTACGTACAGGCGAAAACACATACACACGAACTTTTGTCTGGTAGATTTATTAATACAGAGTGTATCGTGTGGTCCGTGTTCGTACCGGACACCCATAAGCAGCAAAAAGGTTGGATTTTTTTTCTTGAAAAATGGAAATTTATAGAAATTAAAAACAAGAATAAAAATGATCATATGAGGGGACACGAAGAGAGAGAGGGGGAGTGAGGGGCTTATTCATTTCCGGATGTTTATCTTTTTTTAAAAAAAGATAAAGAGAATTTTTAATTCAATTTAAAAAAATTTTTTATTCGACCTTCCAAAAAAATAAAGTAAAAATATGTAATTATTATTAATACCACATGGCTATGAAGAATATTTCGCTTTGTTCGGAGAATATTGTTTAACTAGAAAGGATTTTGAAAGAATAAGTTACAATGACAATAAAAAAAACAGAAGCAATTCTCAAATCATGAATTTTCAGAGTTATGTTGGTTTCATTTGGGACAAAGACGATTTAGACAAAATATTTTTTTTAAATATAAACAAAGATTTTAAATAACATTTTATTATCGACCTGTTTTCTTTACGTGTTAAATAGTTTTTTTCTTAGTTTTTTTAATTCGTCTTTAAAGCTAAGAATCGTTAAATTATTAATCCAATATTAATATTGAAAACCATATTAATAAAAAAAAAGATCGCTTGTTTGTGTTTCTCGTCTAAAGTAACTTTGATAACCATATATATTATTTATTTTTTACTATTAAGCGAATATTGAAAATCAAAATATTAAAAGGAAAACATACTAAAACAATTTAAAAAAAAAATACTATTTAAAAAAATGAATAATTGTAAACATGACAATATTTTTTTTTATTATTTCCCCCTAAACTCTACACCCGGGCAACATCGGTTGAATACGACAAGTAGTAAATAAAAGAAATACGAAAAAACTTGTAAATGTTTTTGTGGTTTTGTTTTACTTTTGGTAACTGAAATTTAAGCAAATACTTCAAAGATTAGTTCCATTTTTTTGGTTGTGGTTAAAAAAATCCATTGTGGGCCTGATGATGACCTCGTCTTGTCGAAACCATTTTTTTTTTTTTTTACTCAATATTTTTTTTTTTCTTTTCTCCTTTGTTAAATATCTGTGTCTGTACGTGTGGCAATGGATAAAATGATAATGTCTATGAAGGAATCAAATTGTTAAACTTTGGACCAATAAATTGGTCAGAAGCTTCGAAAAGCGCCCAATCAACTGAATTGACCGCCCCCACCAATGAGAACAAAGAAACCATGTCTAGCCCGGCACCGAGGGCTATCTCGTTTTCTGCGACTTTTAATTAATTAAAAACAATTCCAACGTCAAAAAGTCGCACCATTGCATCCGAGTCGAGGCGAAAATAGAAGAAAAAACCTGCACTTACCGTTGGAAAATCCGTGGAAAGCAATAATAAGTTTGTTACAAGAAGAGATAAAATGGCGGGGTTTTGATTGGTTGTAGTCGGAAATACGCTCAGCACGTTTGTTGCAAGTTAAGCAATTCACCGTTTACAGCTATGGAAGCCCGACTCCGTCATAATGATTATGTTTTATGTTTTTTTTACGTTAGCTTTTAAACTTCTTTTAAACTATCTTTCACAACATTTACTGACTTTAATTTAGAAGTAAAAATCAATATCTGAATAATCATTAAAATAAATTTATGCAAGTTTAAAGTTACAACATCTGAGACGGTAGCCATGATGTTTAACAAGTAAAGTCGTAATTTAATAAATCACAAATTTAGTGTAATTTTTTTTTTTGTCTTAAAAGAAAAAAATGGACTTTATTTTATTTTTTATTAGTAAAACTGGAGCCCTGTACCATATACGAATCCCCCTAAGATTCTACTTTTTTAAAGCGATTACATGTAAACAACCTGAAAAAGTCAGTGGTAAAACGAAAGACAAAAATGGATTTATTTTGTAGCAGTAGTAGTAGCTATGTTTAAAATATTGACTTGAATGCTTGGTATTGATTGTAGCAAATACTTAATTTCGATTGGTTCCCTATATCGGGATTTAACCAATCAGAAACGATCTCTTATGCGAGTCGAGCACTTGTTCTGGAAGGTTAATCAAGGAAGTGCATCCAATTTCCATCGCCGTGAGACGATTGAAACGGTTGGGCATGAGTGATTAATACCAGAGGTTGAAAAAAAGTTGAGTTGGACAAGTCATCGGGTATTGATGATATGTCCTATGAAGTGTATTTGAGGCAGTTGCGCTTATTTGTCCCTTTGTTGCAAATGATCCATAATGCCTTTTTAAGAATGGGACTATTCCTAAGTACTTTACTAGGGGCATAGTAAAGTTGCCCCGAAAGGACAAAATGGAGGGGATGGGATTATGAATTATCGTCCCTTAAGTTTTTTTTTTTTTTACTAGCGTCTCCACTTATCAAGGCCCGAAGGCCACTCAAGTATAAGGGTTAAAACTATGTTAAACTATTGGCCTTGAACAGACTTGTGCAGGACAACCTTCATTTGGTAGGCTAGATCATAGATCAAATCGACACTGCTGCTGCGCTGATAAATTTAGATCAGTCCAAAGCATTCAATAGCATAGACGATGGGTTTCTGGAGACTGTCCTGGAATCTGCCCGGTTTGGCAGTCAATATCACCCCTAGATTTGCTTCTTGTATTCACTCACAGTGCTTTGGTGGAAGTGAATTGGATAAGCCTTTCGATCTGTCCAGATCCATTCGTCAGGGTTGTTCACTTTCATCTTTGTTTTACGCTCTGGCGTTGAATCCTTTCCTACGCAAGTTAAAGGCGAATCCTCACAGTATTACTTTGTCGGGTGCTACCACACCGATAAAGTACACCGTTTATCCTGACGATGTACACGTGCTCGTGTACAACACCGATAAAGTACACCGTTTATCCTGACGATGTACACGTGCTCGTGTACAACACCGATAAAGTACACCGTTTATCCTGACGATGTACACGTGCTCGTGTACAACACCGATAAAGTACACCGTTTATCCTGACGATGTACACGTGCTCGTGTACAACACCGATAAAGTACACCGTTTATCCTGACGATGTACACGTGCTCGTGTACAACACCGATAAAGTACACCGTTTATCCTGACGATGTACACGTGCTCGTGTACAACACCGATAAAGTACACCGTTTATCCTGACGATGTACACGTGCTCGTGTACAACACCGATAAAGTACACCGTTTATCCTGACGATGTACACGTGCTCGTAACAAGCAATGCTGAGATAGATGCTGTCAGTATAGAAATAAGTCGGTATGAATTGGTAACAGGGGCCAAGATTAACTGCGCTAAGTCTGTGGCTTACGTTTGTGTTTGCGGAAGGAGATCTCTCTTCCAGCACCGTCCAGCTGAACTGACGAGTCATGCAAAATATTCAGCGTCTGATATAGTCCCGACCTCCAGCTGGATTGAAATTGGTCAGAGGAACTGGCAGCGGTCAAGACTGTAGCCGCTCTATGGTCTCGTAGGAATTTCTCCTTGAAAGGTAGGGCTGAAGTGTATAATTCACACATCTACTCTGTTACTGTTTCCGTCGGTCAGTGCTGCCACTTCCGTGTTACGTTCTAGTTCAACGAGAAACTGTCTTATATGCTCATATGGTTCTTTGCAAGATCTGTTATCTTCATCTAACTGAAGACTCATCAACATACACTTCGCATAGCTTATCTGAACCAAAGGTAAACGCAACGTCTGCAAAGCTTTTCTGGCTTTAAAAAGTGTGAACTCACGCGAAGAGAAAGCCCACCAATTGCCTCGAAGCGATTGCTCCTTTAACCACAAGTGTAGACATGCTTTGAAAATTTTCTTCTGAGTTAAGGATTGTATCTCCAGAACTAGCCGTTGTCTCGGAAGTCATTATATCAGGTAATTGTAAGATAGAACATTCGTGATGAGTTGAAGGAAGAGTTGGGTCTTATGAAGGAGGAGATGCACTCCGTTGTGGCCTTGCACGTCTGGGTTGAAATGCTTCACTAACAACGAGGCATCAGTCTCTCTCTGGGTGGGCAAAAAACTCTACGCAGTGAGCCTGACTATTATGCACACTGTGTTCAATGTGGTGATTGGGAGGTGTCCACTGACATGCCTTCTTTCATTGTTGCATCGTTTGCCTACTGTGTAAGTTAATTGAGCATTATATGGGTCGCATACAGAACGTACAGGACTTTGTGCTTGAAGCTGAATCTGTTTGTAGTAATTAGTCTGTGTTTCTGTGTTTACTCGGCATTATAAGAGTCCTGATTCGGATGACACGTCGGAAAGAATTTCATGGGGAAGAATCCTTCACCTTACTTTATCCTGTTTTGTTTTTTTTAAACATCAGTTGAAAATCAAAATCAAGACAGAGAGGATGAAACTCTCTTTTATGAAATTTAGCAAAAGGTAGTTGAAAGTTTTGCATTCGTGTGCAATGAAAGGGGCGAATCTAAAGTGGCATCTTGATGTGGGCGAGGAGGAGAAATTTGCTTCACTTAAAAGTGTCATATCAGCCCCCCCTGACATATATTGACTAATTTTGTGCATAATTTTCTTTTTTACCAAAACCTTTTTAGCCCCATATTTTTTTTTGGCCCCCCCTTTTTTGTTTTATAATGCACCTCCCTAATGATAATCTTTGTCTTTTTTTTCCTTGGGTCAAACTTAATTTTTCGACGGGCTAATCTTTATCTCTGCCACATTTTTAGTTGGGGGGGGGGGGGGTTCGTTTACTAATATTAATTTTATTTAGTTTTGTATAAAGTTATATTTTTTTGTATATATCTATCATTCGGGGTTATTTTTATTTTTTTTTTGTGAATAAAAAATATATTAATAAAATATGAAAATAAAATTTCCCCTTGTTGTTCCTCTGATGACATCACATGCTGTCCCTCTCTAATATAAGGTAAGTTGTACAGCAGCTGTGTCAGGAGCGTCGTGTAAATTTAAATTATCCAATAAATACTAGCAGACGTACCCTTCTAGTAAACACTATTACTTTGTGTTGTCTCTGAATAATCAGGAGTTATTCCCCTTGAACTATAGTCAAGTTATCTTGCCAACCTGAAAATACACTCTTCTATTTGGAAGTACAAAAAGATTCATTACACGCATGTGCAAGATTCAAAACAAAGCTTTTCCTCTTTCTGTATATTAAAAAATTTTTTTTTTTAACATAGTTCACCCCAAACAAGGCAAGCCGCCACTGTAGACGTAAGGGGCTACTGAGAAAAACAGGGTGAAGGGTTTTTTTTTTTAAGGGGGGGGGGGTCAACCTAATTTAGGAGCTGCGCAGCAAGATGTCTGTTTACATTAGTTTTAAATTACTGCATGTTAGTAACGTCAGGAAAGCAGGGAGCAGGGAGGGAGTTCCAGAGTCCAGCAGCACGAGGAAAGAAGCTTTTAGAGTAGAAAGTTCTTCGGCATCTGGGGACCTCCACAGTGTATGGATGGGATTTGGCAGATTGTCGGGTTGGTCTAGTGAATTTACGGGGGTACCAGAGCAGCAAGCTTATCAGTGCACAATCCATTGAAGTACTTGTAAAACAGGCACAAGGAAGCAACATTGTGGCGATGGGACAGGGGCTGGAGCTTCGTGGATAGTGAAGGACCTATCAAGTTGGTGACTCTTTTTTGGACCTTGTCAAGGAGGGAGAGACTAGTGGACGATGCACCAGCCCAGATGTGGCAACATTACTCCATGCATGGGCAGATGGTGGCTTTGTAGAGATATAGGATAATGTCAGGTGTGAGAAGTTTACTGACACGGTAGAGGGAGCCCATCTTCTTTGCAGCAGCCATGGCAATGTTTTCAATGTATTTATTCCAATTCATGTTATCTGTGAAAGTTAGGCCGAGGAGTTTTTCGGGTATCATCTGGTTGAGCAGTTTGAAGAATATTAACTGGGCAATATCCCCACAGACGATCACAAAAGGGTCTACACCACCAGAAGAGAACATTTAAATATAAAAAATTCCGGTTTAAATAGATTTTTTTTCCAAATCAGGCATCTAAGCAAGATGAAGAGTCCCAACTGGAATTTTTTCAAATTCCGAGTGACCTGATGGACGATACCTGAGTACCTCTAACGAATGCATAAATGTATAGTTTATAAATAAAAAAAATACATGTATATTATAGCCAATGAAACAAGGTGTTATCGATAGAGTCTCTGTTTTGAGGGAAAATAAAAAGCCCTTTGTAATAAACATTAAATGAAATTTCTTATATAAACTCACACGAGAATGAAATGGATTTAAAATCAATATTAAAAAAATCAAACATTTGTTGATATGGCAGATACAAATTGATTGGAAAAAATTTAGCCTATATAAAGGTTTGGAATAAAATCATTCTACGGGAGACGGCTTTTACTTTGCGTAACGATTATCTTGAGTCTTGTTTTAATTGCGTCCAATGAAATAACAAGATCACAGAACACATGCAAACCTGCAACAGTGCATTTCAAGTGCATTGTTAAGGTTGCATGTTAAGGTTGCATGCTAAGGTTGCATGTTAAGGTTGCATGTTAAGGTTGCATTGTTAAGGTTGCATTGTTAAGGTTGCATTGTTAAGGTTGCATGTTAAGGTTGCATTGTTAAGGTTGCATTGTTAAGGTTGCATGTTTAGGTTGCATTGTTAAGGTTGCATGTTAAGGTTGCATTGTTATGGTTGCATGTTAAGGTTGCATTGTTAAGGTTGCATTGTTATGGTTGCATGTTAAGGTTGCATGTTAAGGTTGCATTGTTAAGGTTGCATTGTTAAGGTTGCATGTTAAGGTTGCATTGTTAAGGTTGCATTGTTAAGGTTGCATGTTAAGGTTGCATGTTAAGGTTGCATTGTTAAGGTTGCATTGTTAAGGTTGCATGTTAAGGTTGCATGTTAAGGTTGCATTGTTAAGGTTGCATTGTTAAGGTTGCATGTTAAGGTTGCATGTTAAGGTTGCATTGTTAAGGTTGCATGTTAAGGTTGCATTGTTAAGGTTGCATGTTAAGGTTGCATTGTTAAGGTTGCATTGTTAAGGTTGCATGTTAAGGTTGCATGTTAAGGTTGCATTGTTAAGGTTGCATGTTAAGGTTGCATTGTTAAGGTTGCATTGTTAAGGTTGCATTGTTAAGGTTGCATGTTAAGGTTGCATTGTTAAGGTTGCATGTTAAGGTTGCATTGTTAAGGTTGCATGTTAAGGTTGCATGTTAAGGTTGCATTGTTAAGGTTGCATTGTTAAGGTTGCATGTTAAGGTTGCATGTTAAGGTTGCATTGTTAAGGTTGCATTGTTAAGGTTGCATGTTAAGGTTGCATGTTAAGGTTGCATGTTAAGGTTGCATTGTTAAGGTTGCATTGTTAAGGTTGCATGTTAAGGTTGCATGTTAAGGTTGCATTGTTAAGGTTGCATTGTTAAGGTTGCATTGTTAAGGTTGCATGTGGCCCTGATGTTTCCATAGTGTTGAATACATTGGTTTAGACTCTAAAATACCCCACTCCCCCAAGTATAGAACACTTGGGTCTGTAGAAATTAATGACTGACATAAATTTTGTTTTCCTGCTGACAATTTTTTGTCCCAATCCAGAGTGTTCGTTTTGGGGGAGCTGGATTTTCACCACATAAAAACTGACCTTTGTGGGGAGACGTAAATAGGAAGTGAATCTGTACTTGGTGAGGCATTCATCTTGGGTGGGTTTAGCTGATTTTCAATGAATTCTATTTCTAGGGAATATCAAATTCACAAGTGGTCTCCAGTCATTTGTATCTCGGTCAGGGGAGATGCCGATGCCAACGTTAGTTTTTGCATTTTTGGGGCAGTGAGGTGTCACTGTCCTCCCACAAACAGCACCTGGTATTTCCAAATGGTCATCCATCCAGGCTCATGTTGCTTAACTTTGGTGATTTCACGAGAGTGGGTTTACTTTCGTCAGCCTCGTAACTCTCACTTCTCTTATGTTGTCCTTTAGTCCTCATATTCCATGAGCGATGTTTCTGAAAAAGGGGAAAGAATTGCTGTTTTCTGAGTCAGAATCTATCCATCAAACACTTATCGTTGGATAGTTTTTTTGGCGTTGAAGTGGTATTCTTTTAGCTCTTTACATCAAATGGCTTCATGCATTGTCTGGAATAATTTCCATAAAAAAAAAACAACCAAAGAACGGTGCGTCAACGTGAAATAGGGACTAGAGAAAATAATGTCAACGTGAGTTAATCTCTCCGTGGGGAGATACATTTGACATTTTACATTATCTAAAATGTAAATTACAGGCTGACTCCCGGAAAATGCCATCCATCAGATTGTTAATAAAATCGCCATTCAATGATATGCTTCCCATGTGCACACGTGGACATGATGTGAAAAATTGTCAATAACTCTGACACTGTCCTGATTTGGGTTGGGATAGACCTTTTCGGTTCAGGAATAGTCTTGGTATTATTTTGATTGACATTATCTTTTAGACAACCCAAAAGATAAAAATATGGGGAGGGGGGGCGGAGATAAGATCTATGAGTGTGAAGCTCAAAAATCGGGGGGGGGGGGTTAAGATCTGGTGAATGTAAAGCCCATTCAGGTTCCCTGCATATCAGAGTTATTAATTGATTTGGAGGAAAGAGTGTTTATTCAAGCTTACCAAGCAGTAATGCCACAGGCTCTACCGAAATAAAAGACCTGTTGATTTCGGACAGGACACAAAACAACGAAAACACAAGTCTTGATTGGGCAACTAGTCTATGAGAAAGAAAAATATGAAATAATTGCAGTCTTTCTCTGCTTATCTAAGTATTCTTTCCAGTTGTCTTGGACAGCTCATTGCCACTTGACTCAAGCAATTCTGATTTAGGAGAGGGGCAGTTGGAGATTGTGCAATCCTTGCTTTACTATAGACTTCTCGTTAAGGCATCCTTACAAAGGGTATTCAATGTCTTTTTTTTTTTTTTTTTTTAAGATACAGGGTGACCTACCAAAAATGCCAACCATGGAATCGTTACTGAAATTCACAATCCTTTTTGCAATCCAACCATATTTGGTACAAATAAACTTCATTCTATGCTTGACTTGCCCACCAAGTTTCAGTCACGAATGTCCAACAGTCTTTGTGAATAAGCCCACTTGGATACTATTTGAAAAATATCTCTGACACACTCCTTTCTTGGCACTGTCCTGATTTTTTCTGTGATGGCCCTCTTCAATTCAGGAATAGTCCTGGGATTGTTTTGATAGACAGTATTTTTGAGATGGCCTCACAAATAAAAATCTGGGGAAGAGTGAGTCAGATCTATTGAGTGTGAACTCTATTTACGATCATGCATCCTACTGATGAGACGATTACCAAAGTGTCCCTGCATCTTGGAGTTGTTATTTGATTTGGAGGAAAGGTTTTTTTTCGAGCTTATTGAGCAGTAATAATGCCACAGCCTGTACTGAAATATAACACGTATTGATTTTGGACAAGGCACACAACGACAACACAAGATCACATCTGTCGCTACGACCAGGAAAACTACAAGCCTATGCGGCATTGGCTGTGTATTATACAAAAAATAAATCCCAGCGATAAATAAAACATGATGAAATTGTTAATATTAGAAAACTTGGCGTAAAAATATAAACAATTAGAAACTTCAGGATAAATTGTTTGCAATTTTATTTATTTAAACATTTTAACTAATCACTAATTTAACTTAATTTAACATTTTAACTAATCACTAGTTTAACTTAATTTAACATTTTAACTAATCACTAATTTAACTTAATTGAACATTTTAACTAATCACTAATTTAACTTAATTGAACATTTTAACTAATCACTTATTTAAGTTAATTTAACATTTTAACTAATTACTAGTTTAACTTAATTTAACATTTAACTAATCACTAATTTAACTTAATTTAACATTTTAACTAATCACTAATTTAACTTAATTTAACATTTTAACTAATCACTAATTTAACTTAATTTAACATTTTAACTAATCACTTATTTAACTTAATTGAACATTTTAACTAATCACTAATTTAACTTAATTGAACATTTTAACTAATCACTTATTTAAGTTAATTTAACATTTTAACTAATTACTAGTTTAACTTAATTTAACATTTAACTAATCACTAATTTAACTTAATTTAACATTTTAACTAATCACTAATTTAACTTAATTTAACATTTTAACTAATCACTAATTTAACTTAATTTAACATTTTAACTAATCACTAATTTAACTTAATTTAACATTTTAACTAATCACTTATTTAACTTAATTTAACATTTTAACTAATCACTAATTTAACTTAATTTAACATTTTAACTAATCACTAATTTAACTTAATTTAACATTTTAACTAATCACTAATTTAACTTAATTTAACATTTTAACAAATTACTAGGCTCTCCCTGTTAGACAGGGTTAAAAAAAGAGCCTTTACTCTAATAGGTCCCTCACTATCCACCAAGCTCCAGCTCCTGTCCCATCGCCGCAATGTTGCATCCCTGTGCTTATCTTATAAGTATTTAAATAGATTGTGCTTCGATGAACTTGTGGCACTTGTGCCCTTTTAACGTAAATACCCCCGACCACGTGACAATCAGCAAAATCCCACCCCTTTACTGTAGAGGTCCCAAGATGCTGGAAATCTTTCTACTCTAATAGCTTCTTTCCTCGAACCACTTGCCTTTGAAATTCCCTCCCTACTCCCTGTTTCCCCGACTGTACCAACATGCAAAAATTTTAAATGTAATGTGAACAAACATCTTCTTGCACAACTCCCAACTTAGGATACCCCTATAAATCTGGCCCCTAATTCACAGTAGCCCTTTACGTCTCGGTGATAATGTGCCTTGTTTGGGGTGAATAAATGTTAAAAAACAAAACAAAACAAAACAAAAACTTCCAATTGACTGATTAATAGAAGAAAAACCAGGGGAATGCTAAGTTCGTCTGATTTTTGAAAAAAAAGTTGTCATAAATGTTGATGACTTACCTTTTAGGGTTAGGGTTACCTGTGTTGCGTTTTTTTCACTTAACGCTGCATGTATGAACCATTATACACCCATCGTGAAGCAAAGCTCTATTCGTCGGCTGATAAAAGCACTCGGTCGCCAATGTAAATTTATAAAAGAAGGTGGATTACAAAGAGTCACAGAAAAAATCAGAGACACAGGCGTATGTGTGTGTGTGTGAGAGAGAGATAAAAGAGAGAGAGAGAGAGAGAGAGAGAGAGAAAAGAGAGAGAGAGATAGCTTGTCTCGTTACACATAGTTACATTGTGCCCCCCCCCCCCCCATTGGGGATAGCACCATGGACACGTCTTCTCTGCTTGAAGTGTCACCAGAAAAGAGACAGAAAATCTCCGTCAGGATTTCACATGGTTTCATCAACTTCTGTTCTGGGACCACCTCTAACCCTTAAGTGTCACTCAAACTTTTCCAATCAAACACAACCTTTGTTATGTAACACCTGAAGCTAAAGGAGCACACTACCTCACCATTGTTCGCCATGTTGGCAATTTTCACATGGATCAATCAATATAGGAGTCGGAATTTTGCTAATTAGCAGACAACTCTCATTTGTCTTTTCACAAAAAGAAGCCATCATAGCAACTATGTGCTCATCAGAACTTGTTTCAGATTAAATGTTTCAGTTTCGTATACATTCCAATACAAAAAAAAAACAACAGGTTTTTCCTTAAATTATAACAAAAAAAACTTTTAGAACCAAAATAAACCATCCACAGGAACCTGATAATTCTAAATGTAGCGTTGTGGCAGCTCTAAGAAGGTGGTTTGGTGTATAGTCAGACAACGGTTCTTCGTCTCCTAACAGCTGGAGGTCAACTCCACTGTGACAGCCACAACGACTACTTCTGCTACGACATGTTAACAACGTTTTGTTTTTATTTGTTTTTAGACGCTTGAGTATAAAAAAGCATGAAGTCTTGTTAACATGTAGAAGTAGTAGTCATCGTAGCCGTCGTTGTGAATTTGATCTTTCTTTTTGTGAATTTGATCTTTCTTTTTGTGAATTTGATCTTTCTTTTTGTTTCCGCTGTTGTTATAGTCATTATCATGAAATGATTAAAATCAAAGAAATGATTAAAAAATATTCAAATACAAAAAATATCGATCATAGCATTATTTATATGGTTTGATAGTGAGATGTGTATTGATGTATTGAATATTGGTTTATTGAATTCTTGATCTTGTTTTGACCAAGCAATGTGAATAGCTTGGCTCAAAACAGTAATTAGCATAAGCTGGACTTTGTCGCCTATAACTAAGCTTGTATACGATAATATAGCACCAGTCTATTCTAAGGTTACTTGAACAATACACTTTGAACACCATAACGGGGGAGGGTTACCTCTTCTAAGGAGAGTGAACACTTCCTGTATTTTTTACAGTGTCACATAAACATCTGTGAACGAAAATGACCACGGTCCTTATCTTTATGGCAAAGTTTTTATTTTGTATTATACACCTGCCCTGCTAGTCTACAAAAGATACACTTACAAAGTTTATATCATTGGATGTAAATCCCACCCAAGTAATGGTAAAAAAAACCCCGGTAATATTCAATCCTTTGGGGTCACCAGGGACTAAATTTGTGAAAAATTAGTGTACATTAGATAAACAGATAGATAAAAAAAGTAAATGGTTGGACGGGTTCAACAGTATCAATGTTTTAAACAACTGTAACTGAATCAATGGATAAAATACCCACTTTTTGACATGTACAATTTTCACAAAGTCAAAGGATTTTAGAATACATTGTGATGTCATACTAGACCCCCTCTCTCTTCCTCATCTTTCTCTCGCCCTCTCCTTTCTCATTCTCTTTCTCTCTTTTTCTTCTCTCTCCTCTTTCTCTCTCTCCTCTTTCTCTCTCTGCTTTTAATTATTTACATCATTCCATTCCACTCACCACTTCATTTATCATTCGCCCTTTATTTAAAACATTCATGCATTCAATAATAGGGGTGTTGGCCCTACCCTTCCTTCTCCTCCCACTGACTGTGAGGGTTGCTTTATTAATTCCATAAAAATCTGGCTGTCACGACTCCTACTACAATTGTGATGGACGCTGTAGGCGACAGAGTCAGAGGTAATGACGTCAAAGCCGGAAGAGCTGTGAGGTCAATTCTCACTTCTTGTTTTGCTCTCTGTCTTCTACCTTGGATCTCAACCAGGGTGGATACATTTTAGACGGTCGGTGCTTAGGTTGTTGTTGGGGGCGGGCGTTACCCAACAACCTAGACACTGACATAGTTCACGGTTTTCATTTCCCAGAGCTGCGAATAAACATGTGAACTTTACAAAAAGAGTGTTGTTGTTTCTTGAAAGTTTTATTTTCAGGTCAACAGACACGTGCAGTCCTAATCCAAGATGGTGGGTTGGAAGAATCAAATCACTACAAGATGATCAGAAACCGTCATCATCATCATCGTCATCATCATCATCATCATCATCATCATCATCATCATCATCATCATATAAGAGCCAAGTTAAAGCATGGAGCCAACTCATGTTGGCTATCCTCAACGATGCTGTAGACGGTCCTCAGAGTTTTAGTATTATATAAATTTATAAACATACAAACGCAAAATCATCATTATAGTGAAAGGAAAAAAAATAGTTTTCTTTTTTCTGGGATCCATAGCTTTAAGGATCCGTAATTCCAAAAAAGATTAATGACTACTTTTATAGAAGTTCATCATGAGAATTTCCATATTAAATGCATTCGAATGCATACATTCAAAGGCAAACTAAAAAAATGAATCCTCGGGATCGAGCACCTTTACAGAGATACGCAGACTTCCTCAAGCAATGTCTCACTGCTATGGGAAGTATATAAAGTCTTGGTGCCATGGATGATGAAAGAAAAAACAAGAAGACGCTGTTAGCTATTGGTTGTAGCACGATCAAACATAGTGGTCGAATATGTATCAACTGTGTGTAACAGTCCACATATTAAAATCTGAATAAAAAACAACTCATGTAAACAGATTTACAGGTTTATTACCTCGTTTTATGCTATGTGTCCTCAATTATTTCCCCCAGCATATTATTCTAGGGGGGGGGGGTCTACTCAGCAAGCCTCAAAATGTGTGTTGGAAACCACCCGTGTCCTGAACCAAAAAGAGAGATAGATGAATTTTTTCTGCTTTATTCAAGTGATCTCCTTCCTGAAAAGTCATATAACCCAAAATCTTAATAATTACACCCAAATTATATCTTTATGTGACATAACTATTTACAGGGTGTGTGATAAAATGCCTTGTCACCACTCGTAGAAAGTAAAAGATTGTGGAAGGGACTTACCTCTAATTTCTTGATGAGTTTGTGTAACATGTAACGTCCGGTTATGGGAGAAAAATAAAAGCAAAATGGAGGCCACGCCTGATTATATGCTGGCTGGTCTCGCGAAGTAACATGGAATCTCGTTACTCATATACAAATGAGATGGCGTGAACAAAAAAATAAAAGCCTGTTTTCAGAGAAGGGGGTAGGTGATTTGGAGTCGTGAGTTTGGACCGCAGCATGTGTGCGTACAGTACTGAGGCAAGACGATTTTAACCTCGAAAATCAAAACCACAAGGTGTGTTATAGATGCTGTTCATTTTGTAAAGCTAATGAAGATTTTATATCCTAGCTTTTATGTTTTTGCAACCACATTTTCGAGTATATCTTTCCTGAACGCAAAGCCGCCATTTTGTGTGTTGTGTTATTGTTGATAATACATGGATGTTGGAATATAGAAGAAAAGGGCAATGGTAAAGAAACACATTTATTCTCACATAAACAGTTTGTCGAAAACAAACGTAAAGGGGGGACACAAAACATGAAAGGTGGTACTTAATATGATATACGAAGAGGTAAAACCACAGACAGGATACATTAAAGTCCCAATACAATAAGAAAAACAAATGTGTTGCCAGGGTCATAAGTAGAGAAAGTCTAGATGAGCAATGAAAGTAAATGTCACTTACTTTGTTGTGCTGTTCTGGGAGTCTATATGACTGCTACCAGGAAAAGTGCCTGACGGACACAACATCAGAGTTAGTGAAGGGCCATGTAAAGATGAGCAGCTGGTCAGACCACGTCAGACGGCTTTGAAACACCAGCCAAAAAGAAAGAAAGGACAAAAGAGAGAGGGAGAGAGAGAAAGAGAGAGAGAGAGAGAGAGAGAGAGACTAATTCTGAATTCTCCACATGCATGGAATGAGTTTTCTTAACTTCTAGACAGGACAGCGCATTTGCCAAACATTGGCCAGAATAATCCAAGCAAGATAACTTGGGTTTGACGATGTGGTCTGGAAAATTTTCTCTTGACCAGTTACTGGTCACTGAGAGCAGAAGAACGATCATGTTGACAATTAATTTTAACTTACAACATATATTTAATTTACTTAATTATTTTCTTATGTTGTATACTTGTCTCTGACATTGCCTGCTATCTTTCTTTTGTCCCTCAGATGGTCGACATCTATTCGGGATGTAATAACAACAAAATAAATTCTATCACTTTATTATTTTTCTGAACCCAGAGAAACTATAACACATTGACCGTGGTATTCATTGTCCATATTTTTATAGGTATACCAAGTGGAGCGGAAGGTAACTTTTCAAAAGTGTTCGCTTCAGTGAAACTTGAAGAGAGAAAAAAAATAAAGGTATCAGTGTATTCAATTATTTCAATAATTGAAAATGTATTTTGCGTTTTCTAGTTTTCGATTTTTGGTAGCAAGTTTTGAGTTTGTGTTTTTTTTTTGTTTTTTTTCGTTTAACTACTTTTGTAGTAGTTAATTTGCTGTTAATCCTTGCGAATCCAAATATCTGACGAAGATGGGTTTTTTTCCGTGAAGATCTTGCGAATCACTTTGGGTGATTTTTTTTGCAGTGAAATCGTTTCGATTTCTCGTCGCCAATCTGTTGTGAAGTTGTCCAACAGTAAATAATAAATAAAGGAAGTCAAGTCGAGGGTTGGTTTAACAAGTGTATTAACAAAGTAAGAAACTGACTAGCTCTTGGCTAGACAGTTACAAGACTGTGCTTTGTCTTCTCTTTATTTATCTCTTTAAATATTTACAGAAAATATCAAAAAGATGTGGCACAAGGCCAAAAACGGGTATGGGGGAGGAATGGGGGTCGGGGGTCGTCCACTGGTCTATGCCCTAAAAAAACTAGCTTCAATCACCACAATACCACATTTACTCTATGGACTTAATCTACTTAAAATATCCCCAGGTTGTTTCATGATTTTTATTTACAAAAGGAATATGTACAGAGTATGGTGATAGGGAGTGGGAGAACAAAAAGATAACTCCGGCCTGGCGCCCAATTCCCTTAAAAATCCCCCCAAAATAAATAAAAATAAAAGGGATGTAAAAATAAAGAACAAAATAAAATGCTAATTATGGTAAGTTAGTAGGACCCTCCCATCCTATCAAAGGTATGAACTGCTCACTGTCTTCCGGAACAACCGAAAGCAAGAGAGTCAGCTCCTAAGTGGGAGTGGGCGTTGCCTAGGGGGACAAAATAAATATTGGGTGTTGTTTTTTAAAGGGATGTGCGGTGTCCTCCAGGATAAATACCATTAGGGCAGGCCAGGGATAAAGTAAATCGGGGAGCGGGCATCCTGGAGGAGTTCTGACACCTAAAATAAAGATGGGGAAACAGGACTCATTTGTACTACTAGCTATAGGGACTGATCCAACAATTGGATATTTATGACAAACTTGTCAAAAAGAAATACCTAAGGTCGGCGTGTGCCATGCTTAAGCAGGGAACACGAACTCAATTCTATTTCGTATGAACACACATAAACTAGCGGTGTGTATCCACCTACTTTTAAATAGCGAGAAGGGTAATCTCCTTCTATCACATTTAATTTTGATTTTAAGTTGATGCTTAAAATACGAAATTAAATTGTAATGAGAAGGCGGCACCCCACCACTCCCTATGTCTAAGCGTGAAGACCACACTACGAGTCTAGCTACGGCTAAAATCGCAAGTAACACCATTCGTTTCTCCCTGGGCCATAAGGGGTGTATGTTGAAGACAACGGATTCTAAATCCAGGCACGTCACCCGCTCGGGAACGATGCGAGCCATCACCTCGTTAACATACGTCCAGTATTCACGCAGCTTGGAGCAGTTGAAAAAGGCGTGCTTGGCCGTTTCAATTTCATCATCCTCGCAACGTGGACAAAAAGGGTCCATACTTAGACCAATACTGAAGCGTATGCCATTAAGGGGTACTACATTTCGAACTAATCGCCAGGTTAGAGAAAACTCAGTATTGTTAAGATAACTCCGGCCTGGCGCCCAATTCCACTGAGAGTGAACCTCCTCCTCCGACAATCCAAGTCGCCCCCCAAGTGGATCCAAAGCGGTCCCCACCACTAACTCCCGATATAGTGTTTTCCTAGACCGGGCGAGGTCACTGGACCCCGGCAGCAGTTCGGCATTCGTTGAAGAACCGCGATTGACCCCTTGGCTTACGACGGCATTCAGCCAAGTGGTCAGGGATGAGGTTGGGAAAAGCCTTCTCAACCGCAGGGCCCCACGCGGACTCCTCTGTCAAAGTTCTACTCAGGAATGTTAACCTCTCGGCATATAAATGGCTCGCCAAGTCGGGCATTCCCAAGCCCCCAACATCAGAACGTTGAGTACAGACCTGTCTACAGACTAGCGGCTTTTTCTTGTCCCACAAAAGCGAGAAAAGCATACGCGTTAAAGCTGCCAAGCGGTCCGCAGGCAGAGGTAGTACAGCCAATCGGTAAAGGATAAGAGGAAAGACGTACATGACGCACGCCTCAGCTCGACCTTCAAGGGAAAGCCCCCTTCGAAGCCAAATCCTTACAGACGCTTCGACCTTAGACTGTACTTCCGACCAATTCTTATCAAGCTGGAGACCCGGTCCGAACCACACGCTGAGGATTCGAACCGGGCCATCAGACCAGTTGAAAAGGCCCGGCAGCGCAGCCGCGCCACTCCAGGCAGCCAACCATAGGCCATTGGATTTGCTATGGTTGACCACGGCCCCT
Source organism: Sepiola atlantica (assembly GCA_963556195.1). Lineage (NCBI taxonomy): Eukaryota > Metazoa > Mollusca > Cephalopoda > Sepiida > Sepiolidae > Sepiola > Sepiola atlantica. Next base: position 15,378,259 of record OY744516.1, on the reverse strand, counting down.
GTAACATCTTCATACCTTTTAAGTGCCTTAGTTACCGTGGAGATGTCTTGACGGCACGAGACGAACACGGTAACATCATCGGCATACGCGGAGACTCTGGCTCGCGCACCACCAGGTAGACCGATACCGCGTAGGGCGAGTCAAGCCTCCCCTTGCCTCAGCTTGCGCAGGAAGGGCTCCAACGCAAGAACGTAGAGGAGAGGAGACAACGGACACCCCTGACGTACCGACCGAGAAACAGCAAACGATTCCGATCGCATCCCGTTTACCTACACCACTGCCGTCGGGCTGTGATACAGCATGGAAATCCATCTGCGGAAGTCCGGTGTAAAACCGGCGGTTTCTAAAACAGATCCCAAGAACCGATGGTCAACCCTATCAAAAGCTTTGGACTGATCTAAATTGATTAGCGCGGCTTCGGTGTCGTCTTCTAACCCCTCTAAGATCGTGCGTATCAGATGCAAGTTGTTCTGAATCGATCTCCCCATCACAGCATAATTCTGATCAGGTTCAATCAATTCACCAATAACAACTTGCAACCGATTTGCAAGAACTTTGGCCAAAATCTGTATTTAACAGAGTTATGGGCCTATAGTCATCTAAACCCCCAACATGCTCGCCCTTTTCTTAAGCAATGTGATCACTCCCCTGGTGACTTGACCAGGGATAGAACCCTGTGCAAACCAGTGGTTGAACACATCCGTCAGAATAGGTACGAACATGTGCGACAGCCTCAAGAACAATTCATAGGGCAAACCATCAAGTCCCGGAGATTTGTCGTAGCCGATCTGCTTCAACGCAGTCAGGACCTCACATTCTGTAACGCACCCATCACAACTAGCTGCTCGAGCCGCCTCCAGGCGGGGCGAACCGGCCAAATAGTTGCCAAACTCCTCGACGCGGAGTCTGGACAGTTGGGTGAAGCGATCTGCGAAATGCTCCTGAAACCCCTCACAAATCTCACGAGCCGACACAAGGGTGTGTCCTTCCGGGCTTTGAATTTGACGAATATAGCCGTCCGAGTTGCGACATAGTGGAGCTCTACGCTCTGCAGCGTCAACATTCACGGCTTCGTTGGACACTCTTTCTAACCTAGCCCTGACTACTTGACCTTCATACCGCTCGTTAGCCGAACGTTTCAGGTCCCCCTTAGCTAAGTTTATGGCTAGGGAATCCCCCCCTTCCACCGCCCGGGCCAGCTTATTTTCTAAACGCTTTTCTGTTTCAGCCTTATTTAAGGCGAGGCGTTGGCTATATTTGACAGAAAAGCTCCTAATGCCACATTTGGCGTTAACCCACCACTTACTCCCGGTTACCGCCCTCACTAATCCCTTTTGAAAATTAAGTGTTAGCCTGTCCCGGAAGTCACGTATCTCCAGTAAGGAGGTATTTAACTTCCAGTACCCAGCTAACTTATGCGTTTTAGGTTCTATTTCCATACTGGCCACAAGTAATTTGTGGTCAGAATGGGCTAACCAGTGGAACGTGGGACAAGAGATATAATCTACTTTGCCTCTTCTCACTAACAACCGATCCAAGTAAGTACTTGAAACGGAAGGCCTATTAGAAAGCCACGTCCACCACTCCCGCCCCGGGTGATCAACACGAAACCTATCGACCAGATCACATTCAGTCATCAGATCAGAAAGGCTGGTCTCACAACCACCAGACCCTCTAGGCCCACCCATCTTATCTATTTTGGGATCAAGGATGGCATTCCAATCCCCCAGTAAAATTAACCGCTTTGAACCCCCTCCAACCCCTCCAACCCCTGGAAAAAGAGAGCCCTCTCTCGAGCGATATTGGGCGCATAAACCACGACGATTCGAAATGCGGCACTTTTTACGGCAACATCGGCCACGACCAGTCTGCCATCAGCATCCGCGTGAACAACGTTTACACTTGCGGACAAGGAAACTCCCCTAGCACTCCCTAGTAAACTTACTAACAAGGAAACTCCCCTAGCACAACGGTCACTGAAAGCTGAAAAAACATCGAAATGCTTCGACAGCAGTCGGTGATCGTCGATCGAATCATAGTGAGTTTCCTGTAACGCAGCCACATCTATGTCAAAAGACATGAGGTCCCCCAGTATGCGTTTAGCTTTGCTTAAAGACCTCATGCCCCTTGTGTTCAGGCTTCCTAAAACTAAATTCGCGGCCATCTGCACTAATCAGTGTCAACCACCGGTCTGAAGTCTTTCGGGACGAGGATGCCGCAGGCATTAGCCATGTTACCCGTTAGTAAGTCGGACGTAATCCGTCCGTCTCGGGTAATGCCTCCGACATCCAATGGAAAGGTGAGTTTGAGGGCCCTATAAAAACAAGGGTGGACATACATGGGGACCCTCCCTTTGCAATCTTTTCTCAGCTGTTTGAGGGAGTCATGGGTATCATCCACCAGTTTCAGACCCGGAATTGCCCCCTTGGCGGCCTCAACCATTTTCCAAAGGCTTTTCGTCCGGCCTTCCCTGGTCTTTCGGATGAAAGTGATGATCAAGGGGGCATGTGGAAAATTTTGGGGCTTGCTGACATCCAGCCCCTGGGTCTGAGTGAGGAGCTACAGCGGCCACACGATTTTTAGCTGTCTCGAGTTGAGATTGGCAGCGACAAGGTGAAAATCTGCTTCGCAGATCTGGTCCCCTGGCAAGAAGGGGAGCTTTCAGGTTTTATCCTTCCTCACTGGGGAACGAGAAGCAGACCTGCTGCTAATTTTGGGCTCTGGCTTTTTATTTTGAGACAGAGAGCGGGAGCTAGCTGGGGTAGAATCAACAGTGGAGGGGGATTTCTGCTCAGTATTAGGGGTAGGGGGTTGGGATTCAGGAGTCTGAGCAGAAGAGATGGTCATCTCTTCAGACGTTGGGGCAGGGGATTGGGGCCCAGCCTCTTTAACTTTCTTAGCCTTTTTTGTGGCTCTTTTCAACTCCCTAAATTCCTGTTTCTCTGTCTCTGGAGCCGGCCCAGCGTCATCTTCCATTTTGTTTTCGTCTTCTTTCTCCCCTTCCGAGTCTGATGATGTCAAGGGGACCGTCTGCTTCATTTTAGTTGCCGCTGCCAATCCAGATGTTGAAGGCTGCAGCTCCTTGGTGGGAATATCAAGATTTCGCGACACTGTGGGTAGCCGCCCCCCTTTTTCACCCGGGGGCTGCACCTTTTTGGAGGGGGACTGCTCCGGACTGGAACTTGGTTCTTCGGTGGGGATGGTCTTTCCACCTTTCACCACCTTGCTCCAGACTTCTTTTGTTGTTGTTGTTGTTGTTGTTGTTGCAGTGCCTCCTCCGGTCGTTGGTGGAGGAGCTGCTGGTGCCACTGACACCGCTTTCACTCCCGGGCCTTGAGCAGAAGGGGTCTTCTTAGGTGGAAATTTCTTCGGGCAGGCTTTCGCCATATGCCCCTTCTGCTCACAATGCCAACAATGTGGCCTCCTGCCCTCGATGATGACACTCATTGTCCAGGTGTCGCACTTGAGTAGGGGTGGGATATTATTGAAGCTGTCCCGGTCAACTCTCATATTTATTTTGTAGTCCCCTACCATAAGGTTACGGGGACCACGGACCGGGACTATAGCTTCGACGTCCCCATACTGACTTAGGACAGCACCAAGCTGTTCTGAGCTAATATAGCAGGGGACACCAAGGACGGTGACTAAAGTCCTTCTACTCAAGTACTCCGGCCTAAGAATGAGATTTTTAAATCTCAGGTCGGCCCTGGACACTTTTTCTGCTTCCTGTTCACTTGGAAGCAGAATATCCCAAGTGGCGAACCCTCTGCGGCACACATAAGATGCTGGGACTTTAAGCCCCCACAGAAGGTCCGCCATTTGATTAACTTCGACTCCAGCCAACCCCTTGGTTTTGGTGTCGATGGTGACTAGCGATACTATTCTTCTCGCTAGTCGATCCACCACACCTGGAGCTGCTTTGATATTGTTACCGTCGGTCAATTGTTTGTATTTTTCATCAAACAACCGACGGTACTCTTCGGGGCTTAGCTGGGACTGGGGTCTCCACTTGTCCTGAGTTACTGAGAGGGCAGGAGATGCTGATACTGTAGGTGATGGTGGTGATACAGGCGGCGTCTTCTGCCCGGGAGGGATGGTCCTGTCCTGGTTAGACAAACTTTGAGTATGAGGGAGGGACGGCCACTCTTTCGGAGATGCCAAAGGATTGGACACCTTTGGAGTGGCCAACTTGGTCCCACCTCCCCTTTTGCTGGCGGCACCAACTGCTCCAGATTTTATTTCTGGTCCAGCGACCCCCTTCATTCTCGGTCTGGATTTTCTTCCACCGGTTTTCGTTGGGCTTTTGTTTGGTGCCCTCATACTGTTGCTGCTGCTGCGGCTACTACTGCTACTGTTCGTAACTGGAGCTCCAAACAGCTCATAGTCCATTTCTGTCATTCGTATCTGAGCAGCCTCCCGGTCGCTTGGCCCTGGCGGCTGATCTGGATCGGTGGCTCCTTCCTTTTGGAGCTCCACCGACCTGGCTGGCCGTAATCCTACAGGCAGGAGACTTTTCCTCCTGCGAGCAGGCGGGCTGACGGTTAAAGCCCGTCGACCAACTGGTGTGATGAGGAGTCTCTCCCACCGACCCAGATCACCTCTCCCAGCTGAGCTAAAACCTACGCTGCCGGGGTCAGCAGCGTTGAAATCGTTAGCAGAGTTGCCGTAGAATGCGGCAAACTCCGAATTACTTGCAGTGCGGGGGACAGCACTGCCGTAGATACTGGGCATGTCGCCTAAGTCGTCAAACCCGTATGTACAGTCTTGGCCTACTCCGGCCCCCAGATGTTTTTTAGGCATCTGGGAACCAGAGCCCGAGCTAGGCACTAAGCCTTCACCGGAGCCTGGTCCAGTCCTCCCCTCTTCCGTTTTGCCCTGCACAACGGCAGAATAAAAACAAAACGCGTATTATGTTTTTAGGTAAAAAAAAAAAAAAAAAAAAAAAATTCGAAAATAAAACTAGTTCTGAACCCGGCTCTAACCCGCCGATTTGGAGATGGAAGAACGTTTGCTAAATGTTACTATAGCTGTTCAACCAAATCCGGCCAGCTGCTTAAGTTGTGCCTGGGCTCAGAACAAACCTAAAAACAAGAAGAAAATAATTTCAGTTAGTGCCCAAAAGGGGCTATACGAATCACCCAAGAGGGGTGATCACCCAAAAGGGGTGAGAAGAACAATGGTGCCCAAAAGGGGCTTGCCCAGGGGACAGAGAGAGTCCCCAGTCAAAAAGGGGCACAAGAGGCCAAGTAGCGTGTCACTCCCAAGTAATAATCCAAAGTAATAATCCTGGGGTAAAAAAAAACGACGTCAAGCATCTCTGCAGCAATTTTGGAAACTGTGCTTTGTCTTCTCTGTGTCTCTGGTGACTCGCACTATTTATAGTGACAACCGGTGCAGTTTCTCCTGTGTAAGAACGGCCGGTGTAACAGTATTAAAGGGACTTTTAATATCAATTTTTAAATAAATAATATTAAATTATTTTTGCCTACATACGCACGCGTTTCAATATATATATAAAATGAAAAAAGGAAAGCCAAAAACTATGTGATTTATGTATTCATCAACGTTTCGTCTTTATTGAAAGACTTCCCCAGGATGAAGAAAGCAATGTAGAAAAATCATACAGAATATTAATTTTGATTTGTCAGAAAGTGTCCAGACTTCGGCATGGTTATTGACGTGAACAAGCAGAGAATGAAAAACATGATTTTGGTAGTAGCGTTATCAGCAGTGGCATGTCTCCTTCAAAGGGCGTGAGATGAATGGGATTGATGTCTTCGACTTGTTAGTTTATGACTATTTTAGCTAGGACGTTTTTCGGGGTCAAAATATGTCACAGTCAAGCTTGGCTGGCAGTAAATAGAGGGACGGGGGGAGTATTAATCTGCCGTTTATTCTAGAAGAGGAAAAAGAAAAGAAAAAAGAGAAAGGAAAAAAGGAGGGGAAGAGAAAATATAATAACAGTGTAGAGATGTGGAGGATTTTTTAGCTGAATAAAAGTTTAGGCATAAAGAGAGAGGGTGGTATCATATCTATTAGTTTAAATATTAAAAACTGGGTGTATCAATTTATTTCTATTTATTTGATTACTCTATTTGTGTCTCATTAATTAATTAATAAATTTTTAGTATGTATAAAAGACAGAAGAGACCATCCCCCACTAGATTGCTAAGTCGATTTTGTAGTCTGTTTTGAGCAGATCCGGCAGCAGTACTCCATCTTAGGACGTATCTGACTCTTATATAGATAGAGAATTGAATCAAGTGCCAAGTAGTTTAATTTTCTATTTCTTTCTTCAAGTATCGATTTTCATGGGCTTCCACATACTGCAGTGAAACATAATCTTCTAGGTATACCAGATTATGAGATCGTCAGGAGAATAGAATTCATATATTTCAAACACAATACAATCGTCTTTTCTATTATTCTTATATTACACAATACTATTTTCTTTCTTTCTTTTTTTTACATACTACTTTATGCATAATAACAATTTTTTTATTCCATAATAACATAAACACATAATAAATATTTTTCACGACCAACACCGGTTAAATTTAACGTTTTATTTTTCCTTTTTACAGAGTTACAAAACATTATTTTTTAATATGTGAGTTACAACGAACATAACAGAATATGATTCGATGGTTACCTGTTTTTGCATCCGCCTAACAGAAGCAATTCACGAAAATTGTTGCTCATTATTATTATTATGACTTGCATTAACAACGATTCCGATATGAAGACATTGCTGCCGGATGCTTAGTGTGTCAATGAATTCTTTCTTTAAATACATTCCATACTTGAAAATAGCGGCACTAATCACTGGAGACCTTCCTTCTTGCAGTACCACTTCCTTTTGCAGGGGTACTGGTTTATTGTCTATCGCTGGAGACATTCTAATTGATCACAAATTGCTAACGGAACCAAACAGGACCTTTTGGGGTAAAATTGACTTTTATCGGTCCCTTAGATTACAAATTGTCTTTTAACAGTTCTGTATATGCACCATTTTAATCTTTTTGCCCTGTTTTTTGTATTGCCACTCAGACTTAAGGTTAGTATTGCAATATAAAGAAACACAGGCATTACCATCTTCCTTCGAAGAATGGATGGTTTTATTGCCTATAACCTGATGCGCTCTCATTCGTGAAGGAGTGTCAACAGGACTGACCAGAATATTCTGGGGTGAAATTCATTTTTATTCTCTTAAGCTATAAATTGACTTTTAATGGTTTTGTTACAACAACTGGGCATGCACTGTTTCCGTCTATATTTTTGTATTCCGTGCCGAACTTAGTATTAATAAAGGGCATGTATTTTCTAGCATTCATATCAAATATTACCTTCCTTCCAGTGTTTGTGCATAGACACAATTACTTAACCCACTCACTTCCAAAATTTCTCGCATCTACATAAATACATCGTTGAGAGGATGTTCTTTTGTAGTCATGAAATAATACTAACGGACATTACAATTAATATAGCTAAGCATGAGTGCCTGGGCCACGTTAGTTTGTAATAATCTTTTCCCTACCAACTTACTTGAATAAAAACAGAATATATATTTTATAGCTAATGAGAATCTTAAAGGGTCATAAATATCAAGATGTAAATTGTACTTGTATAGGAACTCGACACATACAAACCCTATAAGATAAATATATAAAAACAAACAACTTCTCTGATATGTTTGGGATGATAGCAGTAGCTTTCTTGGGTTATTTGTTGCAATAGTCAAATACTACAAGGTAAAAAAACGCTCGTATAGATTCCCCCACCTCCTATAAGCCAGCTGAGGAGGGTGGGGGGCTGAAATACTTTAATAACTTAATAACGGCTTATTAACAAGCATGATTTGTGAAACACTAGCCAGAAAGATATAAAATCAATAAATCTGTGAACCGTAAAACAAGTGTTGTTGTCTTCTTAATAAGATTATTGTTGCAGGTCCATGCACGTGTGTTCCTAATAAAAAATTGTGGCCTATAAAAGAGCTTAGAGTTTATGCACTGATTTAATACTGACTCAGTTAAATATTTATGAGAATGCACAGTTGAATGAGGATGACGCAACTACGTATCCGATGACCCATCTGTCTCCATGAAACGAGATGGTATCGGACTTTGCACTTAGTTATCCATATTATGTAACATTGGGACCAAAATAAAAATTGCCCCGGTCTAGAAGGATTTATAGTTCCTTGACCAAAGACAGAACAGATACTACACTTTGATTCTAACCCAATGGCAGACAGATAGTTTATCCTAAATGTCTGTAGTGAATAAGTTTATTCATTTTTGAACTGCTTTGTAAAATAAACGCATTTTTTTACTGAGTATTTCCACAAATATTCCGATAAAAAGGAAAGAAATCGAAATCTTTGAAATTGCAAAGTTGTAAAATTTGATATTCACTTCATCGATTTAGCTGCACACGTGTTAAGAGTAAATTATCCTCTGCACACATGGCAACCAACGTTGTATCGACAGGCGCGTCAGAAAGAAAGAAAAAGGGAAACAGTTTATTGACAGTTTGTTGGTGTACATTCACATCGCTGACAAGACACTAAAAGCATGTTACAGACATATACATACATAAAGTGAGAATTGCAGAAATGTCATAGAAAAATAAATCCTAATTTTTTTTTTACTTTTTTTCACCCTAACCAAGGCATATTGCCATTTAAACTACTGTGATAAGGACCAGATTTATAGAGGGGGGCAACCTGTGTGGGGAGTTTGGCAGCAAGATCTTTGTTCACATTACAATTTAACTTTCTGCATGTTGGTACGGTCAGGGAAAAGGGAGCAGGGAGGGAGTTCCAATGGCAAGCAAGCGGTTCGAGGCAAGAAGCTATCAGAGTAAAAAATCTTCCAGTATCTAGAAGCCTGCACAGTGAAGAGGTGGGATTTTGCTGTTTTTCAGGTGGGTCGAGGTATTTATGTTGAGAGGGTACAAGTGCAGTAAGTTCTATGGAAGTAATTGTACAAATACAGGAATGGAAAACTCGGGTGATGCAACATGGGCTGGAGCTTAGTAGACAGTGTGGGACCTGTCCAAGAGGGAGTTAGGGTTAGGGTTAGGGTTAGGGTTAGTGCACTCGTCCAGATGTGGCCACAATACGCCATGCACAGGCTTTATAGGGATATAGGATACTGACAGATGTGAGAAGTTTTCTAGCCTGATAGACAGAGACTACTTTCTTTGCGGCATGCTTATCAGTATCTTCTATATTGTTGTTCCACTTCATGTTGCCTGAGAATGCCAAGTTAAGGAGTTTAATAAAGTTTAAATAAGTGCAACAAAGTCCCATAACAATATCGAATACACATGTTATTCAATGTTAAGATTCTTCTTCTTCTTCTTCTTCTTCTTCTTCTTCTTCTTCTTCCAATTTATTTTTGAACAGGCCTTTGATTAGGCCTCTATAAGAGGGTTGGGTCTCTCTGTCAGTCTTGATCAAAGTCTTCCACTCCAGGCTCGGCGGTCGCGAGAATCTAAGTTTGTAATCCCCAGGGCTGCACGGTCACGTTTACACAGCTCATCTCAAGTAAGCCTCGGTCTTCCAGCCTGCCGACTTGATGCGATGGACATGTTTCTGACCCGGGAGATTCAAAATGAAAACGTGTATTGCACAGTGTAAATAACGTACATGTCCCCATGCATATGGCCTTTACGCAGAGGGTCGACAGAAAAAAACACGTCCTATCTAGTCAAAGCCAGATGTGATTAAAAGAATAAAATCTTGTTTTGATTCTCACTCACGTGAGGGTGCAGTAGTATTAAATCTCATGACTATAGCTACATCCTGCACTAGAACCAATTATCTCAAAAGGAGATAACTCTGGTCCATACAAAATGATTTTAAAAAATAAATAAATACACATAAAAAGGTGTATTATTTGGATTATTTGGACCACTGTTCTTATCTTGGACGTTATTCTCACAACGTTTCGGTCGATGTAACCTTCCGACCTTCTTCAGGTGCATCTTGTTGAACTTGGGAATCTTTATGCCGAACTCGGGAATCTGTATGGAATTTCGAATGGAACCATTCCCAAGTTCGGCATAAAAATTCCCAAGTTCGACAAGATGCACCTGAAGAAGGTCGGAAGGTTACATCGGCCGAAACGTTGTGAGAATATCATTTAAGATGAGAACAGTAGTCCGAATAATCTAAATAATACAAATTATCGATACTCATTAAAAAAATTCTGAAACACATAATAAGCCATCTTGACTCTTGAATGTAAACATTTGAGCATGCTTTTATGGGGATTTTCCCAATTGGGTATAAAGTTTTAGAAATGTATGGGATAAAAATAAATGTGACAATGGCAAGAGAGAAAAAACACAAACGGCGTTTAAATTGCAACACTTTATACATGATATGCAGGAGAGAAAAGAAGGAAAGAAAGAGAGAAAGATAAGAAGATGCTGTCTTGTAAATAATCGTTATTGCAGGACTTATCTTGAGATGTGAGTTTTTTGTCCAAATAACAGTTCTGGAGTTGTGTAACAGTATATTTAGGTAAGAAGAAAGTGTTGATTTTCTTGTTGCTGCTTCTGCCCGGCAAAATTTCCATGCATATTAAACATGTGTTATAGTAGTTAGAACGATGTTTAACCCTGTCTTGCTACTATGAATGCCAGGACAATAGAGGTAAAATTTTCAAACTCATGTGGGCTCTTCAACCAGGCTGATTTAGTTAGGTGGCCTGTGATTGGTTCTTTCTCGACGAACCACAGACCTTGTTACAAATGAAGCCTGTTCAAAAGGAGGTGACTCTAAATGTATTGTAATCATTTTTATACTTGGTTGAAATCGAACAAGCAGATGATATCCATTTGGTTTAGATTTCATTTGAGCGGATCAAAACAACTTTTGATACAAATTAAAATTCAAAGTGATATAAAAGAATATAATGCATCTCATAAAATATTTGCTTTTCTTTTTAAAAATTTGATTTTATAATTTTTTAAATTTTTTGTTATGATGTTCAAAGTACGTGATTCATATAGTAAACATGTTAATGGAGTGCCGGATTATTGTATGCAGGTAACTTATAGGCAACAAAGCCGGCTATGCTAATTACTGTATTAGCTGAATATATCATATACCAAAAAGCACGTAAATTAATCAAGTAGTTTTTATTTTATTAAAGAAAAGAAAATTTTACCGATTAACGAATAACGTGGGAATACAGCCACCATTACGCCAGTTAGGGTTATGTCCCTTGAATAAGCCGTAATGACGGCCGCATTTCCACGTTATTCGTTAATCGGTAAATTTTAATTTTCTTTTATAAAATAAAAACTACTTGATAAAGTTACGTGATTTTTGGTATAAGATATATTCAGCCCGTGACATGTACGTACATCAAACAGATATTCCTCAGGTTTTTTTTTTTTGGTTTGTTTTTCGAATGTCTCCCTTAATCTGGATAAGCACCATTCCATTTTTGGAGTTTGCTTTGTGAGTTTAACGTAAAATGATAACATTATTCAATTTCAACGTTATATTTTGAAGATTTCATATATATTTTATATTTTTCCCAACATTATCAGTAAAATTAAATTTTTATCTATAAACTAAAATCTACGGCAGCACTTTTATCCCCCGCCCAGGCCGCCCAACGCCTCCCCCCCCCCCCGGCGCCAGCATTTTGGTTCACGTGACTCAATCGTAGTCACTTATAAACAGAATATTCTTCGTTATTAACACTTAGCATATCCCCCCCCCCATACATTTTTTTTGTTTATTAATTATTTACCTTACGAAATAGAATGAAGATTGATGGCTGGGCGGCGGTGGGCAAAAATCCATCAATCTTCATTCTATTTCATAAGGTAAATAATTAATATACAAACAAAATGTATTGGGAGTGGGATACATGCTAATTGTTAATACGGAAGACTATTCTGTTCATAAGTGACTACGATTGAGTCACGTGAGCCAAAATGCTGGCGCCTGGGGCTGGGCGGCGGTGGACGGCCTGGGCGGCGGTGGGCGGCCTGGGCGGGAGGTAAAAGTGCCATCCTATTCCTCATTTTTTTTTTTCGAATGTCTTCCTTAATTTGGATCAGCACCATATTTCTTTCTATCAAAAAATGCATATGATAATGCGATTATATTGCTATCAAATCAGTCTCGTACTGAATTATCCTCATGTTCAATTTCTTATGAGGAGATGTAATTTTTAATTAGGTAATATAAGGGAGTTAACTCTTGCTAATATAAGGGAGTTAACTCTTGCTAATATAAGGGATATAACTCTTGCTAATATAAGGGAGAATGGAGGTAACTCTTGCTAATATAAGGGAAGTAACTTACTTATTGAAGTAGATTAATGAATGAAATTATCCTAATAAAGGGGAGGGGTGTATATATTTTTTTGGGGGGGGGAGGGGGGCTAATTTTTAGGCAGTTTATATAATTTTTTTTCTAAAATAATTCACGTATTTAAAAAATAAAAATAATGTTACAGTTCATTTACTTATTTTTTTTGGTACTTTTATTAAAATTACTAACGTAAACTGCAGAAGTACTCGTATTTATGTTAAGAATATTTTTAATTAGCACGTTCATTTAATTTTTTTTCATAACATTGTTTCATTGTTCATTATTTTAGCATCCTAAATTCTCTTTTCATTTTATGCTTATTTTTTTAGCGAAACCTAGTGATCCCTACCCCCCCTGCATTTGCGATCCTGTTTCCATAAGCGCCGATATTTATACATATACAAAATTACAAGACATTAATTATGCATTTGAAATGTTCAGTTACAAGTTCATAAGTGTGTATACGCGTGCGACGATGTAGGCTTGTCTGATGCTGTACGTTAGAATGCGTAAGTGTATGAATGTGTGCGTCACCTTTTGTCAGAGTGCGTAAATATACGACTGTGTGCATGTGTGTATGTGTGTGCGCATAAGTTGAGAAGCATCTTGAGTTTGTGCACGCAATAGGGATTTTAATTGCAGAGATGCAGTGGACGTAGGTGAAAGCATCTCACGTGACATACATTTTTGTTTGTTTTGTTAAATTATGTCTGTGGGAGCCGGCTTTTGAAAGAAAAATCTCAATCTTTTTTTAAGCTGGAATTTTTGGGCGTGGCTTGTGTTTTTTCACCCACGTCATCGGTCAGTTAATATTATAGGATTAGGGTACATGTCAATTCTATAAATCCACCAAAAATAACATTTCCCTTGGTGCTTCTGCTGTTTAGCCCCGACATGTTAGGCCTCTCTTAAAAAGAAAAATAGCTAAAGAAATGTATAAACTTTGTTATGTACTTTACATGGTAGCTTAAAAGGAGACTATACGCCCAAAATTACGCAAATTCATCCAGTATTTATAAAATAAAAAAATAAAAAAACGATTTTATCTTTCGGTAGCCATTTTTGTTAAACCAGTAAACAAAATTTGAGTTATCTCCCTTTTCTATATAATATAGTGAAAATGTCTAACGAAACATAAGATCGTGTTCTTTTTTCTTTTTCTTATAATTTAATAAATACTGAATGAAATTGCGTCATCTTTTTCTGCACAATCTTATTTTCAGCTAACACATAAGTACATAACAAAGTTTATACATTTATTTAAATATTTTAATGTCGGCTAAATAGCAGAAGTGTAGCAGCAAGCTACAAGCTGGTGCACAGCCGCCATATTGTTTGAATATCAATGACTTCTTAGCTGCCCGCTGATTGGTTCAAGCAATCTACTTCCTCCTTGGCTTGACCAATCAGTGGCCTTCTCTTAGGCGAATCTCGGACAGCTAGCATAATTATATAAACACTTGAGCACAATACAATCTCTCTTTACTTCTTTGGCACTGGCACAAGGGTGTTAGTTTGTAATATCCGGATTATCAAGAATCAATTTGATATATTTCGAGAGATTTTTTTTTTTTCTTTTTTCTTATTCCTCTCCTTGTAAAAAATAAATAAAAGAAAACAACATACATCTTCCCGGGCTTTTGGCCCTGTGTTCAGCTTCGGCAAGAAGACAAGGATCCAAAATGGCTACTGCCTTATACACGTGGAATTAATATAACATACACACATACTTACATACACACATGGACGCGTCCTGACATCGTAGCCGGTGTACAAACATTCTATATTATGAACTATTATCTCTCATGGGGAATTATAGTAATGGACTTTCTTTACTTTTGTCTTCGTTCATACTTATGGACATACTAACCTCTTTACGAAGACGACCCAATAAAGTTGTTATTAAAGCACCTTTCCCTTTTTATAGTAAACAAAGCAGCCATTTAAACTTTTTGTTCATATTTAAAAAAATGAATTATTCGTGACTATTCGAAATTTTACATGAATTTAGAATCATTTAAACTGTTGAATAAAAAGTTATTTAAAGTGACTTTAAAATTCTTTGCAAATCCTCTTGGATTAAAAGATGTAAAGTTTTGTAAACTATTTACATTCAATCATTTTATAAACAGATTAAAACAACATTACCTTAAAAACAAATAGTTATAGTTTTATAACAATTTGGTTAAATTAATAATTTTATAACATAAAACGGTTTAATTTATATGTATATGTTTGTGCGTGTGCGTGTGCGTGTGCGTGTGTGTGTGTGTGTGTGTGTGTGTGATAATATAAAAAAAAACGATTATTTCATAGAGTTCAGATCGAGTCTTATGGGAATCAAATTCCAGAGCAAAGTGAAGCTCAATATTAAACGTTTTAAATAGTTATTTCAAAATTTGTAATAGAGCTATGAATACATACATTGACATATCAAAGTTGTATCATACTGTGATTTAATTACAGTTTCGAAGCAAAGAAAAGCTAACATGTGTTTCTAGGAGAATTCGAAACATACTTTAACAAATGCAGGCAGTAAACAAAAACTCCCGTCATCAGAGAATTGTTATCAAATGAAAACCGTACATCATCAAAGCGAAACTTCATGCAAAAAGTCTTCAAATTTCCATGAAAACAACACCAAAAAACAATAGTGAAATGGAAATTGACACACTTCAAAAGTATTCAAATCACAGAAAACTTAGATTCGAATGTTCAGAAAAATTGTTTGCACATCGAAACGGCTCACTGGGTAGACTCTTAAAAGTCAATATAAGACTCAGGATAAGTGAGAAAATATATAAAAAATAAACTCTTACAATTTCAACAACCGATACTTTCTTCCATTCGGCAGAGTTTTCAACTCCATAAATTCATATATATATATATATATATATATATATATATATATATATATATATATATTAATATTTAGATATTTCACTTAGAAGATAGTATATTCAGTAAAGACCGGGATTAGTCCAATAAAAAAAATAAGCTCGATGATACTCGATTACAAGGTAAAGAGCATTTATATGTGTTTTTTTGAAGGTTTACCGAAACGTTTCATTCAAGAAATAATTCATCACAACAAAAGACTTTTTCCTTTCATAGTTTATTTATTTTTCAGATTTTTTAAAGTTAAAGAATTTTTTCCATACACGTGTTTCTCTACTCAAGCAGGTTCTTGATATATATATATATATATATATATATATATATATATATATATATATATATATATATATTAGTACTTCATGTATCCACATAAAATATTATAAGGAGATATAATTTTTATGTGTCAGTTTTCAGTATTTACTTCAACAGTGCTCGATACGTAAGTAGAGCTAGGTAGTAAGCAATGAAAATATATATGGCAATCAAGCTACACAGAGGCTCCCGTGTTTCATCCTCGGGGGGAATCGTCAGGCTAAATGCTTATTACATATATATATATATATTAGTGATGGGATGATTCAAATATTTTTCCGATTCCGATACAATTACTGATTCTGTTCTAAATTTCCGATTCCGATGTAATTACTGATTCCGATTCTAAATCGCCTAATAAAGTAGAATTTCATTAGGGAGGGGGGGGTGGAGAGTCCTTATCTACTTTTAAATGTAGATATGTGTTTTTAATTTGACAAACTTCTTAATTTTTTTCCTTTATTGTATTATATCCAAGATTTTGATAAACTCATTGTGAGATTTCCATCTGTATTTTTCACTTACGCTATTTTTTCCAATTTTTTCCGATTTTGGTTCCGATTAATCGTCCCAACACTAATATATATCTATTTGCCTTTCTGGTACCTAAAGTACTAAAGCTTTTTTTTTTTTTTATGCAACTTTAATTCCTATATAATTTTATTTCTAGCTACCATATCGCAGAATGGTTCTTGCGTGTAGTGTTTAGATAGCATTTTATTATTATTATTATTATTATTATTATTATTATTATTATTACTATTATTATTACTATTGTTATAAAGAATTTTATTTGATATGCAAATTACCATATCGCACGGTAGTCTTAAGGGTAGTATATTATTATTATTATTATTATTATTATTATTATTATTATTATTATTATTATTATTATTATTATTTATTTATTTATTTATTTATTTATTTATTTATTTATTTATTTATTTATTTATACATAAGTAACATTTTAAGCTGAATTATTTCGACACTTGATTGGGGAAATGGTAGTTTGATCTGTACCATTGGAGAGCCATGCATATAACTGTCCTGTTTTTAAATCTCCGAAACAGTTTCATGGTAAACAGCTGATGATCCCCGTGTTAATATTAGATGCTTACGTTAAGGTCTCCTGTTTTTGTTTCACTGTTAGATACTTAATCCCCCTTTTTATTTTATTTACATACTATTATATATTTTATTTTTTTATGAATTTTCCAACGAATGTTAAGTCTGCACTATTTTGGATTTAGTTAGTTTCTGTGGGAATTTAAACTGCATTTTCCTTCTTTTTTTTGTCTTTTTGTTTAAAATAACTCAAAGCTTCTTTAGACTATATATATATATATATATATATATATATATATATATATATATATATGAAGCAATCCAACAAAAGATATAAGCGTCAACTAATATCTTATAATTAGTGAAACATCCGGATAAAAACTGAAGCTCAATATACTGGATAGAGCATTAATATTATAATATAGAATGAAGTAATAAAATAAAGTGTCAATCAAATTTTATTAGAATTCAAGGTTCAAGCAAAGTATCTTAAAGTCCTTAGCTCATGAGTTTTCAAAGATAATTCTTCACTTCAGAGGACCATTACCGCAGTTATACCACTACAGGTAATAAAATTAAACTTTGAAAATATATAAAAATATATACACAAATACATAAAAATACATAACATCAAATATATCAACCCAAAAACATACTTATTTGTTAAATCTATACAATCCATCCAGGTCATACATTTTATAAAACATAATCAGGAAAGACATCCAGAGGGTTGACTGAAGATTAATCCAGGTGATGTGTACCAGTCCAGATACGAGAAATTGAAAGAACTGACAAAGTTATCCAGTCACGAGATGCGTCAGCAATCGATGAAGTAAAAAGTATCCAATGTTTATGTTAATTATTACAACGATAAATAAATCAAATCAAATAATATAGAAAGTTCAATAAACTCACTTAAAATTCCAAAGTCTTGATCTGGGCAACCCAAATCAAATCAAAGTTCGTTGGTTAATTGGAGAATCCGTTAAATCCGAATTGAACAAAAATAAGATTGAATTGAGTCAGCAACCTCGGTCATAGCTTCCACCGGAGCGAAAAAATAATTAAACTTCGCTCTCCCGCTATTCAACCAAATATGACAAATCTTCTCCGATATATATATATATATATATATATATATATATATATATATATATATATATATATATATATATAAAAATGAAAGTGAAAAGGTAGGTATAGCTAGTCAAAAATAAAAACAAAATCAATAAATAAACAAATAAATAAATACAATTCCAATTAATATTTTTTCATACAAGCATTTTAATTAAACATCAAGATTTTATTTTTATTTCAAAGAAAAATGAAATATAAGTGAAGCGAGGTATAAATGTCCGATTTGATGAATTGAAGGCGAGTGGATATCTAAAGACACCATAGAAAGAGTTTTTGTAGAGAGTGACACTACTGCTGACTCCATGTTAGAAACAGTTAAATGAAATGTCCATCTGATGCGAAGAAGAAAGAGTAGACAACGATATTGTTATCTATTGACGAGACTCTGACTGTAGTACGGGATGCGTAAACTTTACTGGATCCAAATAGATAATCTGATGGAGATGTTGATTTTCTGACATCGACAGGAAAAAGCTCTGGCTATGGGACCACCATTGTCCCACCATTGTCCCAAGTACTTTTCTGTCGTGTTGACTATGTACCACCGAGATTTCATTATCTCTTGTTTCGGATGTGGCATTCAGCATCCTTAATTGGCATCGTGTTTGCTTTGCACTCTGACCTGCTTCAATTGTTTTTTGTAGGTCTAAATTAGCTTCTCTCAATAATCTTTCTCTTAGTCTCATGTTTCTGATTCCACATATCAGAATATCTCTGGCGAAACTGTCTGTACCGTTGTAAGGAGATGATGATAAGAGGATGAGTTGATGGGATGAAAGGGGTTATCCTTTTATCTTCTCGTAAAGAAACGGAACAACGAAAAGTATTTCTGTAACTATAACAAAAAGGGGTTTTATTAACTCAAGGTTACCTATACCGTTTGGTATAGGTAGAAGAGAGTGGGACAGTGTCCATCTGAGGAGGAGGAAGAATATAAGAGTTCTTAGGGCCACCCGTGGATTTCTTCAGGTGAAGATTGTAGTAGTCGTCAAGTGGCAACGGCGGCAGGAGAGAGAGCGTTACCTCGTTCCTCGCTGGTGCTCTCTGCGGGGTGTCCAAGCTGGTGCCAGGAGGTCGTCTGATCTTTTTCCTCGAACCCTAAGGGAACATAAGTAGTCCCTTAGGGAACTAATGATATTACTGCGCCCTGTGATTTGATTGGACAAGCAAGCTCACAGGGACAGTGATTACGCATTCAAAAGTAGTCTCTATTGGTGACTGCTACACCGTCACCGAATTCACACTGTTGTGCCTTGTGGCATAAACGTACAATGTACCCATCGAATATTTGATGTCCTGCTTGTCCACATGTAAAGAATTTGTGTCTCAGGAAAGTTATGTTTTTCTGGGTTCACAATATGCATCAAATTTTTCGATTACTGTTTGAAGGTTCATTTCTTCGTCGGGTGAATCGAAATCCAGAGTAGAGTGGATGTCATGGCCTTTGGAACCGATACATGTTAAAAACATTGAAGTTTTTACTTTGTCTGGCTTCATGTCACTTCTGTTGCTCTCAAAAAGAGATTGGATTCTTTTTTCCACTTTTTTCACGCTGCAGCTAGATTTTCTTGATTAAAATGTAGGAATTTTGGATACGGTAGATTTTCCATTTCGTCTTCGAAGTATGATTTCAAATTTGATCTTTTTGTTTCTGTAGAATGGGTTCTTTTAATATTATGACACCATGTTGTTGTTATATGTGGCTACTATTTCCTCCCTTCAACCCACCATGTCAACCCTATATGTCCACGTACTTGCATGACATTTTTCTTTATATTATCATCCTGAAGAAGTCTTACAAATAAAGACGAAAGGTTGATGAACACATAAAAACTTCCTTTTTGGTTTTTCCTTTTTCATTTCCCATTATGTCGGATTACCTTCATCCTTCTTTTTCCCATATATATATATATATATATATATATATATATATATATATATATATATATATATATATATATATATAGTCTCGGAAGTTTCTCAACCATTAAAACTATAAAAAAAACAACAAAAAAAACAAACAAACAAAAAAAACTTATAGTCTCAAGTCTTCCAGTGGAAAATCACTCATGTAAGTCAATTTATTTTTTACAGTTATTATATTAGTTAGTTTCTAACACTATTTTAAGGGATCATCAGTTGTTTACCATGAAAAACTGGTTATATATATATATATATATAGAGAGAGAGAGAGAGGGGAGTATTAGAAGGCTATCACAATGCAAAAGATGGAAATATGTCGGCGTTGAGAGTAATTAAAATATAAAAAAAACAATCAGTTATAGTTTTATTCCATTTGCTGCGGATATTAATATTTACTGCGTTATAGGCAATATTGGCTTTCCACACGTGTTTTTGAGATTTGAAACACCCATCATTTGACAAAGAGGTCTTCCTCAAAATAGATTATGGAACACGGTCACACACATTACATCACAGTGTTGAAGACTTGCCTAATCAAGTAAGATTTGCTATATAGAAAACAAAATTATAAAATTTTTTGTAAAAAAAAATCACTTGTTTTTGTCTTACTTCTCAACACCGACATATTTCCATTTCTTGCATTGTGATAGCCTTCTAATACTCCTCTATATACGTATTACACACAATGCTTCAAGCAAACTACCTCTCCTTATTATATATATATATATATATATATATATATATATATATGATAATTTTATTTACACAGACATGTACAAAATCTGTGACACTGGCATGTTGATGTTATCGATCAACAGTTACTATAAACTGAGATCTCATCAGGCAGAGTTAGATGAGATCTCAGTTTGTAGTAACTGTTGATCGATAACATCGACATGCCAGTGTCGCAGATTTTGTACATGTCTGTGTAAATAAAATTATCATATATAAAGCTCTATTTTGATATTGAGCACTTTTTATAAACCCGGTTAAAATTCTCTGGATTACCACCCTGTGGATATTTTTCACCTGGATTATTACCATTATTATATATATATATATATATATATATATATATATATATATATATATATATATATATATATATATATACATTGAGTATGAACGGAAATAGTGAGTACTTAGTATGAAAGATCAAGAACGTGAGAGAGGCTGAAAAAATGTGTCAACAATACGAAATACTTTATTAGACTCTTGACTATACAAACGTGTCTCCTCGGGTAGATTTCCTTATTGTCTCTGTATCAAGGGAGATAATAGGCGACGTTAGTTGGTCTTGTCTATAGTGATGCTTAACATGAACACCAAGTACTGGCCAATGTATACGTGGAATAATTTGAGGAAACAGCATCAGGCTCCACATCACTAAAGTCATCAATGTGGTTGCGATATATGAATGGCACGTTCATATTTTGGTCTCGGAGGGCATTGGATAAGAAAAATTATATTCTGAATAGAAGTGATCTCTGAGTGTACCTTCTACTCTTTTGAGGCAACAGAAATCGGATATTTTCTCCAAAGAGTGCAACAAGCAGCCGATCATTGTTTGAATGGGTTTAATGTTGTGATGTAGTGAAGCTAAGATGCAAAATGAATTGCCTGCTGCCTACACTGGCAATGGCTGTCCTCTTCCGGCTAAATGTCATAATCTTGTGTGTTTTGTCTGCGGTGAAAGTGGGAACATTTGTATGCAAACAAATAGTCGAGGTAGGCGAGCTGTTCCCCTCTACATCTGGGGTAAGTTGTATAGCAGCTGTGTCAGGAGCGTCATGTTATATGGTAGCTAATGCTGGCCCCTCAGCCCCCCCCCCCAGTTTTGACTCACCTGAACGCAGTGCATTGACACAATTAGATGGATCCACAATGTAAAAATATGACCAAACCCAACACATTAGGTCAGACGATTTTCTGAAAGCACTACATTTGCCCAGCATAAAGGTTATCCTAAGCGAAAATCGGTTGCGTCGTTACGGCCATGCGAAGTGTTCATCCTCTTGGATAAACTGTTGTTTAAGCATGGAGGTTTTCATTTGCAGGAAGTTTGACTGGCCAAGAGAGACTTTGAAGCAAATTATTGGACATGACCGTACATAGTGGAATTTAGAGATAGTTGACCAGCTGAAACTTGAGGACTGGAGAGTGAGCTTGCGAAATATCAAAAAACGTCTAACCACTGGACAAGGAAAGAGTGACATTAAATGAATTGAGAGAGAGAAAGAGAGAGTAAGATTGGCGATTAATGTGTGTCACCAGCAATGCAAACGAGTTATGTCATTGGCTTTGCAGATTGACCGTTTCACCGGCCAATCACTGACAACTGTACATATCTATTTGTAAATCAATACTATTGTTCCATCTTACGTAGTTAGATACCGTATCATTTATCTCTCTTAGTCGGCCCTTGTTTCTAAGGGGATTCCCTCAAACTCGTCACCGGCGAATTTCTCTCCGTGACGTATGGTTGCTGTTCACTTCCTACCGCATGGAGCGATTTTCTATCTCTCAAAATATTCTGACATCTTGAGTCGATAAGAAATATTGCCTTTCTTCTCTCCAAGAATAGAATCAAATATTATATCTCATATTATTATTTTAGTGTTGTTTCCATTATCTAACGAACTTTGTTTACCTTTTCACCAGGTGTGAGTCTCCATTTAACCTCTCAGAACTCGGTAATCACTTAGCATAAAAAATAATAATAATTTGTATTTTTTCCCTTCTAGCATTATTTTTTATGTTCAAAACATCTTTATTTTGCAATTAAGCTTACAGCCCTCTTTAGTTTTTAGTAGAATCCTTTTCTCTGCTATGTCTTCATTTTATATTTACGTGTTTCTGAAAGAATGTTTTCATCCCTTTTATCGACGTTCAATAGACCTGTGTCTAAAATATACCATGGCTCAGTGTTTTGATTGTCGATAGGAGTTTATCTGACTGTCGAGATTTGCACACGTTTTCATGAAACGTACATGCACTCCAGAGGCAGTACAACTATGTTGAAAATGAATGACGTCATAAAGGACGAACTGTAATTTTATGACATCATCCATCTCAATTTGTGACATCATCCAGTGTGCATGGTGACAAGATACAAAGAAGCAAGATTACAAGCTAGCAAAATCTGCAGTAAAAATGCCTGAGCGGCCCCGTCAGCATTCTCCGGGAGGGGCGCTTCAAGCGATTAACAAAAAACTAACAAAGTTTGTTAGATCATGAAATTAACACTAAAATAATAATATGAGCACTATTTAATTCTAATTGCGGACCGAAGTCACACTTGAAAACCTGGTCATCACCCCATGCCAGACCAGGGTTATTATAAAAAACTTTGACACCTCCAAAGCATGTGGGCCTGATCTTTTACCAATAATAGTAATAAAGAAATGCTCTGCAGAACTGGCCCCTGTCCTCTCCAAACTCTACAACAAATGCCTTGCCAAATCTTGTTTCCCAAATAGCTGGAAAATTGCCTCTGTGGTACCAGTCTTCAAGAATTCTGGAGATAGAACTGACCCTCAAAATTATCGCCCCATCAGTCTACTCCCGCTCTTTGCTAAAATCTTTGAATCTTCAATCAATCTAGCGATAGTCCGACACTTAGTTAATGCTAAACTTCTTTCTGATCGCCAGTATAGATTTAGACAAGCACGATCTACTGTGGATATCTTAACGGTCATCTCTGAACTCATATAGCATACACTGGACAAGACAGGTGAAGCTAGGGCAGTAGCACTTGATATATCCAAGGCCTTTGACAAGGTATGGCATAAAGGGCTTCTCCTAAAAATTCACTCATATGGTATTACTGGACAAATATTTAATATCATTAGATCCTTCCTAACCAAAAGAAAGATCTAGGTTGTCCTCGATGGCCGTTCATCTAAGCAACATGATATAAATGCTGGTGTACCCCAGGCATCCATCCTTGGACCTTTATTGTTCCTGATTTTCATAAACGAGTTCCCTGATGGCATCTAGTCTGAGATAAGTATATTTGCTGACGACACCATGCTTTACTCTCGTCATGTGGGCAAAATGGACGCGAACATATCCGAGGCAATGGCCGAATCCTTAGAAAATGACCTCCAGGCTGTAGTGGATTGGGGTCATAAATGGTTTGTAACTTTTAATGCCACAAAGACAAAGCTCCTTTCCTTCAATAACTACAAGAAACCTCTCCAACCACCGATTGTCATGGCAAATAACACCATACCTAAGAGTTCAACATTCAAACTCCTCGGCCTAACCTTCACAGGTAACATGAATTGGAACAAATACATTGAAGACATTGGCAAGGCTGCAGCAAAGAAGGTGGGCTCCCTCTACCGTGCTAGTAAACTCCTCACACCTGACAGTATTCTGTATCTCTACAAAGCCACCATCCACCCATGAATGGAGTATTGTTACCACATCTGGGCTGGTGCATCATCCACTAGGCTCTCCCTCTTAGACAATGGTCCAATAAAGAGTCGCCAACTTAATAGGTCCCTCACTATCCACCAAGTTCCAGCCCCTGTCCCATCGCCGCAATGTTGCATCCCTGTGCTTGTTTTACAAATACTTCAATAGATTGTGCTCCAATGAACTTACTACTCTGGTGCCCCCTCGACGTAAATACACTAGACCAACCCGACAATCAGCTAAATATCATTCATTCACTGTGGAGGTCTCCAGATGCCGGAGAGACTTCTACTTCAATAGGTTCTTTCCTCGTACTGCCAGCCTCTAGAACTCCCTTCCATGCTCCCTATTTCCCTGACTGTACCGACATGCTGAGGTTAAAACTTGTCGCGGTTCAACAACACCGCGATGTTTGTTTATTATTGGAAAACACGCCATCTTGGAGAAACTACCAGCAGCAGCAGTCGCTGTTTGTTTTTGCCTTGAATATTTCAATAATATCAGCAGCAGCAGTGTTTTGTTTTAACCCCTTGCATGGAAAGATACCAGCTGCTGCTGGTGTTTCGATCTTTGCTAAGGTGTTATTACTTTGTGTCTGGAGGAATGGAAAAACACCGAGTTAATCGCCATTTTTGTCAACATGACTAAGCAGAAATTCAGCAAGCGAATATTTTCGTTAATATTTCTTCATGGAATACACCAGCGTCTCGCCAACATGGCCGAACACCTCCCTAATACATTGGAGGTACATGTCAACCTTCTTATACGGCGAGAGATTTCTTCGAGATTTATTTCTCGAAATTTAATCTTTCTCTCAGGACCATCAAAGGTATCGATGCACAAACCATATGAAGCCTGTAACTTTTTACCCCGAAAAGCTGATTCTGATTCACCCCAGAATTCCCCGCAGCGAACTCCTGTTTACGCAGTCGCAGTTCCTGTACTCCGCAGTCCGAACTCCTGTTCCCACAGTCTGAGTTCCTGCGCACACCGCAGTCCGAACTCATCTTCCCACAGTCTGAGTTCCTGCGCACCGCAGTCCGAACTACTGTCTAAGTTCCTGCAAGCTCCTGCTTACATCAGCCAGGACCCTTGAGAGTTCCTGCAGTCCAGTCACTACACCAGCACTCTCCTGATCCAGTTTATTGTTTTTTTTAACGGCCCTTCCCAGGGCTACAAACTACTGCGATATTTATTTGAACAGCCCTTATCAGGGCTAATCCGACAACTACGGCGAATTTCCTTTCTTTTCTTTGCCAGCCAGCAACAGCAAGGTACAGCAAGGTTTTCGCTCTCTCCTGTTACCAGAGACGTCACTCCCGGCTGTCCAGTCTCTCTCCTGTTACCAGAGACGTCACTCCCGGCTGTCCAGTCTCTCTCCTGTTACCAGAGACGTCACTCCCGGCTGTCCAGTCTCTCTCCTGTTACCAGAGACGTCACTCCCGGCTGTCCAGTCTCTCTCCTGTTACCAGAGACGTCACTCCCGGCTGTCCAGTTTCTCTCCTGTTACCAGAGACGTCACTCCCGGCTGTCCAGTCTCTCTTGTCACCCGAGACGTCACTCCCGGCTGTCCGGTCTCTCTCCTAATTCCAGAGACGTCATCACCAAAAGCCATTGTTATTCACCATCTCTTATGGTAAAATAAATACCCATTCTTTTCAACTGTTCACTTGTGTTTGTCATTTCTTCTTTGTCATTTGCCGTTATTTGCCTGTGTCTACCTTTTCTTAGTTGTTTGGCTGATTGTTCGATCAACCTACCCACCAACGGGTCGGTCGGACGGTCAGTCCCGCAACAAACTAATGTAAACAGACATCTCGCTTCACAACTCCCAACTTAGGATGACACCTAAAACCTACACCCTAAGTCTCATAGCCCTTTAGGTCTACAGTGGCGACCTGCCTTGTTTGGGGTGAAATATGTTAAAAAAATTTTTTTTAAGCCTGGAAAGGGGGACCTCTTGAGACTGAACACAGCAAGAAAGTCACTGTCGGACTGATTGTCGAGGACGTATTCCCGACTGGTACGAACGTCTACTCAGTTGTGCCACAGTTTTAGCAGGGATCCAGATGGTTCGGGTCCAAGGTTGTCTAGATAAAACGTCAAAAAGGATTTTTTCCCGCCTCACTCTCTGTTTTTACTCATTCAGGTCACAGTTCGTCTATATAAATGATCTCTTCCTCCCCTTTCTCTGATTTGATGGATGACATCATAATTTTGTGACGTCATCCTCATCTCTGTATTAATGAATGCTGTCATAAAAAGATGCCATTATCACTTTGTTTTGTCATCATTTTGATGATGTCATCAAGTGTGCACAGGGACAAGCAAGCATGCCAGTAAGCAATATATATATATATATATATATATATATATATATATATATATATATATATATATACAGGGTGGGCCAAAATAAGGGTCCTATCTTTAAATTTGAATAACTTGAATTTGAATAACTTCCACAAAATGAAAGTTAAACTCACCAAACTTTATGTGTGTGTAGACTGACCCTTCCGAGATTTTTTGAAATAAACAAAACAAATTTTAGCCGAAAAACACTTCTTAAAACTTACAAAAACTAAAGTATTGTTTTTTACACGGTTTTGAGTTTTTTAAGCAAAAATAATGTTTTCTAAATGAGGGTACGTTCCTTAGGGCTAATACGGCTCATGCTTGCTTCGGAAGGGGTCCTTTACTTATTCTAAAAAAAAAAAAAAAAAAAAAATCAATAAAT
Organism: Sepiola atlantica; assembly: GCA_963556195.1. NCBI lineage: Eukaryota > Metazoa > Mollusca > Cephalopoda > Sepiida > Sepiolidae > Sepiola > Sepiola atlantica. The sequence continues at coordinate 15,351,419 of OY744516.1, read as the reverse complement.
AAAAAAGTTATGAATTTTTAAAAATAGGACCCTTATTTTTGCCCACCCTGTATATATATATATATATATATATATATATATATATATATATATATATGTTTTTTGGAAATGTGAAAAAATAAAAAATAAAAAATAAAAATAATAAAATAAAAACATGGTTATTGGAATATAAAATGAACCTGACTTATATATGTTCTGTTGACAATCATCATGAATCTTTTAAAGAGACTGAAAAATAAAAAAGGCACTGATAATATATATTGTCATAAATAATTTTATATATATATATATATATATATATATATATATATATATATATATATATATATATATATATATATATATATATATATATATATATATATATATATATATATAATTATTTATGACAATATATGTATTAGCATAAAAATAAATACAAATATATATATTAACGAAAAATACGTCCTATAAAGTTAAGGGCGACTAATAATGCAATTTTCTGCATCTTAATCACTTAGGAAGTGAGACAATGGAAATAATAGTGAGCAAAAAAACAACGAACGCTGCAATCACCAATAAAAATAATTACATAAAAATACATTAAATATTTAGGTGATAAAAATCGTACATATTTATAGACAGGGCGTCTTCGTCCGATGGTAAAACGCTGGACTACAGACATTAATATCGAATGTTCGATCATTGTCTTAGTTAGCCATGCTGGTGACGACTGTGAACCAGAAACATGTGTCCATGGATTACTTTTATGTACGTATAAAATAAGTTAATATATATATATATATATATATATATATATATATTAAACCACGTGTGAATGGAATGAGATTATGAACTATCACATCAGAAGCACCCTCTGAAAATATATCTCCAAGGGGCATAACTCTGACCCAACATGTGTACGTGTGGTAACAGTTGTCTAGTACAGTAATATCCAAGCTTTTTTTTTTGCAATTTGGTATCTTAAATTTTACTGTCCCCCCCCCCATCTTATGAAGAGAAATGATATGAAAATGATACGTTGGATGTGTAATGTGAGTCTTTAAAGCAAGCTTAGATCTGATGACTTCAGAGGAAAATTAAATCTGGACAATATATGGACAATATGTCTGCAGAACAGGAGACTATGTTGGTTTGATCACACTGAAAGATTGGATTGTTTGCGTTAGTAGATGTAGATCAGTTTAGGTAGCAGGGTCAGGTGGCATGAGAAGGCCAAGGAAAAGATGGGAGGAAGTGATATTGATTGATTTGAGAGAAAGAAGGATAAATAAAGACCTGGCAAGAAATAGTTTGTAAGTGAATTTTTTATTTCTCTATTCTTTCCATGATTTGTCACTTCTCCAACACATACCAGCAGCATGTAAAACAGACGTTAAACCGAATACGATGATGATGAATCGAGAGAGTTTTACTGCATTTATTCAGCAAGATTTTTGTAACTTTCCAAAAGTTGACTAGCAAGACTGTCGGGTGTGCTGATGTTTTGGATGTGTCCGCAGAAATGTATATATTTCATCTGCTTCTATCTACTTTGGTAAGTGGATGTTTTTTTTTTAACGAGAAAAGAGGCATGGTAAAAGCTTACAGCTAGAATCCCAAAAGAAGGGACCACAAACAATAGAAGACCAGATCCCCCCAAAAGTACCAGTTATACATAATATACTAGCTGTACATACCCGGTGTTGCCCGGGAGTCTTTTACTTTCATTTTTGTTTCACTTTCTTTTTCTTAACTATGCCAGTTTTTTTTACCAATTCTTTTTTAAAATATGATTTTGAAAGTTAAATTAAATTATTACAGAATCCCTTGCTCATCAAATTATTAATTGAACGAAATTGTTGAAAAGCCACAACATAAAGTATCCTTGTGTTTTCCTTCAGAAAGAATTGTGATTGCTTAAAAAATAAAATTGTTTTAGCTAAGGTTGATTTAGCCATGTGATCACCCATATAAAAGGCGAGACTCAGAAGTCTACTTCCTCTTTTTACCTTTTCGGTTTAATTCACAAAGCTACAACATACTTGTCCACTGCTCCAATATGTCCAGACAAGATTTAGTGACATATGGTCAGTCTCCTCACAAAAACAGACCAGTTCTGTGACATGGTCAGTCTCCTCACAAAAACAAACCAGTTATGTGACATATGGTCAGTCTCCTCACTAAAAAACAGACCAGTTCTGTGACATATGGTCGATCTTCTCACTAAAAAAATGACCGGTTCTGTGATATATGGTCAGTCTCCTCCACAAAACGGACTAGTTCTGTGACATATGGTCAGTCTCCTCACAAACACAGGCCCGTTATGTGACATGGTCAGTCTCCTCACAAAAACAGACCAGTTCTGTGACATATGGTCGATCTTCTCACTAAAAAAATGACCGGTTCTGTGATATATGGTCAGTCTCCTCCACAAAACGGACTAGTTCTGTGACATATGGTCAGTCTCCTCCACAAAACGGACTAGTTCTGTGACATATGGTCAGTCTCCTTAACAAAACAGACCAGTTCTGTGACATATTGCCAGCTTCCCATCACCAAAACAGACAAGTTCTCTGACATATATTCAGTCTCCTCATCATAATGAAGATTGATGTGTGCATACTTTTCGTGTATGACCTGTTAATCTGGTTATATTTTTCTAGTTCTTTTTTTCTGTTTTTATGTGTCAGAATACCAAATAAACTGGTGATTTTTAGTGTTAATAAACCACTTTAAGTAGAGCATAATTTAGTTTACTCATAAAAAAATAACAGCATCTAGAAACTGTAGGCCATGCAATGCAATTATTGAAAAACTTATATATATATACTAGACCACCCGTGACCCGTTGGGTCAGTTTGTTATATTAGCTATGGAATTCATGTATGAGCGTGACACTTGTGGCATAAAGAAAATAGTTTTTTTTTACATAACAGAAGCATTTCTATGAAAGTATATTAAAATGAAAAAAGAATATAGATTTCTATGAGTCGTTCTGTTTATTATAATTGTTTTGTTTTTTTAAATTACAGTTACTGAATTATAAGTGGTTGGTTAGGGCGATTTGAGAAAGGAAGGGGGTACAGCCGTGGCCACCGAGAGACAGCAGGCTTTCTCGCGTACGTAACGAAAACAGACGGAGTAGGAGTGGTGAAATCTATGAGAGGGAAAGCGGGAGGTGGTTTCGTTCACCGACCGCTCGTATGGCTGATATTAATAATGAGTGTTGTTTTTTTGTTTGTTTGTTTTTGTTTTTTGAAAGGGAGGTGTTTTTTGAAACTGCGACAGACTTTACGAAGTCTTCCCGTTGAATGTTTTTAGCCGTGAAGAAAACAAAAAAACTATTTGATGAAATTAAATGAAATTGTTTATATTAAAAGACTAAAACAAACATTGCTAAAACTCTCAGTATTATAAGGTCAGGATCAAGGACAATGAAGCAGTCCTGGGAAAAGAGTGGCGCCCTCCCCTACATCTTGGGTTAGTTGATAATGTAAAGAGATCCTCTACTGTAATCGGGCAATTTAGCCTTTTATAAAGTCTGAAATTAGCGACCACCTCACCTAAAATAAGCGAACGCCATTTTTGTTTGACGAATTTGACAATATAACTAAATAAATATTTGAAATAAAAAAAATTAATTTCTCAGATGTTAACCATACAATATCATTGCCCTTGTCTTATTTTTACGTCTCTATTTGGTACTTTGTTACATGGGGACCCGGGCTAACTTTGACCCTGACCCTAACTTTAACCCTAACCCCCAATGACCCTGAACTTTATAGGTAACCCTACCCCCCTCCCTAACCCTAACGACGGGGTCAAAGTTAGCGCGGGTCCCAATCTAACGAAGCACCATCTATTTGTTAGTAAGTTACGCTTGTTTTATTATGAGCACCCCCCCCGGATAAGAGTGAAATATTATGAAAAAATTAATAATTTGCCTTCCAATAACGCGTGTACGATGGACACTCTACTAAAAAGGGTTGATATACCGTAAAAACTGGTAGGCTTCCGATAGTAAACGAAATTATACTTGTTACTTTTTTTTTCGATTAGATTTTTTTTTTTATTTTGCTTTGAATCACGACTTTCCTCACTTTCGTTTTTGTTAAATATTTTTTTTTTTACTTTTTGCGATTTATTTATTTGTTTTTATTGCGTTTTCACTTTTCAATTACGTTTATTCTCTCTCTCTCTCTCTCTCTTTCTTTATCTTCTCCCTCTATCTCTCTCTTACGAACACAAACTTTCTCTTTCTTTCGTACGCGCTCTCTGTGTTTCACTGAAAAAAAAAAAGGAATTCCACAGTGTTTTCTACATCAATTTGTATAATTTACTGTTAATAAAATTATCCGGTGGCTAGAAATATGCACATATCTTACTCACCAAAATTTTGCGTGACGGGATGGAAGTATATATATTTATTATATTACTCGGTTGTCGGGGTAAAAGCTGTCTCTTCAGCAATCACTATCGGTCGCGACTCCCCTCCCCCGTTGTCAGGGGCAAAAGTAAATACTAAATCTTATTAAATGAGAGTGTCAGATCGTGACACAAAATAAGAAACTTAACTTCTCAGATGTTAACTATACAATATCATTGTCATTGTCTTATTTTTTACTATCTCTATTTGGTAGTTTGTTACATTGGGACCTGGGCTAACTTTGGCCCTGACCCTAATTTTAACCCTAACCCCCAATGACCCTGAACTTTATAGCTAACCCTAACCCCTCACTGACCCTAACCCTAACGACGGGGTCAAAGTTAGCGCGGGTCCTAATGTAACAAATCACCTTCTATTTGTTAGTAAGAGACTTTTTGCGATTTATTTATTTGTTTTTATTGCGTTTTCACTCTTTCTCTATTCCCCCCCCCTCCATCTCTTACGAACACACACTCTCTCTTTCTTTCGACCACGCTCTCGGTGTTTCACTGAGAAAAAAAACAAAACAAAACAAACATTGCTTATTGTCCGTTCAAAACATTTAAAAAATAAATACTGGTTCCTTACCATCCAAAAATAATAAATAAATGGGCACATGTTCGTCTTTAACCACTGTCCATTTTTCACAACTTTTTACTGACCATTTTTCTTTTCTTTTTTCGGTGTACACTTATCTATCAGGCTGCTAGAGAATTCCGGCGTTTTTGGAATTATTTTTCAAATATTTTACATTTTAGGAGGGGGGATCAGTTTCCAATGTTAATTCAACGTAGACTGATCCCCCTCTTTTTGACCATCTCAATTTTTTAAAAAATCTTTTTCGGTGTACAATTACCTATCATGTCAGTAGAGAATTCCGGGGGTTTTGGAAAGAAATTTTTAAAAACTGTGATTTTAAGACGGGGGATCAGTTTTCAATGTAAATTCAACGTGGACTGATCCCCCTCTTTTTAACCATCTCAAATTTTAAAAATTATTCTTCTGCTTACAATTACCTATCATGTCGCGAGAGAATTCCGGGGTTTTTGGAAATAAATTTTTAAAAATTGAGATTTTAAGACGGGGGATCAGTCTTGTTCGTCTTTTACCATAGTTCGTTTTTCACAACTTTTTACGTCTTAAAATCTCATTTTTTAAAAATTTCTTTCCAAAATCTCCGGAATTCTCTCGCGACATGATAGGTAATTGTAAGCAGAAGAATAATTTTTAAAATTTGAGATGGTTAAAAAGAGGGGGATCAGTCCACGTTGAATTTACATTGAAAACTGATCCCCCATCGTAAAATCACAGATTTTAAAAATTTCTTTCCAAAACCCCCGGAATTCTCTGACATGATAGATAATTGTACACCGAAAAGATTTTTTTTTAAATTGAGATGGTCAAAAAGAGGGGGATCAGTCTACGTTGAATTAACATTGGAAACTGATCCCCCCTCCTAAAATGTAAAATATTTGAAAAAAAATTCCAAAAACGCCGGAATTCTCTAGCAGCCTGATAGATAAGTGTACACCGAAAAAAGAAAAGAAAAATGGTCAGTAAAAAGTTGTGAAAAACCGACAGTGGTTAAAGACGAACATGTGCCAATAAATGTTTTAACACTTTAAGAAGTGGTGCAAATAAAAAATAAATACTTAGTTCAAACTATCATTGAAAAAAAAAACATTGCTTAACGTCCGTTCAAAAACAACAACAACAAAAAATAATAGACATGCCCTAAAAACGTCAAAATAAAAAACAAAAAATAGTTTTAAGTTTTAAGCAACACAAAAAAGTACTTTTTGACCGGGTGATTAAAAAAAATGTATTATTTCTTCCCCTTCCGCTCGAAATGTAGAAGAAAAAATATTAGCGGCTGGTTGGGATCGAACTATAAACCAGTCGGGCCAAAGACAAAAATACTACGTCGCTTACCGTTGCGCTAAAGGGAAATAATTAAAATACGATGCAGAAATTAGGCTAATTAAATGTTATTAATAATCTAGGTGCGGCACGCATGCGCAGAGCGTTTGCCGGAACCGTGACACACGTACGTACACCTTAGCGTATTAATATATAGATTGTTGTTGTTTTGTTTGTTTGTTTGTTTTTGTTTTTTAAAAGGGTTTGAAACTGCGACAGACTTTACGAAGTGCTCCCGTTGAATGTTTTTAGTCGTCAAGTAAACAAAAAAACTATTTGATGAAATTAAATGAAATTGTTTATATTAAAAGCGATATAAAAATTTCCAGAATGAAAAATTTCATGCGTTCGTTAATCATAAGAGATTAACGGAATTAGATTAACAGATTAGAAGACGATGCTATTTACGCATGCGCAACCGGATGTTGAAAACCGGAAAGCTGAAAGCTGATTGCAAACATACAAGACCCATAGACTTTTAGTAGTATATAGATTATTTGGTACAGAAAAATTAGTACAACATTAATACCGTCGGTTTCAAGCTTAGAAAGACTTAACCATCCGTCTCTCTTCAGCTTCTATTGTCACCTGTTACAGAAATGTGAATTCACGTGACACTCTCGTTTGGATACGTTATTTGCTTTAGAGTGTTATGCATATTTGTTTAAAATTAGTGTTAGGGAGGTGTGACACTATAAAGTTTAATAGGGGTTGAAAAAAAGGGGGGGGGGTGAAATGTAACAGTTGAGTTTTAAAATTTAAAAAAATATCTCTATACAAGTCCTGTGATTTAATGTTTATTAGAAGCGTATATTTGGCCGTTAATATTTTGAGGGTTAATTATGTGTCATTAATGGCCAAATATACGCTCTTAATTTTGATTCTCAATTAATCGAGCACTCTGCTGGGATTTTTCCCACCATATTACAAAAGAAGTTATATATAAATTCCCGAAACAGTTTTTCATGGTAAACAACTGATGATCCCTTAAAATAGTGTTAGAAACAAACTAATATAATAACTGTAAAAAATAAATTGACTTACATGAGTGATTTTCCACTGAAAGACTTGGGACTAAAAGTTTTTTTTTGTTGTTTTTTTTAATATAGTTTTAATGGTTGAGAAACTTCCGAGACTATATATATATATATATAAAATTATATTTTTAATATCTTACCTACGTACGACATTGTTTCAAGCTTACGGCTCTCATCAGTGCAGGGAAGTAACAATCTCAGGGTTTGGGTTTATGTACAAAGGCAGAAGTCAAGTTTGAACTTAAGGAAAATGTCACTCCAATTTTTAAACCAAAGAGAAACGTTACCCTTTTCCTTCTTAGACATAATTAACAAGGAATTGGAAAGATTAGAAAAAATGGGAGTTATATCTAAGGTAGACCATGCGTTGTAGGTGTCGTCTACCGTCTATGTCAGAAAGAAAAACAAGAAAAATAAGAATGTGCGTCGATTTTTCAACAGATCATAATTATCCACTTCCTTCACAAGAAGACATTTTTTCAGTTAAATAAAGGAAAGATTTTTCAAAAATCGATCTATCTGACGCATACTTGCAGGTTAAAGTGAACGAGGAATGCTCAAAATATTTGTGCATAAATACACATAAGGGAATTTTTTAACTAAATAGGCTTCCTTTCGGCTTAAAGGTCGCCCCAGCTTTGTTCCAGCAGATTATGGACACTATGTTGGCGGTCTTGAGTTTGCTATCACCTATTTAAACGATAGTCAAACGTAAGAACGTTTACATACACAAAAAGCACATCAGAGCTATGTTCAAACGACTAGCAAAATTCGGTTTCAAATTAAGTCCCGAGAAGTGTCAATTCTTCATGGAAAGAATTAAATACCTCGGACAACTGATAGACAGTGAAGGCAGGAAACCAAACCCACAGAGGACCGATGCAATTAAAAATATGCTTGCACCCAACACAGATGCAAAACTACAATCTTTTCTTGGGTTGGCCCATGTTATGCAATCTACATTCCAAAAATTTACAATTTAAGAACCCTCCTTAATGAGTTATTAAGGAAAGACAAAAAGTGGATATGGTTAAAAGATTGCGAAACAGAAAATAAAACAAAGTCTACTCTCAGATATAGCCTTAGTTCATTATGATTATTATTTTTTATTAAAAACTGTGTTCTGCGGCTGCAGTAGTCAAGTGACATCCCGTAGCTGCAATCAGTCCTCCATGCTAGTCCCAGGCCATCTGGCTTTGTCATGCGCAAGTTGTCGTAGGCAATGAAGTTGTTTCGCTGTACATAGTGGTCCTAGTCCCTCCTGCTTGAGGTCAGTACGTAGTGTGCTCAGCAGATTTGTGCAGTGCCGTCCTAGTCGCGGTTGGTAGGCTTGCGAGCCAGTAACGGCAAAGTCTAGTGCCCTCTGTGCGGGAGTGTCAGGGTCCATTCGTAGGACATGGCCTAATATAGACCATCTTTGTTCAGCGACCTTTGTGGAGAGGGGTTTTTCGTTGCACAGCTCATATAATGCCTTGTTGCTGATAAGTTTTTTCGGCCAGCAGTGACCTGTGATGGAACGGAGGTGTCTGCGGTGGCACGCATCCAGCTCATTATGATTCTGTGAAAGAAATCATCCTTGCGACTGATGCTAGTGAATATGGAGTGGATACTGCACTGCTACACAAATATGAAGATGGTACTACTAAACACACTTCACTTCTACCGGCTGAGAAAAATTATAGTCAGATCGAGAAAGAGGCATGATCGATTGTGTTAGCTTTTTTCATGGTAGATCATTTATACTTCAAACAGACCATAAACCATAGTTATGATATTTGGATCAAAAAAAGGCATTCCTACTCACACTGTTAACCATTTACAGCGATTGGGTGTAACCCTACTGAAGTATCATTTTAGGATGGAATACATCGCATCCAAAAAACGTGGGCATGCGGATGGACTGTCAAGATAAATCCCCAAAACTGAAGAAATTTTAGAAGAGACGGTTATAACAGCACTAAAAGAGGAAAAAGAACTCTCAGAGAATTTCCTGTAACATTGGAACAAATAAAAAAAGAAGCCGAAAAAGATGATTTTATATTAAAAATAAAGAACCATTCGAGATTGAACGAAAGAAAGAAAAAGGGAACACAGATTTTACCTTTCTCAATATGCGACAACATGCAGATAAAATTTTAATACATCAACTTCTACGTAAAGTTATGCTGAAAGAATTTCATACCGGTCATCCTGGCATGTCCCGGACGAAATCACTCATGCGATGCTTCGTATACTGACCAGGAATGGGCAAGGAAATAGAAAGTTTTGTAAAACTATGCCCAGGTTGTCAATTGACTGCAAAGACACCTCCAGTCAAAACAAATCCTTGGCCAAAAACGGATTTGCCGTGGGCACGTATACATATAGACTATGTTGGACCGATTAATGGATATTATTACTTGATCTTCGTGGACTCTTTCTCGAAATGGCCTGAGCTATTCAAGTTCAAGCATCCTACATCTAGGAACACCATCAGTGCATTAGATGAAATTTTCAGTCGTTTCGGGGTCCCCCAGACACTGGTCAGCGACAATGGTACGCCGTTCACAGGAAAGGAATTCAAAGATTTTTGTACTTCCTTGGACATTGAACACATTACTACACCAGTATATCATCCAAGATTGAACGGTCAAGTCGAAAAATTTGTTGACACGTTTAAGCGTGCCTTACAAAAAAATGACATATGGACACGGAAGAAAAAACTATCCAGAGATTTTTAGCAATTTATAGGGTGACTCCTAATGGAAACAACGACTCGAAGTTATCCCCTGCGGAACTTATGTTCGCAAGGAAAATATGATCGATTTTCGATAAATTGATACCATATCCGAAGAAAAAAGTTGCTAAAAAGGAAAAAGATGTAAACATAAGATATTCACTAAGAGATAAAGTATTTTTCAAAAATTTCCAAGGTGGAAAAAGTTATTGGATTGATGGTATAATTCAGAAAATGATTGGCAAAGTGGTCTACACCATAAAAAGTCAAAAATTTGTGTGTAAAAGGCACATTAATCAAATTAGACCACGATATGCTGAAAATAATGAAAAAAACGAGGAAGAAGTTCCAATAGAGATTCTATGCGATACTTTTGACATGCCACTAACCAATATTGTACTCGAATCTATGTATACATCTACTGGACCAGCTTTACGCGCTGAACAAAATTTGTCTTCACCCCAAACTGGAAAAGATCAAATTCCATTAGTTCGAAATAAAAGAAAGAGCACACGTGAAAGAAAACCAGTGGAGCGCTTCAGCCCGGATCCTAAAAGGATAAAAATATTAGAAGCAGAAAATTCAAGGGAGATTTTCAGCTTTGTGGAGAGGTGTTGTGCTGGGATACCTGACTCCTCTCAAGGCTGATAAGTGTACTAGTCTGTAGTATATATATATATATATACCATGAACAGTAGTGTGTATGGTGGACTGTATTCGATGGTATTTGAGTGTATTAGGTTAATCCTATTGGACAGGGCATTACGGAGTCCTCCAAAAAGGAACGCGCTCCAGGAGCACGCTCCTTTTTGCTGGAGCGAAGGAGAGAAGGGCTCATTTTATATTCAGCGGGAGTAAAATTGGACCCGATATTTTTTCAACTCCCAAGGTCTAGGCCAGATATTTTGTATGAAATTTTAAGACATTAAATGGATCTCTGAATTGTTTATTGACAATTTATTGATATTTTGGGGGCAACTTATGAAAAATATATTTTTTTTAATCTTTAAAAAATAAACTTCATTGGGTTTTTTTTCGCCCCAAATTGTACTATAGACAAAAATGGATAAATCGATTTGTTTGAAAGTACTTGCGCGTTTCTCTGTTATAAATATTAATATACATTATACAATATAGTTACGTTCGTAAAACAAACAAATATTAAACAACAACACGACGAGTAATGTTGCTCTGGCTGTCTCTCCTCTTCCAGAGTAATGTTTTCTTTAAAAAGAAAATAATCACTAATAATGTTTAAAAGTAAAACTTTATTTACTTAAAACCAATCTAAATTCCCTTCCAAAATAAATAGAAAAAATATCGGGTCAAATTTTCCTTTCCTGACAAAATAGGTTGTTAATAATGTAATGAAAATTAAAATTGTTTTAAAATACTTCAGGGATTTTTCTATTTCTATTTTATACCTCAGGAAACGAAAATTTAAGTATAATCCTATACTTCGTCCGACATGTTCTCCTATAACTCTCAAAATATTAGCGAGATTTTGTCAAATATTATCTTACGGTCTTACACTTAAAGTGATATCCCAACCCATATCGATGAGATCCTTTGACGCCACCTCTATCCTTCGACCATTCATTGGCAGAATAGAACGTTTATGAAAGAAGGTACATTTTCATTATGGAGTGCTGAAAAAGAGCCGCTCCTTTTTTATAGGAGTTGGAGCAGGAGCGGCTTCTTTTTAAAAATGGGGAGCGTGTCACATTGGCATCTCGGCTGGAACTGTTCGTATTAGGCCTGAATGCAAAAAGGCACGCATGCACAGAGTTGTTCTAATCGGCAGAGTAGCACTATGCGGTTCTGGACATGCATGTGTTACCAAACCACAAAATAACCACTGCACAAGTGATTGCGTGTAAATAATAAATAAAAAATAGATCTTTTGGTTTGTTTTTTTTCATTTCCCATTACGTCGGATTACTCTCATCCTTCCTTTCTCATTTCAATCATGTAACTGCTACATTACCCCCTGCTTAGACTTTTAGCCGATAAAAACAAGAGATTCTTTATTGGTTGTAGCAACAAATGAGAATAAATTTAAACGAACATGCAAATTGCAACATGAGGGTAAATAAATGTTCATTTTGATCTGAAATGATTTTTATTTGCTGAAAAGAGGAAAATGTTATTTTGCTGAAAAAAGGAAAATGTTCTTTTGCTGAAACAAGAAATATGATGCACTAATCGCCCGTGTATCACTACACAAGTTTGGATATGTCTGTGTTAGCTGACTGAACCACATACTAATCACTATGCGAGTGATTACATGCAAATACAAAAGGAAACAGATCTCAATCATGTAACTACTACATTACCCCCGGCTTAGACTTTTAGCCGATAAAAACAACAGATTCTTTATTGGTTGTAGCAACACATGAGAATGAATTTAAACGAACATGTAAATTGCAACAAGAGGGTAAATAAATGTTCATTTCGATCTGAAATGATTTTTATTTGCTGAAAAGAGGAAAATGTCTGAGTAGCCTTGGCTGGCCACCCAAGATCCATCTAAGTCAATGTGGATGTGGTTAAATCGTGCGTTAGAAATACTGAAAGTTCCAAATGAGGCTCATATGTGTCTGTGCACTGTAAATTTCTGGCAGGATATAAACAGGAACAAGTTGTCCAAACAGCGATTTCACGTCTCATATTCGGCCAGAAGAACCTTGCTTAAATGAGTTTCACCATGGCAGAAAATCCGAAATGAGTCAGTCTGTGCAAGGAATAAAAGACAGTTTTTCAAGGAGCTTCAGGAACGAAGGGGCGAGGTGAATTCAAAATCTTGCACACAAAAGGAAATTGATTTATCTACAATTTGACCAATGGGTATTGTTTTTTTTTATAACTCATAGATGATATACAACAAATGAACATATCCGTTTGTGATTGATTTTGTTTTAGCGCAATATTATACTAAAATAATTGGTTTTCTTTAACATAACTTTGGTATATTCATTTTAACTTTATGATAAGAAAAGCTCCAAATATCGGAAAAATTCAATATAAAAGACTCTAAATTAACGCAATTTAATGAACTCTTTCGATAGGTGGCTCTATAGTTGCGTAAGTGATTACTTTTTAGGCTGTGACTTGCTGTAGGGATGGAAATGTACTGAAATTTGCGGGTAAAAAATTCTGGAGATTTAAAATATTCAAAGATGGCTGGTCAAAGGAAAATTGACAAAGGTTAATGTCCTCAGATGAAGAACTAGCACTGAAATACATTTAACAGGGTTCATCCTGAAATGGCAATGTTGCAAACACAAAGAGAGAAGACGGAGGTGTACGAAAGTATTGATAGCTTAGTATGTGAATGTACCAGTTTACGTCTATGCATAAGATAGATTAGTGTATATCTGCAACTATGAAGAATCAACGCAAAGTTTCTGCGTAATGACGAGAGGCGAGCAAGTGTCTGTAACTGTTCAACCTCTGTATATCTCACTTATCTCTTTGAAATCCAACTTCAAAGTGAACATCCAAAACAACAAATCAACCCTCTTTTATCTCCAACCAGGAGCATCTCATTTACATATCAGGTGGTCACATTGCAGGCATATAAAGAGACAAGGCAGCCATTTTTGTTTCTTTCTTCTTCATTCATTTACTTCCACGACCGACCCATTGAACTATGCACACATGCTAGTTAGGTAAGTCCCGCGTTTCCCTACACCCCCCCCCTGATCTCATGATCACACACAGGGCAGGGGGGTGGCCGTCGTTGTCGAGTACTTCTTCGAAGAATCGGGGGCAGCACTTCCTCATTGCCATCTTCCTCATTACCACCGTTATTGCCACTAATCTGTTCCATTATCTCCTCTCGTGGTTCCCTATGCGGTGTTTCACAATCAGGGCATGGGGGCAGTATCCGTCTTTGTCGGGTACTCCTTCGAAGAACCGGAGGCATCACTTCCTCGGTCCCATCTTCCTCAGTATGTTCCATCATTCCCTCATCTGGTTCCTTATGCGGTGTTTCACAATCAGGGCATGGGGGCAGTATCCGTCTTTGTTGGGTACTCCTTCGAAGAACCGGAGGCATCACTTCCTCGGTCCCATCTTCCTCGTTATCCTCAGAATCAGGAGAGGTATAACAGGGGCGGATATCTTTTACATGCCGTGGTACACCATCAATCAACATGGTCTGAGGACTTATGATTTTATCTATTTTTCCTCTGCAAAATTTTTCAGTGCACCTAGCATTTGGGGGTTTCACCCAAACACTGTCTCCCACTTGATATGGTGTATTGACAACGCCAACCTCTGATGGCGTGACATCAATACCTTTTATACGCTGTTCATAGCGGTAAATCCCATTAGCTGGGGCAGTTTCTGGTGTTGCATCGTCCTTTGGTGTCATATTATACCAGTACACCGCTTCTGGAATAGAACACTGTGTCCTGGCCGCAATTCTTTTAATGGTGCGGTGACACCGCTCCGCTATACCGTTACCTTCGGGAAAATATGCGCATCGGTAACGCATTCTAATCCCCCATTCCTGCGTGAATTTCTGAAATTCTTGACATCGAAATGTAGTGGCGTTATCAGTCAGAATTTCAAGCGGGGCACCACGTTAAAAAAAGACAGCTCTCAACTGTCGTATAATGCTAAATGCATCCTGTCGTGTCAACGGGCGCCATATTGTGAAACGTGTTGGTCCACAATCTGTCATGGTCAAAAAGTGCTTGCCCTCATAATGCGTTATGTCCATTCCTACTCGATACCAGTCGTCCTCCACCTCAAGCTTTCCTTTTTGCCATTGGGATCGTGCCGGATCAATTCGCTGACACTCTTCACACGAGCGTATAGCTGCCTTGATTGATGCTCTTGTAGTTGAAGGACACACTCTTCGGACAAAATATGTTGTCCTCCGAATTCCGGGATGTCCACTCTGCTGATGTATCGTACGGATCTGGTCAGGTGTCAATTGATCTGTTACGGTCGCGCATGTCTGTTGTGGAGGATCAGATCCCTGCCTCATTACATCAATCCACCTCTTTGGTACTCTCGTCAGGCTATCAGCCAAATTCTGCATTGACAAAACTAAAGTGATGTCCACCTGCAAGCTGTATTCGTCAACTAGACGCTTTATTATTTCCAGTCTCCTACGTACTAACATCTCACTTGCCGCTCTAGTCTTAACCCGGGCCTTCCCAGTTAAGGTGTCGGTCAACCAGTGGTAAACACACAATGAGTCAGTGTGAAGATGCACAACCTTGGCCTGCCATTGCAATGCAAGATTAAGCTCTTTTAACGTGGCATCGAGTTCTGCCAAATTTATATGCTGGGCATCATTTTTCGGACGAAGCCAGCACGCATCTTCCACGACAGCTCCTAATTGTTCCAACAGGACACCTGTAGCCAGTGAACTTGCGTCAACCCATGCATTCACTTCGTTTCCAGATACTTGCCACTCACCCTGGGCAGGATCGTTCCTATGTACTCTGGACAACGTTTCAGCCATCATTTGCCGGAGAGCATTATCATCCACCATGTCATCCCATCCTGTGGTTACTGCAGTTACTCGTCGTTTTAACACTCCTGTTGCCGATCGGAGCCATCCACAAACAGGTAGATATCCTACTAATTTACCGCAAATAGAAAACACAATGCGTCTTGTCAATACACTGGGTAACTCTGGAATTGCGCTCCCTCGCTTCCATCGCAAAGTATTGCCCTTCTCATAGACCTCTAACCCTAACACGGGCGCCCCATCCTTTAGGCGCTTAGGGTCTTTGCTTATTAACCCAAACGATTCCAGTTTTGTTCGAACCACATCTGCAGACATTATATCCTCATCAATGTAAATGTCATCAATATAAGCTGAAGCAGCTTTTGCTGTAGTCTCATCCTGCATCAAAACAGTTTTAATAATAGCTGTCATTATTAAGGGTGCTACATTCAGGCCAAAACCTAAACATGTCAAACAATATCGTTTTCCCTTGATTATCACCGTCTGAAATGGCCATAATGACTCATGGACACGTATCTGCAGGTAGGCTCTCTTCAAATCCAATAGTGCTACATTACTCCCTTTCTGACGCCACTCTCGTAGTCTAGCAGCGCACACATCTGCATTTCCAGTGAAAGCATCAACGTGGTGATTCAATTCTCGGTAATCCATTACGGGTCGAATTTTGTCTTTAGTAGGTTGTTCAACAGCCATGAGCGGAATTAATCCTTTGGGTGGTCCCAGACGTTCCTGTGGGTACGGTATTAACCATCCGTTTTCAATCCATATCTGAAGTTCTTCTTCATATGCGGCCCTATTCTTTGTGGAAACTTCATACTCTGGAATGGTGTTGCACAGTCGATCTGGTGCCTGGCTCATAGTCCATTTCCACTTTGCAGTCCACGCCTTTTCGTTGTCGTCAAACGTAGCACAGAAGTCCTTTTCTTCAATAGACACGGCTGCACAGACTTCTTTCCCTTCTCCAAGCATTACACCTCCAGTCGCTGTGATTATGACGCCTCCTAGTGCTTGTATCGCATCAATTCCAAGCAACATGTCATAGCCAAGGGGTTTTTCTTGCATCACCAGAACATCAACTTTGGCTGTGTCACCCTTCTCAGTACAAATCGTGACTGTCCCTTTACCACAACATGCTCGGGATAAACCATTGATTGTCATAATACCGACTGGTTTCTCCCGCCACATCCGACAGTAATGTGCACTAACTATAGACCGGGAACACCCCATGTCTATGAGTGCTGAACACTTCACATCGTCGATTTTAACGCCAATGACCGGTAATCCTGTGTTTATTGGTTGGCAAGGGGCAAGGGTGGCGATAGTACCTTGCCCCCAACCTCGTTTCCCGAACAGTTGCGAGATATGTGCCCAAACTTATTGCAGTGATAGCACTGTACCGTTCTCTGTGCTCGTGGATATACACACCTCCTATCACTTCGGCACTCCTTAGCAAAATGATTGATTTCCCCACATTTATAGCACACTGGGCCTACACGCTTATTACTATCTGGGAGAGAATCTACCTTGCCTCCATGTGGTTCGACTGCTGCATGTTGAATACTAGTTGCTGCTGCAATTGGCTCATGTTCCTTGCAGATGTTTCGAGCTCGGGCTAATAACTCATCCGTTGTCAATTCATCCATTCGTGACGATGTCCGCAACAGTCTGCTGACCTCCTCAGGTAAGCCTACTAAAAATGCACATCTTAATATCTTATCGCTGACTCCACCAAATGGTACCGACAACTTTCGTAGGTCAGCTAGGTACACGTCAACCGTTTCCTTGGCCTGAAGTCGCCGGCTCGTAAACTGTTGCCATGCAACAAACGGATCTGTACCAAATGCTGTATACAGGCCATGTTTGATTGTATCCCAGTCTGGTTCATCCCCGAGTTGCTGGTAGACTGCATAGGCCCCTCCGATTAACCTCAGAGGAATGACTGTGGCTGGTTCTTTAATTCTGCACAGTGTACAGATCTTCTCAGCCTTTTCAACCCATTCAACAACAGACGGTCCAGCGGTAGATCCATCAAACTCAGGTATCAAGCGAAAATCGAATTTGTCCATTTTTTGCCTTTCGAGTCACCGCACACCAAGAGCCGGAATAGCTTATAACTTCCAACCTCTGTATATCTCACTTATCTCTTTGAAATCCAACTTCAAAGTGAACATCCAAAACAACAAATCAACCCTCTTTTATCTCCAACCAGGAGCATCTCATTTACATATCAGGTGGTCACATTGCAGGCATATAAAGAGACAATTAGGTGTGAAAGCAGGCCTGGGCGTCAATGCGCACATGCGCAAAAGTGTTCTAATCGCCCATGTGTCACTACACGAGTCTGGACATGTCTGTGTTAGCCTACCGAACTATGTCCTAATTACTACGCGAGTGATTACATGTAAAAAAATATATATATCACAATTATGTAACTGCTACTAGGCTTTCATATTTTTTTCTAATCCTGTTGTTTCAAAATAACTGTATTATTTACACTAAATCCTCTTACATTATTAAGTTATTTGCTATGTTAAGTAATGTATATCACGTATTAAATTAATAATAAGATAGAAAATAGCATAAAGCTTTTTATTTATTTATACTGTACGCACGCATATCGTTTTCACTTTTGGTCATCCATAGATTATAATTTCACTGATTTTTATCTCGGTATTACACCGTTTCAGAGTCTCGTTAAATCTCGTTTTCAATTCTCGTCTCGGCGAGAATTGAAAAGAAAAACATAGAGCTGCTGCTGATGCTCTCATAAATACAATCTCGTAGTTTTCTTCTCGTTTGTTGGAACGAGATATTAAAGAAATAAAGAAAAACGCACGACAACATTTAAAGAAAATAAACCCTACGGGGTTAAAAAAAAGAAGGATATATTTATTATATATATACACACATATATAAAGGATAGAAAATGCCAGCTAAAAAGAAACCGGACAACAGCCAGGGTCCACGTAAGGGAGCACACCTCATGGATCAGGTATTCGGAACTTAACTTTAAATCACTTTTTTAAAAACTTAAATGTCAAACTTAAAAACAAAACGTGAAGAATTGTATGAATAAATGTACTAAAAAAAGATATAAAATATTATTTTTTATGATTTAAAGTATAGGGTAGATTATTTTGTTTGACTTTCAAAATATTTAATTTATGTTATTATTATTAATTATTGAAGCTGGGTGTGACGTAATTAGTCGGCTTTTCGTGACATTATAGACCCACATAATAACCATTAATATTCTGAAACTACATCACTCACTTGGTTAAGTATATTTCATTTTGATCAAAGGAGCACAATAATATCGTAGCGTTCGCACTTGACGTCCCTAGAAAGGGTTTTGCTTTATTGGTGATGGTGCAGATTAGGACCCAAGCTAAAATCGACTTGGCGTCGTTAGAGTTAGCGTAAGGGTTAGAATTAGCTTGGGTCCTAATCTCACCAGTACCCTTTATTTTATTATAGAAAAAAAAAAAGAAAAAAAAGGGAATAAGAATGAAAATAAAGCGTTCAGGGCTTGGTTCGAGCAGAAATGCGCAGGGGTCTTCATTGCTTCCCCAGAAACGCCGGGTGTGCCTCGAAGGGGTTAAAGATTATAAAGTTACTGAAAGTTTAAAATAATGGCACGTTACTTACACCCCTTCCCAACGGCTAAATGCTCAATACATCGGTGGACCCCACCCTAAAAATTTAATATATAAAATCTTTAAAAAAAAAAAAAAAAGTATGGGATGGTCTACACATTACCTATTCAATCCTGGACAACAGCCTTGCTATATTTTTTTAATTTTTTTTTTTACTAAAATGAATTCTTCCAAAATCGAATAAGACGTCATAAATAGAATTTTTCCGTCATTGCCGATTTAAAAATGACATTAGTTTTATTTATTTAAATAATATTTAGCTGACAGTTATTTTTACTGTAAAAAAAAGAGAATTTTAATTAAAAACAACAAAAAAAGATTAATATTTGGTGCTTCTGCTGTTTCACAATGGCATTAAAATATTTAAAGAAATGTATAAACTTGATGTACTTACGTGTTAGCTGAAAATAAGATTGTACAGAAAAAATTACGTAAATTCATCCAGTATTTATTAAAGTATAAGAAAAAGAAAAAAAAAAGATCTTACATATCAGACATTTCAGCTTACGAAGCAGGCAAGGGAGATAACTTTCGGAAAAGTCAAAATATAAGAAAAATGACGACATATAGATAAAATCGTTTTTTATTTTTAATTCAATAAATACTGGATGAATTTGCGTAAATTTTGGTGTACAGTCTTTTACCACGTAAGTACATAACAAAGTTTATCTTTAGCTATTTTTTTAAAGAGATGCCTAACATGTCATTGCGAAACAGCAGAGGCACCTACATTTGTTTACTATATTACGTTCCACACGACCGAACCGTAATACTTGGCATTTTGTCATAGAAACCGAAAATTACTTTCTAATCGACTGTTCAAGGCTTGAAAATCATTTTTGAATTTCGATGGTTCACGAAATAAAAACACATTCTGGGCTATTTGTTTATTTTTTATCTTTAATCTTTAATTTAAAACAACTTCCGAAATTTTTTTAGATGATTCATAATTTTGATTATTCGAACTACTGTTCTCATCGTGGATGTTATTTTTACAACGTTTCGACCGATGTCACCCCCGACCTTCTTCAGATGCATCTATTCGAACCTGGGAATCTTTATGTCGAACTTTTAAAAATCGTATTAAAAAATAAGGAACTTCTGTATTTCAACCGTCACTTGGTCTTAATAATTGAAGAGTTCCATTCATTCCACCGAATCAACATATGAAAAAAACAATGTTGACGGTTGGTTGTCTGCCCCTGTCTTCAAAAGAGGAAAGCAAATTAAGTCCAAGTGACAGTTGAAATGCAGAAGTGCCAAAAATAATAAATGGGTAAAAAAAAAACACACCTGAAAGTACTTGTGGGTGCACCTAGTTTACAATATTTCAAGTTTAACTTTAATTATTTTCCACTGTCAACAGTAAAATTAAGTTCTAAGTGACAGTCAGCTGAAGATTGAAGGTTCAATCCTAGGTGCGAGCGATACGAAGAATTTCGAATTACTGAAGACTTCTCACAGTCATGGCTGACGTAACGAGAACATGCTACCTCTGTGGATTAAATAAAAGGTTCCGTTCGAAATTCCCCGCAGATTCCCGAGTGTGTGGTGGTCGTCATGCCTTTTTTTGGTGATAACTTCCTCCACAAATAAAAATAAAAATAATAAGAAGAAGACTTACATGCAAAACCAACGGAAGTTTATTCACTGAAATAAACCATTAACAAATAGAACATATTTCCTTTTGTAATGAGTTCAGAAGTCCTTTCTTTAGTTTCAGGGTAAGTAAAAAGGAGAATGTCTTTTGTTTTGTTGAAATGCTCATATGTTATAAAATGTTAAGAGAGGCAATAGGTAATGTTCGCCTGTGAAATTGTATGAAGCGCGCGAAAGGTGAAATGGAAGAGTGATAGTAAGACGCGTGTAACCTCCGAATGAAGAGTCAGTTGAGAGAGAGGGTTTGATGTTTGTGTGTGCTTAAATACTATTTGGATAGGCTCCAGCGAGCTTAAGGAGAAAAGTTTAGAAAAATGTCTTTGGAGAAATCCCATTGGACAGAAATATCACGTGGTGTGCT
Organism: Sepiola atlantica; assembly: GCA_963556195.1. Classification (NCBI taxonomy): domain Eukaryota; kingdom Metazoa; phylum Mollusca; class Cephalopoda; order Sepiida; family Sepiolidae; genus Sepiola; species Sepiola atlantica. The sequence goes on along the minus strand of OY744516.1, from coordinate 15,330,171 downwards.
CCCTACTACGTCCGCTCGTTTTGAGTTGATTTAATATATAAGGCCACGCCGGAATTTGCGTGGGCGTTATTTTTTATTTTTCACGCGCCAATACAATTATATTCACACTGCGCGCCTAAATTGTATTTATCCCAAACAACAATTTTTATCCGAATCTTAACCGTGTCAACTGGCACAATACTCCCCCCAGATTGAAAAAAAGGAAAAAAAAAATTTTTTTTTTTTTTTTTTTTTAATATGTAATGTATTCCTTGAAATGTTTCGGCCAGTGGACTTTCCTACCTGTTTTTGTCGTAGGTTTGATGTTCCCGTCATTTTCTGCTGGACTCCCATGTTCTAAGGGAATTTGTTCTGGTGGGGAAATTGTCTGAGGGTGTTCCTCAATGTATGCTGGTTTAATTCGGTCGATCGCGATGTTGTCTTTCCTGTTTTTCCTTTGGACAGTGAAATATTTTTCACTTCTGTCCAAAACTTGGTATGGTCCTGTGTAATTTGGACAAAATGGCTTTTTGACTGTATCATTCCTAATAAATACATATTTGCATGTGTGAAGGTCATTTGGCATATGTGTTTGTTTGTCAGCCCTCCTGGTGGGTGTAAATTTGAGAGAAGACATTTTGTTCTTTAATTCCGTCACAAATGTATTTGTGGGTGAAATGTCTGCGTATGCATCAAAATATTGTCCAGGTAGTGTGACTGCTGATTCAAAAACTACCTCCGCTGGCGTGCTTTGTAAATCCTCTTTTATCGTGTTTCGGATCATTAATAGGATTAATGGTAAATTATCTGACCAGTCTGTGTTATGACTCGTAGCCAAAGAAGTTTTTAGCTGTCTGTGGAAGCGTTCGACGAGGCCGTTCGAGCAAGGGGGATAAGCCGTTGTCTTTATGTGGGTTGTTCCCAACAATTGGTTGAACTCTGCGAAGAGTTTCGATTGAAATTGCGAGCCTCTGTCCGTTGTGAGTACTGACGGTACTCCAAAAATCGCTATCCAGTCTTTTAATATTGTTCCAGCTACTGTCGCCGCCGATGTGTCTTTCACGGGTATGGCTGTTGGCCATCTGCTGAACCTGTCGACTATGGTGAGAATGTGGGTGTGTCCTTTCGAGGGGGGTAATGGCCCCACCAAGTCAACATGGATATTGGTAAACCTAGCATCTGGCGTACTGAAAGTGCCCAGTGGTGACTTTGTATGCCTGTGTATTTTATTCTTTTGACAGGATACACACATCTTGGTCCAATTTCGAATATCTGTATTCATTTTCGGCCAAACGAAACGGTCTGCTATTATTCTTACCGTGGCTCGTTTGCCTGGATGAGATAAATTGTGGAAATGTTGAAAAACATGTCGTCTGATGCTTGGCGGTATGTATGGACGTGGTTGTTTTTTTGCTGTATCACAAAATGTTGTTGTACTAAAAGGTACAGGCATTTCCTTCAGTTGCAAAGACGTTTTCTGTTGTACGTCAGTGAGTGTCTCGTCCATCTTTTGTTCTTGTGCAATTAATTCCATACTCAGCGAACTGGAATTTATCGAAGTTATTGCAGCTCGTGATAATGCGTCCGCCACGATGTTTTCTTGTCCCTTGACGTATCTGATGTCTGTAGAATATTGAGCAATATAATCAAGATGTCTGATTTCTCTTGGGCCATATTTATCTACATGTGTATGCAGTGCATACGTTAACGGTTTATGGTCAGTGTAAATACAAAAGTTTCTTCCTTCTAACAGATGTCTAAAATGTTTAATTGACAAATAAATTGCTAATAGTTCCCTTGAAAAGGTACTGTACTTTGTCTGTGTCTTGCTCAGTTTGGCTGAAAAAACGAAATAGGGGTCATTGTATTCCCTGTCAGTTGGTGTATAACTTCTCCTACAGCTATGTCTGATGCATCTGTTGTAAGTGTAAGTTTCGATTCCTCACTGTCCTTAATATTATTCAATTTTGTGAAATTGACTAAGGCAGTTTTAGCTTGATGGAAAGCTTTTAAAGCTGATCCTTCCAGTTTTAATTGTTGGTTTTTCGTTTTGTTCTTCAATAATGACGTTAACGGTGCAAGGATTGTGGAACAGTTGGGTAAAAATCGTCTGTAATAATTAATTACACCTATGAAGCGACGAATTTATCTAACAGACGTAGGTTGTGGAAAATTCGTAATGGCACTTACTTTTTCGGGTAATGGTGATATTCCATCCTTATCAATTGAATGTCCGAGGAAATTTACTTCTTGCTGACCGAAAATACATTTGTCCAAGTTTATTTTTAAACCGTAATGGGACAGTCTTTGGAAAACTTGTTCCAAGTGTTGTTTATGTTCGTCGAAGTTTCTACTAGAAATTAGGACATCGTCCACGTATGCGAATATGAATGGAAGGTCCCTAAAAACCTCGTCTATTAACCTTTGGAAGGTTTGACAGGCGTTCCTAAGTCCGAATGGCATTCTGACGAATTCGTAAAGTCCAAATGGCGTGGTCAGTGCTGTTTTATGGATCTCTTCTTCCGCCACCGGTATTTGGTGATATGCTTTCACTAAATCCAGTTTGGAAAATACCGTGGCGTTTTGCAGTCCGATTGCGAAATCGTGAATGTGTGGGATAGGGTATCTATCCGGTACAGTTTGTGCATTTAATCTCCTGAAATCGCCGCAAGGACGCCATGTTGTCGCGTCCGATTTCTGTACCATATGTAGAGGAGATAACCACGCACTTTTGGAAGGTCGAATAATTCCTTGTTGTAACATGCGTTGGAATTCGTCCTTTGCGATCTTGTACTTATCCGGCTTCAAACGTCTGGGGGTGGCGTAGACGGGTTGTCTACTCGTTTTAATATAATGTCTTGCATTATGTTTAATATCATCAGCGACTGTGAATGGCTGAGTAAGTTGTGGGTATTTTTGACACAGCCGACGAATGTACGTCTCTTCAGGAAAGGCAGAACTAATCCCAGTAGACTGGTATCTTGTGGTGATACCTTTAATTACGACTTTTGTTTGGTTATCAGTCAGTGTGCGATTAGTCATGTCTACTGATAGATTAAATCGTGCTAGGAAATCTGCTCCTAATATTGGTGTCGTCACGTTGGCTATGGTAAAAATCCACGAAAATGTGCGACGCAAGCCGAGATTGACGCTTAAGTACTTTTCACCGTATGTCGGTATTTGTGTGCCATTAGCTGCCTGTAGGTGGTAAGGCTGTGGAGTAGCTTTCTGTTTACCTAGCGCTGGTATCACGCTTATTTCGGCTCCGGTGTCTATTAAGAAGTTATATCTGTGATTACTGTCATGAATGAAAAATAGACGACCTTTAGTGGAAAATCCAGCAACAGTTGTCGTCACTACTGGCTGGAATGATCGTTTCCCTGATTCTTGTTTTCAAAAGTACAAGGATAAGTGCAACGCCTCGCTTCTGTGCCAAATTTTTTGTGGTAAAAAGAGATTTTGTTCGCTCGTTCTCGTGTGTTGCTTCGACCTCTGCTAAAACTTTGTTTTCAATAGTTAGGTCGATTATTAAATGAGTAACGACGGTTTATTTGCATTAATTCCTGCAATTTACGAGTGAGATTTTCGACCGTAGTTTTTAGTCCGGCCACTTCGTCGTCTCTCGTCTGTTTTGGCTGTGCTTGTGCTGAGTTTACTTTGCGGCTCCTCAGATTTTCATGAATTCGGTCTGCCATGTCGGTGAGCTTTACAGTGCTTGTCTCTTCCGTTGTGGGTGCCAGAATTTGTACTGTTGTGTCTGGGAGTTTATCCAGCCACAAACTTCTCATTATAGTTTCGGACATTTTGTTGTTTCCTAGCAATGATCGCATGTATCGTAAAAGTTGCAACGGTGTGCGATCTCCCAATTCTACTTGGGTGAAGAGATTGCGTAACATTGTCTCGTTTGATAAGCCAGTCCATCTCAAAATAGCCTCTTTAAGTTCATCGTATGGATTATTTTCTGGTACGTTCTCCAATAAATCAGTCACTTCCTCGACGACGTCTGCCGGGAGTTTTTCAACCAAATAACAATACTTAGTTCGCTGAGACGTAATCCGTTTTGCGTCGAAAAGGGCCTGGATCTGGATAAACCACGTCTTTATATTGGTGGGATTAAAAGCTGGAATATTTAGCGTTAATGTAGCTAGAGGTGTTTCAACGCGGGGAGCTTCCATTTTTCTGTTTTTCGTTTGAAAATGATTTTAAAGCCTTTAAACTGTCGGTTGATTTGTTTAATTTCGATTTAATAGCGACTATCGGCATAACTCGCTAATTTGTTGCTATATTGTACTGAGATCCACGCTTCGTCTAACGGCTTGTATCATCCCTTGAGATTCGCATCGTCTTTTTACTTCCTTTGAGTGTTACCGCACGCATGATATCGCCAGTAGGTTAGGAAACCGCGTGTAGCTTATAAGGAGATTCCGTTGTGCATGCAATTTTCTAAGTCGGGGTCACCAACTTGTGGTGGTCGTCATGCCTTTTTTTGGTGATAACTTCCTCCACAAATAAAAATAAAAATAATAAGAAGAAGACTTGCATGCAAAACCAACGGAAGTTTATTCACTGAAATAAACCATTAACAAATAGAACATATTCCCTTTTGTAATGAGTTCAGAAGTCCTTTCTTTAGTTTCAGGGTAAGTAAAAAGGAGAATGTCTTTTGTTTTGTTGAAATGCTTATATGTTATAAAATGTTAAGAGAGGCAATAGGTAATGTTCGCCTGTGAAATTGTATGAAGCGCGCGAAAGGTGAAATGGAAGAGTGATAGTAAGACGCGTGTAACCTCCGAATGAAGAGTCAGTTGAGAGAGAGGGTTTGATGTTTGTGTGTGCTTAAATACTATTTGGATAGGCTCCAGCGAGCTTAAGGAGAAAAGTTTAGAAAAATGTCTTTGGAGAAATCCCATTGGACAGAAATATCACGTGGTGTGCTCCCTACTTCGTCCGCTCGTTTTGAGTTGATTTAATATATAAGGCCACGCCGGAATTTGCGTGGGCGTTATTTTTTATTTTTCACGCGCCAATACAATTATATTCACACTGCGCGCCTAAATTGTATTTATCCCAAACAACAATTTTTATCCGAATCTTAACCGTGTCAACTGGCACAAGTGTGACAGAAATATTCGCGAGTTCGAAGAAGGCCGGAGGTTACAGCGGCCGAAACGTTGTGAGAATAACACTCAAGATAGGAACAGTAGTCCGAATAACCCAAATTACACAAAACAATTGTTATAGTTTTATAACAATTAGGTTCGTTAATAAATAATGATGCCGAAATTAAATCTTATTAAAAAAATAATAAATTGGCAAAAAATAAACAAAAAACACTATAGTTAAAGAGGGAGGGGGCAAAATGAAAATACTCGTGCATACACCTAGTTTACAATGGCGATTTCGTCGTTTCGCAGCCAAAATGGCGAACAATGAACCGTCTGCTAATTTTTTTTCTGACCTCACAAATGTGTAAGTAAACCCAAATAAATTGTTTTGGACTAATTTCCCAACTGTATTTCCTTTAAAATAATTTAAGGTAAATTTGAAATTAGTCCAAAACAATTTATTTGGGTTTACTTACTCATTTGTGAATTTAGGAATTAGCAGACGGTTCATTGTCCGCCATTTTAGCTGTGAAACGACGAAATCGCCTTTAACAATATTTCAAGTTTAAATTTAATTATTTTCTTTTTTTTTTCACTGTTAACATTTTTAATCACTGTTGTTTTATGTTATCACTATTATTTGTTGGTGCTTCTGCACTATTGTGCACATATGAAATATTTTTGTCTTTAATTTAAAAGACTGACTTGAAAGGGGGAGATAATGCAAAGTTTTTTGTCAAATCTGATTGCTACAAAAATAGAAGTTGGAAATAACCAATTTTAATACACGACTTGCACGCGCACACAATACGCACACTGACTTTTTAATACAAAATCAAATAAAAATTCAGACGATACGTTAAAATTAAATAGATTTATTGTAATAAATTAAACATCAAATAATAAACCAGTTAAAAAAACGTAATTGAAATTAAGTAAAGTTTAAATGAACGAAACCTGTGATAAAAAGTTTTATACTGGGTACAATTCTGCGATCTGTGTGAAAATAATAAATCAGATTTGACAAAAAAAGTTTGAATTATTTCCCCCTTTCAAGTCACTCTTTTAAATTAAAAACGAAAATATTTCATATGTACACAATACTGCAGAAGCACCTTTTTTAAAATCTTACTCTTTGCCCCCACGCTGTCAACGGAAAGATAAAAATGAGATTCTATTTCTTTTCGTGCGATTACATGTCAACACTTTGAAAATAGCTGTAAGAAATTTTAAAAAAAAGACGATTTTCAAGAATAGTTAACAGAAAAAAAAGAGTGAAACAAAAACAAATAGACAACAAATAACTGTTACCAAAGGCAATAAAAGTTACTTTTCTACCTACCTGCCTAGATTTTTTGTTTTTAAAGTATTTGAAAGCGCATTTTTTTTTATCATTGCCTTCAGAGTCTTGTAAACCCGACAAATTCAACATGATGCCTGATTTTACTCGATATGAAGCCTCGATATCGTATGATTAACAACTCAAAAATCGAAAATTAAGCAAAAATACAGCTAATAACTTTAATCAATCGTTTGAAAATTTAATTTTCAACCGATCTGTATATTTTTATTAGCTGTATTTTTTGTTTAATCTTTAAGCGATTATTGAGTAAAATCCGTCGCCATGTTGAATTTGTCGGGTTTACAAGACTCTGAAGGCAACAATAAAAAAATGTAAATAAAAGTGCTTTAAAACACAAAAAAACTTATCCAGGTAGGTAGAAAGTAATTTTTATTGCCTTTGATAACAATCTCTCAAGTCCAACACGGCTTTCTACCGAAAAGATCCTGTTTTACAAATCTTTTGATTATGGAGGAGTGGGTCACTTAAATCATGGGTGATGGTGATGCAGCAGACATTGCCAATGAATCATAGACTTCTGCTCTACAAGCTACATACCTATGGCTTTCAACCACATGTAGTGAGATGGATCGGAGCTTTCCTTGCTGGCCGTAACTTTCGGGTGCAGGTCAATGGTTCTGTCTTGTGTTTCTAATGCAGTTAGTGGCATCTCCCCAAGGCTTGGTAATCGGTCCCTTGCTGTTCCTGGTGTTCACCAATGATCTGCCAGAGAGCATCTCCCAGAATATTCTTCTTTTGCCGATGACGTCAAGATTAATTTCTCCCAGAAGTGATTTTGAAGATCTCTGTAGATGCCTCTATCAAGTCTGAAAATGGTCAAACCTATGGGATTTATCTCTCAATGTCAACAAATGCAACCACCTTCCAGTCAGTTCTTCACCTTCACCCAACATGCCACTTGATTTTGAACCTGGCCGATTGATGCTGAACGAGACACCGCAGTCCAAGGACGTCGGGTGTTGTGGTCGATTCCTCTTTTACTCCCAACTGCCTAGTGCCCAATGCATTCACGTAGCAAATAAGGCCCGCAGTGTGCTCTTTCTCATCTGCCGCTCCTTTGCCACTATGACAGCTGATATTTTCCTACCACTATACATATCTCTGGTGCCACCCATTTTGGAATATGGCATCCAAGTTTCATCCCCCTATTTCGTTCGGGAGTATCCAGCACTTGGAGCCAAAATCCATGGTCAGCCTACAAACAGTTCAAGGCAGTGCTGGATGCATCGTGACCACTGCACTTCACTTTAGCAATGAAGGATTCATGCGGACGCGTTTCTGGTGTAACGCATTAACCAGAATTTGGATGCACCTTTCGGGGAAAGCGTTCACCCCGGAGCCAGGTCATGGTCTCCAAGGAACCCAGCAGAGGATGTATCATTGTCTCATTGGAGGAGGGTAGCATTCTCTGTCTGTGTTCATGCTTCATGGGGCAGCCTACTAGATGTCTTTTGTATCTCGGATTGAGGTCGTTTTGGACAAAATATTCAGACACTGTTTAGATGGACACATCTTCTAACTATTCATTTACATGGCTTGTTGCACTTTGTTATATTTTGCCAATAAATTTGATTGATTTATTTGTTGTCTGTTTTTTTAACTCTTTTTTTCTGTTAACTATTCTTGAAATCGACAAAAATATTTTAACGTAAAATGATCATCCACACATTGCGTAGGGCAGAATGAGTAACCATTTTTCTTATTTCCAAAATGGCCGCCATTTTTAAATTAAATTTTAAAATTTTTTAATTTTATTTTTTCAGAACTACTAGTATATTTTAGACTTTTATTCTTGTATTGCCACCCTGGACTTAGGGGTGAGGTTAATTAAGGAAATTAAAAAAAATTAAAAACGATTCGTGATCAGGAACTGGGTGATCATTTAACGTTATATTTATATAGTAAAGTGACCCCCCCCACACACACACACTTTAAAGTTTAATATATTATTTATTTTTATAAAATTTTCCCCAGAATTTCCAGGAAGTTGATGCACGAAAAAAGAAAAAAAATAGAATTTGATTATTATTTTTCTGTTGACAACGTAGGGGCAAAGTGTTGAATTTTACCTCCCTCCTTTTTCTTTTTCGCCCGTAAAACTCTTTAGATTTGCTTAATCTCTAAATAGATACACCCTGTAATTTATTTCTGAAATGTCACATGTGAAGTGAACTTAGTGCCTGTCTTCTTTCAGGCTGACCGGTGTCGGCTGTAATTACGTTCCATACTGTATCTACTACAAATGAGCTGATATCACTGAAACCAACCGACATGTTCCTAATTTTTTTTATTCTTATTAATTTTTACATAAGTTTTTTTTTCTTTTTGCCAGAGCTCTAGTTATTTATATCAAATCTGATGGATAACAATCCTCAGTAACCAGAGTAAATAAGCAATTTTTTTTTAACCCCTCAAAAAAAAAAGTTAAAAAAAACATCCTAAAAAAACAAAAGAAAAAGTTGATTCCCTTAATTATTTAAAGGAAATTATTAAACCCATTCTTAACATGGAAAGGGGGGGGGTAGGGTTAAAGTCAGGGAAAAAATGAAAAAGTTGTTTCATTTGATGTCAGTGCTAATTTTTTTACCCTTTTTTTTCTGTTAACTATTATTGAAATCGCCAAAAATATATTTTAGAATGAAACGTTGAAATGAAACCTTCCCCAGAATAATATTGTCGCTATCTTTATAAACAAGTGGAGACCGAGGCTAGCTAAGGAAGACGATAACTGAAGTTCATAATTTTATAATTAAGAGGGGGAAGTATTTTTTTTCCTAAAAACAAAAAAAAGGTAAAGACAAAAGCAAATAAAAATGTTTTACTATATATTTTTAGTTGAAAAATGTTTAACTAAAAAATGGTAAAATAATGTTTTATCTTTCTTTTTCAAAAGAAAATGGTTCCTTATCTTTAATTAGAAAATTATGAACTTGGGTTATCCCCCCTCTAGCCTCGTTTCTCGACTGTTTTATAAAGATGGCGGCTATATTTTTCGTCCGAGTTTTTATTTTGGCGTTTGACGTGTCTGCTGACATTTGCTGTAACTTATTATTTATAATGTTATTTGAATTTACGAAAACATGGTTCAAGTAAAAAAACGTTTGGTAGTAAAGATCCTCAAAAGGTGACGATCTCTGAAAGACGTGGAAGCATATAAGGAGGTTTTCGTAGGACTAGACTGTACAAAAATGCAAAGGAAGGAACAGTTTCTACTGAGGAAGGGGTTATAAGAAAAGAGACGATGGTGCACGTCATATTTTTCTAAGCAAAGGAAAAATTGTGCGGACAAAAGAAAGGGCAGTGCAGGGGTAGGGCTGCTGATGTCCAGGATAGGAACCAGTAAGCGAAGGAACACTCCCCATGTAAATAGTTTAAAAAAGAGTTGACTGAACATTTTATCAACAACAAAGATTAAGATTGAGGAAACAAAAATCAGACATTATAGCACTCACAGAGATAAAGCCGAAAAAACTGTAATCTGAAGTTGAGTGGCACGGAATTAGTGATTGAGGGATATCACCCGCCGATGAACAATCTCGACTAGAAAAGGGAGTTCTTATTCAAACTGAATCAGTGTGGGTAAATGTTAAAATTGAAAAAATTAAAAACAAAGTTGTGATCAGATGTATTTACAGAAGCCCACCAATTTGCTACTCTGGTGCCCCCTCGACGTAAATTCACTGTGCTACGACTAAGAGACAAGTGACTGGACAGAGATATTCAGGATAACCATTACGGAGGACATTAAAGAGAAACTGAAAGTTCCTAAATCATCAGGACCCGACAGAATACACCCCAGAGTCTTGAGGGAGATTACTCCATGCATCATGAAATCGAGACAACTACCAAACCAATAGAATCAGAGTCAAGTCACGCCTGTCTTTAAGAATGGGGACAAGAACGAACCAGGAAAATATAGGAGAGCATCATCAAAGAACGAATGATGGATCACACGAACAATCTTGTCTTTAAGGTTCACATTACACATCAATCATTTTCATATCATTTCTATCCATGCAACACATGTCCTCAATCCTCACTGGCCAGGTTTCACTTCCATACATCATCACACTGCATCCACATGCCTCTTCCCTTGATCAACAGTGGTGATGCTCTGCTGGTTAGTAATAGCAGAAGTTCCCTGAACTTCATCGAACTCTAATTCTTGCAATCACACTGCTCCATTCTATGCTCCAATGCACATAAACTGGTTATCCTCTCTCAACCTACCAGCAATTCCACCGCACTTCTTGTGTACCCAATGCTTACAAGTACCACAAAAGATTGAATTGTACCCAACTCCCTTTTCACAAAGTTGGCAGGGGAACTTTCCTCTTTTGGGAGTTTTCCAACACTACAACCACTGATCATCATGGTAACATTCACTTTCCATAACATTCCTTCAAGTTTTGAACTTAACAAGTAGGTCTTCCATTGTTTCACAGAGCATCTCTTCTGGACAACCTGTAAAAAACTCCCTGGACCCTGACATAGTCTTACTTTGACATTAAAGCTGTCACTAAATGTGCTGTTAATTCTAACACGACTTTAAACATTTCTGTACAAACTTCACCAACCACTAATTTACCTGCAAACCTCTCTTGACACCCTGTCAAAATCTTTCTCTAGATGCACAAAAGCAAAATACAGGTTCTTCTTATTAAGATACTTCTCTTGCATTTGTCTCGGGATAAAAATAGCACCAGTCGTACTTTGCTCAGGCATAAAACCAAATTGCATTTCACCTATGTTTATCTGCCTTCTTATTTGTTGCTCAATTATTCTCTCAATCACTTTCAGGATTTGATCCATCAATTTTAAGTCTGTGTAATTACCTCTATCGAGTGCTTCCTCTTTACTCTTGTAACGATTCACAATTTTACTGTTTCCAGTTTTTAGAAATAACCTCTTCTTTTATGATCTGATTTGTCAAGTCTGTGATCATCTCAATGCCTGTTCCACCCGCAGCCTTCAACATTTCTGCAACAATGCCTGAGAGTCCTGCAGCCTTACTCTTCTTCACAGCTTCCCTTACTATTTCTGTTTCAATTCTTATAATTGGACCAGATACTTCTTCTGCAACGTCAAAATTTCCATGGTTCCATTCAAGTATTCTCTCATCGTGGCATTTCCAAGCATCCATCTTGTCCTGTTCATTTGTTGCTAACACTCCATTGTCATTTCGAATGCACTTCTCTCCAAACAATATCAATATTTGTCTTTAAGCTGACAAATAAATCTTTGCTTCTGACTAGCTAATTTTCATTTGTTATTGTTGTACCGTGTTATTGGCAATATAATAACATACTTAGCTACAATTTATTTTTTAAATTGCTTACTCGGGTCCTGGCGACTGCTAATATGAAACATTTTAAAATAATTACCTTAAAATGAAAATCAGCAAGGGAGATAACTCATTTTAAATTGAATATAATAAGAGTTGTCTAAGTTTAAAAACGTGCAAACAAGCTGAGTATTGATTTACTCCTCTTCAGGAGTTAGGCACAAGGCCAGTTTTTATCTTACTCCCACAAGATGTGACCCAAGGTCGGGTCGGGAAAGTGGGGTTTGAAAAGCCAGTGCCCGAGAGGTGAGCACTCTGGCCATTAAAAATTGCCTGGGCAGCCCCGTCGGCATTCCCCGGTAGGGGCGCCTCAGGCAGTAAGCAATAAACTTACTCCTCCACAAAGAGGGGAGTCGAAGCCTGGGAGGATGAACCTCCTAGAACTGCACAGGACAGACCCATAGACCGGTGTAAATCAAGCCCTGAAGGCCAAGACAATACCAGTCTATGGGGTGCAGTATCCATCGGAACAGATGCTACACTTTGATCTTAGCCAAATACTAAAGCTAATGTAATCAACGTTTGTTGCCCTAAGGCCTGAGGAAAAAAAACATTTTAATCTCACAAAATACATATGCTAAAATATTCCTCGTTTTTTGGATTGAGTTATGTTTGAAAAAAACTTCCATTCTAACTGTTCTAATTAGCCGTGATTTGCAAATAACTCATTTGCAAATGATCTATCTCTTACTAAGCTTCTGTCTATCACTCTCACTCTCTCTCATGCTACGTTTTTTATACCCCCCCCCCGCTCTTATTTTATATGGTAACTTTCATTCACGCTTCTGCTACTGTCTTCCTCTGTTTATTTGAATTGTTCTAATTATTTGTAATTTGCAAATAACTAATCAAGTGATCTAGCTCTTCTTATTAACTGTCTTTGACTTTCACCCTCTCTCAATGTATGGTGTGTGAGCACCTGCTCTTGTTCTATACAGTGTCTGTTACTCTCGCTTCCATCACTCTCTCTCTCTGTTTATTAACAAAAGTAGTAAAGGAAGGAAAGAATATAAAGAAGAATCTTTGGATTTTTAGTTTTTTTATATTTAACTGGCTTTGCAAACTCACTTTTTTTTTCTGATTAAAACAATCTAATCTGAGCTTAATGGGTGACCAAACGGGTCACATCTTTTTCTTGTAAATCATAAAAATTGTATTTACTGTAGTTACCAAGGATTGTTATCTCAAGAATTCTGGTTAGCCTAAAACAGATCTTGAATGTTCATGTGACGGGAGCTGGGGTACGGATGAGCTGGACAATGTCCAGTTTGTTTCGTGTATCATGACTCCTCGAGAAAGTTAAAAGAAAAGGGGGGGGGCTGTAATAAAACGAGACAATAATGAAAAGAGACAAACACATGTGTTAAAATAAGTGTTTTTATTTCTGAAGAGATAAATACATCTCTTTGCCAGTGGTATATGGCTCGGTTAATCGCTATGAGTAGAGCTGCCACCGTGGTGGTCGATCGTGATGTGGAATATTGCCTGTTGTCTGAAATCGCTAAAGGAGTTCGCTGTAACGCTACTGTTGTTGCCAATGCTACTACTGCGAGCAGGTTCAGAAACTCTGTTGAGTAAATGAGACTTCTACATATAGTCCACGAAGATTGTACCTCAGAATTGTCTGGTCTGCATGAAGTCCTCCTCGTTGGCCATATATATTTATTATACTTGCAAGATTATAGACCCCCCCCTCTCCCGACACTCAGAGAAGCAAAACCCAGTGGTTGCATACAAAGTTGTGGAAGGTTTGGCTCAGAACACACAAAGAAATAGTAGTGGCACACGCGCAGAAGCAATGTTGTTATCTTCACTCTATGGATTTGTGTTTCCAAGTTTGACACGTCTTTGTTTGCTGCAGACACAAAGGCAGAGACGACCAGAGGATGACGGATCCTGATGTTAACCCCTCCTGGATTTTAACCAGTGCCCTGCTAACTGGATAGCTCTGACATTATCACATTGCTACCACTCCTACCATGGTGAGGAAAGGTTGGACTTTAAGGGGGTACTGTTGATGCTGCGCTGTGAGTCAAATCAAAAGCTGTTGCTCGTATTGTTGTTGCCAAGCTGGTGCTTGTTCCAGTGCTGTGGAGCTAACCCTCAAAAGTGTGAAAAAAATTTATCTTTTATACTGGTTGCACAGCTAGCAATGTCTTGATGTCACCTGATTGATCAACGGAAAGAAAGATGCACGAAGAGAGACAAAATTATGTCTACATCTGTCACATGCGCTGAAACTGTCTAAGGTTTAACTTCCCGTTTGGTACTAAGAGTGCTGAGTTGTAAACTGTACGAACTTACCATGGTTAGACGGGTGCTGCGGGAAAAATCAGAAGCTGCTGTTAGTGTTGTCACCGACTGGTTGGTAGTGGTGGCGCTGCTGCTGGAGATGTAGCATCTTTTAACATGCCAAATGTGTCATAGGAGGCATGTTGAGATTCAAATATTGCTACTACTTATCATCATTATATTCGGTTTAACGTTCATTTTACTTGCTGGCATGTGTTGCACGGCTTTTAGAAGTGGTTAGGAGAGTGGAAGGGGACCTTGGGTTTACTTTCGGCAGCCTCGTAACTCTCGCTTCCCTTATTTTGTCCTTTAATCCACACATTTCATGAGCGATGTTTCTGACAAAGAGGGAAGAATTGCTGTTTTCTGAGTCGGAATCTATCCATCTAACACTTATCGTTGGCTAGTCTTTGACCTTGAAGTAGTATTTATTTGACTTCCAAACTAATCTATCTCTGACCAGGTCTTTATTTATCTGCTCTTTCTCTCAAATCCATCCTTATCACTCTCAACTGTTCTATATCTACTACTCCAAGCAATCTTATCCATTCCTTTAATATGACCAAACCAACAAAGTCTCCTGTTTTGCACATCTCCCTATACTGTCCAGATTTAATCTTTTTTGAGGTCAGCAGATCTAAGCTTGTCTTTAAGATTCACATTACACATTATTTCTCTCCATGCAACACATATCTTCAACCCTCACTGGCCAGGTTTCACTTCCATACATCATGACTACTGATAATAATAAACATGTGTGTTAAAAACTATTGGTCAAAATTACACCAAATTTGGCATGATGTTCTTTCGTGATTATAAGTTTATCATAGGTAGGTTAAAATTCTACTACTATTCCAACTACTAACGTCGACCAATCACGGATCAATTGGAATAGAGTAACACTGTGTAAACACAAGTAGAAACAGAGAAGGAACCTTACACGAAATCAAGGGAACTGAAACAACTAAAGTTGAAAAATAACATAATCAGCCCTCCCCCCTCTCCCAAGAAATATGCTGGTGCCACAGAAAATGGTCATGAAGGAAGGAAAGTCCTAAGATGGAAAACACCATATAAATCTCCACTAGTAGGGCATGACGAGTATTGGAATCTTAAGGAGGCTTATTGCCACTCAGGTTCCAAGGAAAATCAGCAGTCATTATCAGTGAGAAATCAGTGGTAAACAGCTGTTGTGAGAATGCAAAGTGATCTGCAATCATTACCAAAAGAAGCAAAGAGTGCTGAAAATATGAAGAGACTTATTGTCGCTCAGACTCTAGAGAAAACCACATTTTTGCCAGTGAGCGATCACTTTTAACGACTCGTGTGAGATCTCTTAGTGAATACGAAGTAATTACCTCTGCCAAGGAGGTTATGTTTTCAGTCGAGTTTGTTTGTTGCTTTGTCACTATGTTTGTTTGTTACGTCAACATCACTTGACCAATCATCACCAAACTTGATAAAAATATTGGTCATGGTATCAATCTATGTCTTAGAACTGATTTAATTTTGGGATATCTAGGTCAAAGGTCAAAGTCATGGAGAAGGCGAGGTCACACTTTTGGCGATAATTTCGGTTCTATTCATTGTAGAGACTCACTACTTGCCAATAACATAGTACAACAATAATAAATGGAAATTGGCTAGTCAGAAGTAAAGTTTGATTTGTCAGCTTAAATGCTATTTGGGTTTGACTTTGAAGATCTAACAAGATAACTTTATGTAAGATGCTTTTTAAAATTTTTATTTATATATTCTAGTTTTTTAGTTTTAGCCAAACACATAAATAGGTGAATGTCCTTCATTTTTATATAGATTAAACATTTATGATCTCTAAAATAAAAATGTTTCTATCAGAAAGCAGGATAAAAAAACCAAGCAAACAAACATGTTTTTCTATTGTATATCATTTAGAATTGTTAAATACTTATTGATTGAATCGTTTGAAGAATGCTTTAACCCAGAAAATGTATTCAATTTTCATAAGAATCAATATATTTTCTCGATTCACCATATTTTTGTGTATTACTTTATTTTTTTCTTTACCAAACCTCATATAGTGAATGTTTTATTTTTAAACTTGTTAAAGCATTTTTAGAAGCGATTCTGTTTGCTGGTTGATCCGTCGTGCTTAAGTTTGAAATAGCATTTTTGTCGGTCTGTCGTGCTAAAGTTTGAAATAACATTTTCATCGGTCTGTCATGCTCAAGTTTGAAATAGCATTTTCGTCGGTCTGTCGTGCTCAAGTTTGAAATAGCATTTTCGTCAGTCTGTCGTGCTCAAGTTTGAAATAGCATTTTCGTCAGTCTGTCGTGCTCAAGTTTGAAATAGCATTTTCGTCAGTCTGTCGTGCTCAAGTTTGAAATAGCATTTTCGTCAGTCTGTCGTGCTCAAGTTTGAAATAGCATTTTCGTCGGTCTGTCGTGCTCAAGTTTGAAATAGCATTTTCGTCGGTCTGTCGTGCTCAAGTTTGAAATAACGTTTTCGTCGGTCTGTCGTGCTCAAGTTTGAAATAACATTTTCGTCGGTCTGTCGTGCTCAAGTTTGAAATAACGTTTTCGTCGGTCTGTCGTGCTCAAGTTTGAAATAGCATTTTCGTCGGTCTGTCGTGCTCAAGTTTGAAATAACGTTTTCGTTGGTCTGTCGTGCTCAAGTTTGAAATAACATTTTCGTCGGTCTGTCGTGCTCAAGTTTGAAATAGCATTTTTGTCGGTCTGTCGTGCTCAAGTTTGAAATAGCATTTTCGTCGGTCTGTCATGCTCAAGTTTGAAATAGCATTTTCGTCGGTCTGTCGTGCTCAAGTTTGAAATAACATTTTCGTCGGTCTGTCGTGCTCAAGTTTGAAATAGCATTTTTGTCGGTCTGTCGTGCTCAAGTTTGAAATAGCATTTTTGTCGGTCTGTCGTGCTCAAGTTTGAAATAGCATTTTCGTCAGTCTGTCGTGCTCAAGTTTGAAATAGCATTTTCGTCGGTCTGTCGTGCTCAAGTTTGAAATAGCATTTTCGTCGTCTGTCATGCTCAAAAAGGTCCCTGGACAATCGCTCGTTATTAATAGTATGTAATGACTAAAATCATATCTAGTGATTAAGAAAAAGTAACCCGGTATAATATAGACTATTTTAGTAAATAAAAAATATCAACTGTTGGGTACAGAACAGAACTTTATCCATTCAATACTAGATGACCAGTGACAAGTTAGTCAACGTTAGTACATTGTACATTCGATAAAAAAGTAAATGGTTAGACAGGCTCAAGAGTACCAATGTTTTAACTTGTACTTGCAATGATGTTCAGTCTGGTCGGGTTAAACTGACTTCCTTCTTGGCCTGCATCACATCCCAAATCATAAATCTCTATACGTAGCGATCCTGAGCGAGATCGTAATGTGAACCTGTATGCATGCGTTCACTGCACTAACCGCGATTGTTCCACACGTTGTGCCGGTCCAAAGTTGTTCTTCGACTCAGTCAGTGTTGCAACAAAGAATTCTCATTCCAAATAAAGCCACAAGTAACAGGTTTATTTGTTGAATGAAATTCCTGTTCCCCAGGTTGAACAGCAGACTTGCAGAATGAGATTTTTGCCCGACCCAAAAAGATAAGTCCAATCAGCACAATCCTTTAGCTAAGAGGCCAATGGATCCATCTTGGAGAGGCACCCAGCTCCAACTGATCACCAGTCCTCTGAAAACCCAACTGCCCCCTCCCCACCGTCATGCCCAGAGGGCCAGGTCTCCCCCTCCTATATCCTGGAATCTCTTCCCCCTGACCGGAAATCTTAGATTCCAGTCTTTCTCACTGGTCACCATTCGACCACCCACAGGCTGACCGCTGGCGATATTCATTAGAGATAACTGCCAGACAGTCTACTCAAAGGAGCTCATCTACGAACATTACTTTTTGGTCTCAGCATGATTCCCTGTTTTATGAGGTACTTATTTCATTTCAAAGAGAAATAAGATTCTGTGTGGGCCAAAATACACAATCAGATATTTTCAAATTCCTCTGTGCCCCCCCCCCCTTTCCTTTGACTGAGCATCTAACACCTGCAACGTCTGCCATTCGCATGCACCACTAGAATATGCAGCCTACTGCAAGTTTACAGTAAGAGATTATTAGCCAATTGCGATTGCACCGTCAAAGACTGACTACTTGTGAACCTGAGAGCTCGGACAAGAAGTCCTCCCTGATTGTTGCTACCCATGTCCTCAGTTGCCTCCCCACCGATACGCTTGCCCTACCAAGCCAGAGGATTACATCACAAATTAATTTTCTCTCTGGACGGCGAGCTGCCTGCCTGAACTATCGAAGACATCGCTGTAACAAGACTGACAGCAGAGCCTGCACCACTATGGCATAGATGTGTCATGCCTGTCGGAAATCAGGCTTCCCGATATTGTGATTGTGCAACTGGTGCAGATTGTACTGCAGGGGAGTAACTGACAATGTTTTGCGCACCTGTAACATTAATCCATAGACAATATCTTTGTCAGAGGAAGTTACGACAATACATCCAATCAAGTCTTTCCAAAATGTCTTTCTTTCTTACATAATTCCCCTCCTACCACTTTGTCTCATTCGGCCTTATTTATGACATTCTCCTCCTACCATCACTCTTCATCTCACCATTCCTCTCCTCCCACCACTTATTTGTGTTATGAAAAGTCCTTTATTTGTATTTTTTATGACAAAGTTGTTTACAAAGAGTCAATTTTCTCATTTATAATTTTGTTTGTTTGAAAGAAACGATATCAATTTTCATTCATAAATTTAACTTTACATAAATAGCACGTAGAAAAAAAGCACTAGTCTTTTCATTTGAGTCTGCAAAAATTGAACTTACATTTAGAACTAGGACATCATAGTGTTTTTACATATTTCTGATGTTTGACGCTTTCGTTAACTTTTTGATTTTGACTTGAGAATTGTTCAAGAAAATATCAGATAACATTGTATATGTGGAGCATGTCTGGCATCCAACTGCTGATTGCATCTTTGTCGTTTGAAAATTGAAAACTGCTTGTCTGTCTTTGGTGTTGTCAGTTCCTTTGTACAGAAAACAGATTCCTAAGGATCGCTGAATTTTAGTGGAAGAAGAAATTTTAATTTTTTCTATCGTAACTGACTTTCTGAATGTTAAGCTAATGAATATTGTATATCGTAGCTTTTAGCTTTTCAGCAACTCCATGTTTGAATATGTCTTTCTTATTTGTCTTGTATATGATGAGGAAAGATACGTATTGCCAGGGTGGGAGATAGAGAGAATGCTTCAGTAATGCACTTTTGTGTTCTAGAATAATTAAAGGGAGATAACTCAGATATCAGTCCAAGGGAGATCACTCAGATAATTCTAGGGCAATATGGGTTAAATTGAGGTCAACTGTGCAGAACTATTTGTAAGCACACTGGTTATTTTTAGTAATTTTGTTTTTTCATTTTTCGAGTCACTATTTGCACAAAGTGTCATAGTTTTCTAAGATTTCCACTGAGGCGTGTCTTATTTATTCGAGGTCATGCTATTGACTTATAAATATGTAGTTTAATATATTTTAATCCTAGAGATATGATGAGATTGGCAAACTAAGTTCAAATCCTTGTGGATTTATTGCAATCACTTCTGCGTGAAAACCATTGGAGAAAGGTATGAACCCCACCCCCAGAAATGGGTAAAATAGAAAGATGTATTTTATGAATCTTTTACAATAGGTGTTGTTTCCGTATGAGAATGACCCACGGAAAGGTTATGTCGATAAATAGACAAAGTGACAAACAAAACCGAATTTCTGTTTATTACGAAAAAAGGGATAATTATAAATTGATTATAATTGTTAGTTTTCACTGCAAGTCCTGTCCTCTACTCTATAATAAAGAGTAATGTGTATTTGTATCTATATATCCGTCCAGTCACACAAGAGAGCAGAGTAAGACACAAGGTCACTTTTTTAATGTGGGAAAAATCCAACCCTCCAAAAAGGGGCACTTTGGATTGGGACAAAAATAGAAATTGCCCAGTCTAGAAGGATTTCTCCTTCACTGACAGGGGACAGAAAAGATGAAATATAGTACCAGAACAGATACTTCACAAATAGACCAAGATAAACTGCTGGACGAATCTATTTCCAGTATTGAGGAGAATTGAGAAAGCAAATCGCTAGTCAGACAACCTCTTGCCTTCAGTCTATTTCCATAATGAGATGTTTTCTTTCTTTTTTCTTTTCGCTTTCTATACCGACTTATGTTTTTTTTCCTGTTTTTTCTTTTTTAAACTTTTGAATTTGAGACGTTTTCTTTTTAACTTCACTAATTCCGACGTTATTTTATGAATATTAGTGCGAAAGACCATTTTTGACAGAGGATCTGCACTCGTTTATTTATATTAAATAGCTGGTACTGATACAGCTTTGGGACCAGACAAAACCAACTTTTTGTTCGGCAACAACCGTTTACGTAAACAGCCGGAAGATGCCGGAGCGCTTAGCTAATCAGAAGGCGAGAAAATTAGACACAACTCTAGGTTTTTGGAGGATATGACCCTGCAGTATATGGTACAAATCACGTTGACACACCGGTTCCCGTTAGATCACCGAAGTTAAGCGACGTTGAGCCTGGCCAGTATTAAATGGGTGACCATTTGGGACTACCAGGTGCTGTATGTGCTCTCTGTTTATCTCGGCATTGTTTCCAATCATCTTGACCTGCTTGCCATTGGAATCAAGCAGTGTCGACTCAGGAGAAGTGTTGTTAGAGATTGCGCAACCCTTGCTTCATAATTACACGCGCAGCCAGCCCCTTATAGGGGTATCCATAGTCTCTCTAGACTGAACGGAGGGCCTAAAGACCCTGCAGAGAAGGAGGGTTTCCTGCTAACAGTACTCAACAGGAACACCGAAACCATCCTTCCCACGTCTGTGCTAACTCCAAAAGAAAATCTGCAAAATTTTTGAAAATGACTATATAAAAAATTTTCACAAATAATTAAAAAAACACTTGTACAGCTTTTGAACCAGACAAAAACTCGAACTGTTTTTTTTAACCGTAAACTAACCCTAACCTAACTGGAATTTATTTAATTCAAAAGTTATACCAGTATCAAAAAACAAAAACGAAAAACAATCTGTATGATTTGAATTATTTGTATTATTTGGACTACTGTTCTCACCTTGAGTGTTATTCTCACAACCTTTCGGCCGATGTAACCTCTGACCTTCTTCAGGCATATCGTGTCGAACTCGGGAATTTCGTGTAGATTATCGAGTTCGACAGAAAGATTTCTTGGTTTGACAAGATACAGTAGTTCGAATAATCCAAATGATACAAATTATCAATCCTCATTTCAAAAATTCAGAAACGAAATAAAAAAAAAATCTGTAAGAATCATTGTTTCATTGATTATGTTCTTTACAATTTTTAGTTTATTCTTAAAAAAAACCATAATTTATCAAAAATGTTAACTTAATAATAATTTCATTGATTTTCTTTGTCAAAAACTAAATAAATTGTCATAAAAATAAACATACAGTGAGTGTTTTTCTGACATTATTTTTTTCTGTTAACAATCTGCCCCATTTTGATTTTGACGCCAGTTTGTTATGATTCGGCCGTTTGCAGTTTTGTATGGTGCAAAAGCTGTACAACTAGAATACCCGTCCCAAGACAGGTAAAATGAATTCTCCAAACAACAGTTTTGTGCAACTTTTATGCCTACTTACTAAGAGTAAAATCAAGATATAATGATACTAAACCTTATGCCTAGAATCCTTATTCTAATTTTGATCAAAATCCATTTTATGATTTTGATTCTAAAAAAATGTCTAAAAATTAAGGCTTAAGGGATCTTAAGAAAAAATTGAAATTCAGAGAATCTTTCTTAATTGGTAATGACTGAACCAAATTCAGTGCAAATCTGAAAAATTTTAATTTTCAAATGGGAACTTGCGTTCATATTATGCTCCCTAAAACCCCTCTAAAATACAGCAAAGAAATTTAATAATTGATATCTAATAATTATTGTTAAACTTTCACAAAAACCGGACATATCTGAATTTTCATGAAGGGCTTCCATCCCCTTTTGTCTCCTTTGCATAAACGTAAAAATGACCCACATGACACCCAGCCAAGGGAGATAAATCTTTCCAGCTTAAAACGACTCATCTCTCTTACATTATTTGAGTTATTACTGAGCATATTTTTATCTCTTCTTTATATTAATAACATTTTGTGACCACTTTGCATGTTTTTGTGCATGTGTGCGTGTTTTTTGCCCATATGAGACTTATTATTATTTTTATTTTACTTTGTTTCTCGCCTATTTAAAAATTTTTTTCTTTTAATCTAAATTAATTTAAAAATGTGCAACCAATGAATCCCGGGCAATGCCGGGTAGGTACAGCTAGGCTTTAATAAAATCTAAAAAAATCTAGATTTTAGTGTGTGTATGGATGGAGATGACGCGGCATCTCTTTGCTTATAATTCTTCTGCTTTCTTATGATGATGATGATGATTGTGTTTCATCTATGTTATATGAATCAATAAATCTTTTGTATAATCTTATATTAAAATAGATATTGGTCTGATCTGCATACATTGCCTCCTGATTGGTTGATTGTTGGTCGATTGAAATCATTGTACCCCCCCCCCCACACTTCTTGAATGCACAATAATCATTTTTTGACGATTCGAGTAATCAACTGGTGAATGCAAGGTCTGCTAGTTACTTACGTTATTTGAGATTTCTTGACCTGAATTTGAAATGAAATAATAATAATAATAATAATAGCAATAACAGAAGGAACATTACGTGAAACCAACCAAGCTGAAACTACGGGAGTAGATAAGAAAAATCACAATATGACCCGCCTCCCTAAAAATAAACAATACTGAAAAAAAAACACATGAGGTAACCACGGTATCTGTTGGTTGTTAGTGACACAACAAATGGTCGTGAAGGGGTCAAGGAGGATGCAAAGATTGAGGAGGAAGATCACCTTTCAAACCTTCATTGGTATGACACAGCGAGTACTGGAATCCTGGGGATGCTTATTGCCACTCAAATTTAAGAGCAAAACCAACGGCCACTATCAGCAATAAATCAATGGTAAACAGCTGTTGCAAGAACAGTGATTTGCAACGAGTATCAAAAGAAGCGGAGCATACTGAAAATCTGGGGAGACTTGTCACTCAGACTCCAGGAAATATCACCTCACATCACGCCATCTGTCGTACAGGACCCATGGTCTGGCACTTGTGTGCGGAGCGCTATGCTCCATTCCAGCGAAACCTGGGCACTGACAAAGCCAGACCTCCAACGTCTGCAGTGCAATGACAGAGCAATGGTTAGACGGATTTGTAACATCAAGCCAAAAGATACTTCCACCGTGCGGACAAGTGAGTTGCTGGGGAAACTTGGTCTTGCAGACTTCGATCCCATCTTGAGGGAGAGAAGACTTTGCTGGTATGGCCACGTGGACAGATCCAGCATCGCAATCAATTGTGCAAGTTTTCGGTAGGTGCGGAATTGGCCCGCCAAAGTTGTTTTCGATGGCGCTGACAGAGAGGCTCTTAAACGCTGACCCTCATGGTCGACAAAAGTTGAGATTTGTGGTGAAGACTGTTATGCATGCAGCTAGCCAGTTTTTTGGAAGGGGGGTCCACTGGTGTGGACATTGTCCCTAATCCTGCACGATAATCAAAAGACAGATGAAGAAAAAGTTGCCAGTGAACGATCACTGGTAATGACTTGTGTGAGAATTCCTAATGAGTAAATAATAATAATGGTCTTAACGCGAGCTATACGTACTCAGTGTTGCCCTTTCATTTGAATTAACGCGAGCTATACATACTCAGTGTTGCCCTGGACGCAGTAAAGTAATTGTAATTTACAATTTTTATTTGCACATTTTAAAATTTATACAGAAATAAGAAATAAAATTTTAGTTGTAAGGTAGGTATCTCCTATTCTTCAATTTAAAATATTAAATACCCCCCTTACATTATTTGAGTAATGCTTAGGAATGAAGACACCGTTTACGAATAATGTCTCAGTTGACACAAAATTAAGTTTTCAGATATAACGAATTTCTTTACATGGCAGTTTCTATCTGAATAAAAATATGATTTTTTTAAGTGTTATTTAATACTACTAAACGAAAAATGTATCATTATTATTATTATTCTATAATAATAGCAACATTTGTTGCTGATAGAAAAACATGGCATCCATCTATAATTGATAGTTGCTGCAGAAAAGAAAGATGTTTTCCCTGCAAAAAATATTCTGAGCAGGAATAATTGTATTTGCGAAGAAATTAAATCGAATTACATCATTTTTCTTTTTAACAACATGAACAAACGTTAAATAAAAGGAAATTGCTATTCAGAATTAATTAAATATTGATATTTTAGGACAAAAACTATTTTGGTCTGAAGCCGAAAATCCGTCTGACTTAATTTTATATATTAGACATTTAAAAATCATTAAACAAAATATAAACACTTTCACGGTAATGGGACTTGCCTATATATAGAAATAGACGAACTTTACTTTATTATATAGATATACTAGCAGACTTTGCTAGCTCGCTATCGCTTCGCAAAGTTTGCTACACGAAATACTTGAACCCAAAGTGTTAAATGTTAAACATTTCATTCATAAGTTTGTTGTAAACACGCATATTTACATTTTGGTAATGTCGACCGTTTTAATGAAATCGCTAAAACATGCACAGAAAGAGGAAATCAATTCGCTCTGTGTGTGTGCGTGTTTTCTTTATTTTTATTTATTAAAAACAATTAAAAAAATGTGACGTCGGTTGCTAACGGAAGGAAGCAGTCAGACACGCTTTTCCCTTCCCCTATATGGCGTCACTAACGGGAGAGAGGGGTGAATCAGTCAACCTTTTCCCCCTTTCAGAACTATTTCTTATGTCATGTATCTTTCTGTGGCCGTCGTAAAGCCACAAACTTTCTCTTTAGTTTAAATTACTTCCCCATGCAAATATTTTAAGAAAGATTTAATAATTTATCCTTTTTGTATTAAATTACTTTAATTAATTACTGTTAATGTTAACAAAAATACTGCATATATACAGAACGATGAAATTACGAATAAATGACACAAAACATTAATTAATTATGAAGTGTTTAAAAAATAGTTATGCAAATTAGGCACGGAAAGAGTTCTTTGTGTCTTTTGTCTCTACGATATATATACAATATTTGAAAATATTATGCTGTATTGTTGATTTAAATAACAATTATCTGTTTTGATGGTAATATAGGAGGGATAAATAAAAAAAACTTTTGCATTTATTCATTTAGATATAGTATTTAAATTTCCAACTTTCACAATTATTAATTCACTGAAATACTTATACTTAAAATAGGACACGAAAAAAAAAAAAAAATTGAATATCCAGATACAGGTAAAAAAAAAAAAAATCAGCAAAACAATAATGCACTATACTACAGCATGTACGATTGTAAAAAAAAAAAACAACACATGATAAACAAGCTTACATACATATGGTATAAAAAGGACTTGAAAATTTTCAGTTGAGAAAGGCTTTTTTCAATCCATTTGATATATTATTTACCCTTGCTGGCTACAAAATTATCAGAGTTATCTTCCTTATTCTGGTCAACATTAGGGAATGTGCTTTCCTGTCTAGAAATTAAGAAAACTCGTTCCTTTTATGTACAGAATTAAGAACGAGATTTCACTCTCTTTTTTGGTGTTTCTTTCAATATTGTCGGACATGATTTGACCGGCTGTCTATCTTTGCATGGCCTTTACAAACCCTGATATTGCATCCATCAGGCGCCTTTTTCGATAGCAGTTGCATGGGCTCCCAGAACACCACAAAGAAAAAATAAGTGACAGTTACTTATACATTTCTCACATATCTTCTCTATCTTCAATCCCGGCAACATATGTACCCCAAATATATATAGTTCTTTATTAATTTTGGGGTATATACGTTAATATTGGCAACTTTTAAGACCTCACATTTATTTAATGTCTCGTCAGCTCCCTAATGAAAACTGTCCCTAACTGACTTGTTAAATAATACCTCAGTTCAAAAATTCAAGTATTTTATGCTATCATGTGATTGCGACCACTTTTGTATCCATGTATTCCCATGCATATCACATTTGAACTCTGATCCCTGTGACAGACACATCTGGTATCGACTGTCTGGGTAGAGGTGGGGTGGTTCAATATCAACAAAATGAAACATGAATTTTATTATTATTATTATTATTATTATTATTATTATTATTATTATTATTATTAACTCTTTCCTAATGATTTTAAAAACGCATAATAAATAGATAAAATTTTGTTGCTGGTTTTAATTTTTGTTTTTTCTGACAAATTTTCATTTTTGTTTTTCTTTTTAGTTTGGAATTGGAATGAATATGAATGAATTTGACTCCATGCTCTACGATGACGACGATGATGATATCAATGATGAGGACCTGGAAGCTGAGTTGGCAGCTTTACAAGGAGAGGATCTTCCACGGAAAAAGGATAAATCAAGAAGAAAAAGTAAGAAATTATCGATGGATCGTCATTTTTATTTTTCACTGTTGCTTAATCCAGGATTAAATGAAACCAAAATGGATCCATTCATAAGAGATGTTGGTTTAATCTGCATGTTAAACAATCAAAATTCTGTTACAAACTCAAGCGTGACGGACAGTCACCAACCCTCTTCTTGAGATATGAGAAAGCATCTAAAAATATTTTTACCTGATGAATTTAAGCTAAAAAAAAAATTTTACCTGATGAATTTAAGCTAAATCTGAATTCAGAAAGATACAAAATGTAATAATTATTTATTTCAAATCTCCAATATTTATGCCGCAAGTGATTGTGGCGCTAGGCTACAGCTTATAGGAAAGTTCAGCACTGTGGATTGGCACCTTTATTATAATTGAGGATTTTTTGTTTGTTTGCCTGTCTCTCTGCTTGTCAATTATAGACTCCAAAACTACTCAAGAAAATTACACTGAATTTAGCATGAAGCATCCTTGAAAGGCAGAGTGTGTTGGGGGGGGGGGCATAAACATGTTAATACTACTGAAAGTAAGGCAACACAAAATGTCCGGGCGATCTAACTGGGTACAGGCACTCGGTTAACACTGCTTTTTTGAATATTTGCTTTTCTTTACACGCCAGTTTTTTGTTTGTTTTGAATGTGCTCCAATCATTCATAGTCACGTTTTCCTTCTGACGTTGACATAATTCGACTGGTTTATGTAGTCACCCGAAGTCGAGGATGTCATGTTTAATTCAATCACACACATACAAATTGCATCGCTCTTCGAACATTTTCGCACCTCAAATCTTCATCCACAAAAAAGTGCTTATCCGGCAAAATAACTGTCAGTCGTTAATTCGTTTCGATGTTTCAATGCAAAGTGATCGAGGTTTAACTTTCTTTACCAGAATTACTAATTAATAACCACAAACAATTGTTGGATATCGGTTGGGGAAAAAATGTATCTGGTGGCTAAAATAATAGATGGTGCACGAGTGTCCAGAGCAGAAGAAAGCATGGCCGCCAGAGATTACATAGACGACATGCTAGAAGAGGCGTAACCACATGAAGTTGCATTAGTGTCCAAAATCTTATTTAACCAGTCCGATTCTTAAGCAGAGATCAGGGCAATAAACATTTCTAGGTACAGAGACTCCTCGTCATGATCATATTCAGTTTAATGTCTGTTTTACATGCTGGCATGCATTGGATGGCTTCGAGAAATTGACTTCCAAATTAACCTATTTCTGATCAGATCTTTATTTATCCCCCTTTCGATCAGGTTCATTTTTATCACTTCCTTCCATGTTTTCCTTGAACTTACCCTTTGAACTAACCCTGCTACCTCAACTGTTATGCACCTAAAAACCTAAGAACTCTCATACATTCTTTCAACGTGGCCATCCCATCGAAGTTGAGTCTTCTGCACACATCTCCCTATAATGTCCAGATTTAATCTTCCTCTGAGATCATAAGAACTAAGCCTTCATTCATAGTATCACTCATGTCATTTCTTTCCATGTAAGGCATGTCTTCAATCCTCATTGGCCAGGTTTCACTTCATACATCATCACGCTGCATACACATACTTGATAAACTCTTCCCTTGGTTGACAATGGTAACGCTCTGCTGCTTAGTCATGGCAGAAGTTCCCTGAACTTACTCCATCCTTGCAATCACGCTAGCACCTGCTCCACCCTGTACTCCAAGGTAACAGAACTGCTCGACATCCTCAATAGCTTCACCATCCAAATATACTTTCTCCACATCTGAGTTCTCATCCATCTCCATTGTCTTACACACAAACTGGTTACCCTCTCTCAACCTACCAGTAATTTCACTGCATTTCTTTTGTACCCAAATGCTTACAAGTGTCACGGAAGATTGAGTTACACCCGACTCCCTTTTCCACAAACTGAACAGAGGAACTTTCCTCTTTTTGGGAGCTTTCCTCTTTTTGGGAGCTTTCCTCTTTTTGGGAGCTTTCTAACACTACAACCACTGATCATCACTTTGGTCTTGGTAACATTCACTTTGAGACCTTTACTTTTCATAGCATTTCTCCAAGTTTTTAACTTAACAAGTAGATCTTCCATTGTTTCACAGGCAAATACTAAATCATCAGCATACAGCATCTCTTCCGGGTAACCCATACGAAACTCTCTGGACAACACTTCTAAGATTAGGCGAGTAGAAAGTGGATCTTGGGTTTACTTTCGTCAGCCTCGTAACTCTCGCTTCCCTTATTTTGTCCTTTAGTCCTCACATTCCATATGCAATGTTTCTGACAAAGGGGGAAGAATTGCTGTTTTCTGGTTTGGGATCTATCCATCTAACACTTATCGTTGGCTAGTTTTTGACCTTGAAGTGGTAATTTTTTTTTTTATAGCTCCTTACATCAAGTGACTTCATGCCTTGTCTGGGTCGATTTCCATAAAAAAAAAAAAGACACAAATAAGAAGCAACAGACTCAGTCCAGAACCCTGATATAGGCCTACTTTAACATTAAAGCTGTCACTAAATGTGCTGTTAATTCTAGCACAACTTTGAGCATTTCTGAACATTGCTTGAACAACCTTCACCAACCACTTGTTTGCCCCTAGTTTACACAAAGCCCACCACCTTATCAAAAGCTTTCACCACATCCACAAAGGCATGATAGAATTGCGTTTTGATTTCAGATTTGTTACCTTTTGATGATATAAATAAAATGGCTGCTGAAAGTTTACGAGACATTTCAACTGACGACGACGACATCTCCGATACAGACGACCCAGATTTGTTGGTAAGTAGAATTCATTTGTTGGTTTATAAAAATATGAGCTGAACCTGTGAAAATTCACGGTACTATTAATACCTGTAGTGTCTTTCAGAGCTTTGTTAAAAGCATAAACAGTAAATGTAGAAATCACAGAATGATTGTGGCAGAGACTTACCTTGTCAGAGCAAATGGAGGAAAATTGTTTGTATATGTGTTTGTGGACTTGCGAGGTGAACGTCAGCAAAGCTATAATTGAGGCTCTTGTTCGTAGCGTACGCGTTGGCTAGACGGCTCTTGTTCGTAGCGTACGCGTTGGCTAGACGGCTCTTGTTCGTAGCGTACGCGTTGGCTAGACGGCTCTTGTTCGTAGCGTACGCGTTGGCTAGACGGCTCTTGTTCGTAGCGTACGCGTTGGCTAGACGGCTCTTGTTCGTAGCGTACGCGTTGGCTAGACGGCTCTTGTTCGTAGCGTACGCGTTGGCTAGACGGCTCTTGTTCGTAGCGTACGCGTTGGCTAGACGGCTCTTGTTCGTAGCGTACGCGTTGGCTAGACGGCTCTTGTTCGTAGCGTACGCGTTGGCTAGACGGCTCTTGTTCGTAGCGTACGCGTTGGCTAGACGGCTCTTGTTCGTAGCGTACGCGTTGGCTAGACGGCTCTTGTTCGTAGCGTACGCGTTGGCTAGACGGCTCTTGTTCGTAGCGTACGCGTTGGCTAGACGGCTCTTGTTCGTAGCGTACGCGTTGGCTAGACGGCTCTTGTTCGTAGCGTACGCGTTGGCTAGACGGCTCTTGTTCGTAGCGTACGCGTTGGCTAGACGGCTCTTGTTCGTAGCGTACGCGTTGGCTAGACGGCTCTTGTTCGTAGCGTACGCGTTGGCTAGACGGCTCTTGTTCGTAGCGTACGCGTTGGCTAGACGGCTCTTGTTCGTAGCGTACGCGTTGGCTAGACGGCTCTTGTTCGTAGCGTACGCGTTGGCTGGACGGCTCTTGTTGGTAGCGTACGCGTTGGCTGGACGGCTCTTGTTCGTAGCGTACGCGTTGGCTGGACGGCTCTTGTTCGTAGCGTACGCGTTGGCTGGACGGCTCTTGTTCGTAGCGTACGCGTTGGCTGGACGGCTCTTGTTCGTAGCGTACGCGTTGGCTGGACGGCTCTTGTTCGTAGCGTACGCGTTGGCTGGACGGCTCTTGTTCGTAGCGTACGCGTTGGCTGGACGGCTCTTGTTCGTAGCGTACGCGTTGGCTGGACGGCTCTTGTTCGTAGCGTACGCGTTGGCTGGACGGCTCTTGTTCGTAGCGTACGCGTTGGCTAGAAGTAGATTCCAGTTAAATAAGATTTCTTGTTACACGTTACAATAATCAAATCTCTTCCATTAAAATAAATGTCGGCTAAAGAATTAAAGATCTTTGTTAACAGTTCTCTAGTTATCTATTTACAATTGTATACATCATCTATGGTGCGACCGTACTTAGAATGCACATCAGTCTGAAACCTCTATCTGACTCAGAACCGTGACCACCTGGATACTGGGCTTGAATTCATTAAAGCTCTTACGTCTAGCAACTGTCTTTGTAAACATGCGAAAAATTATTAACCATCTCGCCAACAACAAAATAATAAAGCTCTTATACACCAAAGATTAAAGTCGTCTGACTCAACCAAAATATCTGTTGCCTTTAGAGATGTCTCTGTTATTTTTATTAGTCTGTTTCTATTCTTATCCACTATTCCATATACTGAACATTCCATTTTGTCTGAAATTTAATTTCATGTTTGAAACCCCCTCACGGTATCTTATGTATGCTACATACACTTTTAACGAGTTGTAGTGCACCTGAGCATTGTACACAATGATTTCATTAGTAAAATGAAATCATTAAAACATTCAAAATAATAAATGACGTTTTTAATTGCGGTTAATATTTTTCCTTGATCTGGAAAAGCAAAATTCAAAAAATTACATCTATTGACCAGTTGAACTTTTTTGCCAATAAGGTCATATATAAGATTAAAAACAGTAATAGCATTGAACATTATAAGTTGGAATTAGATGAAGGCAGAGATAATGGTCGAAAAAGGTATTAAGTTAAGTGAAGTCATTTTCTTTTTAAATTTTTTTTTATTTGTTTCCACATTTTTAAACTTATACAGAAAAAGAAGTAAAATTTTAGTTGTAAGGTAGACAACTACTATCATATTCTTCAATTTAAAATATCAGTTATCTCGCTTTCATATTATTTGAGTTGTGTTTCTGATTAAAGACACCGGTTACGAATAATGTGAGACGTGACCTTTTTTGACATTAAAAATAAAAGTTTTCAGATATTACCTATTTCTTTCCACGGCAATTTCCGGATTTGCAGGACCGTATTAAAGAAAAGGAAGAAATCGTTATCTTTGTTAAATATTAATTTTTTCTTCAAACTTCTTTTATCATAAGTCTATTAAAGATTTTGTTTTTTATTAATGACGTAAGCTGATTTTTATTTTTAGGTGATTATCTAAAAATGTATCATGTTACCAGTTGTCCGGGCTGGACTAAGTAATTTTAAAAATAAATTGTAGTGAAGTATGTTATTATATTGCCAATAACATGGTACAACAATAACAAATGAAAATTGGCTAGTCAGAAGCAAGGTTTGATTTGTCAACTTTTAAAATCCATCAAGATAACTTTATTTGTTAGATTGTCTTATCTATTTGTATATTTTCTATTTTGTTTATTTAGTTAGAATTGTCAAATCTTACCCGAAGTTCTCCATCTCCACCGCCAATTCCGTCACGGATTTCAGCCCCTGCGCGTGTTGCACCTGATCCAGGATCCTCTTTTCAGCCCTTTCCTACGCAAAGTACCCCACAGCAGCCACCAGCAAAGCCAAAAGATATGGTCTCTTTGCTCACGGAGCGCATGGCAATGTATCGATCCGCCTACGAAAATGCTTCCGCTGCTAGTGACAGCTCTAAACAGAGGAGATTGAATAGAGGAATCAAGGTGAGATCCGATCATTTGTTCTTTTATTTACCTACAAAATCGATTTGTGACAGTCATCATCGTCGTCATCGTTGTCAGTATCAAATGTTTTCTCCGCATCCTGCAAAATACGATTCATCATGTAACTGTCTCTCTCACTTTGTTTAGCTGACAAATGGTATCACAACATCGTCATGATGGTTTGCTTGTTTTTTTACATCCTTCCACCATTCCTTCTAGACAATAAAACCAAATCCACGTAGACCTTCAAAATTCCTGTGATTACTACATGATTAATGGTGGATTGCATCCTTAAACTTACGAGGAATTTGTGCAGTTTGAGGAGTTGCATTAAAAAGATGGTGTCTTGCCTCAGAGGCTTATTGCTCATTCTCAAATGTTTGGAATAAATATTGTCACTCTCTGCGATTTTGAAGGTTTCTTATTGCGTTTGTTATTTCACTTGTTAATATTGGATGAAGTTCTTCAGATGCGGAGTTGTCTATCATGCAATCATTTCTATTGTTATCCTCATACAATCTTTCATAAAAATCCAACCAGTGTTGAAGAATGTCTTCTTTCTTTGAAACTAACAGGGTTACCTGCCATTGCTCCCCTGGCCGGGGGTGGGGCAGAATTAAAAGGTGTGTAACATCTTTCTTTTAAAATTATTTCTCTCCTTTCCCTTCCCCATCTCCTTTCACTCCCCCTATCTTCACCTCCCCCCTCTTTTTTCCTATCCCTTGTCTGCCCCTACCCTCTCTCTCTATCACCCCTCTCTCTCTATCACCCCTCTCTCGCTATATCTGACAACTGGAAATGAATTACTGCATAATGACATTATAAAATCCTCTAAATGTCCCCCCACCCTCTAAATAATTCTGTTCCTTGTTACTCCCAAAAGAATGAGTATTAAAATCAAAATGTACCTATATTTTGAACGAGACAATACGAGAAATAATAATATCAGCTTTCTGGGTGTGTCTCGTGTAATTTTCTAATGTTTAGCTGGACACATAGACAAATGGACAACTCTCTTTTATATAATAGATTATTGCTCCATTAATATCCTGAATGCGTCAGCTTGTGTTTTAGTCAGGAGTGTTGAGTGTTGATCTATCTAATGTAATCTCATTGAGAGTTTACATGGTAAAATGTTTATGCATCCTTCCACCATTCAAACAAATACATTGAAGACATTGCCAAAGCTGCTGCAAAGAAGGTGGGCTCCCTCTACCGTGCTAGTAAACTCTTCACACCTGACATTATCCTATATCTCTACAAAGCCACCATCCACCCATGCATGGAGTATTGTTGCCACATCTGGGCTGGTGCATCATCCACTAGTCTCTCCCTCTTAGACAAGGTCCAAAAAAAGAGTCGCCAACTTAATAGTTCCCTCACTATCAACCAAGCTTCAGCCCTTGTCCCGTTGCCGCAATATTGTATCCTTGTGCTTGTTTTACAAATACTTCAATGGATTGTGCTCCGATGAACTGGCTGCTCTGGTTCCCTCTCGACATCAATACACTAGAACAACTCGAAAATCAATTAAATCCCATTCATTCACTGTGGAGGTCCCCAGATGCCGGAGAGCCTTCTACTCCAAT
This sequence comes from Sepiola atlantica, assembly GCA_963556195.1. Classification (NCBI taxonomy): domain Eukaryota; kingdom Metazoa; phylum Mollusca; class Cephalopoda; order Sepiida; family Sepiolidae; genus Sepiola; species Sepiola atlantica. The sequence continues at coordinate 15,296,206 of OY744516.1, read as the reverse complement.
AGCTTCTTTTCTCGTACTGCCAGCCTCTGGAACTCACTCCCTGTTTCCCCGACTGTACCGATATGCAGAGGTTTAAAACTAATGTAAACAGACATCTCGCTACACTGCTCCCAACTTAGGATGACACCCAAAACCTACACCCTAATTCTCAGTAACCCCTTACGTCTATGGTGGTGGCCTGCCTTGTTTGGGATGAAATATGTTAAAAAAAAAAAAGAAAGATTTCCTTCTAGACATATCTTTCTCACTACATAATTTTAATTTTTTGTGTGTGTCACGTACACTCCTAATACATTTTAACTACAGAGGGTATTGGCTAAAGATCCGTTGTAACTAAAAGATTGATTGTTCTAATGCAATCCTTTAACTTTACTCGACACATTGCTTTCATTCTGTTATTTTGAGAAACAATGAGATTTTTTCCACTGTTTTGTTTGTCCATTAGACACACTTGAAGTGAGAACTAGCCTGTTTTTGTTTAACGCTGCCCATCTGAGGCCTGTACGGTGTTGTAATGCTTCATCAGGCATCATTTGTAGCAGAAAGTACGACTTGTATAATATTAGTGTGAACTTGGACAGCTCATCTTGTTTGGTCACGTGTACCCTTTTCTCTTCAAGGTTCATCTTTCTTGGGTGTTGATACATAACACATAATGGAAGGTTTTAAAATAGTTTATACTAGCTGTGCTTATTCGGCATTGCTCGGGACTCATTGGTTGCACATTTTTAAAAGAAATAGAAGAGAACAAGAGATGAAAAAAATGCCAGTAATAACTCAAATAATGTAAGGGAGGTAAGTCATATTAAGCTGTAAAGATTTATCTCTTTTACATTAGTTCATTTATTTACATTTTTGTTATCGTAACAATCTTCCTAACCAGAATATATATTTTTCAAATGCTAGACATGCTGGAATAAAAAAGACAAAATTGTTAGGCAGAATCAAATATCGATGTGTCAGATGCAATGCTATTTGGGTGTAAATTCTAAGATCTGACAAGAATTTTATAGACTAGATATGACTTTCATAATCTTGGTGTGAACTGTAAAATAGGTGTAACGTAGCTGTCTATTTCTTCATGGTTTTACCAGATTAATTTCCTAGTGTCACAATACCCTTCTATCTCCTTCATCTCATTACCCTCCTTGACTTTTTGGCTAAGATCAGAGGGTAGTATCTGTTCCGATGGATGTAGACCTGTACCTGTCTTGGCCTTCGGGCCTTGATTCCGCCAGTCCGAGGATACTGTCCTGTGCAGTTCTAGGAGGTGCACCCTCCCAGGCTTTGCCTTCTCACCCTTTGAGAAGGGGTTAGTTTATTGCTTATCACCTGAGGTGCCCCTACCGGGGAATGCAACAGGGCTTCCCAGGCATTTTTTGTTGGCCAGAGTGCTCTTCCTCTAGAACGCTGGCTTTTCAATCCCACTTTCCCAACCTTGGGTCAAATCAACCCGCTGTGGGAGGGAGATAAAAATATTTATCTCCAATGATTATCTGAAAAATTGTAATGTAAGGGAAAGTTATGGCGTTACTGTTGCTGTAACAATATGTGGAGAATTCTTTTGATTCCCCACACAAGGTAACATGCACGGAGGGTCGTTCGCTATAGAAAGGCTAATTACACACTGTAGCTGCACGAAAGTGCTTTAAGACACATCACATAGTGCTGATTGCATGGGAACTCGTCGAGGACGCTACGGAAGTCCAGGTTGGAAAAGTACTATCGCTTTGCATGACCCCTTGAACCATCTGTTTTGAAATAATTATTTTAAAGGATTTTAGAAGAGATATTTTAAAATCCCCAATTCTGTATTTTAAATTGAAAGTAGTCATAATTCAATTTTGCTATTTTTCGCCCAATCTCTATATTAATAAAATTGAGACAAGTGTACGTGCTTGAGTCTAACATCCACACAACTTTGATAATTGAATTATTTTTTTAAATTTATTTACTGTGAATTGAATTTTATTGAAATTAAAAATGCAATGGCGTAAAATAAAATTTTTAAATTCCTATATATAAAAAAAATAATTTTATTATGAAATTAAATCCTCCAGAATGCATTTTGTTTTCTAAAATGCTCTCCTCCCTTTTGCTTGCACACTAGATAGACAATGTGTAGCCAGTTTTCTCCCGCTCCTGCGTTCGTCATGTAAATCTTTATTCACTCTCTTCCTCTCTCTACAAGCCTGTCCTGGGTATGACCTTAAAAGACATCCAGTAGTGAGGCCTCCGTTTGGGAGCTGTGGGGAATGTGGAGTTGCTCCAAGGTCCACTCTGGCCCGGAGTGGTAATACCTGTAAAGGCCCCATCTATGGGTCAAATAGAACCTACTGGTGCTACCAAATCAGGCTGTCTGAAGTTATTGACTTCCTGACTCAAAATGCACCAAACATTGATGTTTTATTGTTTTTTTCCCTTTGCAAATCTCAATCATGTTCTGCAAAATCCCAAACAAAAAATAACAATTTCTCTCCCTCCCCTCTTCTCCCCTCACTCAACCAAACACCATGAATAAATACTTAAACATATAAAGAACTTGAAGCATAAAAACCTTCACCAAAATGACTGGATTCAGCATTAAATGATCTGAAAAGGGTTGATATGCCGTGAAACAAAAACAACCAAACCAAAAACTATTATTAAACATTTGAACATATAAAGAACTTAAAGCATAAAAACCTTCACAAAAATGACAACAATTCAAAATACCAAAGCTCTTAACTAATTACTATAAATGATCCACTGACTTAAGACTCAAACGAAGGATATTTCCTTCTACATTCATGGCATGAAATGACCCGAAAAGGGTTGATGTGCGATTAAGCAATATCTTACCTCTGCGAGCCTGCCTACTGATATTGTAAACACCAGTCTTACAAAACGATTTTGAGCCTTTACTGGTTCCAGCTGTGAGCGTCCCCTCTGTTCTGCTTTTGTTTTTGTTTCGCTCGATCTATCTTTCCAGACAAGAAAACCCATCTTTTTTTCGATTTTGGCTATAGTAGTTTAGTTCAATTAATAATTTAATGACCAAACGGTACCGTAATAATTAAATTTAATCTTAGAAATCCTATCAAAAAAAGTAATAATTTGGTAAAAAACGGCTGAGTTAAAAAGAAAATCTAATGTATTTATGAGATTTAAAGATGTCCGATCGATTTTCTTGCCAAACGGATGTTTGTTTTAATTAACATATATTCTTTAATAGAATTATCTTTCCAAAAATTTAAATACTTTCTTACAAAAAATAAAGAGAAAAGACGGGGGGGGGGGGGGGGGGGCATTCAAAGAGCAGAAGAAAGATGAAAGTAAAAAGACTCCTGGACAACGCCGGGTAGGTACAGCTAGTTTAAAATACTTGTCTTCATAATTAATCAAGTTTGATTTATTTGATTCATTATTTTCAATCCTCTCATTATATTCTTCATCATTCACTTGTCAATCTATTCATCCCATTGACCTTTATCCCTGAGTGGCCTTGATACCAAGAGAGTTCTTCACTTTTTTAAAATCCGAAAAAAGCGGATTTCCGTTTAAATCGCTCAAGCGTGTTTTTACCCCGCCTAATAAACCGGCATCGTCCGGGCCTTCGGGTCTGGATTTACGCCAGTCTATTGGTGGTTGTTGGTCCTGTGCAGTTCTAGGAGGTGCATCCTCCCAGTCTTTACCTCCCCTCTTTGGGGAGGAGTAAGTTTATTGCTTACTGTCTGAGGCGCCCCTACCAGGGAATGCCGACGGGGCTGCCCAGGCAATTTTTAAACAACCTGAGTGCTCAAATTCTCGAGCGCTGGTTCTTTCCCACTTTCCCGACCTTATGTCACATCTTACCTTGTGGGAGGAAGATAAATAGAAGATGTGTCTCAGGGTTTTTTGTTTTTTTATCAAAATCCACTTTTTTTTTTAATAAGAAAAAGCTGATTTTCCTTCTTATGACAGGTCTCTCTGAAAACTGAAAATGTTAAAAGGCTAAAACTTCAATTCATGAAAGGGGTAGTGGAGTTAGATGACTTTTGTTTCAACAAAGAATGACTTCCTGTTTCCTTCCCCTTATAAACACACTTTGTCTTTCTTTTAATTTTAACTTTCTTAGTTGAAATTGATTGGAGCATTTTAGGAAAAATATAGTTTTTTGTGCTGCCCTCTCTCCAAACACATGGGACGATGGCCCCCAGGTTGGGAAATTCATCTTGATTTGAACTTTTTTTTGTGCCATTGGCTACTTACATTTCTGCCTATAACAGACCAAGAGATCTAACATTTAGGGAGCTCTACTAGAGGCAAGATTTTCAGTAAGTCAGCAGATGTCTTTTTAGCTGTTAACGCTTCACTCTCATTGCCCAGAGAAAATTCTGAAAGAAAATTCAAACTCATCAAATTTATTTCAGATAAGGTTCCGTATTATATCATAAATTACATTTGGATTATAAGTTTGTTAAGTCAAAATTGTATTTTATTGAGAATTATTTTTTTCACCATTATTAAAAACTAAAAACCTTGTTAAAACTGTAGTTCAGACTATTTTAATTTCTTAAGCCAGATTTACTGAATAAACTCTGTAAAGTAACAAATTATATTTCATTGACTGATTTAAAGTGGATTCCTTAAAGAAACATTTTATTTAAGAATGACCTACTTTAGCGATTTACAGAATATTATAGCTGACAAAATAACTGAGATATCGCTAAACAAAACATTTAAATTTTCTTCCCGTTTATTTTGTCAGACTCTGCAAGACCTACTACGAAAGGCCCAAGGTGGCCATCTTGTGGATGAAGACTCTATTCCACCTCCTGTTGCTGTGAAGACTCGGGACCCACCCTCATCTCTTCCAACCCCAGCTAAAGTGCCTAACCAAGCAGATTTGACACCTTCGGAAACTTATTCACGGCCAACACCACCATCTTTGCCAGCTCGAAGTAAGTCATATATTGTTTTTTCTTTGTTTTGTGACATAGCAAATTCCCGGCCATCAACGGATTCCTGCCATGTGAATATGAATGTTTATTTGATCTATTTTAATGACAACAACTAAATAATCTTTTTCCCAACTAACAGAACTACACGACATTTTCAAGGGACATGAATAACAAAATGGAAGAATTAGAAAAGTATAACATCTTTCTTTTAAAACTTCCTCTCTCTCTCCCTTCTGACTGTAACCCCCCTCCTCTCTCTCTCCCTTCCGATTGTCGCTTCTCTCTCTCCCTCCCTTCCGATTGTCGCTTCTCTCTCTCCCTCCCTTCCGATTGTCGCTTCTCTCTCTCCCTCCCTTCCGATTGTCGCTTCTCTCTCTCCCTCCCTTCCGATTGTCGCTTCTCTCTCCCTCCCTTCCGATTGTCGCTTCTCTCTCTCCCTCCCTTCCGATTGTCGCTTCTCTCTCTCCCTCCCTTCCGATTGTCGCTTCTCTCTCTCCCTCCCTTCCGATTGTCGCTTCTCTCTCTCCCTCCCTTCCGATTGTCGCTTCTCTCTCTCCCTCCCTTCCGATTGTCGCTTCTCTCTCTCCCTCCCTTCCGATTGTCGCTTCTCTCTCTCCCTCCCTTCCGATTGTCGCTTCTCTCTCTCCCTCCCTTCCGATTGTCGCTTCTCTCTCTCCCTCCCTTCCGATTGTCGCTTCTCTCTCTCCCTCCCTTCCGATTGTCGCTTCTCTCTCTCCCTCCCTTCCGATTGTCGCTTCTCTCTCTCCCTCCCTTCCGATTGTCGCTTCTCTCTCTCCCTCCCTTCCGATTGTCGCTTCTCTCTCTCCCTCCCTTCCGATTGTCGCTTCTCTCTCTCCCTCCCTTCCGATTGTCGCTTCTCTCTCTCCCTCCCTTCCGATTGTCGCTTCTCTCTCTCCCTCCCTTCCGATTGTCGCTTCTCTCTCTCCCTCCCTTCCGATTGTCGCTTCTCTCCCTCCCTCCCTTCCGATTGTCGCTTCTCTCCCTCCCTCCCTTCCGATTGTCGCTACTCTCCCTCCCTCCCTTCCGATTGTCGCTTCTCTCTCTCCCTTCCTATCGTCGCTTCTCTCTCTCCCTTTCTATCGTCGCTTTTCTCTCTCCCTTCCTACCGTTGCTTTTCTCTCTCCCTTTGGACTGTCGCCCTCTGACTGTCGGCCGCTCTCTCGTTCCCCTTTCTGACTGTCGGCCGCTCTCTCGTTCCCCTTTCTGACTGTCGGCCGCTCTCTCGTTCCCCTTTCTGACTGTCGGCCGCTCTCTCGTTCCCCTTTCTGACTGTCGGCCGCTCTCTCGTTCCCCTTTCTGACTGTCGGCCGCTCTCTCGTTCCCCTTTCTGACTGTCGGCCGCTCTCTCGTTCCCCTTTCTGACTGTCGGCCGCTCTCTCGTTCCCCTTTCTGACTGTCACCTTCTCTCTCTCTCCTCTGACTGTCACCCTTTTTCTCTCCCCTCTGACTGTTATCGTCTCTCTCTCTCCTACTCTCTTTTTTGTAACTTGTTTAATATAAAAGAAAGAAAAAAAGAACATAGCTGACTAACTGTTTAACATAGTTTCTTTCACTATTTTTTGTTCAACCATTACCACTAAGAATGAACAAAAGTTATTCTTACAATCCCCTACCACACCATATGCATTAATTTTATCCCTGTTGATCCCCAATGGAATACATATTACAGTATTTTTTTTAGTGTGTTTTCAACTTGGTTGCACTAAATTTGAACACACACACACACACACACAGAATTTTGCTCTATATAATAGATGTTTAAAATTAAAAAAAATGTCAGAATGCTGGAATCCATGCACTAATTTTTACTACTAGTTGTTTCAAAAACGACACTGAAACTAGATCAGTCAGCTACTGATAACTTTTTTTTTTCTTTCCCTTATATTGAACCAGTGTAGCACTACGGGAACAAATTTTTAAATCTCAGCAGATTATCAGGTTCATCACACAGGCGGCTGGAGTCTCGTCGTGTAGATAACACATAGCAGTAATTCGTTCTCTCTCCTCTTCTTTTTCGTTGTTCTGTCGTGATGAGTATTGATTAATAGCCGTGGTTGTAAATAACAGCACAAAATCATTTGGGGCTTAACAATGCTTTCAAGGTTTTTATTTTTCTCCAGTAATAGTAGTAGTAGTAGTAGGCCTTCGTCGGTCGTGTCTGACCATGAATGACACTTGCAGATCTAGCTGGCTAATTTCAGTATTTGCAAAGGCTTGTCAGTAATGCCAATGCCAATGCCTCAAGGGGGCATACTGACTTAACCTATGCATTTCTTGCTGTGGCTGATAAGGCCTATGCGGGCCGTGCTGTCTCTGCCACAGATGCTGGAGGAGGGTGGATAAGGAAGCTCACTTGCTTTTGCCTTTTCTTTCCTCCTTGCACGCTTTTCAGCGGCTTTCGTCTTCCACTTTGCTTCCCCGATGTCAAACTGTTGTTTGAGGTTTTTTTTTCCATTCATCTGTGTCAGAGGCAAGGCTTTCCCAAGATGACGGATCGATGTCAAGGACCTTCATGTCTCTCTTACAGACATCCTTGTATCTTAGAAGGGGGTACTGTCCCACAGTCTCTCTCTCTCTCTCCCCTTCTTTTAACTCTCCATAAAGGAGATCTTTGGGAATTCTGCCATCAACCATCCTGTGAATCATCTCAGTCGGCGTTGCCTCAGCCGTGTGTACATGGATTTCAGACCAGCTATTTCAAGCACCTCAACATTTGTCTTTTTGTGTTCCCATCTGATACCAAGCATAAAATGCAGGCTTTTATCCAGTATATATACATAATACCCTCAACCCGTCCCTCATAAGGGAATGGGAGCAGCTATCCCAAAGCATGATCGCTCTATCTTGCAGTCCAGAAAAAAAAGAGAAAGATCTTATCAGCTTATCTACTACGTGTTATTACTGACTTCCTCTTTGTGGCGCAATATCCTGACACATAACTCTAACCCTAACCCTCTCCTGACACATAACCCTAACCCTAACCCTAACCCTAACTTGACTTCTAATGGAATTTTAAACTTATGTGGAAAAATACCGTTTTTAAAATTATTTGCATACAGGTGCATTTAAATATTGCTACACCAGTTGCCAAAAAAAGGGATAGGGGCAGTCAGGAGGGGGTGGTGGTGAAGAGAAGGAAGTTTAAAAAGATACGACACAGACTTTTTTACTCTTGAATTTTTTTATTCATGCCCTGGGCAACACTGGGTATCTCAGATCGTAATTTTTAAAGCTTTTGAATTAATTAAAAAAAACAAAACTTTTATATAAACTTTAGCTTTCAATTCAAAAGTAACAAATGAAATTATTTTCTAGATTGTTAAATATGCGTCTGTAATTTAAAGATAAATAATTTGAATAAAATTTTCATTTATGGATCATGAAAATATTCAATCTTTTTTTCGATCTGTGAACCCTAATAATTTTTTTTCCCTTTTCGTTCTTTAGCCAGGTTGTAACACAGAAGAGGGCCGATGTAGTCACATCGCGTGCCAGTACATATGTGACCGCAGTTGTCAACTAATGAGATTTTGCCATTTCTTTTAATTATTCTGTAATGTATGATGGCAGAACCATGAATATCAGTGATTATATAATGTCAAGATTTCTTTATAGAGAATATCTTTTTGTGGTCCGGCCGGTTGTTACGATTGTAATCTGATTATTATTGTTATTGTGATCATTCTTGTCCTGTCCCAAATCGATAGGTGCTCGATTCTGATGCACGGCTGTGATTATGCGTCTGACAGCATGTAAAAGGGCTCATCGAAAAGAAAGCACAACGCTGTATTATTAACAATTAACAACTTTAATTATTTGTATTGACATTTCTTGGCACAATCCATACTTTGTATATCATAACATTAAAGGATACTCGTCCAAAATGTAGAACAGCAGAATTTATAAGCCAGTAATTAAACAGTTGTTTCCATTTTGCCAGTGCTTGACCTCGACACAACGTGTCTGTCCATCCCAAAAGCCACAACCGCACTATTCTGGTTGCATCGAAACTCAGTGCTAAAATATGCACAACTTCAGGTGCACAATTTTACATTTTTACCAAAGAGAAACTCAACTTTTCTCTATTTAACCACCTAGTGCTTCCTGACTTAAAGTGCACCAAACATTGATGTTGTTGTTTTTTTTCCTTTCCCTTTTGCAAAACTCAATCATGTTCTGCAAAGTTAAAAATTAAAAAAACTTTTTTCCTCTACAAAACAACCAAACCAAACACCATGAATAAATATTTAAAGATATAAAGAACTTGAAGCATAAAAACTTTTACCAAAATGACCTGATTCGGCATTAAATAATCCGAAAAGGGTTGATATGCCGTAAAACAAAACAACTAAACCAAACTAAACTCTATTCCACCAGCTGCATTATTATGTGTATGGTCTTCTGTAGTGAAAATGGTTGAGATACCTTAAACAGAAAATGAAGGAACTGGATTTGTTTTCGTCGTGCCATGTCTGCTATAAACTTGCTGTTTAAATATTTTATTCTTTTATGCATTTATACTAAAACATTACTCAACCACTGGTAAAGCATTGGTTAAATATTTGTTATATAATAGATTAAATATTTATAAAAATCTTTTCGAATTTCCAAATATTTTCTCTCTCCTCATTTTTCCAAAGATTGCTTGTCTTTTATCAAATTGAGTTGGAAATATTGTTGCGTCGTCCTCCTGGTTCTTGTTCTCCTTAAATTGACTTGCGTTGTTTTGGAATCAGCCATTGCATCTTTTTAAGTTAAACTTAAGTTCCAAGTGAGAATATAAGAAACCCAGCCAATAAAGTTGAAGTATTAACCTTTATTGCAAAACCTTATTTTGTACAAAAACATGTGATTCTAGATTTAAATAATAACCAGACCGTCTATAACCCGTTGGGTCAGTATTTGTTACATATATTATTAAAAAGTAATGAAAACCTTTTGGAATTTCCAAATATTTTCTATCTTTTCATTTTTTTTCTGAAGGTCGCTTGCGTTTTCAAAGATTCAGTTGGAAATATCGTTGTGGCATCCTTCTCATTCTCGGTACTTTTATATATATGTAAATAGTCTTGTGTTGCTTTGAAATTGTCTGTTGTGTCTTTTAAAGTTAAACTTTAACGTGATAGAAGAACTAATCGGCGATTCCAAGTGAGAATATCAAAGGAAATCTTAGAAAATGGAATCGTCTCAACTACAAAATAATGGTAAAATGAGGTTATGATATTTCCAACTCAATCTTATAAAAGGAAAAAATGTTTTGAAAATTGAGATTTAGAATTTCCAAACATTTATGAAACTCTTGTGATGTTATAATCCCCCCCCCCCTTCTTAATTATATCCTTCATCTCCTCCCACTACTTCTCGTATCATTTGCTCAATCTTATAAAAGGCAATCGATTTTTGGAAAAATGTGTAGATATTATGAAATTTTCTTATGATGTCATAATAACTCCTCTCTCTTCTCCCCCCTTTCTCTTCCCTTCCCCCCTTTCTACTTCTTCCCCTCTTTTAATTCACATAATTTATCTCCTCTCACCCTTTGTGTTATTTGCCCTTCCTCCCACCATCTAAAATATCCATGTACAGATAAAGTGTGCATGGTGACAAGCAAGCGATCAAGATAACAAATAGCGTCATTAGATTTTGAGTAATTTATAAATTAAAAAATGTAAATTTTCTCACTTCAGATGTTGTTTCTCCATCGGCTCCTACTCCCCCATCTACAAGTTCTAGTCCGGGTATGATTTCCTCACCGATAAAGTCTCCAACTCCTGCTCCAAGGATTATAAACAATTTAGAATCCCCTGGGCGGAAGCCTCCAGCACCAGGGGCCATACCAGTATTACCTTCTCCTTCTTCAGTTCAACCGCAGGGTCTCCCTGGAACCAAATCTCCAACATCACCAGCCGGTGCCGCTTATGCTGCTGCATCACAGCCCAAGCCAATGCCGTTTCCTAGAGAATCGCCAGCGCCACAAAGTTCTAAGCCCATTGCTCCTGAACCAGACATTTCAAATCTCTCGGCCTCAGGTAAGAATCGGAGTGAAAGGATGCTTGCTTATTTTGTATACTAGTAATACCTAACTAGTGTTGCCGAGAAGTCTTTTTATTCTCATTTCTGTTTCATGTTTTTCTAATTTTAAATCGCATAAATAATTTTGGGTGTTTTCTTTTCTTTTCTTTTTTTTTTTTTAATCATAAATTTATAAATAATAAGAGGCTAAGAATTTGCTGCTGGAACAAGCTCCTATACTTACAAAGCTGTTCAATCATTGCTTGAAGGAAGAATGCTTTTCATCTTACTGGTGTGATAAATAATTCTCAAAGCAAGGTGAACACTTACGCTCTCTATATCTCTATCTCTCTCTAATGACTGTCAGTCAGGCGAAGCGCTTACTCTCTCTATATCTCTGTCTATCTCTCTCTCTAAGATTTTGTCGTGCGATTCCCTTTACCATCCTCTTTCCGTGCACGTCAAGCAGCCGCCTGACTGGGGGAGAGGGAGGAGAGGTTGGGAAGGACAGGCAACGTGGACGAACGGAAATGGAACAGACAGTGAACTTCGTAAGGCGCGAAAAACAAAACGCACGAGGTGAATTTAAGAAACACGCCAGAGAGGGCGACAAGAAGGCAGACAGAACGGTTGCGTAAATCAGACAGACAAAAGGACAATCTTATCGCAGATTGAATCTAGAACATTATTACTCTTAAGGATTACGATTCCAGGAACTTAAAGGACAATCTTATCGCGGATTGAATCCATCTTATTCTTATTCCCAAGGATTACTATTCAAGGAGATTATTGATTTTCGTGTCATCATTTTTATTGTATGTGCGTGGACTTTGGATCCGTATTATACTTCGGACAAAACAGCTAAGTATTAGCCTATTTCTTGCCAGTATCTTTCTTACACAAATATATATTTTGACTGAAATTTCATGTTGCATACATCCGCAAACACTCTCCAAAATACACGTCTGTCGCCCTCACTCTTTCTCGTGGTGTCATCTTCTTCTTCTGTTTGTTTATAAAAATCTTTATTGACTTTTAATTTCACTCGTGTCTGTGTTCCGTCATTTATTGCTTTGTTATCTCAATTCCTCCAAGACGAATTTCACCGGTTAATCCGACATTCGACGATTAACCAAAGATGATCAACGTGCCAACGGACATTAAATAAATTAAATATATGTGTAGCGATCTGATTGCTAATCCTTACCGATTATCCAGCAGTTAGGTCGTAACACTGGAAAACTTTGTTTGTTCGTCTGTCCAGTATTTCAAAATACTGATGATCAGTCTTCTGTGAGTCATAAGTAAGATTTTTGAATCTGTGATAAATCAAGAAGTCGTCAATCATCTAAACAAAAGCAATCTACTTAGTGACAAGCAATATGGATTTCATCCAGCAAGATCAACTGCTGACCTGTTGACTGTAATGTTGCAGAGGATCAGTGACTCTAGATGGAGGTTTTGTTTCTCGGCATATCAAAGGCTGTGTTTCACTAAAATTGTTAGCTATGAAATATCTGGCAATGATTTTTGAGCCATCTTGGTGCTGCCAGATCAGGCTACCTGAAGATATCGGCTTCCTGGCCCAAAATGCACCAAACATTAATGTTTTATTGTTCTTCATTTCTCTTTGCAAAACTCAATCATGTTCTGCAAAGCCAAAAAACAATTTCTCTCCTAAAATGACCGTATTCAGCATAAAATAATCCGAAAAGGGTTGATATGCCATAAAACAAAAGAATCAAACCAAATACCATGAATAAATATTTAAAAATATAAAGAACTTGAAGCATAAAAACGTTTGCCAAAATGACTAGATTCAGCATTAAATAACACAAAAAGGGTTGATATGCCATAAAACAAAACCAACCAACCAACCAAACTTTTTCAATCATCAAATTCTTCCTCTCTAAAAGGTCCATAAAAGTAGTTGGGGGAGGGGGGAAGTCTAAAACACACAGTGTCAATGCCAGCATATCTCAAAAATCTATTCTGGGTCCAACTCTCTTCCTGATTTTCATTAATGATCTTCCAAAGCATATTCCGAGATCATTTGTCGACATCTATGCAGACGACACCGTTGTCTATGGCATCACTTCGTATAGCATTGATGATAAAGATCTTTTTGTTTCTCTCTCTTGTAATCTGGAGAATGTGGTGCAATGGAAGAAAAATGTCTTCTTTTAACACCTCTAAAACTAAGCGTCTCTCCTTTCACCACCAACGCTCAGATTCTTGTTTTGATCCAGATGAAATGAATGGCTATTTCCTAGAGGAAGTCTCTATGCTTTGATAATTTCCGAAGACTGGCTTTCACTCCAGATCTAAAATTGAAGACTTACATCCAATATATTGCTAAGGTTGCTGGAAAAATGGTTGGATCATTCTATCGCTCTAGAAAGGATCTACCTCCTGATGCAATCCTCTACTTGTATAAGGGTCAGATATGTCCTAAGATCTGCTCAAAGCATTCGTTTTTGCCTTGACAGAGTATAAAATTGACTTTGCAAGCTAGTGGGGAATGATCTCTTACAGTCACTTCATCCCAGAAGAAATGTTGCTAGTCTTTCTCTACTCTATCGTTATTTCCATGGAAGATGCTCAATTGAGCTTCAATCAAGAGTTCCTCCTTGTAAAATATTCACAACAGCAAGAACTCGTCTTTCTAACACAACTGCAAAGAACTTTTCTTCTTCCGTGTGTTTAACATCAAATGGAATTTCCATGAACAGAGTTTCTTTTTCCAAGAACTTCCCATTTGTGGAACACATCACATTATGACGAGACCGTTCCCTGCAGACTGCAACATAGTCTTCTTCAAATCCATTGTCAACAAATAATTGCCATAAATAATCAAATTTTGTTCATTCCATTCATCATTTTCAATCGTCTCATAATATTCTTCGTCATTTTCAATCGTCTCATGATATTCTTCGTCATTTTCAATCGTCTCATGATATTCGTCATCATTTTCAATCGTCTCATGATATTCGTCATCATTTTCAATCGTCTCATGATATTCGTCATCATTTTCAATCGTCTCATGATATTCTTCATCATTTTCAATCGTCTCATGATATTCTTCATCATTTTCAATCGTCTCATGATATTCTTCATCATTTTCAATCGTCTCATAATATTCTTCATCATTTTCAATCGTCTCATAATATTCTCGTGGTGTAATAAATTTTTTTGGGGGGTGGCGGTGGGGGGTGGGGGGTAGAAGTGGTGCAATGACTACATGTGCAATGTAACACCTGAAGGCTGAACTTCAAATGTGTTGTGTTCCTGCCAGAGAAATCTGGAGATCTCTATCGACCGCCGTAGTAACCCCTTTGTGCTGTTGGCAGAGGACGCAAGACGAATCTGCTCATCTGTTTTTGTGGTACTTGTGGGTGGTGATTGATAACGGCTTGATGAGAAAATTACAAAATGAATTAGGATATAATTATATCCTTTCCAACCAAAAGAAAGATCCAGGTTTTCCTCGATGGCCGTTCATTCAAACATGACATAAATGTAGGTGTACTCCAGGAATCGATCCTTGGACCTTTATTGTTCCTGATTTTCATAAAGAACCTCCCTGATGACATTGTGTCTGAGATGGGTATATTTGCTAACGACACCACGCTTTACTCTCGTCATGTGGGTAAAACGGACGCTCACATATCCGAGGCAATGGCTTAATCCTTCCGTGCTAGAAAACTTCTCACACCTGACAGTATCCTATATCTCTACAAAGCCACCATCCGCCCATGCATGGAGTATTGTTGTCACATTTGGGCTGGTGCATCATCCACTAATCTCTCTCTCTTAGACAAGGTCCAAAAAAGAGTCGCTAATAGGTCCCTCGCTATCCACAAAGCTCCAGCCCCTGTCCCATCGTCGCAATGTTGCAGCCTTGTGCTTGTTTTACAAGTATTTCAATGAAATGTGCTGCGATGAACTTGTTACTGTGGTGCCCCTCGACATGAATACACTTGATCAACCTGACAATCAGCTAAATCCCATCGATTCACTGTGGAGGTCCCCAGAAATTTAAAACTAATGTGAGCAAGCATCCCCCCCTCCCCCCATCATTCTAAGCCCATTTCGTGTCTGGTTATCATGGTCTGATTTCTTTTCTTCTCAAACCTAATTTTTCTCTTTTTTTTTTTCTTTTTCCATTTTTGAGAACAATAACTCAAGACCTTTGTAGCCATCGTTAAACAAAACAGAACCTGGCAATTTACATTTTAGTATGATACCACTAAGTCTATATATTTATGTACGTCTTATCTATTCATGAATCACAACAATTGATCAAAGAACTTCCTCCTATCCCTACCCTCTCATGTGACTTAAATATTGTTTGTGGGTGAACAAAAGAAGCCAGTCATCACTTAGACTAAACAAAGTGAGTGTGAAAATATTTGTTGCTCTGATACCTTGAAAATGTAAGCATTTATTTTTCAAATAGAATTTTGGTTATTGATTCTAATGTGGGAAGTAATTATCATCATATCAAGTTTAATGTCTGTTTTACATGCTGACATATGTTGGACGGCTTTTTAGTAATTGACTTTCAAACTAATCTCTGGACAGATCTTTATTATCTCTTTATGTTTCCTTGGCCGTCCCCTGTCCATTGACCATACTATCTTAACTGTTCTGCATCTACTAACCCTAACCCACTCTCATCCATTCTTTCAATGTGACTAAACCAACAAAGTCTCCTGTTCTGCACACATCTCCCTATACTGTTCAGATTTAATCCTCCTCTGAGGTCATCAGTGTTAAGCCTGTTTGTAGGACTCCCATTATACATCCATTGTATCATTTTCATATCATTTCTTTCCACGCAACACATATCCTCAACCCTCACTGGCCATGTTTCACTGCCATACATCATCACACTGAGCACCTATTGTTATATATCCCCGAAGGATGTGAGCTGTGGATGTGGTCTGCTTCTCTTTGTCTTGTCGTCAGGGTTAGGGTGAGGGTTGAGGCTGTTTTTTAATGTTTTTTGTTTCTGTTGGACCAGTACAAGAAGATGACAACCGTTTTCATTTGAATATAGATCTTCATTTTTCCTTACTCAAGAGTTGGGAAGTGGTGCTAGTGAATCAAATAACAATGCAGACTGACGACTTGGGTGTGCTACGTTCGAATCCAGTCGATGCCATAGAACCACTTTCCTTTATGGATGTTGGCAACCTTCAACTGGTCACTTCTGTAAATACCTGAAACGATTAGGGAGAAACCAAGTCCATCAGCAACAGAATTGAGACAGTCAAAACAGTCGTATCATACTGATTCATACAAAGTTCCGTTTTATCTAAGAGTTGCTTCCGGCCATCTTCAGACGTTGATATGAGGGCTTCTAAAGCCCTCACGAAACAGATTTTACATTACAATGTAGTTGCTTCACTGTTTGAACTGTAGCTGAAACCAGATTTCAAATCCCCCTTCTATGTCACATGATTAAAACTAACCAATCAGATCCATTTCTCATAGATGGTCCATAGCTGACACTTGGGTCAAACCCTGTCAATCATACCTAATAACCAAATACATCAGGTACGCTATATCTGCACTTAACTTCAAAAGCGTAGTACTGATAAGTAATATGTAACATTATTTTCTACTGATATTTGTTGACCTCTTTCTGTCTCGAGAGACAATGGATAGCCCCTGTCTGCACTAAAATAAAGCAAGGGTTGCACAAAATTCTTATTGCACTTCTGAGCCAATATTGGTGAAGTCTGAAGTCAAAATGAACTCTAAGACAATTGGAAGCAATGCTGGGATAAGCGGAGAAGGGTTGGTACTATTTGGGAGTTTTCAATTTAGTTGTTCTACAAAGGTTTGAGAGATCAGTCTACCCTACTATTTAAACAATTTTTTATTTTTTATTCCTGATCTACAATGCTGATTAGACATTAATCCAATCTGAAAGATTTAAAAAAAAACCAAAACCCTAATAATTTTTAGTTGAAAGTTTAGCAGATAAGCAAAAGAGGGGCTTGCGTTACTCACTTCAGGCTATTTTCTATTTTTCTGTCACTTTGTTCCTTTTATTCCCTGCTACAGCTTTCTCGCCCAGTGGATGGTCTTTCAGAACAAAACAGGAGACAGACATCTGGCTACTACTACTTTTAAAACATAAAAAGTATTTTTGAAGAATTAGACCTCAATTTTCAAAAAAAATGTACAAATCCATGGAAATTTTTCATTCTTTAAGACTAGGTTCTATTTTGTATTATTCGGATGACTATTCTTATCTTGGTTGTTTATATTCACAGCATTTTGACCAATGTAACCTCCGACCTTCTTCAGGCTGATCTTTTTGAATTTGGGAACCTTCTAATCAAACTTAGGAATTTGCATGGAAATTCAAACTGAACCCTTTATTTAATCCACAGGAGTAGATTGTTCTCATTCCGTCAGCCATAACCGGATATAAGTGTTAATTATATAGTAATAATTACTAATGTTAGGCATAAACAAAATTAGATTCAAAGTTCCCAAAATTCATACTAGAATTGCCCACATGGACCCATGGCGTAACAGTTATAGGCATTTTTTAACAATCAGTTCTAACTGATAGCCAATCCTTACTACAGGCCATAATAACTAAGAACAACATCAACGCTTTTACTCGGTCATGGCTGATAGAATCAGAACAATCTACCCTCGTGAATTAAATAAAGAAGTCTTCTTCTTCTTTTTCTTTTTCAACAGGCCTTTGATTAGTCCTCTATAAGAAGGTGGGGCCTGCCTGTCAGTCAAGCCATCTTATCCTGCCCGAGAGAGAAGAGTCCCAGAGAGTGTTGTCTTTCAGCCTGACATGACAGATCTATCTAATCATGACTCTTTCATCTGCGGTCTCTTGATAGTGCTCGCCGGTGCAGCCCATGTTTCAGAGCCATAAAGCATAACACTCCTCACACAGCTGGTGTACATCTGTTCTCTAGTTGTGATCGCCAGATGCTTATTTGTCAAGATGAACAGGCGTTCTTTAAAGTCCCCTTGCATCGGGCAATAGCAGCAGTCTCACAACCACCATCGGCTGAAAGGGAGTCGCCCAGGTAGCAGAACTCAGCTACAACTTCCAGTTTGCTATCCCCAACTGCGACCTCTCTCACTGGCTTGTTGTCGATTGGTCTAGCTGTGCCAATACAGCAAGGACACCTGTATTGCTGATCCGATCGGAGTAGGCCACTGATTCCACTGCATCTTTTTGTGGACCCAGTAGGAACAGACGGGGCAAAAGATGGAGTTTCTTCCTGTACCACTCAGGCAGACCGTGCAAGGAAACTTTCCTGATCTTTTCATGGAATTCAGGTTGAAACGAGCAATCATTACCTTTGTCTTAGCCATATTGACTCAGATGCCCATGTCCTCCATACTATTCCTCCAGGAGGTGATTCTTTTAACGAGAGCTTCGAGTGAAGTGTCAGCAATTGCGAGGTCATCCGCATACAGGAGCTCCCAAAGGAATCCGGTTCTCAGTTTGCGTGACAGGGATTCCAAGACGATGAAGAGAAGGGAGCTCAATATCGAACACTGGTGCACACCAACCCCCACACTGAATGGCTCACTGTACCCGTCCTCCACATGCACACGACTTCTAGCGTTCGAGTACATTGACTGCACAGTCTCACCAGCCATTCCTCCAGTCCCAGCCTCATCGCCCACCATATGACCCTCCTATGTTCAGTTAGAAATTTTGTGCAGATTCACAGAGTTCAACTAGAAGGTTCCCAAGTTAAAATTTTTGCATCTGAAGAAGGTTAGCAGTTACATCGGCTGAACCGTTGTAAATATGACAATCAAAATGAAAATAGTTAAAATTTAAATAATACAAATCATCGATCCTCTTCTGAAAAATTCTCGAATTTATGTTCTATTTATTTATTTATAAAATTTTGCGTACTGTTTTGTTAAACTGCCCCAAAATATCAAACCTACTGAACCGAATATTTTATTGTTTTCTGAACAATGTGCCAGTTAATCTTGAATCCTGATTGTAAACATGTCTCCTTCTTCAACTCTTAACACCAGAAATTATGCAATTTGATAATTTTTCTTTTCTTTCTTACATTTGTTTAGATCAAAAAACTCACCAGCTTTTGCGATTTCGACGCGATCAGTACCGGTCTTCAGCAGTGGCTGCTAAACATTCAGGAGACATAAAAACTGCCACCAAGTTCGCTCACACCGCAAAGGTTAGCAATTTCTAGTTCGTTTTTATTTGATTCTTATTCTATTATGCGTTAAACTTATTGCTTTCATCTTATCCGTACTTCCTCCCAATTTTGCCATTAACATTATTTTTCTATCCTCCCATGTTTGCTTTAGCAATAGTCCATGGACCCGAACTTCATCTGGTTTGTTAAAATAACTTAGAACATTAAAAAAATATTTAAAAATTGACCAACTAAAAATTTCCTTAGAAAATCGGTGATCACCATTAGCGGCACAGGATGTGTACCTAGCAGCATCTGTGTGTGCATGTGTACGGATGGATGACTATATAATAATATTTGTATAAATAAAAATTTATACTTATGAACAGCTCTACTTGGTATTGAGCACTTTTTATTAACACTTGAGTTTTCAACGGATTTACATCTGCAGAAACTAATACATGTATAATATATATATATATATATATAATGATACCATAATTCATGTATGCTTTTATTGTAATTTAAAGTGTATTTCTCGGCTAAAAATGATGAATTTCTTCACATTTAACAAATAAAATGGCACTAATGCTATTTACGGACCGCGATATTGTCGGCACATTCTGGTAGGTTACATAAACCACCGAAAGATGCCTAACAAAACTTTGTGTTGAAAATGCTGGCCAAGTTAAAAACGCTAGCAATCAGTAATAATTAAGGGGAAAACATTTAAATAGAGAAGAAAACAGTCATTGAACTGTAATTTCAACGAAAAAAAAAATTTTTCTTACAAAGAAAATACAATAAAAAAAAAAATGAATGGAAATATGTAATTTTGTAAGAAACTTTAAAAATTAAGGAAAAAAAGAGTTCAAATCAAGAAGAAAAAAACCTCATCGTATGGTAAGTTTCCTGAATAAATATTTATTTTTTAGCGGAGAAAATATAGTTCAACAACTAATAACAAACAGTTTTTTCCTAATGATTTTTATTTTTTCTTGCCAATTCTTTTTCAACCCTATCGACTGGGTTACAGTGTTTTTCTGTTAGGGTGTTTTGTGAGCAGATTTTCTGTGGACTTAAGCGCAGACGACAGAAAAGAAGAAGAGGTTGATGGAGTAGAAGGAAGCTGTGCACATTGTTCTTCAAATCATTTTTTTTTTAATTTGCATGTATGTACACACATTCGGCAACTCTTCTTTTCATCTAGCAGTTTCCTTATTTGATAAAAGTCAATAATTGCTTCAGGAGACTGTAGCGTCTGTCCCAACACGATCAGATTCATGCTGACTTTAACCCGTTTTCAATAGTTGTTGACTTTTCTGCAATATTTTTATCGCGTTTGCCAATTTTCAGATGTTGCGATTTCATTGGTTAAGGGTTTCAGCATCTTCCAGTGGTTCACGTAACATGTTGGAATATGCCGACAAATTGTCGGTTTTAAGGCGATCCAGAAACTGCTTAAGTACCAATAAAATATAGCCTTATAAAAAATATAAAAGCATGTAAATTTAGGGTTATGATGATTTTTATATTTCAGCTGATCCTCTGCTTTTTAGCAAAAATCTACTATTTGATAAAAATTAAATGAATACAAAACTTATAAAAATTCGACATTTTAAAACTTGGAATGAAACTTTATTGGCTGAAGGATTTATTTGCTCTTAACATTAATTCATGATGAGATGAACGCATTTACATAGACTAAAAAAAACAATTTAAACAAAAAAAAACACGGTTTTCATACCTGGCACAAAGGTCTCAAGACAACTTTGTCTTGACCAAGTATTTCATCATGTATGGTGGAGGAAGAAATCCAATGCGGAACCCACTGCACAGAATAAATGCAAAAGAAAATGATCTATTGGATCCATTCCTTCACTCAAAGTTGCTTCTGTCTATATTGTCAGAGGAAACACAAGGGGCCCAAAGGCGTGTAATTATCCAAACTCTACATAACAACCCTGTTTGTTTCCAAGTCCTTAACTACAACAAAATCAAATCTATATCTTAAACTGTGCAATCACATAGTTTATGTAATCGGTTAATTAAATCCATAATGTCCCTTTATGGACTCAATTGACCCTTAAGATCAATGGTTGCCATTAAAAGCCAATAAACCCTAATCTACCACAAAAACGTATTCCAACTAACTCGATGTGTTACAATTGTAAAATTTTATTTCAGAACTTTTTAGATGAGGATTTGGATTACTATTCTCACCTTGGATGTTATTCTCACAACGTTTCGGCCAATGTAATCTCTGACCTTCTTCAGATGCATCTTTTCAAACTCTGGAATGTATACGGAATTTCGAACTGAACTCTTTTATGAATCCACGGTGGTAGATTGTTCTCGTTCCATCAGTCATGACTGGGTAGAAGTCTTAAATAAGTCATTTTTTAATTCACTTAGTATTGTATTTAGTGAGGCTGAACCTTCAACCTCTAGAAGACTGATTTTTTTTACTGAACACCATGCGGACCACATCAGTTACATCGGCTAAAATGTTGAGAATAACACCCAAGATGAGAACCGGAGTTCAAATAATCCAAATTGTAAAATTTTGTTTAATATTTTTATCTTTCAAATTCAATTTTTTAATTTACACTTTTCTTTCTCTTTTCAGCAATTTGACGGCGTCATTAAGGCTTTAGAATCAGGCAAACCGATTGATTTATCCAAAATGCCTCCACCGCCACCAGGTTGTCAAGGTTTGTATTGATCTATACCTGTATATTATTAAAATAAGACAACTTCACGTGTGTCTGTTTTTTCTTCTTCTTGCAAATACAAGAATAATTTCTTTTATTTACTATTAAGCGAATGAATATTCAGTGAAATAAAAAATACAAACGCATTTAAAAAAGATTTTAAAAACCCTATTTAAAAAAATGATTTATTCCAAAATAAAATCCATCAGTAGGCATTTCGGTTTCTTTGTAAACAAGTCAGCCATTTTAATTTTTTGGTAATGGTTGAAAACAAAAAATGAATTACTTTCTCACTCTTTGGAAGTTGAAAGGAATTTGGAAATATTTAAACTGCTGAAGAAAAAGTAATAGAAACTAGCTTTAAAATTCTTAGCAAATCCCCAAATATAAGAAAACTATTTAAATCCAATCAGTTTATAAATAACAATTAAAACAACATTTATACTTTAACAAAGCATTGGGAATAGTTTCATAACAATTTGGGTTCAAATTAATAATTTGATGACCAAACAATACCGTAATAATAAAATCTAACTTTGAAAATTCTATTTTAAACTAAAAATATTAATTTGGTAAAAACAGCATAGTTAAAAAATAAAAGAAAAGGCAAAAGAAAAATATAAAGTAAAAAAAAAAAAAAACTCCAGGGAAACAACGGCTAGAACTAATCTGTATAATAAAGAGATGATTTTGTATGTATATCTATGCGTATGTATGCGTGTGTATGTATGTATGCTGGACTATAATCTGACTAGAAAATTCCCAAGTTCAAAGAGATGCAGCTGAAAACGATCTGAGATTATGTCAGCCGAAATGTTGTTAATATAACAACCAAAATGGGAATAGTAGTCAGAAAAATCCAAATAATACAAATTATCTATCCTCATTTCAAAACTTTCAAAATAATTTAGCATATTGTAGATTATTCTTTCTCCAATGATCATCATATTGGTTTCATCTCTTATATGGAAGCTGGCTGAGAATGAATGGATGAATAAGAACAACATTCAATATTACTAATATTGATTTATTAAATTCTGCGAACAATGATCTCTGACCGGGTTTGTTTGTTGGTCGCATCTTAAATTCCTATTTCTTCAAAATAGTCACCATTTGGACAAAGTATTTTCTGGAAGGAATTAAATCGAATTACATTTTATTCTTTTTAACAACATGCTGCAACGATCCCGAAGATAAACTGACAAACTAGAATGAAAATATTAATTTTGTAGGAAGAAAACTATTGATGACAACGAAACGATAAAGAGACTGACTTTACTTTATATATTAAATACTACTAAAACTCTGAATCTTGTTTACTTGCTTATCACCGTGCACACAAGATGATGTCACGGTGTATACATTTACTTGAAAATGGCTGACGTGATAAAGGATGAATAGTAGTTGTCAAAAGTTTTCTTGATAATAATTATTCAAGGAAGAGAGAGAGATTTAATAATATGTTACTGTTATAGATGATACGCCTGATTTCCGTGACTTTATGTCGACAACGATCGGGCATGTTGTGGAAGCGCCCGAGCGCTGACGGAATAATATAATTTTTTCTTTCTTTTATCTTATAAAAACATTAACATAATTTTACTACCTCCCTCCCAGAAAACATTATTTTCACAAAAAAAACTGATTTAAATCTATGTATTTTTTCTTTGAATTTATATGTCTTATATTAACGTCTGCCAATCTTCCAGTTAGAGCTTGGCAGTTTGAATGCAGGGCTTGGCTATCGCTAAAAACGGGATCTCCTAACCCTAAACCCTAACCCAACGCATTTTTCTTTCTTTCTTTTATGTTAGCAAGAAGAAAAAAAAAACAGCGAAACAAATGAAAAAGAAAACATTAACAAAATCCCCCCTCCCTAAAAACAAAATTTCTTTCTATACATTTGATTGAAAATTGTTCATTTGCCCCCCCCCCCCCCTCCCCCTACAGTTTGTTCGGATTTTATCTGTTTATCTATGTATTTTTCCTTTGAATTTATTTGTCTTATATTATCATCTGCAAGTCTTCCATTAACGGTTGGCGTTTTTGTCTCGGGCGCTTCCGCGACTTGCCCGATCATTGCCGACGCAGTCATGGAAATCAGGCGCGTCATCTATAACAGCACCAATAATATATATAACAAATACTGACTCAACAGGTCACAGGTGATCTAACATAGAAAAAGAAATCCCTCACTCCCACTTCGTCAACCTGCTGTTTTTTATTTTTTATTTTCAGTTGATAGGTACGATTAACTGCTTTTCTTTTTTTCCTTTATGCCACACGTATATATATTCTGATTTCCAAATGTCTTTGGTTTACAGAAGGCCCAACGCAAAACGTCTCCACTGCCAAGCCCAGCGCTCAAGTACCAATCGAGAGAAGTAGCCAGACAGCTAAAGAACCAACTCCTCCGCCTTCAAACGCAGAAGATATTATCATGTCTGCTCCACCATTGTCCACTGATGGTATGTATTCATTTATTACGAAACATTCCCATGATGCATTGCAATCACTACCACAATTTATTTGAAAATCCATCAACTATCACATCTTTCTTCAAACATTCTTATTGCATAACTATAAATGATACGTCTCTTTATTTCTATATTATTATTATTTGTACTCACTAAAAATTCTCACACAGATCATCGTCAGTGATTTCTCGCCGACAACAACCAATGGTATTTCCTAGAGTGACAACAAGCCTCCCCAGATTTCCAGTATTCTTCACCTCTTTTCGATAACCACCGCAAATAATTTTGCGATATCACAATAGCTTCTTACCATTGATTTCTCGCTAGTAAGGACCATTGGTCTTCTCTGGGATTTGGGTCGCTATAACCTCCCCAAGGTCTCAGCATTCTCTGCACTCTTCCAGAGGAGGTCTGGTTTGTGCTGTCCCTCCTCGGTCTTATCCTCCTTGACAAATATTATTATTATTATTATTCAATCTAGCAATAGTCAGGCACCTAGTTAATGCTAAACTTCTTTCTGATCATCAGTATGGATTCAGACAAGCATGATCTACTGCAGATATCCTAACGGTCATCTCTGAACGCATATACCATACACTGGACAAGGCAGGTGAAGCTAGGGCAGTAGCGCTTGATATATCCAAGGCCTTTGACAAGGTCTGGCATGAAGGGCTTCTCATAAAACTGCACTAATATGGTATTACTGGACAAATATTTAATATGATTAAATCCTTCGTAACAAAACAAAAGATCCAGGTTGTACTCGATGGCTGTTCTTCTGAGCAACATGTCATAAATGCTGGTGTACCCCAAGAATCTATTCTTGGACCTCTACTGTTCCTGATTTTCATAAATGACCTCCCTGATGCCATTGTGGGCAAAACCGACGCGCACATATCTGAGGTAATGGCTAAATCCTTAGAAAATGACCTCCAGTCTGTAGTGGAATGGGGTCAAAAGTAGATGGTAACTTTTAATACCGCAAAGACAAAGCTACTTTCCTGCAATAACTACAAGAAACTTCTTCAACCACAGATTGTCATGGCAAATAGCACCCTGCCTGAGAGTTCATCATTCAAACTCCTCGGCCTAACTTTCACATATAGCATGAATTGGAATAAATACATTGAAGACATTGCCAGGGCTGCTGCAAAGAAGGTTGGCTCCCTCTACTGTGCCAGTAAACTTCTCACACTTGACATTATCCTATATCTCTACAAAGCCACCATCCGCCCATGCATAGAGTATTGTTGCCACATCTGGGCTGGTGTATCATCCGCTAGTCTCTCCCTCTTAGACAAGGTCCAAAAAAGAGTTGCCAACTTGATAGGTCCTTCACTATCCATCAAGCTCCAGCCTCTGTCCCATCCTTGTGCCTGTTTTACAAGTACTTCAATGGATTTTGCTCTGATACCTCCATGATGTAAATTCACTAGACCAACCCGACAATCTGCCAAATCCCATCCATACACTGTGGAGGTCCCCAGATGCTGAAGAGCTTTCTACTCCAAAAGCTTCTTTCCTCGTGCTGCTGGACTCTGGAACTCCTTCCCTGCTCCCTGCTTTCATGACGTTACTGACATGCAGAAGTTTAAAACTAATGTAAACAGACATCTCGCTGAGCAACTCCTAATTTAGCCCCCCCCCCCCCCCCCCCCAAAAAAAAAAAAAACCTTCACCCTTGTTTGGGGTGAACTATGATAAAAAAAAATTTTTTCAATTATTATTATTATTATTATTATTATTATTATTATTATTATTATTATTATTATTATTATTATATGTATTGTTATTATTTTTATATAGAAGTAAAGAGACTTATTATTTTGCTACCTAATTTACATATGTATTTGTGGTGTGTACAGACACACGTATGTAAATTAGATGGCCATGCTGAAAAAAAAAGTTCAGTTTTCTGTAAATGCTCACAGACATTAAGAAATATTAGAGAGTGAATGAATCAACCATAGAGTGAAAGGGGGTGGCGAAAAGACATAGATAGCTAATATAGAGAGATGGGCGACTTGTTCAGTTAATTATAAATTATGACTAATAAGAAGAATTAAAACGTAAATTTTTCCTCCCAAGCTTGAGAGAACCCATTTTAAAGACATAGAGGTCCTGAAGATGGCCATAACAGTGAAGCTGAAGGGCATCCTAAAATAATCCTTCGACGAGCATTGCACAGAAACGTGGCAGAGAAGAATGGGAAAGTACATTAGACTCGAGTTGAATTGAAATAAATTCTTGGCAGGGATGTGAATTCTCCGCTTTTTTTTTTTTATCCAGAAAACACGTATTTCCGCTTAAATCGAAAGAGCCCCCTCTCATAGATGTTAGTTCTCAGCTTTTTGATCAAAATCTGCTTTTTTTTTTTTTTAATAAGAAAAAGCTTATTTTCCCTCTTAGGACAGTTCTCTCTGAAAATGTTAATTTTACAGTGAAGGCTAAAACTTTGATCAATCCATGAAGAGGGAAGGGGAGTTAAATGACTTTTGTTTCATCAAAGAATGACACCCCCCCCCCCCTCCCCACATACGCACTTGGTATCTTTCTCTTAATTTTGACTTTTTTTTAGTTGAAACTGATTGAAGTTGTTTAGGAGAAAAGTTGTTGTTTTTTGTCCTCTTTCCACACCCATGAGACCATGGCCTTCAGGTTGAGAAATTCATTTCGATTTCAGTTTTTTTTTTTTGCTATTTGCTACTCGCGTCGCTATCTTCAAATATATATATATATATATATATATATATATAGGGTGTATGGAATGGTAACTTCTTTACAAGGCATGATAAGAAAGTGTAGAGCATGGGGTATTATTTAAAATTCAATTTCAGTGCCAGAATTCGCCACCAGCTTTTCAAACTGCCTGGGAACCGCATCAACTGATTTCACAAATAACGGAAACTCATAAGCAAGTGTATTTTTAAATACACTTGCTTTAAAAAAAAACAAAAATATTTATGTCGAAAATCGTATCTGTGAGACTGAAATTTTTTTTTGTTTTGACCTGGCATTGCTCGAAATCCATTACGTTCAAATTTGTTTGGTAAATATTTTTATCTTCTATAACCACGCCTTCTTTTGCTAGGTTCAGTATCTAAGATAAAAAAACCAAATAAGGAATGCTAACTCTTACTAATAGAATAAGAGTCATTCCCCTTAGCTGATTTTTCTTTTTAGGTTTTTATTTAAGAATGTCTCCATGTTAGGAAACTGCCGAACCAGATTAAGCATCTTTTAATCAATTGTAGCGAAGTATGTTTGTTGCCAATAACATAGTACAACAATAACAAATGAAAAATAGCTCGTCAGAATCAAAGTTTGATTTGTTAGGTTAAATGCTATTTAGATCCAACTTTTAAAATCCTAATTTCATATGTTAGATTAAAATGAAAACTAAGAACTTTAATATTGTTTTGAAATTAACACAATAAAAAAAAACAATTTAATTTATATCAATATATTTCTGCTTAAATATATTTTATTTTTTTTGTTTTGTTTCCCAGCTGAAAAGAAACTTTACAATGCCCCAGATAAGCCGACGACTATAGTTGAAGCATTAAATCAAAGAATGGCGAAGTATAAAAGCTCCGAAGATGAAGCTAAAGCAAGTGGCAGTACAAGCAAAGCAAGACGAATGGGGCGGATTGTTAAGGTAGGAATTAATCAGCCCCCACTTTTAAAAAAAATCTTTTGATATAGTTCAGCAAAAATAATTTAATTTCAAGAATCAAAATATAAAAACTACTCGGGGGGAATATGAACAATCTTCTTGTAACTACTTAAATATTTAAATAGTTGTTTCTTTTTATTTAAAGTTGTCTCCCCATGGATTTTGAACACTTTTTGGCAAGAGTTGTGGTTGCAGACCTGCTGATTCACACTTTTTGGCAAGAGTTGTGGTTGCAGACCTGCTGATTCACACTTTTTGGCAAGAGTTGTGGTTGCAGACCTGCTGATTCACAGTTTTGCTTTGATTTCCAGATCTTATGATTCAGTGTCCGTTTCTCACGTTTTCTTTTTTTTGTTTTTAAAATTTTAAATGCAAAAACTTTTTTCTGGTTGAAGTCATCTTCGTATTTATTCGCAAATTGTGAAGACAAAAACCAAAAATGCTTTGTTCAGGAAACGAATCGGATAGCTATGGCAGGGTTCTTTTTATGTTACTGTTACAGAACAATATCAGAACTGCACCCAAGACAGATAACCGGATGTAAGCTCTTCTTCAATAAAGTGCGAAAACAGCACTTCTGTCGAACATGGCTACCTTATACATTGTTTTTATTCAAACTATTAACAATATTTCTACGCCATCAAGTTCATCCGTTTTATTATTAAGTTAAGTACTTGCATTTTCTATTGGCGTCCTTAGTTTGACATACACTATTTGTTTTTACTTACTATTCTCAATGTAACATTGTGTGGAGAGTTTTTCGATTGCCCATCGTCGTCTTCATCAACAGAAATATCTTGTTGACACAAAAGCAGACAGCTCTATGTATAGTGATGTCTCTCGGCAGTGGTAACAGTAGCAATTGTAAAGATGTTCTTTTTTCTCTTTGTGGCGGCAATAATAGACACAATTAAAAAGAACAACAAACAACTTCATTATTTGCTCTGAGATTTGGTTTACTTTTTTCAACAACTTACAGCAAGTACATTCAGATTAACTGTATCTTTCCCTTCTAGCCCCCATAAGGTGGTGGAAGCATCGAAACAAGTGTCTGTTCACTTTGACACCAAACACTCAAGAGACAGAAATGATCTCTGCCATGTACTTCCTCCCATCATGCAACTCCCAGTACACCTCAACCTAACCTCTAACTTCACCTCTAATGGAAAATTTCATTTTCTTTTTTAATTAACCTTGCGTGGATTTTTTTGTTTATAGCACTGTGCCCTCTCCCTATCTCCCAGTCCAATATCGCTACATCAATCTTAAGTCTGCAAATTTTTCTTTTATAAATCTCCTGATTTTTCCTCATTGGAAGTTGACAGGTCTGTGATTGTGACGTCACAAATCTTTGAGAGAGATATGAGTGATAGACACTGTTGGTCTAACAAGCAAGACAGGCATTCCATTAAGCTGTGCTAATTGTACCCTTTTACATTATGTGTTTTACAGAAGAAAAGAAAAAATTTATTTTTGTTGCAATATCAAATCGCCAACTAGTTTTTATATAGTGACAAAAAAAAAAAAAAAGTCACTCATGAAACCGTTAATAAAATTCACAATCCTTTCTGTAATCCAACCATATTTGGTACAAATAAACTTCAGTCTGTGCCTGACTTGTCCACCGAGTTTCAGTCATGAATAACCAACAGTCTTTCTTTTATCGCCGTTCAATGATATGTGGAGACACTTTGGTGATTATCTCATAAGTAAGAAGTGGGATACTGAATGGGCTTCACACTCACCTGACCTTAAACCCCTTCCCCATTATTTTTGTCTGTAGGATTATCTCAAAGATAATATCTATCGAACCGATTCCCTCAAGTATTCCTGAACTGAAGAGGGTCATCGCAACCAATATCAAGCCAGTACCTTGAGAGGAATACATCAGAGTTATTAACAATTTTGCACATAGTGTTCACTGGTGCCTATCATTGAATGGTGATAAAAAAAAAAAGACTGTTCGATATTCATGATTGAAATTTGGTGGACAGGTAAAGCATAGATTGAAGTTTATTTGTATACCAAATGTGGCTGGATTGCAGAAAGGATTGGTAATTTTATTTACAATTTCATGAGTGGCATTTTTTGGGAGTCACCCTGTA
This sequence comes from Sepiola atlantica, assembly GCA_963556195.1. Taxonomy (NCBI): domain Eukaryota; kingdom Metazoa; phylum Mollusca; class Cephalopoda; order Sepiida; family Sepiolidae; genus Sepiola; species Sepiola atlantica. The sequence continues at coordinate 15,266,105 of OY744516.1, read as the reverse complement.
TCTGTCGTTTTTATTTTTTCCTTGCATATTTCAGATTTACTACCCCTGTGCTCTAGAATACATTCTGGTGCTTATGCATATCAGCCCTGACATTGAAATATTTAAAGAATGTATAAACTTTATTATGTACTTACGTGTTAGCTGAAAATAAGATTGTACAGAAAAAATTACGCAAATTCATCCAGTAGTTATTTAATTATAAATAAAAAAACGATTTTAACGATTTTATCACTTGGTAGATATTTCCACCATTTTGTATCTTAGATTTTCCAGTGGTCAAGGACGATAACTCATTTTCACGATTTCGGGGTTTGGGGTCTCCATTGTTTACAAAAATGTCAAAATGTACGTAAACTCATTTTCTTTCTTTTTCTTATAATTAAATAACTACTGGACGAATTTGCGTAATTTTTTCTGCACAATCTTATTTTCAGCTAACACGTAAGTACATAATAAAGTTTATACATTCTTTAAATATTTCAATGTCAGGGTTGATATGCATAAGTATCTACATTCTTGCAGATACTTTTATTTTTAATAAATAATAAATAAATAAAATCACTGAATATTGAATGATTTCTTGTATCATTTTGAATGCCTGTTAAAAAAAAATCCTGAAATTTTATTTACAGGAATTAAAAAATATTTTTTTATTGAAATTGTCATTTTAAAATTCTATTTTGTAAATCATGATTTTCTGTATAAATGTTTGTTTTATTTTTCAAACAGAAATCGTTTGGTCCTTACATTCATTCTTAATGAATTACTTTTGATCTCTGACTAGAGTGTGAATTTTATCAATGAGTGGCATTTTTTTGGGGGGGGGGACATGTAGTTCAACGATGCACAAAATTTCTAAGTGTTTTCCTCTATATGGTTCTGGTGCTACCAGGTCAGGCTGCCTGAAAATACTAGCTTCCTGACCTAAAATGCACCAAACATTGATGTTATTAGGTTTTTTTCCTTTGCCTTTGCAAAACTCAATCATGTTTTGCAAAACCAAAAACAAAAGCAACAATTTTCCTCTACAAAACCAACAAACATTTTTTCCTCTACAAAACAACCAAACAAACCACAATTTTCCTCTACAAAACAACCAAACCACAATTTTCCTCTACAAACCAACCAAACCAACATTTTTCCTCTACAAAACAACCAAACCAAACAACATGAATAAATATTTAAAGACATAAAGAACTTGAAGTATAAAAACTTTTACCAAAATGATCGGATTTGGCATTAAATAACCCGAAAATGGTTGATATGTCATAGAACAAAACAACAAAACCTCCTATGGTGTTCCACATAAACATTTTGATTGTTGTTGTTCCTATTTTGGATGAAAGGGTGGGTTACTTTAGTATGACATATGTATATTTGGATCGGCATTGTCTCTTCTCTCCTGCTCTTACAGGAAGCTGATTTCCTTTCTCCTTTTTATTTAGTATTATGGATATTTTAGTTTCATGACTGTTGCCATTTTCAAAAATAATTTTGTGTTAGCTCACGGTGCCTTGTCTAAGTGCAGATTTGGTGATTATGTCAGCTTAAAAAAATTTTTTTTTTTAACATGATTCACCCCAAACAAGGCAGGCTGCCACTGTAGACGTAAGGGGCTACTGAGAAAAAAGAAAAGGGGAGAAGGTTTGGGGGTTCAGCTTAAATTGGGATCTGAGCAGCGAGATGTCTGTTTACATTAGTTTTAAATTTCTGCATGTCAGTACTGTCGGGGAAACAGGGGGCAGGGAGGGAGTTCCAGAGGCCAGCAGCACGAGGAAAGAAGCTATTTGAGTAGAATGCTCTCCGGCATCTGGGGACCTCCACAGTGAATGAATGGGATTTAGTAGATTGTTGAGTTAGTCTAGTGAATTTACGTCGAGGGGGTACCAGAGTAGCCAACTCATCGGAGCATAATCCATTGAAGTATTTGTAAAACAAACATAAGGATGCTACATTGCGGCTTAGCTGACAGTGAGGGACCTATTAGGTTGGTGACTCTTTTTTGGACCCTGTCAAGGAGGGAGAGACTAGTAGATGATTCACCAGCCCAGATGTGGCAACAATACTCCATGCATGGGCGAATGGTGGCTTTGTAGAGATACAGGATAATGTCAGGTGTAAGGAGTTTACTAGCACGGTAGAGGGAGCCAACCTTCTTTGCGGCAACCTTGGCAATGTCTTCAATGTATTTCTTCCAATTCATGTTACCTGTGAAGGTTAGGCCGAGGAGTTTGAATGATGAACTCTCAGGTAGGGTGTTATTTGCCATGACAATCGGTGGTTGGAGAGGCTTCTTGTAGTTATTGAAGGAAAGGAGCTTTGTCTTTGCGGCATTAAAAGTTACCAACCATTTATGACCCCAATCCACTACAGCCTGGAGGTCATTTTCTAAAGATTCAGCCATTGCCTCAGATATAATCGTGTCTGTTTTGCCAACATGGCAAGCGTGGTGTCGTCAGCAAATAAACCAATCTCAGACACTGTCATCAGGGAGATCGTTTATATAGATCAGGAACAACAAAGGTCCAAGAATAGATCCCTGGGGTACACCAGCATTTATGTCATGTTGCTTAGATGAACAGCCATCGAGGACAACCTGGATTTTTCTTTTGTTTAGGAAGGATCTAATTATATTAAGTAGTTGCCCAGTAATGAGCATATTTTCAGGAGAAGTCCTTTATGCCATACCTTGTCAAAGGCCTTGAATATATCAAGCGCTACTGCCCTAGCTTCACCTGCCTTGTCGAGTGTATGATACATGTGTTCAGAGATGACCATTAAGATATCTGCAGTAGATCGTGCTTGTCTAAATCCATACTGGCGGTCAGATAGAAATTTAGCATTAACTAAGTGCCGTACTATCGCTAGATTGATTAAGGATTCAAAGATTTTGGCAAAGATCGGCAGTAAACTGATTGGGCGGTAGTTCTGAGGGTTGGTTCTATTCCCAGAACTCTTGTAGACTGGTACCACAGAAGCAATTTTCCAGCTATCGGGGAAACAAGATTTGGCTAGGCATTTATTGTAGAGTTTGGAGAGGACAGGTGCCAGTTCAGCAGAGCATTTCTTTATTACTATTACAGGTATAAGATCAGGCCCACAAGCTTTAGAGGTGTCAAGGTTTTTATGATGTCTCTGACCTGGGATGGGGTGATGACCAGGTTATCAAGTGTGGCTTCGGTCCGCAAAGGTAATTCAAGGAGAGGGTGGTTATCTGAGTCTAAAGTAGAGTTAGAAGCGATACGCTGTGCAAGTAGTTCAGCCTTATCAGTGGCCGTGCAAACGACATCATTGTGGTTTGAAAGTGGGGGAATCGTAGATTGACCATTATTCACTACACTATTGTAGGTTTTCCAGAAATCGCGAGTACCTAGTTTCTGTGACTGGATGCGTTTTTTTGTTAACTCATTATACCTTCTCTTCGCTTCGCCTATCACGGCCGTGCAATTATTTCTTGACTCTATAAATTTATGCCTATTAGTAGCTGACTCATGGCGGCCGAATTTACGGAATGCTTGTTGCCTCTCAGAAATGGCAACTGCACATTCCGAAGTGAACCATTGAGGAGAGTGGGGCTTGCTAAAGAATTTTTGCATGGGGACATAGGCTTCAATGCCTGCTTTGACCCATTCAGTTAATTCGTTTGCACACTGGTTGGCAAGGAGTGAGAAGATTTCCCTCCATGGGGCGTCACTGATGTGATCTCTGATTGACTCAAAATCAGCTTGCTCGTAGTATCTTGTTGTTTTGAGCAACGGTTCATCAGCTTTTGGACGACTTTTTAGGGTGATATGTATCATTAGCACAATGTGATCAGCATTCTCGAGTCGGCTATGAGCTTTCGTCACACAAGCCTCGGGTATTGAGGTCAAGAAGAGGTCTAGAAGTGAGGCTTGTTGGTCTACTCGATCGGAGATGCGAGTCGGATTTGTGATTTCCGTGGATTCCTGTATGATTTAATATCCAACAGAATATAACCATTTTGGTACAGCTTGTAGCGTTGAATTTGTTTAGGATTTTCGCAATTCGAGGATTATCCTTTTTTATATTTTTATGATTGAGTGGGAATGAATTTCTTGGCACTGATGATTACAACAATGTTCAGTGCTTTTTGCTTCTATCAACTTATGTAACAATATTTAATGTGAGATTAGTACAACGCGCAATATATAAGTTAGCGAATGTAAATAACGTAGAAACTACTAGTGATATAATGAACAGTAAATAGCTTTCCGGAAGTGACGTAGTATAGTGTGAAGTGGCAATAAAACAAAAACCTAGTGACTCTCTCTTTGGTTTTGTCTGCAAAACGAGGCAGACATATTTTTGAAGGGCCTCTTCCCTCTCCCTCACATTTGGGAGGGAAGACTGATAATGTGCAACTCTCTCAGAAAAATATAACTACGAAAAATATTGGAACTCAAGAAGATAATGATTGCTATTATTACACATTGCTGACTACTACAAAGAGAGACACAGATGGCCTATAGTCGTTGCTACTACGACCAACACCCAACGGCATATCATGGGGATATGTATCGCTATCACTAGTCAATAAGCACTGACCATGTTTGTTTACGTGGTGAAAATTCATCCTCTGTGTTCCAGGTGACTTCAGTGATCCCTCAAAAAAGTTAAGAGGCTATGGTACACTTATTCTTTCATTTATGTTAATACTGGCTGGTTTCACTGACTCACTAATTATTTGCAAAGTCTGCTACATAAAATACTTGAAACAAAAAATTTAAATAATAAACATTTAATTCATAACTATGTTGTAAACACAAAACAGAAAATGTCACATTTGTTCATATAGATAAACATTAACATTTTGGTAATTTCGATACAAATTTATTTATCTTTTAAAAATGACTGTAAAGAAAGGAAACAAAAGAAAAAATTAATTTGCCTCAGCGATAATGGAGCCCCCCCCCCCCTCCATTATCGCTGAGGCAAATTAATTTGTTGTTTTTAACTTAGAAATAGATCGCAACTTGTTGAAACATCACGCCAGTCGCCCCAAAGTAAAAGGAAGGAAAGGAACGGTTAAACTCAAATACTAAACTTTTGTCGACGAAATAAAACAATATTGCAAAGCAGAACTATTTGTTATATTACAATCAAAACAATCCTTGAATTAAAAGACAATAATAATTAATAAAATGTATTTTTTTCAAACTAATGTGAAAATTAGTTAATCTTACGACTGATATCACATACATAAACATATATAAAAATAATATATAAAAATAATATATAAAAAATATGGTGCGTCTATTATGTAAAGTTGAATTAACTTGAAATCTAGTGTTTTGATTTTATCGTTAGTGCAAGAAATGGGCCCAATTTTTCGCATTTATTCATTTAATCTAGCAAAAACTACTTCCAGACAACAATTAATCTAGCTGTAGTCTTCTTTACAGAAAAACAAAGGAACAATTTTTATTTCACATTTTGGTAATTTGGAGAAACAACAACAAAAAGACAATTGTCATGGTGTTATTTGATATATTCCAATGTTGAGGAAATTTACTGTATATGAACATAGTCACATTTTATTAATTAGGAAAAAAGCCCTAAAAAGGTTATCTAATATGGTCTTTTCGATATTCAAAGTCAAAAGATTTAATTTTGTATATGCACAAAAAGTAATTCCCCTGGTTATATAATGAAAGGAATAGCCAAAAAAGCGGAACGTCAATTGGTACAAATAAAAAAATTATATATTCCTGAGTAATTTAAAATGGTTACTTGTGTTTTTTGTCTTTATTATTAAATTAAAGACAAAAATAATGAAGATTTTAAAAAACCTGCATCTATTTTTTTTTTTTTTTGTAATTTAAAATGATGAGAGGAGAGGGGGCAAATTTAATGATCATCATCATCATCATCATCATCATCATCATCATCATCATCATCATCATCATCATCATCATCATCATCACCACCAACAACAAATTTAGTTTAAAAAATAAAGTATATATTTAATTATTAACAGAAAAACTTTGATAGTTCATTTATAAAAGAAATTATTCCAAGGTAAATCTAAGTTATGTTTAAAAAATTTTGAGATGAGGATTGATAATTTTTTGTACTACTGATGGTTCCAAGATGAGAACAATAGTCTGAATAATACAAGTAATAGAAGTTGTTGGTGCGTGTAAACGTACGTGTGCATAAACGTAACCGGAAGTTATACGAATTTCAAAATAATCATTACTACTATTAATATGAACAAAACTATTGCATTGCGTACATATAAGAAAGCAGATCAAAATTAGAAATTAATCATACAGAATATTAATTCATTAGAAACTATTAAAAAAATTATTAAATTATTATGCAAATGAAGCACCTGCATAACTGTGTTTTGGGAGTGTTTCGATCAGTATGTATATATATATATATATATATATATATATATATATGGTATTTGAAAATATTTTAATGTATTAATTAAATTAAGACTAACGTGTTTTGATATAAATATAGTTTCGCATTTATTCATTTAGAATGTTAAAAAATATGTCTAAATTACAGATAGGATTTATATAATGTTTGAAAAACAAAAATGCACAATTCCATTTCAATATTAAAAAAAAATATTGTTTCATTATTTTATTGTTTTGGGGGATACTTTTTTTTCTTTGACATATATAATGCCCAGTAAGCTCCGACTCTTTTAAATATCTCGTCTGAAAGCAACAAACACAACACGGTTTTGTGAAAATAGGTCTTTCTTTATTCATTGTATTTGTACAGGATGCACAATTTTTAATTTGTATGGTATATGCAACTTTTGCATTAGTGCAAGATGCAGGATTTCAGTTACTGTCTTAAAATAAGTCTTTTTCTTTTTTTTCTTGTTTCGATACTAAATAAACTCTTTTGTGTCTTATTAACAACTTCGTTACCATACGCGCTCAAATTAAGGTTGGGTAAAGATAACAATGCGGAAGTAATGTACCGGGATGGTTATGCTCTTAAATCTATTTTTGTTGCTGTCTCTTGTGTGCCTGTGTTGTGCATTGGGTAGCCTTCAGTTTGATCCATCATCTGATGTCATCAGGGGAGGTAAGTGTCAAAAAATTCACTAAGTCAAATTTGACATGCGTGGGAACAGGAAAACGGAAGTAGGAAATGTGAGTCATGTGACATTATCAAAGAATTCGAGAGACGTTTTAGAGTGAGTTCCAGTTTGAAAGCGACTAGAGAAGACATGCAGGGATGTGAGTTCCCCATTTTTTTTTAGCGAAATTCCGCCTTTTTTTAATCCATAAAAAGTGGATTTCCGCTTAAATCTCTAGAGCCTCTCAGATGTGAGTTCTCAGTTTTTTGATCGAAATCCGTTTTATTTGTTTAAATCAGAAAAAAACTGATTTTCCCTCTTATGACAGTTCTCTCTGAACATGTTAATGTTGACGTGAAGGCTTAGACTTGAAGAAATTCATGAAGTAGGGGAGTTAGATGACTTTCATTTTTATCAAAGAATGACTTCCTGTAAATAACAAGATGTCGATTTTATAATTGTTCGTGTTGTGATTAACAACGATGCAGCTGAATAAACGGTTCCTTGGAGAATTCATCTCAAGATCCACCGAGTGCAAATCCCACAAATCAGCCACAAGTCAGTTTTCAGAGGCTGTGAGTTTCATCCTGTTGTTTCTTCGCTTCCTTCAGATCATCGTAATCATATGCAACACCTGCATTTCTTATATTACAAACAGGGAACATACAAATCTAAAAGCTCCAACTTTAAATTGTCATATTCCACACTCTGATAGAGGATGTGGATGCAGAGAGAAGGAAAAAGAATGCACATTTTATAATGTTATCCAAAGGTGTTTAATAATTACTCAACAGATGAGATGACCTCAGTGGAAGATTAATAGTATCGGTAGATATGTGCAGAACAGGAGACTTTGTTAGTATGGTCAGAATGAATAAGAGTTCTCGAGTTAGTAGATGTAGAACAGTTGAGGTAGCAAGATCAGTTGGCAGAGCTCGGCCAAGGAAAACATGGGAGGAAGTTATGAGGATAGACTTGAGAGAAAGCGGGATGAATAAAGACCTGGTCAGAGATAGGTTAGTTTGGAAGTCAATTTTTAAAAGCCGTCTCACACATGCTAGCATGTAAAATGGACTTTAAGCCGATGATGATGAAGTAGTTGAGGACGGTACGAAAGCTCACTTTACATTGGCTACTACATAGATGTAGGGGAGGATGTCACTGTTTTCCCTGATTTACTCTACTTAATCTTAATCCTCACCTTATAATGCTGAATGTTTTAGCAAGGAGGCATGAAATATCATTTTTTTTTTAAATCTTTGGTATGACTCAACCGAGTATTGAACCCTGGTCTCCCGGCCATTAGCGAACACTCTAACCATTATTAAAAAATCTTAGAGATTATAATTGTCCTCAATTCTAAAATTAAAAACGATGCTGAAGTGATAACTCCGATTCCGAAATACATACCATACTTCTTAGTGTGTGACTAGTGTTTCCCTCTGCCTTTGTCCATCCAGAGACAAAGAAAATAATAAACACCCACTAAGGTTATTATTCGTTGTAAATCAAGAATGGCTTCTTTTTATATAACATTAGCTGTACCTACCCGGCATTGCCCAGGATGCAGTGAAGTCATTGTAGTTTATAATTTTTATTTGTTTACACACTTTTTAAACTAAAATTATAGTTCTAAGGGAGACAACTCTTTTTATATTCTTAATTAAATATACGAGTTATTCTCGTTACTAATTTGATTTTCCAGTCATAATTGAAGTAGGTTATTATAGTGCCAATAACATGGTATAACAATAACAAATGAAAAATGGGTAGTCAGAAGCAAAGTCTGATTTCTCATCTTAAATGCTATTTTGAGTCTGACTTTGAAAATTCTGACCAGACAATCGTGTATACATCATTAGTGCAAGTCAGCTAAACGATATGTTTTTTTTTTGTCTCGGTTCCGGACAAATGCATAAACTAATGTCCCATGTAGGTCCTGAGTGTCTTCTCTCCGTGGTCTTGATATCATTCCGTCCTCTACAAATGTTTGTGTCAAAACTGTCATCTTTTCTTTGTTTTCAATGTTTATATCATATCATTTTGTTTATCAAATTTCTGATAAATTATCTGACCCAATTAGCAGGACTGTCCGATTCCCATTACCTATTGTCAATTGATTGAAATCATACAAAAAAGAAAATTCCTAAACATCCAAATTGCGTTTCACAAATTATGCAACCGACTGCGTTCCAATAATCCTCCAATTTTTTATTATTACTTTTTCCTTTTTATTACACAATTTTGAGTTGAGTCTTCGTGTTTAATCCTAAACTATTTGTTACCTAAACTCATGTTACGCTTTTCTTCATTTTTGTTCTGTATTCCTGTCTTAAAATGTGGTTACATTTGCTGCAATTAATGTAACAAAGTCCATTTAGAAAAAGTTTTAACTTTTGGAACAAGATTTTTATTTCCGTCAATATTATATTAAAAAAAAAAAATCACTATGATAAAAAAAAAATGAAAAACAATTGCACCATTAAAATAAAATAATTTTATCAACAAAAATAGACATTACAAAATATTGAGTTTAATTTAATACTGGATGTTTTTGTAACCCATTGGGTCACAACAACTACTTATTCCACTTCGATTTCATTTGAAAATTCATTAAATGTGATACATCTTTTAAGTTCTGGGATTACTAAAAATTATAAGTCTCTATACTTGTATATTATCCTTAACGATAATATACAAGTAAAGTGATTTATTGTTTTCCTATCTAATTTGCATAAGTGTTTATGGTATGTACGAACACACTCTGTAAAGTAGATAGAAAATTAAAGCAAGTTAGAAGTAATGCTGACGGAAGTCACTCTTTCTCTAACTGCACACAGTGATATTAGAGTGGTTGAATCAATATAGGATGAGAGGAGAGAGATTTACATGAATAGAAAAAGTGAAAGATGGATGACTTGTTCAGTTAATTACAAATTATGACGAATTGGAAAGAATAAAATGGACTTTTTCAAACATAACTCAATCCCAGAACTAAAGAATATTTCAGAGTATATTTTTTATATAGGAAAAATGCTTTTAAGGAACAAACATTGATTCACTCAGCTCTAAACTAATAATAGATTTCTATTAAACTTAAAAAAAAAATCAGATGTTTTCAATTTTCTAACTGGAAACATCTTTATGAGTGTTACGACATTATTAAACCAACTTTATTTACCTGGTGGCGTTCGGGAGTCTTTCAATTTTTGTTTGGCTCGTTGACCCCTCCCCCTACCCCCATTGCCCTTTCTCTGAATTAATTTCTTGTAAGAAAAATATTAACGTTTTTTAAAGATAATGTCATTAAAATATGGGTTGTGCAATAAAAACGACGAATGTCTTACGAAATGTTGAAATTTAAATCCCAGAAATAATTTCGAGTTTTTTTTAACAACATAGACATGGTACCAAAAAAATATTTTTTAAACGACTGTTGCATGCCATCTTTTTTTTTTTTTCTTGTTTTTTATTTCTTTTTTAAATATCGGATTTTTGTGAAGTTTAATTGAATTACTATATCTTTTGGTCATTACATTAATTTAATAAAAGTGTTTAAAATTATAACCTACTTTAAAAAAAGTGTTAATTAAAAAACGGTAGTTTGAACATACATTGCGACAGACAGACGATATGTTTGGCAAGTTTTTTATATTTCTTTTTAAATCATATTTTTTATTCAATTTTTTAACTGGAAACATTTTATTGTTATGGCCTTATTTCCACTGTCTGCTGTATGTCAACTGTCAACTTCTTCCTAACCCGCATTTGCACCAATGTTTTTACATTTTCATTTCATTTGCCTCTTGTCTGCTTTGCACTTTAATTGCTGGCAGTTGGTTATTGTGAACTTTGGTAAATATACATATAGTGTGTGTGCGTGTGTCTCCCTCTCTCTCTATCCTCTCCCTTCCCTCCTTCTTTCTTTCTCCCCCTCTACCCCCTGCTCCACCCCTCTACCCCTCTTTCTCCTTTCTCTCTCTCTCTCTCTTTCTTTCTCTTGACAAGCTGTCAGGTAAGAAATGTGTGTCCTTGAGTTAGCAAACAATTTGCATTTCAGTTGCTATTCGGAGAGGGTAGGATTGTTTTTTATTTTTTCAAATGACATTTATGTCCTGGGTATGATGACCTGAAACTGTATCCAATGATGGTGAGACTTAACTATTTGGGGGAGTCACCTCTTAGTTTTCATTACTCCCAGGTCCACTCTCACCCAAATCTCTTATATCTGTCAGGCTCCCATCTATGGGTTAAAATAACATTTCTTCTGTGTACAATGTCTGTTTTACCTTCTGGCATGCATGGGAACTACTTGTACTTGAAACACCATTCACCCGGGGTGAGATGCGCTGGTGCCATCCATCCTTGCCACTGCGTCTTTAACGAAGGCCAACTAAGCCTAACAATTGGAAGTGAACGATTGGGTGATCTCTAGCCACTTGCTGTTCGAACGGCGAACTCCGTAGATACAAGGTTCCAGATGAACTTTGACCGTCATCAGCTAAGTTTTTCGTTGTTCACCCCATTGTTTTTTCTAAGCCTGTAGGGAAGCTGGGGTTATTGCTTGGTAGATGAACTGTCCCGATTGACAGCGCAAGGCATGACCTAGCCAGTGCACGTCTCGTGAGGATGACTTGTCGGAGAGAATCCATTTTGTAGAGGAAACTTACTCAATTGTTTGAGACCAAGTATTGCCATTTGTCATGGAGGATATGACACCGGCAGTGATGATTGAAAGTTTCCAGCCGCTTAACGTCTTCCACTCTCATTGGCCATTAGAATTAATCTAATATATAAAGTTTGTCAGATTTTCTCATATATAAAGTTTCTTGTCTGATTTTCCAAGTTAAACCTAAATAGCAATGCACCTGATGAATCGATATTTAATTCTGACTAGTGATGTCTTCCTTTTATTCTTGCAGTTTTTTACACTAAACTATAATTAGCTTTAGTTTCTTTCCAAAAATAATTATTCCAGCAAGGAAAATTATTACGATGGAGACAATTTTAAATTATGAGCTAACAGACTTAAAATATAAGCGAGATAATTCTTATTTTAACTAAAAGGTAAAAATATCAGTTATCTTCTTTACATTTTGATAGTTTTTTTGGGTTTTTTTCAGTTTAAGTAAAAAAAAAAACAAAAAAAAAAAAACTTCATCAATATTTGGCCTGGCAAAGAAAAATGTTTTTCTTTGGAAAATGAAACCGTAAGGAGTTAAGAAAGAAATTGTGTATTAAACACCTTTGCAATATGAGTGTAAGAAAAAACAAAACAAATTATCAGGTTTTTTGTTTATTTGTCTAAACATAATTTTTTTTTTATTAGTGTTTATTTAAACGCAGCTCTTTTTTATTAAGTCAAAGTAGGAAGCATAATTTAAATGAAAGGAAAAGCTTGATTATAAATCACCCTGCTCGTTTAGAATAAGAGATTTAAAAAAAAAATAGCCAGAAATAAAATGTAGAATAACAAATGAAGAAATCATCTTCAAACAAGTTGATAATGTAAATAAAATTTAAAGCTACTTAAAGACAACAGATTTCTGACACCATTTGCAATTTTCATATGTGTAACAACACAACAGTTTCATTGGTTAATGAACAGAGATGAGTAACCAATGAAAACGACCAGTATGGATTTGAAAGTGTGTCTTACTAAAGGAAATATCAGGCTGGATATAGTATGTAATCGATTTTCCAATTTTTGTTCTCAAAGACCACAGATTGAAAATTTACTTAAATGACTGGTTCGTCAGATGCATTGCCATATCAATCTAACTTCAAGAATCCGACAGACTTAATTGTATATATTTGAAGTAGAAATAAAATACTCATTTATTTCAAAAGAAGTTATTTGTAATTGTATTTTTTCAATCAAAAAAATTCCACTTCTTTAAAATTTAATTTGTGGAAATTGTAAAGCTGTATTGTTTTGTTAATTTTATATAAAGGTACTCCATACTCTTCTGTCAATCAGCCGTGGGTATCTTGTCGGCCACTCACGCACAGGTGTTTGATATCCTGGTCGCTGTGCCAAGTATAACAGATACCCCACACTGATCCTGACATCACAGTATCAAATGTAACCTGTGACCCCACACGCCTCTCTGACACATGGAGCCACTTATAAACATAGTTTCCACTCGTGTCTCTATCTCTGTGTTCACGCCTCTGGTTCTCTACGCAGAGATCTTGCCAGACCGTGGACACTCTTTGGCCGATCGTTGTAGTGGCAATACAAAAAAAAAGATGTCGGTCGAAATCCTCCATCGGAATGATGATGATAGTGGTGGCTTTGTCGATCTCGTCTCTGTGAAGGCAAGGTTATTCAAGCAGAACAAATCAACAATAATAATGCAAACAACTTGGCGAATTCTTTTGGTATGAAATAATTATTAACAAGGATAAAAGAATTGTTTTTAACGTTGAATTAATGTTTATCGTATCGTAATGTCTTTTATACCAAACTATTCGTCGTCTCTCTCTCTGCGTGTGTGCGGATCCATTTACGATTGCAAGTTGTTAAGTCATTAATCTATGTTAAGAAAACGATGGGTCTTCGTCACGCATGCCTGGAATCGACATGCGTCCTTCAGACAGAACTGGCCTGTCCTGAGTTCGGGCTCTGACTGCTTAACTGACTTTTCTCTTACTGAGAATCTTCATCGCTATCCTTTCTCCCTCTCCCATCCCTTTCTCTGTGTCCTTCTTCTTCTCCTGGTGGTTTGGGAGGGGCGCGCCTATCCAAACAGATAAATGGGATTTCTACTTTAAAAAGTAATTACTCTCTTTCTCTCTCAGTGGATTGGGAAGGGCGCGTCTTTTCACTGATACCTACAATTGGGATTTCTGTCTTAGATTTTATTGCCATTATGATAAAACAATTACCCTTCCTCTCCCGCTGTGGAGCAGACCTCTGCCCTAATTAGTGGTGACAGCTTTAGATGGCTATCTCTGACATCAGCTCAGCCTGTATAGTACTGACACGCCTGACCGTATGTTTTTCGTTGGTGATAAAAGATTTTGCCCAAACTTCGTCCATCTGTTTAAACTCAGCTTGTGTAAGATTTAAATGCAATTGACAATTTTACATGACTTTTCCAGCCAGCCCGGCGCTATTTTCTCTCCTTGTTTGGATGGTCGATCCGCGCTGAATATACGTACTAGTCTTATATCTCTACCTCGTTTCTACGTAGGGTCTAGCATCATCACCAAGATGCATACTAGTGTGCCCCTAGGGTACCCGAGTCCCGTTGGCCTCGATCGCTGTGTCATATTTACATGTTTTCTTTTCTTCTACAAAATTTGGTAATATGTTCTAATATATAAAGTAAGGTCAGTCTGTTTATCATTTCTACAAAATCAATGTTTTATTCTGGGCCATTCGTTTTTTTTTGTGATCGTAACATGTTGTTAAGAAGAATAAAATGTATTTTGATATTCCTTTCATAAAATACTTTGTCTGGGTGGAATTATTTTCAAATGGCCACCATCATAAAAAAAAGTGTATAATAGTTATTTCCTTTGATTGGAACAAAAAAACAAACTTTTAGTTTAAAAAGCGAAAAACTAAATTGCAAGTAAATACACTACGAGCTAGATGGGTAGAGCTAGTAATTAAAAAGAAAAAAAAATGATTATCACTGTTTGAGAGACCACGAGAGGCGATTTTTCAACATAGCTGCTGTTTTTTTAGTTGTTGTTGAGCAAATCAGACTTTTGCACAGAGCCTACGAAAATCATACCTCAGGATTGTCTGGTCTGCATGAAGTCCTTATTGAATTTCGCTATTCATTATACCTGCAAGATTGCAGGTTTTTAACCCCTGAAACTCAGAACAACAAGCCTTAACAGTTGCATACGAAGTTGGGGAAGGTTTTGCCCTGCACACACGCACGAATGACTTGCAGAAGCAACATTATTATCTGTACTTCATGGATTTGTGGTCCTAACCCTGATACGTCCTTGTTTGTCACATGCAGAGATATAGACAACCAGAAGACAACAGATCCTGATGTTGGCGCTTCTAGAGCCCTGTTAGCCGCGTAGTATTGTAATTTTTTGCAATTACTGGTAACTCTCAGACAGCTGGCACGGGAAGGTGGGGGTTGTGTCTATTCCCTAAGTAGAAACAGAACCTGTGTTTCTCCCCTGTCTAACCGATTTTAGACCAATGGGAAGGATGCTTCCAAAATACCACCCCGTTCCTATAAGAACGACACATGGTATTTCTCTTCTCGACTCAACAATGTCGCCTAAATGCAATGAATTCTTACAGTTGCTCTGACATTACCGCATTGCCACTACCTCTACCACGGTGAGGAAGGGTTGGACTCTGGGGGATGCTGATGCATTATGGTCGAATTTTTTTTTTTCGTATGTAGGCAAGTAAAATAGATTTTAAAGTGAATTACAATTTTATTTCAGAATGAAAATACAATGTAAGACCAATCAATGTGGTCTAGTTCGAAAGAAAGTTCAGAAAAAAAAAAAGTCGCAACCATGTTGAAATATGACCTCTCTGGGTCTTTCAAACAATAATAGTAATGTTTGTTTTTTTTATTCAAATATATTACACATATTTTTTCACACAAAAAATTAAATTATACAATAAATAAGGTGTTTGGTTTTCAAATAGTGCCGAGCGACTTTTAAAAAATTCCCCAAAGTTAATAATAACCGATATGAATAACTTGAATGTTTTTACTTCTAGAACTTGCTTTTTTTTTATTTTGTATATAAAAACTTATTTACGCATATATGTAGGTAATAGACTTTTAAAACGTTGCAATTTCACCATTAGGTGATTTCTTATGTCTATCTCGCCCCCCCCCCCTCCCGTGTATGTGACCGGTGGCAGCCGTTGGAAACGTCGTATTTGAATGGAACACTTCCCCTCTCTCACATTCCTCTCTCTCTCTCCCTCTCTCTCTCTCCCTCTCTCTCTCTCCCTCTCTCTCTCTCTCTCTCTTTCTCTCGTGTATATATATATATATATATATATATATATATATATATATATAGCGTGTGTATGTGTGTCAGGTTATATTGAAAAGAAAGCCATAAAGTGCTCGATCGCAGAGGAGTGAGAGAGCCAATATAATTTATTTAAAAACTATATGTTACATATTTCAGAACCGTGTCGCGGTTTCATCCATATAAAGAACAAATCAATTACAAATAATTGTAACTCACCGTTTTGTTTATAAAATCCGTCCGGTATTTTTTTAACTTTTAATATTGTTAGATATATAGTTTTTTTGTTTTTGTTTTTCTTCCAGTGAGGAAATATATATTTCTCCCCCCCCCCCCATTCTCAGATCCTTCCTCTACCCCCTCCTCATTCTCAGATCCTTCCTATACCCCCCGGCATTCTCAGATCCTTCCTATACCCCCCCCCCCCGGCATTCTCAGATCCTTCCCCCCTCCCTCCTCATTCTCAGATCCTTCCGTTGTCTCTTTCTCTCTGTTTGTCTTTTCTCCCCCGTCTCTCTTCATACCCTTTCCCTTTTGTGTCTCTTCGCCTCCCCTCTCCCCCTTACTTTCTCTGCATCCGCCCTCTCTCAATCCTTTCTTCCTCTCTTATTTTCCCCCTTCACTTTACCCTCTCTCTCCCTCTCTCTCTACCTCCCCTTCTGTCTCTCTCTCCAAAACACGTGTTGATTTCACTTCCATTCATTTAAATCGCGTTCCTTTCGGTGTTTGTGGATCGAAACTATTTATCCTCTTTCCTGAAATAAAGACGACCAACCATTGATCCAAGACGCAAACAGACCAGCGTCTCCATTTCTCTCTTCTCTTCCCAATATTTAAAAAACACAAACCCCGATTTTAATGGAAATAATTAAAACAAAAAAACAAAAAAATCACGTTCGTTTATTATGGGAAAATTTAAAAGAATAACCGCAACCGTTTTACGCACGTTTCGACTTAACAAACGGGAATCGACCAACAACAGTAAGTAGTTACAAGTTTGTTTTTATTTCTAATTAAATACGGGTTCTTCGATACGACAGAGGCGCGTTTTAAAATCCATTATCCTTCTCCTGATTTCGTCCAGGAACACAAATGCACCATAATACTTGACAGTACTTATACAGTTATGTTCCGATGGATACTACACCCTACAGAACGGTGTCGTCTTGTCCTTCGGGGCTTGATTCCGCCTGTCTGTGGGGTTGTCATGTGCAGTTCTAGGAGGTCCACCCTCCCAGGTCTTGCCTCCCCTCTTTGGGGAGGAGTAAGTTTTTTTGCTTACTGCCTGAGGCGCCCCTACTGGAGA
The DNA here is from genome assembly GCA_963556195.1 of Sepiola atlantica. Taxonomy (NCBI): domain Eukaryota; kingdom Metazoa; phylum Mollusca; class Cephalopoda; order Sepiida; family Sepiolidae; genus Sepiola; species Sepiola atlantica. The sequence continues at coordinate 15,248,751 of OY744516.1, read as the reverse complement.
ATGCCGACGGGCTGCCCAGGCAATTTTTAATGACCAGAGTGCTCACCTCTCGGGCGCTGGCTTTTCAAGCCCCACTTTCCCGACCCGACCTTGGGTCACATCTTACTTGTGGGAGTAAGATAAAACTGGCCTTGTGCCTAACTCCTGGAGAGGAGTAAATAAATCATTACCCACTGACTTGGTAAAATACGGTTACTAGAACAGCTGAAAAGCAACGTCAACAAATGAAGACAACACTCGAGAAACGAAAAGCAAAAAGCACTTACGGGTTTTTTTTAGAAGTAGGTATTAGATTTGGGAGATAATTTCCGCCTCGTTTACAGGTGTCAAAGTCAGGATATTTTTGTTGACGTTCAAAACGACTTATTTATATTAATAATAAAAAAAAAAATTGTCACCACTTCTCGTGTGTTTGTGTGTAAAAAAGAATATATGAATAAAAGCAACACGTAAACCATGATTTTTATATTAAAGTTGTTTTGAACTAATGTCCAATGTTTTAGGAGCGCAAATAAACGAGCAGCACTTTTTTTATGCCCGCCACCAATCACAATCAAGGATTTGTCTCACGGTACTCAAATTAATCAAATAATGGCAACAATTTAAAATTGAAAAAAAATCGTCTGTTTTTGAATATTAAAAAAAAAAAAAAAAAAAAAGGTGTTATTTTTACCTCTGTTCTGAGTATTTGCCGATTTTACAATACTTTTTCCTTTCAGTTGATTTATTTATTTTCAAAATAGAATTAACGTTAAAGTGTACTATCCGTCCTCTACCAGTGAAAGAGAAATCCTTCTAGACTGCAGCAATGTTTATTTTTGTCTCAAGTCAGAGTGCTCTTTTTGGGGGAGCTGAAAAAAATATTTTTGTGTAATTTGTTTTTAAATTTTTGATTCATTAATATAAGCTAACTTGTTCTTTTCGTTTATTTATATTTTGATTTCTTAATTCCAATATATATATAAGTGTGTTAGTTAAACATGTTTTATCTCTTTTATTCAACATTCATGTTCTTATTTACTTGCCTCCCCACGAGGGCAAAGTTAGACACACAGTCGAAAATCCATCTCCCTCAAAAGACGTACTTCATCCCCCCCCCCTCTTCTCAAGCCATCCCTTCTTCCTCTCTTCGCCGATCCTCCCTCTCACTCTACCCATCCCCCTCTCTCTCTCTCCAAAAACACTTGTTGATTTCACTTCCATGCATTTAAGTTTGGGTTCGTGGATCGAAAACTTATGATCCATTGATCCGACACGGACAAACGGCGCACCGATTTCTCTCTTCTCTCCCCCATAATTAAAAAAAAAAAAAAAAAAAAAAAAAAAACATAATAAAATACACACGTGGAAATAATTTAAGAAAACAAAAAATCACGTTCATTTATTATGGGGAAATTTGAAAGAATAACCGCAACCGTTTTACGAACGTTTCGCCTTAAAAAACGGGAATCAACCAACAACAGTAAGTAGTTACAAGTTTGTTTCTTTCTAAGTAAATACGGGGTCTTTGAGAGGTGCGTTTGAAAACCATCATTCCCCCGTTTGGTTTAGGAAAACAAATGAACCATAATACTTGACAGTACTTGTACAGATCATTATGCATTGGCTCAGTAAAATCTAGTAACGAGAAAAGCAACGACACAAAATGAATACGACGCTCTCGAAACGAAATGCAAAAACACTTATTGATGTATTTACATTTTTTTGGATTGTTGTTGTTTGTAATTAGTAGGTATTAGATTTGGAGATAATTTTCTTCTCGTTTACAGGTTTTAAAGTCCGGGTATTTTTGTTGCAGTTTGAGTTCTATATTACTAAAATTGTGTGTAGACAGTAGAACTAATTTAAAAGTAAACACACGTAACAAATAATGATTTTATATAAAAAATAATGTTTGGGTGCTTATTTTTCTTGAGATACATGCGAAATATGGCAGTTAAAAATAAAGTACTTATCCAGATTAGGACCCAAGCTAAAATCGACTTGGCGTCTGTCAAATCGTGTAATGACTTACGACAAGAGCCGAAAAGCAACCAAACCAAATAAAAACAAGGGCGAAGAAACGGAAGTTTACGGACGACTTTGTGAGCAATTTCACAAAATCGAAAATTAATTGATTAGAGTTGACAGCGAAAACGGTAAACCACGGAACCGCAGTTGTTTGGTTAATTCCTATTTCAGTCACGGAAATTATTCAGAGTGAAACTTATTTTAAACTTGAAACCATGTTTTAATATAAAAAAAAATAACTAAGTTATAGACAGGACCGGCGGGACAGTTATAAAAGTGGGGGGGGCGGTTAAACACATGCATATATAACTTCATTATTAATGACCGTAAAATGGGGGGGATTGAAGCCCCCCCCCCCCTCCTGGTGCCGCCGTCCATGATAGAGAGTTTCGGACCTGAGCTAACTTTGACTCCGTCGTTAGGGTCAAAGTTAACTCGGGTCCTAATCTGAAGACGTACCCTATATTTTTTTTCGGTAGAGTTTTCATTTCTGCATTTCGTGTGTACGATGAAACTCGCTATAACCCGGTAAAAAAAATATTCTAATAATAGTAAAATGCAACAATAATTATGAAAACTATTTAAATGTCTTTATTTCCAAATCGATAATTTCCTAGTTTGCAGGTGTGAAGTCCGGATATATTTATTGACATTTAAAAAAAATTTTTTTTTTTTTACTTTGTTCACCCCAAACAAACTACTGAGAATTAGGGTGAAAGTTTAGGAGGTCATCCTTAATTGGGAGCTGTGCAGAGAGATGCTTGTTCACATTAGTCTTAAATTTCTGCATGTCGGTACAGTCAGGGGAAACAAGGAGCAGGGAGGGAGTTTCAAAGGCCGGCAGCTCAAGGAAAGCAGCTATTGGAGTAGAAGGCTCTGGCATCTGGGGCCCTCCACAGTAAATGGATGGGATTTAGCTGATTGTAGGGTTGGTCGAGGGAGCACCAGATCAGCAAGTTCATCGGAGCACATTCCATTGAAGTACTTGTAAAAACAAGCACAAGGATGCAACATTGCGGCGATGGAACAGGGGCTGGAGCTTTGTTGATAGTGAGGCACTTATTAGATTCAAGACTCTTTTTTGGACCTTGTCTAAGAGGGAGAGACTAGTGGTTGGTGCACCAGCCTAGGTGTGACAATACTTCATGCATGGGTGGATGGTGGCTTTGTAGAGATATAGGATACAGTTAGGTGTGAGAAGTTTTCTAGTATGGTAGAGGGAGCCCACCTTCTTTTCAGCAGCCTTGGCAATGTCTTCTATGTATTCGTTTCAATTCATGTTACCTGTGAATGTTAGGCCGAGTAGTTTGAACGTTGGACTCTCAGGTAGGGTGTTATTTGCCACGGAAATCGGTGGTTGAAGAGGTTTATTGTAGTTGTTGAAGGAAAGGAGCTTTGTCTTAGCAGCATTAAATGTTACTATCTATTTCTGACTCCATTCCACTGCAGACTAAAGGTCCCTTTCTAAGGATTCAGTCATTGTCCTAGATATGTGCGCGCCCGTTTTACTCACATGACGAGAGTAGAGTGTAGTGATATCAGCAAATATACCCATCTCAGACACAATGTCATCAGGGAGGTCGTTTATGAAAATCAGGAACATTGGGCATTGGTTCAAAACAACTTAAGCTCTGTATGAAACTATAAGACGAGATCTCGTGTTTTTCTTACTTATATGTAACTTAGATAAAATTTAATATATATTAATGTTTTGACTATGGGTCCTAATTGAGCTTTAACGTCTCTAAACAATTAACGGTCTCTCACAAAATGGCCGACTGACAGCATGAAAGAACAAACACAAACGTTGTTTATTTTTCGTATTGCCACTTGGACTTAGGGTTAGTAGTAGGGTTAAAGATATGTGTGTGTTTTTTCATAACTTTTAAGTCAAAATTAAATGTTATTCTTGTTCGAATATCCATGTTCATGGACAATCTCTTGCATAGTTAATGGCTAAATGTTACTATTGGCAACATAAATTATTGTAAAGGAAATAGTTGAGAAATTTGTAAACAAACAATTTATTTTGGTTTACTTATTTGTGACCTATTTGCGTTAAAAATGTTAATAAAATTCATTAGCATTTAAGTTGCTTAATTATTTGTTTAATTTAGTATTTGCTTAATTATGTGTTGTGAATAAGGCGTCAAACATCTTGTTTATTGATACCGGACCCCTTATTACTTTACTCACAACCAATAATTAGGGAACTTAAAATGCTTATACCTTCTATTAAATATTAAAATCCATATTTGATATGAATAAACTTCAGTCTGTGCCTAACTTGTTCATGAATGTCCAACAGTCTTCGTTTTATTGACGTTCAATGATATGCGGGGGACACTTTGGTGATCATCTCATCAGAAGGTGTGATCCTGGATTGGTTTCTTACTAACCGGGCTATAACCCAACCCCACTCCCGATTTTTATCTGTGGGATTGTGTCAAAGATAATGTCTTTAAAAACAATCCTCAGACTATTTCTAAATAAAAAAAAAATCACAGCCCAAATTAGGCCAGTGGCCAGAGAGTCCGAGTTATTGACAATTTGCACGTTGTATCCAGGTGTACTTATTATTGGACGGCGATAAAACAAAAACTGTTGGACATTTTTAACTGAAACTTGGTGGACAAACCAAGCATAGAATTTGTGTCAAATATGGTTGGATTGCAAAGAGGATTCCATGGGTGGCATATATATTTTTTTCTTTTTCGGATAAACAAATGCTGAATGAATGAATAAATTATTTTTTAAACAACATTGTGCCATAAATAATCTGTTTTCCCCATTTTTGAATTTAAAATATTACATCATTTTGCAAATTGTGTATGGAGTACTGTTGTCATATTTGGGCTGGTGAATCTCTGTCCCATTTGAGGGTTCTTGATAAGGTGCAGAAATGTGTCTGTAATTTGATTGGCTCTACCCTTTCTTGTTCTCTACACCCTCTCTCTCACAGACGTGATGTTGCTAGTCTCAGTCTTTTCTATAAATACTATTATGGCATGTGTTCTTCAGAATTATGTAATCTATCCCCCGCTTCTTTTGTTCCAGCTCGTTGGTCTAGTGGTCTCCATCAATTCGCTGTTTTGATACCTCATTGTAATACGGCTTCCTATTCCAGTAGCTTCTTTCCAAGAACCGCAATCTTGTGGAACTCTCTTCCTGCTGACTGTTTTTCTCCTACCTATAACCTTGGTCTTTTCAAGACTAAGGCCAATAGGTATCTTCTGTCTTTGCGATAATCATATTTGTTCTTGTTAACTCATTACATCAAGTGGCTTCATGCCTTGTCTGGAGCGATTTCCATAAAAATTTAAAAAAAAATGAAATAGTTCAATGATAGAATAGTTGCGTGGTCGAAATATACTGTTTTATTATTTCGTTTTGGAGTACTAAGAAAAACAAAAAGTTTTTTTTTAAAAAAGCGATCAAATTTGACATTTTTCTCCTCACGTCGTCAATGGAAAAATAAAAATGAGATTCCATTTGTTTTTGTCCAATTACACGTCAAAACTCTGGAAATACCTAAAAAAAAATTAAAATAATAATAATAAAATAATTTAGACTTTAAAACTGGGGTTTACTTTATAATATAAATTTAACGTAAATGATCATCCAGTTCTTGACCACAGAGAGTATTAATTTACTCCTCTCCAAGAGTTAGGCATAAGGCCAGTTTTTATCTTACTCCCACAAGTAAGATGTGACCCAAGGTCGGGTCGGGAAAGTGGGGTTTAAAAATTGCCTGGGCAGCCCCGTCGGAATTCCCCAGTAGGGGCGCCTCAGGCAGTAAGCAATAAACTTACTCCTCCCCAAAGAGGGGAGGCGAAGCCTGGGAGGGTGGACCTCCTAGAACTGCACAGGACAGACCCATAGACAGGCGTAAATCAAGCCCCGAAGGCCAAGACAATACCAGTCTATGGGGTGTAGTATCCATCGGAACAGATACTACACTTTGATCTTAGCCAAAAGGCCAAGAGTGGTTTTGAATTTCCAAAATGGCCGCCACTTTGAAAATAGTTAGTTGTTCTAGCCGACCTTATATGGTAAACAACTGGGTAATCATTTTACCGTAAATTTAATGGGCGGATTTAATTTTGTAATTAAATTATTTAAAAAAAAAAAAAAAAATAGGATTTTAAGAAATTCGTTTTATTCACCCTATTTTTATTTCAACAAATATTCGATTAGTATCTCTATCAAAGAAATTGTGTGACCATTGTGCACTATTTATCGTGTCTGTGTGACTTGCACGTTGTTATTTTTTAAATATTTACTATTAACTGATTATTGATTGAAATAAAATGAAAATTTAAAAATCCTATTAAAAATAATTTGATTACATAATTAAATCCACCACAATGCATTTCCGTTTCTTCATAAATAAGTCAGCCATTATTTTTCTTGCATGTTTTTTGTTCTTTTTTCTTTCTCATATTGTCATCTTTTTTCTTTCTCAGATTTTCATCTTTTTCTTACTTTATTTTAAAGAGAATAAATGTTGAAAATGAAAATTATTTAATTTTTATTGGTTGGGCAACATTTCCGCCCATGTCTGCTGGAAATACCACTCATAAAATTCCTTATGCTTTGGTATGTGCAAAATGAATGACCGATCCCCAAAATGTAAAAACAGTTTGACCTCCTCCCTTTACTTCAAAATTCACTGAAATTCAGGAAATCAACCAATTTTAATGGCATTTTCAGTATTTAATATTTAACGATCATAGAAAATAATGAACTCATTATTTTTAAATCTTAGTGAAAATGTATTTTGTGTAAACAAAAACACCTTTACAAAAGTTATATCATAAAGTACTAAACAAAAAACTGCATGAATTAAAACTACATTTTTTAAATGAAAATAAAACATTGTAGATGTTAACGATTTAAAATTAAAAAAAAAATGTATTTCTTATATATTACGAAAAAAGGCCCTAAATTCCATGTTAATAAAATCAATATAACTCAAAGAAAAATTAATTTTTTAAATTAACATCATAATCATTGAATAAGGCATTGTTCATTCAATATTTTTACTCCCAAAATAATATAATTGCAAAAAATTTTTTATGTGATTTTAATTAAGTTTCCGGGAAATCTTAAAAAGCGATGTATGATATTTCCCCTTTGCACATAAACGTGTAATCATCAGCGTAAGAATTCTTTTTATAATCTTGAAAATAAAATAAAAATTGAGATTCTGGGCCATTGCGATAAAAATAATTTAAAAAGTGGGATAATTTCTACTAACGATTTACTTGGAGATGTATGGATACTGCAATAAACAGATGAGATTTGCACCCGCCATCGTCCAAATTTTTTCATTAATAAATAATCATTTTCTTGAAAATTTGAATTCTATTCAATTATTTATAAATAATTGTTTTAGCTTTTTAGTTTCAATGAATAATTAAATTGTCATTGAATTTAATTTACTTTTTCACACTTAAAATGCACTTTTAGTTTTATTTAAAAAGAATTAATTTATCATTACGACACGTTTAAGAATAAATCAAGTCGTGTAAACAAAAAAATTTATAAAATTGATGCAATCGGCAGTCTGTTTCGAAAAAAAAAAAAATTTTAATAAAATTATACAAAATTTTTATTTCAAATTCTAAAGAAGAACCTTGGTAAATAGACGTCATCAATAATTTCAGAGTATTACTGAATTGAAAACTAATACCAATTGAAATATGAATCTTTTTAGATAAAAATAAATAAAATCTTAATTGTGTACATTCGAAAATATTCTAATTAAATAAGCATTTCTTTTTTATTGCAACACAATTAAATTAATGTAGACATTTTTTTTATAACCTTCAAAAATAAAGAAATTAAGGTAAAATAATTTTTCAATTTCTATAAACTATTATCAAACCATATTTCTATATAAAAATAATAAAACGAAATATTATTGCAGTTAGAGTATTCCACACTTTTTTGAAATTTGGTAGACATTTTATGTTTACATTTTACTGTAGAGGTTTTTAATGTAACTCACTTTTTAAAAATAATTATGCAATTTTTAGTAAGAAGTATGTGCATTTTTTTAAAAATTAATTATCTTATGACTTAAATTTAGTAATTATCTTTGAAATAGTTCCAGAAAACTGATATTTATCTTTCCAGAGAATTTAAAAAATGATTTATTCAAAGTGCAATTTTCACTGAATTTTCTTTTTTTAGCCATCATGATAACATTTTTCATTCTAATTTTTTTTTTCACACGTAAATATACATTTTTTTCCTTTTAAAGATTAACTTCAGGCTTTTATATTTCAAACAACGAAAACTGATAAAAACATTTATTATAAGCCCCTTTTAATAACTATAGTCCAATAAGCCACGTCCATTTTTGCACGTATCTTGTTTCGTACAATACATCAACAAGTTTTTAGTTAATGAGAATTAGAGGTTTATTTTTCTTTGTCCAAAATAAAATAATCAGCCCGGTAAAGTTGCAGTATAGTTAATAGATGAGAAATCGAAACTAAATATATAACAAATATCTTTTACCAAATAAATTAGAATTTAATTTTCTACCGACCTGTATACTTTAAATGGTCTGAAACTGTTTTCAAGTTTTTTTTTTTAAATTTCAAAATAAGATTTCTTTCAAAGCTCTTTTCGCCACATAAGAAACAAAATAGCTGATTGGCCCTCTGTTGTTGGTAGGGCTTCATTCCTTTAAAAAAAACGTAAAAGAAAAATGATTTGCCCTAACACTAATCCGAAGTCTGAGTGGTAATCCCCCTCCCCCAGACTTAGGGTTAGTTGTAGGGTAAGTCATTTCTTTGTTTGTTTTACTATCTTTTCAGCCTAAAGTTATCCAAAGCTTAACAACTACCTTCACAAAATCGACTGCCATTTTTTTTACTAAATAATTTCCCGGATTACAAGAGAAACTTCCAAATGTTACTATTCATGTTGAGCATTATTTAAAACCAACTTATTTTGTACTAAAATCATGATTGATGTCATTTTCTTGAGTGAAAACAATACTTAGCAAATATTAGCTGATGCTAATTATTACTGTAATAAAAACACTGAAAATAAAATCGATCAGGCATATTACGAACTGTTGGCATTTGTTGTAGGAGTCACAGTAAAGAGAGAAGCACATAGAGAGAGTGGTAGGAGGTTTCGCTTGCTTCCTGCTTCTCTCTCTTTTTCTCTTTCTCAGAAAGAAATAAATGAACGTGAACTGAAAAAAAGAGGCCGGATTAAATACTCTTAGTATTATACGATATTATAACTAGATTGAGAGAAGAATAGTAAAATGAAGACCAATCTTAATAGTAACAAAGTAGAAATTTAAATTGCGCTTTGATAAACTTGTTTATAATATTATAATAAATCTGTAGATTTATTATAAACAAATTTATCAAAATGCAATTTAAATTTCTACTTTGTTAATATCTTCACAGAAAAACCGACTTTACTTTATATATTAGATAAGGATATATTTTTAGGATGAGGAATTTTCACTATTTCAAAATTTTTGACTGGTTTCCTCATATCACAATGTTTCGGACGTTTTGCTCTCTGACCTTCTTTAGGTGTTTTTTGCGGAACTCTAAAACTGTTTGAAATTTTTTACCTGAGCCCTTTATTGTATTTCTGAGGGCACACTGTTTGCATTTCATTCTCCAGGCCTTGAATTGTGACATTCCTTCAGTTAATTTGTTTAATCGTCTTGCTGACTTTGTTCAGGATTGAACTCAGAACCTCAAGATCACCTGCATACTTGAACCAACTTCCGATTCTCGGGACGAACCACCTGAAAAAAATTGGAGGGCAAAACGCTCAAAACGTAATAACAAACAAGCTGAGGAAACAAATCCTAAAATTGCAAGTCTATATCAATAAAATTATGAGTCAACTTAACGTGCATGTGTGTTTTCTCGTGTCAACTTTGATATTATCATTGAATTATTATTTTTAATTTGCTGTTAATCGAATATTTATTGAAATCAAAAATGCAATTGCATAACAAAACATTTTTAAAAATCCTATTTTGAGCTTTATTAATATTCACACCCACTTCACTCGCACACAAGGCTGACCCTACATAGCCAGTTTCCACTCTTCATCATTTGTTACGTAATTAGCACTCCTCTATCGGTCTGCTTGCTGATGTGGCACCTGGCTCTTAGCTTCTTATCTAAGTTATCTTGTGAACTTTTTAAAGTTAGACCCAAATAGTAATCTGTTTGATGCATTGATACATGATTTCAACCAACACACTTCTTCGTTTCATCCTTCAACCATGTTATTGGCACAAATATATTTTGATTTACCTCAATTTCTTTCTGAAAATACTTATTCCAGTCAAGAAAACTTTGTGTGGATTTCTTTATTCTCACTCATTGATTCTTCTTAAACAATAAAAAGGGACAACTTTTAATTCATCTATCACTTGTTAGAAATTAGATACATTCCTTTGTTAATTAGAGTGAAATTGAGGGAACAAAGATACTTTTTTCACAAAGAGTAGCTTCCCTTGAAAGCACTTAAATTTTTAGCATTTCCTCATCTATTAAAAGATTGAAAGTTTTGGAAGCTATTTACATCCACTGATTTTATGAATGAAGATTAGTGCAATAAAATTAGCCAACATTTTAAAACAGTTTGGCTTAATTAATAATTTAATCATCAAACAATACCGTGATGATTACTTTTAATTTTAACAATCCTATTTAAAAACAAAATATTACTTAGGTAAAACAAAAACAGCATCGTTTTAAAAAAAAAAAAGTACAAAAACTCGAGTTGCGGCGGGTAGGTACAGCTAGTTATTTATAAATTTACAAGTTAAACAAGCGAAAAAACGAACTCAAAAGTATTTATGTGATTTCAAAAGAAAAAAGTAAAGCGAACCAAAAATGAAGGTAATCAGTCTCCCGGGCAACACCGAGTCGATACAGCTAGTACTAAATAAGGATGTTGTTGATCTAATTCACCATTTTGTTGAATCCTTTTAGCAAGCTGATGGCTAACTTTACATTTGAAATTAAATATACATTGTCGCAACCCTTGGTGTCATTTTCCGAGAACCTTAATATCTCTTTGACCTCTTATTTATATATTTGCAAATGTCATTGTATTGCGCAATACGATTTTGAAAAGACGTGACCTTTTGGTTTTTAAACTTGTAAAATTCTTTTTGTATGGCACCTCTTGTAATTCTTATTTACCTAAATATAATATACAAGCAGAAGCACCCAGCGTCGCCCAGGAAGTTAAGAGAACTCTGTGTACTCGTGTTCCCAACCCTGAACCCCATAATTACCATTATTTATCTTATTTTTTAGTTTCTAAAATAAACTAAGAAATTGTCTTTGCTCATGAATAGCAATGTCTGGCATAAATGTATAACCCGTAATATTATTTTAAACACCCCTAATACAGAATTATCTGTTGTGAACAGAGACCGCATGATATTATTTTAAAAATCATTAATACAACATTAATACTAGTGTTAGGATGATTAACTGGAATTGGGAATTGGAAAACTAAGAAATTTCCTGGTATATTGGAATTGGAAAAATCAGAACTTTTCTGGTGTATTGGAATTGGAAAAATCAGAACTTTTTGGGGGTATCGGAATTGGAAAAATCAGAACTTTTTGGGGGTATCGGAATTGGAAAAATCAGAACTTTTTGGGGGTATCGGAATTGGAAAAATCAGAACTTTTTGGGGGTATCGGAATTGGAAAAATCAGAACTTTTTGGGGGTATCGGAATTGGAAAAATCAGAACTTTTTGGGGGTATCGGAATTGGAAAAATCAGAACTTTTTGGGGGTATCGGAATTGGAAAAATCAGAACTTTTTGGGGGTATCGGAATTGGAAAAATCAGAACTTTTTGGGGGTATCGGACTTGGAAAAATCAGAAATTTTTGGGGTTATCGGACTTGGAAAAATTTAGCTTTATTTCTGATCCCAAAAACGATTCTTTTAATTTTTTTATTGACAATAAAAAATAAAGCAATGTATTTATTCATTATAAGATTGTTTATTTACAATATAAGATTAAGTGCCACGTGACCACAGGTTAGGAATCCCATTCCCAGATTTAACATTGACTCTCTAAGCCTAATTTAATTATTTTTATTGGTAAATTATGGTAAACAAAATAAATATTCTAGAGTTATCTTACACCTATTATTTTATCAAAGCTTTTGAAATGTTAAAATTTGTGTTAACACCTATTTGCTAAACATCTATATGATGCCTCTGAGTTCACAGTTGAGTATTAAAACGCTCAGAACCAGTTTTTTATTTATTTTGTTGGCACCACCCTGGCTGTTGTCCGGTCACCGTGCATGTATCCTCTGAAATAATGAATATTTTATTGTATATTTTCCTGGTTGAAATTCTTTAAACTTAATGCTTATTTCTCTTTGAAACTAAATCAATTTTCAATTCATGGAGCATTTGAAAACATATGACTGTTAAACTATCTCTGAAATAGCTATTTTACCTGAAACTAGTTAAAAATGGCACCGGTAATAATGGCACAAGTGGATAAATAGGAAAAAATAGCAGAAGAGAAAAATATAGATGAAAATCTCACAATGAGTTTTTCAAAATCTTGGATACAATACATAAAGGGAAAACATTTAGAAGTTTGTCAAATTAAAAGAAATTATATCTACAGATAAAAGTACCCCCCCCCCCCCCCCCCGATGAGATTCTACTACTGAAACAAAAAACAATTATTTTAGAATGGAGGGGTTAGTTGCGCATATAAACTTAACATAAAATGATCCCCCATTTTTACCACTAACCCTAAGTCCGACTGGCAAAGTCATAAAACCACACGTAATAGCTTTATTTTCCGTATTACCATTCGGACTTAGGGTTAGTAGTAGAAAGGAGGCAGGTTTTTAAAATTATTTTTAACAATGACATATTTTATACTTAAGTTTGATCATGAACATTAACATGGCCACAATTTAAAACCAGCAAAATTGGTTACATGTCCTTAAAACGCTATCTGGTTCAAAAGGAGTGATCATTTTACGTTAAATTTATATGTGAAACTGATGTTTTGTTGTTTTATTCAATTTTATCACCAAGTTTTTCAGGCTGCTTCCATGTTATCGCCTAAAAATGGAGAATCACATTTTTATTTTTGGGTGAATTAGCATTATATAATATATATATATATATATTTTTTTTTTTTCTTGTAAGTTTTACCTTAATGAGTTGTTTCGTTTTTACAGTAAGATTTACCTCGCATCAGACAACAGTAGGAAATCAATTGTTATTGATAAAAATAAATTACTATTCATCCGGGCAACACCAGGCAGGCCTGCTATTTTAAGATAATAAACTTTTCATTCATAACTTTGTTGTAAATACGGAACATTAACATTTTGGTAATTTCAAAACAGATTTATTCATATTTTGTATGTGACTTAAAGAAAGAAAAAGAAAGAAGAAATCAATTTGCGTTTTCATTTTAAATTTAGAAAAATCAAGTTGGTCCCTCTAAAAAAAAGGAACATTTGAACACAAATTCTAAAAATCTTTCCAGAAAATAAAACAATATTGCGAAACAGAACTATTTGTTATATTAAAATCAAAACAATCATTTAATTAAAAATCAATAACAAATAATAGTTAATTAATAAAATTAACTTATTAAACCCAATATGCAAATTACTTAACCTTACGACTGGTATCACATATACATGAACAGTATATAAAAAAAGATGTCTATAGAATAAGTTGAATTAACTTGAAATATGGCGTTTTGACGTAACCGTTAGTGCGAGGAATCGGTCCAACTTTTGCATTTATTCATTTAGATGATATAGTTAAGTCAGTTACACGATAGGGAAGATAAATCTAATAAATAATCATAATTCATAAAAGAAAAGGCAACGCATGCCGTGTAATAATAAAAGAAAAAATAACGAAGGAATTTTTACTGTTGACCACAAATAAAATATATTGTAACAAAGAAGTACATACTTCATTTTAATAAATAAAAACAGTATCTTCAAAAACTGTTGTATTTAGTTACCCATCCTCTCTTCCCTGGCGAAGCTGGGTAGCAGTTCTAGTTAAAAATATTTGAATCTAGCCAGAAATTAAATGTAGAATAATGAATAGCAAATTCATTATTACTTATCTGGACATGTTAGCAGCCATTGACATGCTCCCTTTTTGTAACAAACACAACAATGTGATTAGCTAATGGGCATAGATGATTAAGGGAATTTAAGGGTGTATATCAGGATTTGTCATACAAAAGGAAATATTGATCCAGATATAGTATAGAATCAATGCAATCAATTTGAATTTCAAGTTTTACATTTAAAGAACAGAGACCGATAACTGTCATAATCAACTTGCTATCAATGATAACATTTGAAAATCAGACTGACTTAATTTTATATATTAGAATTATTATATATATATATATATATGTATATTAGTACTTCATGTATCCACATAAAATATTATAAGGAGATATAATTTTATATGTGTCAGTTTTCAGTATTTACTTCAACAGTGCTCGATACGTAAGTAGAGCTAGGTAGTAAGCAATGAAAATATATATGGCAATCAAGCTACACAGAGGCTCCCGTGTTTCATCCCCGGGGGAATCGTCAGGCTAAATGCATTTAGCCTGACGATTCCCCCCGGGGATGAAACACGGGAGCCTCTGTGTAGCTTGATTGCCATATATATTTTCATTGCTTACTATATATATATATATATATATATATATATATATATATATATATATATATATATATATAAGGAAGATCCCCTAAGTCTATAACGCAAATTGTTACATCTTATGAAGTGTGAAATAATTACTCCCATCGTCCATGATATGATTTTTAAAAATTCTCCTTTAAAACCATCCAACCATGAAAAAAGCATCTTTTAATTTTTTTTTAATAGACCAATTTTTGAGTGGATCTTTCAATATTCATAAACTTTTCGAATATCAATGCATTTTGAATGCAAACGAGTCATCACTTTTAAATTTTTTTATTTTTTACTTATGTAACACGATTATGAATGTTGCCATGTTATTCATCTCTCTATTAAACTAAGGCAGCATGAAACGCTGACTATATTGAAGTTTAGTGCACAAAACATTAAAACACCCAAACGTCCCAAATGTTTATTCTCATTTGCGTATTTAATGTATATTCGTTTAAAATATGCATAACAATTTTTTCACCTGTTGATTTATGGATCCACCTGTAAATTGTTGTGAACAAACTAAAATGTTTTTGTCTTTTACAATTTTCACAACTTGCTTATTTGCTTACATTTCTTGTCAGGATAGCAGAATATTATTGGTAAGGATGAGCAATAAAAGTTATTTTAACCAAAAAATTAATACCTCTGATTAAAAAAAAATCTACTAAAAAATCAGAATCATTTCAGTATTTATTAATTAATGAATTTATGTACATATAAAGTATTAATTAATGAATTGATGTACATATAAAGTATTAATTAATGAATTGATGTACATATAAAGTATTAATTAATGAATTGATGTACATATAAAGTATTAATTAATGAATTGATGTACATATAAAGTATTAATTAATGAATTGATGTACATATAAAGTATTAATTAATGAATTGATGTACATATAAAGTATTAATTAATGAATTGATGTACATATAAAGTATTAATTAATGAATTGATGTACATATAAAGTATTAATTAATGAATTGATGTACATATAAAGTATTAATTAATGAATTGATGTACATATAAAGTATTAATTAATGAATTGATGTACATATAAAGTATTAATTAATGAATTGATGTACATATAAAGTATTAATTAATGAATGAATGTTAATATAAAGTATTAATTAATGAATGAATGTTAATATAAAGTATTAATTAATGAATGAATGTTAATATAAAGTATTAATTAATGAATGAATGTTAATATAAAGTATTAATTAATGAATTGATGTACATATAAAGTATTAATTAATGAATGAATGTTAATATAAAGTATTAATTAATGATTGGATGTTAATGTATGGCCAGCGGGACAGTTATAAAAGTGTGTGTATGGGGGGGGGGGTTCTCCTAAAAAGTGTGTGTGTGTGGGGGAGCCCACATTGCACCCAGAATGCCAAATATGGGAATAAATTCAATATCTTGACTAAAAATGATCGTCTGATAGTGGTTGAGAGCTCGTTAGAAGCGGAATGGAATTTTCTTGGTGATAGAAAAAGAAAAATTCAAAATATTTCAATTTTTTGGCGTCTGGGCTCAAAGTACCTTATTTGTGCATATTGGGGAAAAAATCACTGTTTGGGGCATATTTTGGTTTAAAATGATCGTCTGGTAGTGGTTGATGGCTCGTTAGAAGCGGAATAGAATACTCTTGGTGATAGGTAAGAAACATTAAAAAAATTGCAATTTTTTGGCGTCTGGGCCCTAACCACCATATTAGGGCATTTTGGACCAAAAATACATTTTTTTTTTTACATAATTTAGACATGAAATGATCTTCTGATAGTGGTTGAGGTCTTGTTGGAAGCATATTAGCAAGTCGCTTCTGGCGAAAAAAGAATAAACAGAAATTTCAATTTTTGAGGGGGCCTGAGCCCAAATCACCATATTTGGTCATTTTGGGCCAAATACACCTTTTTGGACTTAATCTAGACATAAAATGATTTTCTGACACTGCTTGATGGCTCATTTGAAACATATCAGCAAGTTGTTTCTAGTAAAAATGACAAAATTCAAGAATCAATTGGTTTATCAAATATAGAGAATACATAAAGTTAAAAGTATTAACTGACAAGGTGCATATAAAAGTACAAAAGTAAAAAGTATAAAAGTTTAAATGTATTAAGTATAAATGTATGTATTGGAATTGGAATAGCTCGTTGGAAGCGTATTAACAAGGCAGACTTGCATTGTTTCTCTGTTCTTCACTTCAAATTGCGTTCATTGGACTTTGCTCAAAAGATGCTGTATCCGGTGTTCTGTGGACAGAAGGACTGGAGGGAGGATGGAATGAATAACTTTGGATATTATGCGGATCCTCAACAATGCGAAAAAAGAATGTATCGATGCAATCCGAAAAATCACCGGTATGTTAATGGATGCACCATGTGCGAGTGGAGGAAATGCAAATAATGGTCTGCTTTGCAACAGATTTTTCAGCCATCAAAATCGCTTTTACGGATGTTCTCTCATCCGTAACAGCGTCGATCGCGAAAATTTTGAAACGTTCATGAGTAACACCAACATCATCCTGACTATCACGCAGTCTGTCACAAACAAATGTGTGCATGTGGAAGCATTGAAAACCTTGGGCATCGAGATAATACTTCATCTCAGAATTGCCTTCGTCGATGAGAAGGCTAAACCATGGATTATGATAATCCCGAGCTACCATCAAATTAATTCCGGAATGAATATAAATATAGAAGTTATAGGTAGAAATAGAAATAACGTAATCTGATATTCGCGGAAAAACATCGGAGTGAACGGGAGCGTTCATTAAGTCTTTGCGTATTGCTTTATATTATGTAGTAAATTAATACCAGGCAAATAATAAATAAGAACGGAGTCTTTTGTGAAAATTAAACTGTGTTTATTAGTTCCCGGTGTCGATGAGTGGAGTGACAGTACCGAATTGTTAGGGAGAAAAGTTTTTCTACCACCTATATGGAGTTGGTTTGGCAGAGAGTCGTAGATGGTGGGCTAAATGTAATATTTAGTGTTTGTTGATGAAAAATAATGAAAAATTGCTATAACACGTTCGAGTGAATAAGCGTAATGAATTGGTGAGTTTAGTAGCCTGTGATGGATGGGGTTATTTTCCTATTAAGCAAATATGTACAGGGGAAAAATCCTCTCTACTTTATATATATATATAAAAAAAAAGAAAAGATTTTGTATAAAAACTCCTAATTCTGTTATTCCGGTTGATTGTCTGCTGCTGTCTTCAAAAAAGGAAAGGAAAGGAAATAAATTGTGATTCACAGCTAAACTAAAAAAATGCCAAAATCAGTTTAATTCAAGTTTCACGTGTTTTGTTTCGGGGTGTCGATTTTTTGGAGAAGAAAATGAAAGTCCGTAAATATACCTACAGAATAGGGACCTTAACAAAAACTCACCCATTTCGCTTGGTTTTTGCCAAATTTTAGATAAAATTGATTGTTGGTCTTATAGTGTAATGATGACAATATAAGACCAACAATCAATTTATAGATAAGCTAATTAGATAAAATTAAACACATGCATATCAACTTAATTATTGATTACCGTAAAGTGTGGGGGGGGGGGGGGCTATTTCAAAAAGTGAGGGGGCTATCATAGCCTACAGAGTTATCTTTAAAAAAATGATCTGTTTTGTTTTGTCTTAATATTCATGTATTTATAAATACTGAAACTTTCGATTAAGATAAAATAATTCTCCGATTTGGAATTGTTTTTCCAATCAGGGCTTCAATTCAGTTTTCGGTTAAAAAAACAAATTACTTTTTACATTGATTGCCCGTCCCTAATTAATGTTGATACCATGCTACCAACGAAAACTAGGATACTGTCTATTACGGTGGGGAAAAAAGTCTGAGATAATGACATAACTACTTAATAATGGTCCCACATGTGTCACAGACTTTTGAAAGCAGACAGAAAGTAAAGGAGAAATAAGAAATAGAACATTGGTGGTGGTAGGGGGAGATAAAAAGAGAAACGATCACGATGCAACAGCTCGGTAAAAAATTCGGTCAGGAGAGTGGGGGGGGGATTAAAGGGTTGCGTGGTTAAATGAATGACATAAGAAAGAGGAAGGAACTTTGAATTGATTAATAATAATAATAATAATAATCTATACCAAATTGGCATCATTTCTTTTTAGTATCATAATTTTTGTCTTTCTATCTCTTTAAAAAGACATCACTTATGACAACCTTAATACAACACTGGTTGACATACCCATAAACTTGGCCTTTTGGCTAAGATCAAAGTGTAGTATCTGTTCCGATGGATACTGCACCCCATACTGGTGTTGTCTTGGCCTTCGGATCTGGATTTACGCCGGTCAATGGGTCTGTCCTGTGCAGTTCTGGGAGGTCCACCTTCCCAGGCTTTGCCTCCCCTCTTTGGGGAGGAGTAAGTTTATTGCTTATTGTCTGAGGCGCCCCTACCGGGGAATGGCGACGGGGCTGCCCAGGCAATTTTTAAACCCCACTTTCCCAACCCGACTTTGGGTCACATCTTACTTGTGAGAGTAAGATAAAAACTGGCCTTGTGCCTAACTCCTGGATAGGAGTAAACCAATACCCATTTATGCTGGATCTCTGAAATTTTCTTGACTTGTGAGGCCAGTTTATGAAAGTCGGCAGGTTTTGAAAATATCCAAAATCAATAACTTTTTGTGTATCGGCCACAGATGTGGTGTGTACTTAAGTTTAGTGGGTTTTTTTATTAATTTATTTTTTAAAGATATTTTATCATCGATATATGAAATAAATTTACAAACATATACAAATATGTGTAAACATTAAGTGTATCTATGTGTGTGTATGTATGTATGTATGATTATTTAAAAAAATGATTCCTAACATAAAAATCAACTTCTCAAAAACTAACCCTAACCCAAATGAAGACAACAGACTTTTCAGATGAGCTTTATGAGTTCTTAGTTTGTGATCTTTGTGGTAAGTTGTTCAGAAAAGGATGTTCTTAGTGAAATATCAAATAGGATAGTAAGAGATTTGAAAAAGTTCTCTCAACATTAGATCATACAAGGTGTTGTGAGCTGTCTGATTGGCAATTTGGTTAGCTTCAGGAGAGAACGTTTGTTATACGTCCGTCTGTCGACAGTTCTGTTTCTCACTGATTCCAGTCATCACAAAATGCCAAATCGAATTGCATTTTTCTCACAGCTACAGAATACCCCTGTCTGATCCTCTGCATCGACCCTTCAACCTGACATGGTCATGTATTCTTTTGGTTATTCCTTTAATTCCCTCAAATGACACCCAGTATATCACAATATGTTGACATATCATTATTTTACACACACACATATATATATATATTATATATATATTATATATATATATATATATAGTGTGTGTGTGTGTTGGGTTATATTGAAAAGCAATCAATAAAATGGTCGACCGCAGAGGAGTGAGAGCTAATATAATTTATTTGAAAACTGTTACATATTTCAAAAACGTACCGCGTTTTCATCCAGATGGGCTGACTTTTTACATTTAAAAAAAATTTGTTGCCCAATGGGAATCTTCAGGGTTCTGAATGAGGTCAAATCATGATCAGACCCGGTTTATTTTTCAGATCTTCATCGCTGTAGGTCTTGTAGGGATATCTGTACATGTAGATGGCCATGCTCTGCGTCTGTACGACACGTAGAGCGCACTCTCCTTCTACAAAGTCTGATTTCCGTGACAAGCCGAAATAAGATAACTGAGAGACGATGTAGAGTGAAGGTTTTAAATCAGAGTTTCCGTCTCCTAGATGGATGATCTAACAAAACCTACGGGTCCATCTCACTGAGTAGGATAGCATCGCACCTGGGTACTATACCAGATATTTCTACGCCCCCGTTAATAATATATATATATATATATATAATGTGTGTGTATATATAATTTTTTAATTTAAAAAAAATAATAAGAGTTCCACCCTTTCGGAAAGTCAAGACGATAATGAATATTTACTCAACATTTATCACAATTAATAAGTTATATATATATATATATATATATATATATATATATATAGATGCATATCAACACCCAGTGAAGAAATGACCAAATTGTTTTTCTAATAGCAAGTTGACCTTTATTGAAGTGAGCCCCTTTCTCAAAAAAAAAAAATTGCAATAAAGAATCACAGAAAACTATTTAGTAATAAAAAGGAATAATGAAAAAGGGGAGACCAGGACACAAATAAGTAGTGCATAAAAATTAAATGATAGCATTGAGGTTGTGGATTGATCACCTTTGTCATTCTAATAACCAATATTTAAAAACTTTGTCCGTTATTGTACACTCCCATCTCCCTTCCTCTCTCTCTAAACAAACCAAGATAAATGTGTTTTCTATTATACTAACAGGGGTACCTGGCGTTGCCCGGGGCTCTTTCCCCCCACCCTGTTTTCCCTTCCCTCTCGGCAGACAAAAGTGGAATTATCTCTCTCTTCCCCGAGGCAAAAGCTAAGTCTTCCTCATTGATCGCTCCCCTCTCCCTCGACTCTCCATCCTCTGCAAGCAAAAGTGTGTCTTCCCGGTCGCCCCTTGCTTTCTCTCACCCCCCCCCCCCCTCGCTTCTGTTTGTCCTCCCGGTGCAAAAATAAGTACTAACCCTGTCTTCCCCCTTCGATGTATATTTAGGTCACCGTTAAAAAGAAAAATTCTGAGATTCGACTGGGATCGAACCGTAAACCTTCAGATTCGTCAATACCCACAGGACCAAGGAAGCGAGTATAAAATATATCGAAAAATAGGTCAATTAAACAAAGTCTGAAGCTTACATGCGTTTAATGCGTGCACGCATGCGTAGATCGTGCCTCCGCCAGAAAGCGACCAAATTTAGTGACACGTTTTGGACCATTTCTATACGAAAAAAATCGATGTTTTTTCCCCAATTATTGGATATTATACATACGGGAGTTGGTCGATTCAGAAAATATCAACTTTATGGATCTGTCGAGTATCTCTGGAGCCTTTTCCAGACATACAAACATACTCACAGACGTTTCACCTTTATATAATAGATAAAGGAAAGCCACAATTCTGTGTGTGTGTTCGACAAGATAAATTGACATCATTGGATTCAGTCTGAACGTGACTTGGTTATGTAAAAAAATATATATTGTAATATTCATTCCTTTGAGGTCAACAGGGACCAAAGTAATTCATGGTGGAGGGATTACTTTTTTCATTTTTACTTGTCAAAGACAACACTGAAATTAGGTCAAACAGTCGGTCAACTTTTTTTCTATTATATTGAACCAGTTGCCAGAGAGAGAGGTTTTAAAAGAAAGATGTGACACACTTTTTAAAAATCTTGTGTTTTGTTATCCATGGTAACAGGCAACACCGGGTAGTCCTGCAAGTCTTCTATAAAAGAAAACTAAAATATGAGGTCCAGTAATAAAAAAAAAACTTTAAATATTGCATCAACTTCTTTTTTGAAAGCTTGATAAGATCCATCTAAAAAAGTTAATTGAAACTCAACAGATAATTCACTGCAGTAGAATCATTAGTTGTTTTTGTGAGTGGGAGGCATCATGTGACAAAGCATCTGTTTATTTAAAACTTTATGGAACAAGAAGCATTTGTTGTTTTTGATAGTTTACAAGTGTTTCTCTCTTTCTACATTCCACACACACTTTAATGTTTCACTCTGATATTTTGTAAGACTACAAAATCTAATCGTTGGTGCACCCACACACACAATTACCTACTAGACACTATCCTCGAGTGTCTTCGGTCTCTCTGTACAAGGGATTATCAGGACAATCTGACATGGAGATACTTCCCCCTACAGGTAAACCCTAACCAAATATTAAAAATAACATAGTATTCAAAGCCCAAATAAGATCCCCTCAACACGGCTATACACTGGTTATTTATCTACCTTCCACAGTGGTAAGATGTGACACAAGGTTGTAAAGTGGGATTTGATAAGTCAGCACCATAGAGGAAGAGCACTATAACCGTTAAAAATTGCCTGGGCAGTCCCGTCGGCATTCCCCGGTAGGGGCGCCTCAGGCGATTAGCAATTAACTAACCCCTTCTCAAAGGGTGAGGAGGTAAAGCCTGGGGGGGTGGACCTCCTAGAACTGCACAGGACAGACCCATAGACTGGCGTAAATCAAGCCCTGAAGGCCACGACAATACCGGTCTATGGGGTGCAGTATCCATCGGAACAGATACTACACTTTGATCTTACACTGGCTCATACAAGGAATGGTGCATGGTCTCCGAGTGATGTTACCTCAAGTAACAGCACTTAGCTGGATGCTCCACCAGACTAGATGAATTCTTGTCCTGGAATCCGGGAAGACCAAGAGACCAAAAGTTAACTGGTCAATTGGTGAGAGGAAAATTAATGTTCTATTCCTTCACTAACTCAACTTTTGAGAAGTAAAGAACTTCAATCGAATATTTATGTATCTTCTATAGATATCAAGTGTTAGCCCCAGGAAGTAGCCCCTTGATTTCTGAGAA
Organism: Sepiola atlantica; assembly: GCA_963556195.1. Lineage (NCBI taxonomy): Eukaryota > Metazoa > Mollusca > Cephalopoda > Sepiida > Sepiolidae > Sepiola > Sepiola atlantica. The sequence goes on along the minus strand of OY744516.1, from coordinate 15,225,500 downwards.
CGTCGACTGAAGTAAAATTAAACAAAAGACAAAAGCCATATTCTTGTAAAGTTTGTGGTTCTTCTTTTACTCAGAAAAATATATTAGTATAACACTTTTTATTTATAGCAACAATTTTTGGCTACACATTTTCAGATATGTTTCGGTCCAAGCTGGAAATCAGCCAGACCTCCTCAGGCATCTATTTATTCTTGAGCATTTTCATATAAACAAAGAAAGGGTTCAGTAGATTGTAGCCTGTAAGACATAAACTTACCTAAATTAGTCATTCATAAACAGCTGTTTCGTCATATCATGACTCTTTAGCAATGAGTGTGGTTAGATGTAGCAAGTAAATCCATGCAGTGTTTTTCTATCCATGCTGTGTTTTGAAACCTAAATGCCAGGTCATCTCCGGTAGTATCTGGAATCTTACCTATATATATATATATATATATAGGTAATGGAGATTAGGTATGATAGTTGTGCGGAAAAACGGAAGTTGACCACGGACATACTAATGTATAATGTAGGAAAGGCATATAAAATAAGGAATAATTGATCGTAAAAACCTCGATGAAAAAAAATAAATAGGTCGGAACAATAAAAAACGGTTAGTTAAATAATTTATTTATATTTCCTGTGGTTTGGAATGAATACCTAAGTCGATGACGAACGATTTAAAAAACTAATAGCTAAACGCACATGGCATGTTGATGCTGTGACTTGGACCTTTAGGAGTTAACAGCTCTATTAGTAAAAAAAAAAAAAAAAAAAAAAAAAAAAAATATGATGAGTACGGACTGTAATCCAGGCTTTAATTGCTTGAAAACTTCCTTTTTTACTTTTTCTTTTTTCCATTGTTTTTGTTTGTTTATATACAAGCACTGAAGATTGCCACCCCATGAAAATAAATGCATAGGATACAGGAGTATTTTATAAATATCTTGGTAGTAAGCTGAAACAATTGTATGCTGAAAATAAAAAAAACAGTTTTTTTTTTTTGGAAATGGTGTGAATCTGTTCTTCCTAACATTTGACGTGGTTTAAATTAAATAAAAATATTTTATACCATAGCTCTAGCCCCACAATATTGAGCTATTACAATTGTATTATGTTATAAAATTTATATTTTAAATATAAAAACTTTATATATATATATATATATATATATATATATTTGTAATATAGCATGAAAAAACCCAGCAGAATGCTCGATTAATTGAGAATTAAAGTTAAAAATTAAGAGCGTAATATTTATTTATTTTGGTACAGAAAAATTAGTACAACAGATGACAACAGAAGCTGAAGAGAGCCGGATGGCTAAGTGCTTCTGTGCTTGAAACCGACGGTACGAATGTTGTACTAATTTTTCTGTACCAAAATATATATATATATATATATATATACATACACACACATACACAAAGGGTGTTGCAGCAAAATCCGACACTGAGTCACCGGCGAGATCTACCAGGAAGTGCTTAGGAGCGTGGTGAAGCCCTGGGTGGACGAGATCGCCGCTGAACACCCTTACATCTTCTAGCATGACTCTGCTCCTGCACACAAGGCCAAGACGACCCAGGCGTGGCTGCTCAACAATGCAAAACGGAAGAAAACTAGTGAAAGTTTTAATGAATTTTTTATCGATGTTAAAAAAAAAAAACAAGTCAAAAAATGCATAAGATAAAATAATAAAATGTTTTGGTCACCATAGCAAGTGAATTGGCATGACAACTTTTTGTAAAAAAAAAAGGAGGAATGGGAAACTGAACGAGAAACAAAATTGACATGTTTGAAGGGGGGAAAATTGAATGAAGATTGATAAACATTGTAGCAAAAAAAATTCTTTATTTGTTTGAATGAAAGCGCATAGTAATGTATAAATCATTCGAATATCACTTGGTTACGAAGAAAAGACCATTATTGAATGCGTATGAATCTGAAATCTATCTTTTTTGTTACTTAATGCTAACGGGCATTATTTAATTATTTATGTGTTTGTTTTTAGTAGAAAATAATCAAGGCCATTAATGTTTATTGGTCTCATTACAATTATACTATGCACAAAATTAAGAACAAATTCCATTTGATCTTTTAATATTAATTGGCATAATTTTATAAAAAATAACCATTGTTTTTTATATCTTTGTCTATTTATTGCCCCCTTTCCACTTTCAGTCGTTTTCCTTACTCTAAATCCAGGGCAGAAAGAGTTGAGTTTGTCACTTGAATTAAGTCGATATCTGTCGAGATGATTTCCAAGAGCACACTTGCATTTAATTTCAAGTTGGGCAAAATTTAATTGGACATTTTTCAATTGATGCATTCTTCTAAAAAAAAAAAAATTTATACTGTACAGGAAAATGGATAAAAAAAATGTCATGAAAATTTTCTTTAAAAAAACAGGACATTCTAAATTAAAAAAATTTAATCAATAATCCAGTTCAACTTTTAATAATAATAATAAAAATACATAGACATAATGTTATACATATATACACAAAAATACTTACAATCTCACATCTTATATGTAAAGTGAGATTCTCTCCTATTTGATTGGCTGGTATAGCTTCATAAACAAAAGCTGCATAAAAAATTGTTTTGTATGCAATTTAGGCCAATTATTGTTGATTCTCTATTATTATTATTAAACTCAATGTTGTTTTTCTTAAGGCCTTTTTCCTATATACTTTAGTAACATAAAAAATAAGTGCTAAACTATACCGTAGTTCTGAGATTGAGTTATGTTTGAAAAAAAACTTTGTTCTAATTAATTTATCATCAACTGAACAAGTCACCCATCTCGCTTTTAATTATCTATGTATTTCTCTTGCTCCCTCTCAGTCTATGTTGATTGAATCACTCTAATATTTCTTAATGTCTCTGTGAGCATTTAGGACAGCAAACTTAGTGTATTCATACACACCATAAACACATGTAAATTAGATAGCAAAAAAATAAGTCTGTTTCTAGAAGTAAAGAGACATTATTTTTAGTTATGCAAGAAAAGTTTCTTAACAGATATGTCACAGTTTAATGAAGTTTTGAATGAAATGAAAGTGGAACAAATAATGATTGTGATTGGGTCATCGATAGTCTAGTTTCTTTATAAATTTAATAATTAAACAACACTACAATTAATACTTATAGATAGTTTTTAAAAAATCGAGTAAAAATACTTATATATTATATAGTTCAGGGATGGGAGCGGGAGTTTTTTAGGTTCTTCAATTTTTCCAAACAACACCGATACATGGATCACCCGAGTAATATATAATAGTAAAATATAAAGATGAACTTTTCTTCAATATTTCATTCCATTTTCATTTTAACTCGGTTTTTTCTTTGAAAATGTAAATTATTTAATTCATCATATAATATTTTGTCCATAACTCAGCAATGTTCCCATATGGGAACATGCTCTTATTTCAACGAACGACTTACGGTGTAAGCACGTCATTTTCAGGATTTCTATTTTAATATGCAAAGATCCAAAATTTAAAATATTAACTTACTAAGGCATTATCATATTTGATTTAACGTCCGTTTTATATGCTGGCATGTGTTGGACGGCTTTTAGAAATTGACTTGCAAACTAACATATCTCTGGCCAGGTCTTTATTATCCCTCTTTCTCTTAAATCCATCCTTATCACTTCCTTCCATGTATTCTTTGTCCTTCCCCTGCTAACTGATGCTGCTCAATACATCTTCTCACAAGAAACTCCACAATCTCACCAGACCTTCCACGCAAACTTCCCACATTTAAACTACACAGCTTGAAATGCAACAAGTTTTTGGAAGTTATTTCCTTAATTAAAGCAAAAATTTTATAGAGTGGATGCCATTCCTGATGCCAACCCAGTGAAGTGATGGGAACCAGTGTTTTTTTTATCAAGAAACCATCTCTAGGTGATTGCCCACCAAGGCTAAAGAGTGGTTAACCTGTCCTTTTGTTTCTTAAAAATTTATTTTTTTATTTAAAAAAAAAAAAAAGTAGAATTATTCACCGGTAAAATGGGATTTAATAGTGTAGTCAGGTTGAAGGTCAATTTTAGTATAAACATCTTTCCAATTTAGGTGTCACGTCTAGGCGGGTTACTGGAAAATTTGATGGAAATTATGACAATTTCTTGGGTAACAAAGAAAAGAATTAAATAATCAGACCTCTTTTTATACCAGTCAGAATTCACATGGCAACACATAACAGAAAGATCAGAGGATGTAATTTTTACGTTTTGGCATCACAAAATATCGAGTTGTAATCTCAATGTAAACAAAAAGTTTGGGTGCCTTGAAGATAGGATTAGAAATGATTTTATGTGAGTGCATATTAGCAGGTATTTTTCTTTTTCTTTCTCATTTCTTTTTTTAATTTGGGGAAAGATGTGTTCGAAATCAAGATAGGTGTCATATTTCAGTGTACTTATTTTGGTGACAAAGTAATAACTCCTGGCTTCAATAACCGTCCGCATCTCTACCCATACAAGATTTTCGATGTCCAAGTAGTTTATTCTGCAAATTTGATTTCTATCACAATTCATGCAGACATCTGGTTTCACTGACAAAAATCCAGTTCATTTTTTTTTCCAACCACATGGTTCATTTTAGGACCTTTTTTGTTTCTTCACCAAACCTTGTGATGGTTTTCTCGTAGACTTCTTGTTATTATTTTTCTTTCTGCTCTCAAGTTTTCTTTTTTATTTTATTTATTCTCCTAAGTGCTTCATTAGCTAAATCCTATTTCAGTCACCCAAGTTTCTTTGAATTAAATAGTATTTTGTCTTTTTTAGTTTCATCTCTCTCTCTCTCTGCTTGCATTTGTTCTTCCTCACAGTGAATAAATAAATCGGAAAACTATTTTGTGTTTTTATTTTGTCTGGTAACGATTAATCTCTGATGTATTATGATCACATAGTTTTATTTTATGCTATTGCCAAAAGCCTCTTCTTTACTGTACCAACTTGAAGAATTGCGAATCACATTTTGTACGTGTAAATATTTTCTAACAGAAAGTTTACTTAAGTTGTTCCTCATCACATAGAACCCCTTTTTTGTCTGATCATAATCGTCTCGCTTTGCCTGCGCACGCTTTCTTTCGTACTATCTCGTGTTATGATTCTACCGAACATTCGTTTAGGTTTTTTCCCCCTTTTTATAAATTTAGGAATAACTTTGAAGAATAAATGAGTTCATCATTTTTCACAAACAATCAACGAGAAATATATATATATATATATATATATTTATATATATATATATATGGTGTGGGTGATAATGCTCCCCATGGCCTACCAGGTTGGGAAACCATATTGACTAACAACATTCACTACTCCTCGTCTCACAGACAGCATTCAGTTCTTCTAAAAAAAAAAAACAAATCAACTTGCTTTATCTAAACTATTCTCAACATTACAAGCTAAAATATCAAATTCAAAGTAAGTCGAAACAATGTATTTAACTCATCACTGCATCATGCAGCATTCTCTTTTCAACATGACAAATCGCAATCCAAAACATTTCCCTTAATCGTAAAATACATCTTGTCTATGTTTTGAGGTCGGCCATCAGTGATGAACTCGTTTCGGGTTTCAAATCATCAGACCTACTCCATCAGAAACGCACTCTTCTTGAATGCAATACTGTGCTACACACTACATAAACATTACAAACTAAATGGATTGACAGAAAAGACAAACTCTACATGACATGAGCATCGGCCAATGAAAAGCATTTAAAACCCCCACTTCCTGTATTTAAAAGCTGGGTACTTGCTGGAATGTCAGCTTCCTTTTAACACATTTTATGGTATTAGCTGTTCCTACTGCTTCAGTAATGCCTCTTTACTGATCCACTATTCTTATCTTTGTTAGAGCCCTGCATTACGACCGACTTGCGAACACTCTACAAGCCATTTCAATTGGCTCACTATCTGACTCAGTATATCAAGCCATCCAATTATAAAACCCTAATAGTGGGGGCACATCTTTTAATAGACTTTAATCACATGTTTCCGGCAATTCTAAGCCACTATAATAACAGAATGTATGTAAAGGACCGATACCATTTCTGTTGTTGGCGATGTGTGCATATGTTTTCATGTTATGATGTGCAATTTCACTTATAATTTGTATGAATTTGCAGCAATATCAAGATGCTATCAAAATGCACAAAGCTGGTAAACCAGTCAACTTTGAGGAGCTACCCACACCTCCAGGTACATTGTTTGGACTCTTTTTTTATTTTCACAGGAAAGATAAAGTTTCTTTTCTTTATCTTTTATTCATTTTCCGTTCTCCCTCTCCCTCCCTCCCTCTCTCTCCCTATCTCCCCCTCTCTCTCCCTATCTCCCCCTCTCTCTCCCTATCTCCCCCTCTCTCTCCCTATCTCTCCCTATCTCCCCCTCTCTCTCCCTATCTCTCCCCCTCTCTCTCCCTATCTCCCTCTCTCTCTCCCTATCTCCCTATCTCCCTCTCTCTCTCCCTCTCTCTCTCCCTCTCTCTCTCCCTATCTCCTCCTCTTTCTATCCCTTTCTTCCTACCCTCTGCTCTTTCTACCCTCCTATCTCTCCCTACCCCCTCTCTATAACCCCCCTCTCCTTCTTCGTCCCTTCTTCTATCCCTCCTCTCTCCTTCTTCGTCCCTCCTCTCTCCTTCTTCGTTCCTCCTCTCTCCTTCTTCGTCCCTCCTCTCTCCTTCTTCGTCCCTCCTCTCTCCTTCTTCGTCCCTCCTCTCTCCTTCTTCGTTCCTCCTCTCTCCTTCTTCGTTCCTCCTCTCTCCTTCTTCGTTCCTCCTCTCTCCTTCTTCGTTCCTCCTCTCTCCTTCTTCGTTCCTCCTCTCTCCTTCTTCGTTCCTCCTCTCTCCTTCTTCGTTCCTCCTCTCTCCTTCTTCGTTCCTCCTCTCTCCTTCTTCGTTCCTCCTCTCTCCTTCTTCGTTCCTCCTCTCTCCTTCTTCGTTCCTTCTTCTACCCCCCCCCCCCCCCGAACATAATTTTTTTGGTATAAAAAATAATAAGAGAATCATATATTTGATTTAAGATTAAAAATGTTCAATATAATATTGAAATTTTTAGTTTTAAATCAAATATATAATTCTCTTTTATTATTTTTTATACAAAAATAAATTATTTTTATTTTTTATACGTTTGTTTTCTTTTATTGGGAATCTTTATTTTTTTTACTTCTCAATTCAACCCTTAAAAAACATTGGCCACAACATTTACATTATTAATATACAAAATTGTGCTAAATATTTCACCTGATAGTTCCCAAAAGTTTCCTCTTAATTCCTTTAAAAAAAAATTTTTTTTTTTTTTTTTTACTATTATTTCCGAATTCATCTTGAACTGTTCTATGCGATTGTTGTTCTGAACCTGATCTGGAAACTTGTTTGAAAAAGATATTACTCTATTAGCAAAAGCATTCAATTGTTTAATTGATGTAATTTAAAAAAAAAATGTTTAACTTTTATTCAACAAAGACACAAAATAACAATATCCAGGCAAGTATAATTATAAAGAATTAAAATGTAGATTTTGGGATTTTAAATGTCTATTTGAGGACTTTAAATATTTGATGAGTGCAACAAACATAACTTTATTCAACATGGTCAAAACCTCATACCATGAATATTTAAAAAGAAATAAAATTCCAAACTTTAACATTTATAATTCCATAATTTTGCAATGATTATGCATTTTTCACGATTGGATGTAAGTAAGAACAATATGGCTGCCCTTTGGTGGAAGTGGTAAGGATTTTAGTTTTATTAACAAACAATATTCAGAGCTAAATATTCTAATTTTACACTTCTAGCCAGACACATACAAACAGACAAATACCTTTTATTTATATATAGATTACAAAAAAAGTAATTTTGACTTACTCATAAAATAGTTATATTAATATCATATTTATTTTTCAACAATAAGAAAAATGTTTTGAAATCAAGAAAAAATATGAAAGGTCATATCGTAAGATGAGCATGTAAAGTAGTAAAACAAATTTTTAAAATCCTATCAAAAAAAAAAATTACAAAATTAAATTCACCACAATGCATTTTCATTTCTTCGTAAACAAGTCAGCCATTTTAAACTTTAATTAATAATACTAATAAAAAAAAATTACTTTATGTCCAAATATCTATATAAGAAGCGCTGTCTATCTTGTCTGTAATATAATTTTCATTTTTTATGTATGTGTGGAGAGGGCTGAGCATGGGCGCAAAAACAGGAAATATGGAGCATGTCATATCATCAGTCACGTCAACTCATAATATTTTTTAGGCAGACCAGACAAAGGCGTACATATTGTTGAAATATCTTGAACAAAGAAAAGCAAAAATCGCCTTTTATTTCTGTTGTGCTAAATCAACCGACCCATTTGGCATAATGGTAAGGGTGTTTGCTAATGGGCCGGGAGACTGGGGTTCAATACTCCATCAAGTCATACCAAAAACTCAAAAAAGTATACTTGATGCCTTCTTGCTAAGCACTTGGCATTATAAGGTGAAGATCAAGGGTAAGTGGAGCAATCCAGTGAAAGGAGTGGACCCTTCCCCTACATTTTGGTGTCGTAGTCGCTGAAAAGGGGGTCTTCGAGTCGTCACCCTTGACTACAGACAATCAAATTCTAAGTTGCATTTTTTAAAGAGAATTGTTTTGCAGAAAATGTTTCACAATTACAAGGAATAAAAAATATTGTTTGTTAGTAAAATTAAAAACTTTATCACCTCCACAAAAGGGAAGACATGTTGTTCTCGCATATGTCAACTAATGAAAAATGCATATCATAGCAAAATGGTCTGACTATAAATATTAAAGTTTTGGATTGACTGTCTTTTTAAATGTTGACTGGATGATGTTTTGACCGTATTAAATAAAGTTATGTTTGTTGCAACCACATGTATTTGAAGTCTTAAAATGCATTTTAAAATCCGCAGATTGAATAGGTGCAGATTATTTTACATTTTGCGTCCGTCGGTCAGTCTATCACGTTACAGTATGAAATCGTATTTTCGATGGTCTGTCGCGTTTAAGTTGAAAAGCAATTTTTTTTCACTAACTATATGCATCGAATGGACACATCTTCAAAGAATCTGTTCTTTTATTTATTTGTTTTATTTTTATTTCGTTTTTTTTTATTTTGTAGGTTTTGGTCCAATTCCCACAAGTGATTCAAGTGCTCCCCACACAGCAGGCCCTGCTGCTGCTGCATCTTCCCCTGCTCGGCCACAGGACTCTCCAAGGGTTCCTCCACAACAACCGCAGATGAGGCAGCAGCAGCCCCAACAGAAAAGTGGAGAACAGATCTCCGAGGGGGAGATCCGGAAACGTGCGTGTAAGTGTTTTTGTACGGCTACTCATTTATGTGATGCATGCAGGCTTGCTAAACTCCGGGCAGCTAAAAGAGCTCTTGTTAACAAAAAATGTAAGTTTTTCTTCTTCTTCTTCATTTCTTAATACAACCTCTCCTCTTCTCCTTCTCTCATACACTCAAAGAAAGTTTCATTGCATAACAATATTCATTTTTGTTCTTTGCTTGGTTCTCATGCGTCTTCGTTATCTTGGACGTACAATGCAGTTTCAGTCTGCTTCAGTCACTGGAACAAAGGTCACACTTGGATTTGAAAAAAATGGAAACTACAACTATTATGTTTCTGACAAAGGGGGAAGAATTGCTGTTTCTGGGTTAGAATCTATCCATATAACACTTATCGTTGGCTAGTTTTTAACTTTGAACTATTTTTTTTTAGCTCCTTACATCAAGTGGCTTCATGCCTTGTCTAGAGCGACTGCCATGAAAAAAAAAAATGCATTATATTTATTTTGACCAAATACTTTTTTTTTTTTTTTTAAGTTAATGCAAGGGAGATAACTCAAAATACATTCATTCTTAATTGGAATTAATTGTCGAAATAAGAACATTTAAAATAAAAAAATTATAAAATTTCAATTTGTTGCTGTCCTATTCGAAATAATCTGTTTTAACTACCAAACTTAAAAAGCGATTGTGGATATATCAGAAACATCAGGAAGTTTTGTTACTTATAGTCACGGGTCCCAGGAATTCCGATACTCATATTGCTGGCCAGCCAACCAGGCAACCAACTTAAAATCATACCTGGGTCTCTCTGGCATCTCGCTGTTCACATATCTCGTAATTATGACGGTGGACAATCTCAATCTGGAATCAAAAGTTGGCATGGCAACCGCAAAAAAAATGATGTGTCAATCAATGTAAGAAGTTGGGTTTATTCCATCAAGTTTGTATTTGCCGTGAAACCACAAGAGGAGGGGACAGGTGGGAGGGGGCCATTGCCAATTTTAAGACATTTCGGATATGTGCCTTGTTCCATCCAGATTGACTGATTTCACCTTCTCACATCCATTATCCCATGTCACTTCCACTAAATTATCGTTCCCAAGTTAGGCAATTGCCTCAGAGGGTTAACCACCTGAACCCTGTGTATCCCTAGTCTGCAATGCATCCTGTTTATATGATAAATCTCTCCAAACATAATTTCCGTATGATTATCGCTTAAAAATCATCCCTTGATATTTTCTTGCTCAATAGTGCCTCAAAGGAAGGCAAAGGTGACGCTCCTAGCCCCCGAAGGACTAAATAGAATAAACTTTTTTTTTCCGTTGTTTAAACCAATCACCAAAGCACTTCTACGATCTCACTCAATGCACCTTCGGAGTGTAAGGCAACACATATTACAACCTACATCAGCTTTCTTTAGCCCCCCCCCCCCCCCATGTCCCTGCATTATATCTTGGCCAGGAAGCTCGGAATTGTACTCGTGGTTTGCATCCCTTTGTAAATATCCTGGTATGACCTCTTTTTTCTTTCTTTTTAGTTTAAACTCATTTTTTTTTCCACATTGTGTTTGTGATAACCTTTGATTACAAGTGTTTCCCCGTGTAGAGAAATCCTGGTCACGGCACCAATATAAAAAGATTTGTTACATATAGTAATGAGTCCAGGGAGACTTTAATACCCACGTTGCCAACTAGGTAACCAACAGTTAAGATCATACCCGAGTCTCACTCTGACATCTCGTAGTGATCTTGCCTGACAGTGGACAATCTTGATCTGGAATCAAAAATCAGCACAACAGCCATGGAAAATGATGCATCGATTAATCAATCAAAGAACACATTCTTAATGGAAGAAGATGGATTTCTTCCGCCGAGTTTGTATTTGCTGTAAAACAAGGGGACGGGGATGGGGGAGGGCATCAATTTGTTCAAACCAATTTTAAGGCATCTTAAACATGTCTTTCCAATGGCGCTTGTTACATCCAGACTGACTGATTTTGCCTTCTCACATCCGTTATCCCACGTAACTTCCGCTAAGTTATTGTTCCCAAGCCAAGCAATTGCCCCACAGAGTTAACCAACTGAACCTTGGTGACTCCCATCCTGTTTACATGATAAAATCTCTGTGCGAACATAATTCCCTCATGATCACGAGTTAAAGTACTTTCCAATATTTAACAGTTTGATTGGATGTCTTGCTGGCTTATAAGGCCGAGAGCAGGCTCGAAGCGTTCTCTTGAATAATGGCAATGGAGAGGTACCACAATGGTCCACGGTGTGGTGCGATATTGATAGATCTGGTTGGTTAAAGAAGTACTGTATGATGGGACCAATCGCTTGAATCCTCTATACAGAAGTTGGAATACGAATCTGTCAAGAAAGCCTGCATATTTTGATTGCTTGCAGCCCTCTGCTGACACTGCTACATGACCTGGGTTTATTGTTGATTCCATTATTAAAGATGGTGCAAACGTGTCAGCATGGGTAACTAGATTCTGGTTAATATCTTCAGATGTTCCACCAATTTCAGGGAAAATGAGGGAAAATTGTTTGCATTGGTATGGACATATACTGCATGCAAACAACACCACCATTGCGAAAACAGAATTCAAGATTGAAGCCCCTTGGGGAAAAGGCAGTGAGTACGGCTGAAACAAAGGTGGTTGGATACCAGATCTAAAGACAGCTGGGTTTTAAGCCCTTAATAGTATAACAGTTGCAAGCTGTATAGTTTTCTTATAAACAAATGCATATGCTTTTAAAAAATGTACGTGTTTGAAACTAACGTATGGATTTGTACTGGATTTTTCATTTCATCTGACTGGAGGATGAAGGTCCTTTTAAAATTATCATCCCCCAATGGTGAAAAAAATATATTAATACGTTCTTGTAATTGTCCAACCAAAAACTGGACGCACTAATAAAAAAGGTGGGGAGTTTCAGTTTTCTGTGTTTTATTGTTTTTATTTTCTCAAGGGCCGATATCACACAAAACATATGTGGATACTTCAGTATAATATATATATATATATATATATATATATATATATATATTATATATATTATATATAAATTTTTTATTTAAGCATCTTTAGAATTTTAAACATAAAGAAAGAGGCAAAATGCCTTCAAAAAACCATGTGTTAGATGCAGATATTTTTTATTAAAGTCAAAATAAAAAATAAAAACAATATATTTTTTTTTTCTTCATCTTGACTTTTTTTATCTAATATATCGCTTGATATAACAAGCCTCGTCAGAGCTTTAGACAAATAAAAGGTGTTAACCATTTTTTTTTTTCGTAATAATCCTTCCTGGTCTTCTAGAAGTCACGTCCGATGTTGTGTGGACTTAACGGTGCAAATGTCTTTTAAATTGAACTTAAATCGCGCATGGTCGCTGGTAGGTATAAATTTGGGAAAGTTCATTTCTTTTAATGTTACAAGCTGTCCCTACCCGGCTCTGCCTGAGTGGAGAAATTACTTGTTTATTTTCCCAAATATTTTTATAATATTTTTTAAAGTTAAATTATAATAGTATCGTTGTGTTAAATCAATTATTAATATTATGAAATTGTTATGAAGTTATTTCTTGTTAATCTAAAGTTTTGGTCATTAAGAGAGAAAAAAAAACAAAGATTAGAAATGCCATTTATTGATGTTGATTCTTCGGCCTCAACCTTTGTTCTGTCTGAGGTCTCAAAATATTAGCTATTAGTAATAAGTTTTATTATGTGATTAAAAATAAGTATTAATAGTTGTACTGTATGGCACTGCTGCTTCGATGGCTTTTGTTGGTGCTTCTAATCTTTAAAGTGGAATGACTGCAGTATTTTAAAAATGCAACCATTTTAAAGAAATTGTAAATTACCATAAGCTACTGAAAAGTAAATATTTGTGATTTAATGTAATATCATTTTTTTTTATCATGATTAATAACTTTGACTAATTAACGTTGTTTTGTTTAAGTAAGAATTTCTAAAATGAAGAAAAAAGATAAATTTTAGCTTATTCCTGAGGAGAAAAAAAATAAGGAAGCTGTACAGTAACCAGAACTAGCGTAAAGGTGACTTGTTTATTGGCCTAATGTTTTGTAATGTAATATCAGTTTATTTACTTTTTTTAGGATTTTTTTTTTAATTATGAAAAATTGCTACCGGTTTTATGTGTTTTAAAGGAAAACAGTACACGTACACTTATCGTGAAAATAATGTACTCATCAGCCATAAACAGTCTTACAAAGGCCCCGTGTAATATTTCATAAAGGCAATAAACTAAAGAGGTTTTCACAAACAAACTATTGTACCTCTTCTTGTGATATCCAAATAATTTAAAGAAATATCTTAATATTTATTTTTAAAATATAATTGTTTAGCTGAAGTCAGACACAGAAATGTTGAAATTTCTTTTTATTGGCCAGTGCTGTTTAGGTCATAAACGGAAAATGCCCCCAGTCTAACAAACTATTTAGTCGGAATAAATATTTTCTAAAAGAACTGAAGTGAATTACATTTTTTTAGTGTAAAAAACATACTGCAAGAATAAAAAGGAAGAAATCACTAGTCGGATTCAAATATTAATTTGTTACATGCAATACTATGAGATCTCAAGTCGAGAATCAGTCTGAAATTTCTTTATATATTACATGTACCACATTGCTTTTTATTTTTGGACACCTGTTTGCATAGGTAATACCCTTAAATTAATAGTTATTTTCAGCGACTGGACTGAAAAAAAAACACTCCAGAAAATCACAAATCAAAAAATGAGACGGGATTAGAACCAGACTCCTAATGAATAAATAGATATCCTACCAAATACTAAGGGGTCATGAATTATCCTAAATTGTCATAAACGATATCAATTGTCTTAATAACATCTTTGTCAGTTGTCTGTCTGCTTTGTCCAATTCTGTACCTACCCATTTTTGTTTTTAGATAAACCTTTAAAGAGATGGTTCTTTTCCAAACATTTATGACTAAAACCTTTACAAAATTTTAACAAAGAAACTGTCAAAACTTGAAGACTGTGGCTCACAAATATTGAAAACAGAATCTAACATATAAAGTTATACTGTCATATTTTCAAAGTCAAACCCTAATAAGCATTTTAGGTGACAAATCAAACTTTGCTTCTCATGAACCAATTTTCATTTGTTATTGTTGTATCGTGTTATTGGCAATATGATAATGTACTTAGCTACAATTTATTTAAAAAATTGCTTCACGACTACTAATATGAAACATTAAAGTAAAAATAAAAATCAGCAAGAGGACAATTCATTTTTAATTGAAGAATATAATAGAAGTTGTCTACCTTAAGTTTAAAAATATACAAATAAATAAAAATTCAAAAATAAAATGACTTCACTGCATCTAAATGAACTAAATGTGATGCAGATGGAAGCGAATTTGCATTAAGTGTCGTCTGATGCTACAAGGCTCACATGCGTTATGACTGGTCGCTTTCTTGATCGGTCTGTCCAAGCTGTGTTTAAAAGATATGCAGAACTTTGATGTTGAAGTAGCTATGTTGGGAACTTGGGTAAGTAGTTGGTCAGCAATTCCACCATGCTTCGGTCGGAGAAAGCGTTTGCTTAATCCATGTGTAGGATTTTTCATTATGCTATGTCCAACTTAAATCGTAGTTTCAGCTGGAATAGATATTTGCATATAATAATGACACATTTTTTTCTTTAAAAATATACTTGATTATAAGACTGTGAGTTCATTGCTTAACTAAAATATGGGATAGGTTTAGAGCCTCAAATTTTACATCCTTCAGTGTTTGTTTCTAGCCAGTCACTGTTTTGTTTTCACTTCAGAAATATCTCTCATACAAAAACACCTCTTCCAACGAACTATAAAGGCCGTGCCTTACATTTAACCTTTCTATATTAAAAACAACTTTTCAATATTGTTTTGATAACTCAAATTCAAAATGTGCAGATGTAACCTTTTCCCGAGCTGTGTATACGAAATGACACCTCAAAATATTATAAATAAAATTTATATCATCAGTCGCAGTTTCACACCAATCATGGTGTCATATCATTTTTATTTATTAAATGAATTCAAGCATGGCTCTCTCCATCTCTCATGCTTAAGTTTTCTTGTATTTTTGTGTTTCATCAGTTGCTCGAAGATCTATTTCATGCCGCCAAGAACAACAAGTTGTGTTTTTGAAGGAGCGAATGACGGAATATAGGAATGCAGCCATACAAGCCAAGAAGGATAACAACATGGAACTGGCAAAAGCTTATCTTCGACAAGCAAAAGTATTCATCGTTTTTCTTTGATTTTTTTTCCTACTCTTTGTCTCTCATTAACACTGGTCTGCTCTCTTTTCAAGGTAATATAATTCTGATCTCTTTTCAAGGTAATATAATTCTGATCTCTTTTCAAGGTCATATAATTCTGATCTCTTTTCAAGGTCATATAATTCTGATCTCTTTTCAAGGTCATATAATTTTTCAATTTAGAACAGTGCTTTTGAGGTTGGATCCGATTATATCAAGGCTACGACAATAAGTCTATCCTTCTGGGTGTTCATAAAGTCCTGAGACACAGGATAATCAAATATTTTTCATTTAATCAAATAAAATACAAAATTCAATATTTTTAACTGATTATGAAAGTAAGAGATTGGTTGAATCCTAGTTACTCCAATTGGATTGGAAGACATCGTCATGTGGATCGGTCTCCCCATTCACCAGAACGTAGTCCTCTTGATTTCTTTTTCTGAGATATACTAAAGTAAATCCCTCACACTTTCCAAAATTTGCCCAAACTACACCTGATGCCCCTCCTCCTCCATACAAATGCACACTTGTATATGCACTTTTGATGAGTTGTAATGCACTTGAGTTGCACTGTATGCAATGATTTCATCATTATGAAAGTGTCTCGAACAAAAATCACAGATCCAATTCACTTGACTCAAAATAGTGAATGCGCCAAAATTGAAAGAAATGTGGTTTTATTGCATTGAGTTCACAAAAGTTTTGTGAAACTCATCGATATTTGCATCGTAAGTGAAGATGTTATTTGAATAAAAACTTGTACTTTGACCTATGTCTCCCGACTTTCTGGACATCTTTAAGTATTTTATGATGGAGCTGAGAAGAGTTTTCCAAAGGTACAAAATATCCTGAACATGACTTGAACTTGGTTTACCATTGGAGGATATCGAGTCATTCGTGTCCCTTGTGTCCACCATTGTTGTGTCTGGGCAGGACGCAATGGAGGTCGATCGTCGTTGGGGCTGCTAGGTTCTCCTTTGTGCACATCGAAGTGTCCTTGTGGGAGCATTGGTATATTTCATCATCAACCAAGAATCATGTCTTCTAATCTGCCATCCGGTCGATCCTCCTATGGTTGTGAGACATAATCAATGAGGGTGGTCAATCGGCGGAAGTGGGAAATCTTTGACAATGACTGCCCTCGCAGTTTTTTGCATTGTCGGCCAACCGTGTTCAAATTGCTGTTCTCTGCTAACACCTCAAGCTGAACTTGCTGCTGTCTGATTTGTTGCAGCGATGTCTTCGATGGTTCAGATATGCAGCTCGTCACCCAGAGAAAGAATTAATTTGTGACGTAATCCTCCCTATCTCTCTGCCTGGGTGACGTAAGGGTAAGTGTATCAGTGGACAGCTGAAGATCTAGACAACACTCATCAAGGAGGACTTTGCTGAGATCTCAGGTCGACAGGTGGTCAGTCTTCTACAATGAAATCACGATTGTTTAGCCATCTAATGCAACCTTCCTCAAGATTGCCGTGCATGGGCCGCTATGGTTCGAAACGTGGTTCAGGCCAGGGAGGAAGATAACTTAACCCTTTTCATCATCCTATATGAATATCTGATATTCTGTATTGCTTTATGTAAACTGAGTTCTTCTTTTTCTAGGGATTTGAGCCAATGCTGGAAGCTGCGGAAGGTGGCTTACCTGTGGATCTAACTAAAGTAAGTTATTCATTTTAATATTCATTTTTTTTTCCCTCTGTATACTTTCCCACAATCTCATCAGTTCACATTCCATAGCAAGTAATCCTTTTGATAAAATGAGATTGCTAGTCTCATGCTTAAAGATTGGGATAATTTCAGAGCTTTACTTCTAATCTCGTTGTCTTGCCGTGCGGAAAAGATGCAAGTTTAGAAATCACCCCTCACCAGGCATTAAAACACTGATTGATACTACAATATATAGCCAACCTTCTGTAAAATAAAATAAAAAAATGTAATATTTCATCATCATATTCGGTTGTATGTCTGTTTTACCTGTTTTAGAAATTGACTTTCAAACTCTGACCAGGTTTTTATTTATCCCTCTTTTTCTCAAATCCTTCCTCATAACTTCCTCCCATGTTTTCATTGACCTTTCCCTGCCAACTGACCCTGCTACCTCAACTGTTCTACATTTACTAACTCAAGCACTCTCATCCATTCTTTCAATGTGATTAAGCCAACAACGTCTTCTGTTCTGCATACCTCTCCCTATACTGTCCAGAGTTAATGTTCCTCTGAAGTCATCAGATCTAAGTCTGTCTTTAAGACTCACATTACACATCCATCATATCAGCCTTATAGCATTTCACTCTATGCAACACATATCCCCAACCCTCAACTAAGTTAACTTGGGTTACTCGAATAGGATTTACTCGATGAAGCAGTAAAAAAAAAAAAAAAAATGACATACCCACACATCTGACTTGTTCACCAATGACCAACCTATCTCACACACCATAATGCTTTATTTTCTTTCTCTTCCCACTAAACAAGTTTTTTGGTTTTTATATTCCCCCAAAGTCCTTAATCCGGGTGTTTCGGAAATAAGATTTGCATCTGCCTGTACAAATTGCATCACTTTTTCATTTGTTTCTCTTTAAGCTTCTTGGTTAAATTAACCTCAGATTGTTAAAGTGAGGCTCAGGTCCGAATCGCACTGGAAATCGTTTATTTTCTATATACGAGAAATACTAGCAAATTCTTTTCATGACGGGCAAATGACACTTTCTCTCACACCGATGTCCTGCATGCCAAACAAAAACGGATTCTTTCACCGTGAATACAGTAAATCACCCTTCACTCCCTGACTCTGGCCTCAATTCACGACTTCTACTACACCTTCCCCATAAATCACCGAACTTATGTTAAACTTGATGTTGTTTCAAGTAATATAATATAATATTGAAATGAGTTGAGTTACATTTCTAAGCATTGGTGAGTTAAAAATATAAAATCGGATAGAGACCAGATTAAATGACGCAAGGTGTTTATTTAAATAAACATTCATTTATTTTTTTTTAACAAATAATTTCAACATAACATGCCATCATCAGTGTTGTACAGACAGTTTTTCTTTTTTTTCTTCATTGTCGAAATCTGTCTCATTTCACTAAATACACACATCTCCGCGTGGTCGCTACGTCTACTCAGTCTTCTAAAACTATCTTTCCATTTAAAACAGGAGGACTCGGGAATCTTTGACGGCTTCGCCGACAGATTTCAACAATGAAAAAAGAAAAAATGTCTACAACACTGATGCTTGCATGTTATGTTGAAATTATTTGTTACAAAAAATAAATGTTTATTTAAATAAACACCTTGCATTGTTTAATCTGGTCTTTATCCGATCTCATATAATATAATATTGTTTCAAGTGAAGAGATACAACTTAGTTAATCTTTCAGTCGACAGAGAATTTGGTGGTCAATTGTTGGGTATCACAAAGAGCATTGTTATTCTTCTTCTTCTATCGTATCATTAACAGATTCCATTGTAGGAATACCCAGCCAAGTATCCCACACCTCTCCAGTTCCCGTTAAAAATTTAACGATACGACTGTTACTTTCATTTTGTTATTCTTTTCCTTGTGATCATATACTTTGCATCGGCCAGGCTGTACTAGGTTATAGGAATATAAGGATGAAAATATGTTTAAAGTCTATATTTATGAACCAACTAGCAGGACCTGTGTTCCGGCATTGTTCGAGAAAATTGAGAAAACCAAGAATCGCAATCACTAGAAGTAAATTGACCGGAAAAGAAGCGGAAAGACGTTTTTCACCTAAAATGTTGAGCCTTTATCCACGATATAACAAATTATCCATAAATAGAAGTTATATGTTACGATGAAATGAAAACAATCTATGAATTAGAAAACAATAAAAACGAATAGCGAACAAATGAGATGTCCTTTTGCAACAACATTGATTGCATACATCTGATCAATAAAGTAGAAAGCTATTGTTCTATTGTGAATATGAATTTGGCATTTTAATCTCACTGTCAGTGCGATAAATGGCCAGATTTTATAAATATACAGATAACGTAAACCCAAACAAATAAGCCACGCGTCAAAATTAGAAATGGAGACAACGTTACTTTCTAAACTTACGCACACAAAAACACAAACGAACACTTTAATACAAACAATTTTACATCCACAAATGAGAAATTTACATGTTCATAGTTTGTAATTTTGTATGTACGGGGTGAGTCAGAAGTAATGGGCAGTCGAAGCATTTTTCTATCTTCCCACGGGTAATCTCTTTATATTATTTCACTCAAACCCAACAAAAGAAGAGGTAAATTCATATGTTTCTTAACCCATTCACTATGATTCGAATATGTCCCCGCGGACATTTAACAATATCGATTGGATTTAATTTTCTTTTGAATTCAACACTTTTTTGTACTAATGGTAATTTATCACAGATTATGAAAATTGCCATATGGTCACCTGCTGTCAGTATTTTTTGTCAGCATTAGCACAATTTCAATGTAGACTTTTCCTTGTTTTTAGTACAATAAAAGAAATTATATATGGGAGATTTAAAATTTAGTGTTATATTTGTATGTATAAGGGAGATAATTCATTACTATTTTGCAAGAGTTGTTCCTCTTTCTCTGAAGAAAAAAAATTAAATTAAAATTAAAAAAAAAAATCGTTAGTGAATGAAACTCTGAATTTTAATAACATTTTACTAAAATCATAACAGCATTAAATAGTTTCAGATTAAGTGAATATAATAATATTAAACATGAATTAAACAAGAATTGAAGAATTAGTTCCGTCCATTACATTTACTGCATGTTACACGCAATCTGGCCAGGGTTGGAAAAAATGAAAAAAAAAATATATTAAAAAAAATTATTTTTTTTCAGAAAAGCAAAGAAGTAAATATTGTTAGAATAAAATATGATAATAGTATATATTAAAAAACAAAATTAAATAATATTAGAACACTGCTCTTGGCTGTTATCCCTACTTCCCCCCTCCAAATAATTAAAAAAAAATGTTTTCTTTTTTTTTTATATAAATATATGGCACTTCATCGGTGGGTTCAAATATAAAATATTCAGAAAAAATAAAAAATAAAATAAGTAATTAAAATAATAAAAACAAAAAAACAATCAGTTATAGTTTTAGTTTTATTACATTTGCTGCGGATATTAATATTTACTGCGTTATAAGCAATATTGCCATCTGCACGTTTTTTGAGATTTGAAACACTTACCATTTGACAAAGAGGTCTTCCTCGAAATATATTATGGAACACGGTCACACACATAACATCAGTGTTGAAATATTGCCTAATCAAGTAAGATTTGCTATATAGGAAAAAAAAATATTAAAAAAAGTTTTGAAAAATATATATAAATTAAAATTACTTGTTTTTGTCTTACTTCTCAACGCCGACATATTTCCATTTCTTGCATTGTGATAGCCTTCGAATACTCCTCTATATACATATTACACACAATGCTTCAAACAAACTACCTCTCCTTATATATATTTCTATCAAAAAACAAATCTATAAGTTACTGTATGTTTAAATCTTGCATTCAATCTAAATATGTTAGCAAGGTTTTAGCTTCTTACCTCGTTGGCAATTTTAGGGGCTAAAGAAAAATTGCTACTACATTTAGCTGACTGACCAGAGAGAGGAAAAAACGACGAACGAAGCGATCCGTTCCCTTCAAGTCGAATTTCAAAAGGCATCTCTTCCATGGTATCGTTTCACCTAAGAGGACCGGATCACTTTGCCTAAGTGACTGACTGAATCACCACCTCAGTGTAGGGCCTCTACCATATTTTAATTTTCAAGCTGAGTAAAGTAATTATCTATCCTATTTATGCGTGTTTGTATTATCACTACGTTGTTATTCTAGCTAGAACAATCTTTTCTACCTTCTTTTTAACATTATACTTAGGATCTATTTTATGGTGACGGATTTTTTGTTGTTTGTTATTTCCCCGTAACGTTCGGGGAATCAGGCAGATACTCTATCTGATGATAGAACCTGGTAGTGCTCATATCCTCTCCAGTCCACATTTAGCACTTGGTGTTCCCAAATGGTCACCCATTTAGTACTGGCCAGGCTCAACGTTGCTTAACTTGACGGATTTAGCAAGGAACTATTAGGCTTTGATATTTTGACATTGTGATACATAAAGGGCCGAAAAACCAAAGCCCATATATCCTATAAAAAGATGAATCTAGTGACAACCACAATAAGTATTTCTAAAAAGGTACTTAATTGCAATGATTTCTTTTCAGGTTCCGCCTCCACTTAATGTCGACGATGATTATGAAAATAAATTTGTGTTTGTAAATCCCGAAGACTGTGAAATTTCTGGTGACAGAGATGAAGTGTACCAGAAGTTGCAAGAAAGTCTGGTTTCGCAAATACAGGTCAGTCTATAGCCTTTTTTTTCTTTTTGCAAACGGAGATGACACTTAACTTTATTTTTAAATTACACATGAATCTACTAATTTTTTTATAGCAACAGATAACTCTTATTTTTAAACTACAGGTAACTCTTAAAAATGTTTGTCATTTGCTTTGAAATTATTTCTAATAAAAAATGATTCAAATATAAAATGTATTGTAAATTAACTTTAAAAATGTATAAATTTATCTCATCTTATTCATAAAACGAAATTAAAATATTGTATATATGTAACAATATAGTGGACTAATTCTTTGAGTCCAGCAGCAGCAGCAGATCATCACATACGCAGCTGGAGTTTTCTTGCGTAGATAACACATAGTAACCCTAAACCCTAACCCATAGTATGTAGTAGGCGTTCTACTAATGTTGCGTTCTTTTTTTTCGTTCAAGCTGTCTTCTTCTTTTCAATAACATCGGTTGTAAAAGTTATTAATAATGACAGCATCCAATCATTTGGCATTTAACAATTCGTCCCAGGGTTTTTCTTTTTACATTATACAGTATACATACAGATTACTCCATGGGTTTTCTCCCAACCTATCTTCGCATAGGGGAAAGGAGCAACTGTCCCAAACACGACCATTCTCCTTCGTGGTTCAGAAACAAGAGAAAGATTTTATTAGCTTATCCACTACATGTCACTGAAGACTTCCTGTCTGTGAACAACATCCTGAACACGTTGCTCTATTTCTAATCTTTAACGTCAAATGGAATTTTCTGATTTCTCCTTACCATAGCCTTATGTGGAAAATTTCGTTTTTAACATTATTTTAACACATCCATATCCAAGTCCAATTTTGCGACATATATTCCATTGAGGTATAACTAAAGAAGGGATTTTCTAGTTTTAGCAATATAAATGCTATTTCAAACATTAGAGTGATGGATTGACCAAAGAAAAGCAAAGCCTCTTATCGAGATGTGTGGACACATTGCAAAATGCTATTTTAAACATGCATGAAAGACATACCAAACCTCTTTTAATATAACATACTTAGCTACAATTTATTTTTAAAATTACTTAGTCCGGCTAAAACAATTTGAGAAAAAGCATTTTTAACTAATCCCCCCAAAAAATTCAGCAAGGAGAATATCTGATATTTATATTTGAAGAATATAATAAGATTTGTCTCCCTTACGACTAAAATTTTTTTTTTGATTTTTTTTTTTGCAGAAGTTTTAAAAATGTGCAAATAAAAAAATTAAAAAACTAAAATGACTTTGCTGTATCCCGGGTAATGCTGAGTCGGGTCAGCTAGTTTTTTTTTTTTTTTTAGAAAGTTTATTTCAAAGTCATACTTTGTTTTCTTGCCATGCGTGTGTGTTGCAGTGATCTTGCTGACTAGAGACAATTTTGGCAGCTGTAACAGTTGCATTCTTCTTACATTAATTATTATTCGGTTATCTAACTTAATACATTCTTAAAGAAGAAAGGTGATTATTCGGCCATGATCATCTATCCGAGCTGCAAGTCAAAGAAGTGGGGAGACACAGAAAGAGAGAGATACTTTTTTATAAGCCCATGGATTAATTATTATCAACTTGTTAGAACATTTTACAACACGTTTTGTCGGCTTCATTGCTTCCATCAGAGTTCTTGATAGCAACTGCTACTCTTCACTCGCCCGTCTGATGTAGCATCCAGCTAAGTTACTTAGTTTCTGATTCTGATGATACAGCTTATAATTTGAAGGTCACCCATTTCAACCCTGTGAACCTTTTTGTCTATAATACATCCTGTTTAAGACTTACCCAGTTAATTTCTCCTGACGAATATTTTTAAACCAAATAAACACTAGTTGATGCAATCACTAATATCTAACAATAGTAAGATATTTTACCAAATAATTTCAAAGAAAACCCCCTTTTTTAATCTATAATTTTTAGATTCATTGAATAAAATATGCAAATAAGCAAATATATTCTTTTTTATTTTTTCCCAGATGTGTTCTACAAGTTCCAAGCATTTCACCAAAATGGGCGATGTTCTTTCAGCATCAAGGTTCGTCATTGTAAAAATTTTCTTTTCCATGTTTGAACCTGTCTTTACATTTTGACAGTTTTGCTTTGATGTTAGTAACATTTTCTATTGGAACTTTTCGAAGAAGAAACGTTGCTTTTTCCAGTATCCTATAAAATATAGGCACAGTATCAACCCCCCAAAAAACTCAGCTGGTATGAAAAATTTTATGATGACCACTTAATATTTGGTAGCTGACAATACGAAAATACGCACAAATTTAAATATCCCACACTTAGCTCAGAACAGGTTGACGTTGGTCATGTGACACAATCTTTCTCTCTCTGACACATGAAACTTAAAGCAAAAAGATGTCTCTTCGACATTCTCCTCTTCCACCAGATTCTTTTGATCTGACAAGATGTGATATTCTCTCGTTTTAGGTAGCTAGGTGTTTTTATGCAAACAAAATATATATAACATTTTTTTCTTTCAATTGTTTATACACATGTGTAAAGTACAATAGCTTTTCTTTCGCAGCACACCTCAAATAAACGTTATCTTAAAAAGTTTTCTATCGTTTCATCACTTCAGTCTTACAAGAATGTTCCCCTTTCAGCTTCTCTAAATCTACGGCCTCTAACATATCGTTTGCATTTACTAAAGTGGAAAGTGATCATTTGTCTCTCTTCGGATCGCAGGGAGATAAACAACAATCATGTATTCCATACATCAATTACAATCTGACAGTGTTAGGGTTAGGGTTAACAACAATCATGTATTCCATGCATTAATTACAACCTGACAGTGTTAGGGTTAGGGTTAACAACAATCATGTATTCCATACATCAATTACAACCTGACAGGGTTAGGGTTAACAACAATCATGTATTCCATGCATCAATTACAACCTGACAGGGTTAGGGTTAACAACAATCATGTATTCCATGCATTAATTACAACCTGACAGTGTTAGGGTTAGGGTTAACAACAATCATGTATTCCATGCATCAATTACAACCTGACAGGGTTAGGGTTAACAACAATCATGTATTCCATACATCAATTACAACCTGACAGTGTTAGGGTTAGGGTTAACAACAATCATGTATTCCATGCATCAATTACAACCTGACAGGGTTAGGGTTAACAACAATCATGTATTCCATACATCAATTACAACTTGACAGGGTTAGGGTTAACAACAATCATGTATTCCATGCATTAATTACAACCTGACAGTGTTAGAGTTAGGGTTAACAACAATCATGTATTCCATGCATCAATTACAACCTGACAGTGTTAGGGTTAACAACAATCATGTCTTCCATACATCAATTACAACCTGACAGGGTTAGGGTTAACAACAATCATGTATTCCATGCATTAATTACAAGCTGACAGTGTTAGGGTTAGGGTTAACAACAATCATGTATTCCATGCATCAATTACAACCTGACAGGGTTAGGGTTAACAACAATCATGTATTCCATGCATCAATTACAACCTGACAGGGTTAGGGTTAACAACAATCATGTATTCCATACATCAATTACAACCTGACAGGGTTAGGGTTAACAACAATCATGTATTCCATGCATTAATTACAACCTGACAGTGTTAGGGTTAACAACAATCATGTATTCCATGCATCAATTACAACCTGACAGTGTTAGGGTTAACAACAATCATGTATTCCATGCATCAATTACAACCTGACAGTGTTAGGGTTAGGGTTAACAACAATCATGTATTCCATGCATTAATTACAACCTGACAGTGTTAGGGTTAGGGTTAACAACAATCATGTATTCCATACATCAATTACAACCTGACAGGGTTAGGTTAACAACAATCATGTATTCCATGCATCAATTACAACCTGACAGTGTTAGGGTTAGGGTTAACAACAATCATGTATTCCATACATCAATTACAACCTGACAGTGTTAGGGTTAGGGTTAACAACAATCATGTATTCCATGCATCAATTACAACCTGACAGTGTTAGGGTTAGGGTTAACAACAATCATGTATTCCATACATCAATTACAACCTGACAGTGTTAGGGTTAACAACAATCATGTATTCCATGCATCAATTACAACCTGACAGGGTTAGGGTTAACAACAATCATGTATTCTATGCATCAATTACAACCTGACAGTGTTAGGGTTAGGGTTAACAACAATCATGTATTCCATACATCAATTACAACCTGACAGTGTTAGGGTTAACAACAATCATGTATTCCATGCATCAATTACAACCTGACAGTGTTAGGGTTAGGGTTAACAACAATCATGTATTCCATGCATCAATTACAACCTGACAGGGTTAGGGTTAACAACAATCATGTATTCCATGCATCAATTACAACCTGACAGGGTTAGGGTTAACAACAATCATGTATTCCATACATCAATTACAACCTGACAGGGTTAGGGTTAACAACAATCATGTATTCCATGCATCAATTACAACCTGACAGTGTTAGGGTTAACAACAATCATGTATTCCATGCATCAATTACAACCTGACAGTGTTAGGGTTAGGGTTAACAACAATCATGTATTCCATGCATTAATTACAACCTGACAGTGTTAGGGTTAGGGTTAACAACAATCATGTATTCCATACATCAATTACAACCTGACAGGGTTAGGTTAACAACAATCATGTATTCCATGCATCAATTACAACCTGACAGTGTTAGGGTTAGGGTTAACAACAATCATGTATTCCATACATCAATTACAACCTGACAGTGTTAGGGTTAGGGTTAACAACAATCATGTATTCCATGCATCAATTACAACCTGACAGTGTTAGGGTTAGGGTTAACAACAATCATGTATTCCATACATCAATTACAACCTGACAGTGTTAGGGTTAACAACAATCATGTATTCCATGCATCAATTACAACCTGACAGGGTTAGGGTTAACAACAATCATGTATTCTATGCATCAATTACAACCTGACAGTGTTAGGGTTAGGGTTAACAACAATCATGTATTCCATACATCAATTACAACCTGACAGTGTTAGGGTTAGGGTTAACAACAATCATGTATTCCATGCATCAATTACAACCTGACAGTGTTAGGGTTAGGGTTAACAACAATCATGTATTCCATACATCAATTACAACCTGACAGTGTTAGGGTTAACAACAATCATGTATTCCATGCATCAGTTACAACCTGACAGGGTTAGGGTTAACAACAATCATGTATTCCATGCATCAATTACAACCTGACAGTGTTAGGGTTAGGGTTAACAACAATCATGTATTCCATACATCAATTACAACCTGACAGTGTTAGGGTTAGGGTTAACAACAATCATGTATTCCATGCATCAATTACAACCTGACAGTGTTAGGGTTAGGGTTAACAACAATCATGTATTCCATATATCAATTACAACCTGACAGTGTTAGGGTTAACAACAATCATGTATTCCATGCATCAGTTACAACCTGACAGGGTTAGGGTTAACAACAATCATGTATTCCATGCATCAATTACAACCTGACAGTGTTAGGGTTAGGGTTAACAACAATCATGTATTCCATACATCAATTACAACCTGACAGGGTTAGGGTTAACAACAATCATGTATTCCATACATCAATTACAACCTGACAGTGTTAGGGTTAACAACAATCATGTATTCCATACATCAATTACAACCTGACAGTGTTAGGGTTAACAACAATCATGTATTCCATACATCAATTACAACCTGACAGGGTTAGGGTTAACAACAATCATGTATTCCATACATCAATTACAACCTGACAGTGTTAGGGTTAACAACAATCATGTATTCCATACATCAATTACAACCTGACAGTGTTAGGGTTAACAACAATCATGTATTCCATACATCAATTACAACCTGACAGTGTTAGGGTTAACAACAATCATGTATTCCATACATCAATTACAACCTGACAGTGTTAGGGTTAACAACAATCATGTATTCCATACATCAATTACAACCTGACAGGGTTAGGGTTAACAACAATCATGTATTCCATACATCAATTACAACCTGACAGTGTTAGGGTTAACAACAATCATGTATTCCATACATCAATTACAACCTGACAGTGTTAGGGTTAACAACAATCATGTATTCCATACATCAATTACAACCTGACAGTGTTAGGATTAGGGTTAACAACAATCATGTATTCCATACATCAATTACAACCTGACAGTGTTAGGATTAGGGTTAACAACAATCACGTATTCCATACATCAATTACAACCTGACAGTGTCTGTGTTACGATCTCAATGGGATTGAGATGAGAAAAATACTTATTCAATTTATTTAGGAGAACATATAAAAAGTATAAGAGGGTGCATGTGGACGATGCGTTGAGAGCAACAATATGAATGCAGCAGAGTTTGAGTTTTCAGAGTTCTAAGAAAGTTGGTAAAATGCTAAATCACATGTCCACAATATTTTCTTACATGTGAGGAATACGTATAGCTAAAATGTGAAAAGATTATAAGACATTAATTCATGAAATGCACGAAATGTAATAGGGTCAAGTGTCATTCATATATATATATATATATATATATATATATATATATATATATATATATATAATTAATAGAGAATGGTAGTTTGCTTGAAGCATTGCTGGGAATTGTAATAAATGTATTAAGAAGGCTGAAGGCAATGCAGAGAGCCAGATTGATGAGAAGCTGGAAAGAACAAAAATAAACAATCTATTTTTCTTTTCAATCTTACATAAACAGAAAGTATTGTATTAGCTGTGTGTGATGTCTGGATAATGATTAGAAATCATTTGATATTTGGGGAAAAATCTTCCCCTTGTCAAAAATGGACACAAAAGAAAAGTCCGACTGTGTGGAATTCATTAAGTGAATTCACTTGACAAGGTGAAGATTTTTCCCAAAATATCAAATGATTTCTAATCATCATCCGGACATCACACACAGCTAACACCATACTTGCTGTTTATGTGAGATTGAAAAGAAAAATAGATAGTTGTAAGTCCTCTCCTTCAATTGTTTATTTTTGTTCTTTCCAGCTTCTCATCAATCCGGCTTTCTGCATTGCCTTCAGCCATCTTAATAAATTTATTACATATATAATTATAAATATTTGTTTTTATCTACATATGTATACGTTTCATCCTTATGGGAATCGTCACTGTAGAAAAGAATTAGTCACACCGGTTGCCGGACTCGAACCCTGGAACATGAGTCATGTTTCACACTCAAATTCCAACGTCTTAGACCACACAGTCGTTGTCAACAATCCGGTAAATCAGCGAGAGATTAATCCTATTTAACGGCAGCTGTCATTAAGTGTTCTACTATTAAAAGGAACATGCACAAAAGCCATGATAATAACTGTTAATGTTACTCGCTACAGAGCCCAGCCTAGAGTTTTGGGGGCGACAAATAATTATAAATATTGTTTTTTTTCTACATACGTATACGTTTCATCCTTACGGGAATCGTCAGTGTAGAGAAAAATTATTCACACCGGCTGCTGGACTCAAACCTCGGAACACGAGTCATGTTTCACACTCAAATTCCGACGTCTTAACCCACACGGCCATTGTCAACAACCTGGTAAATCAGCGAGAGAGTAATCCTATTTAAAGGCAACTGTCATAAAGTGTTTTACTATTGAAAGGAACATGCACTAATATATATATATATACATATTCACACAGGTTTTAATCTGACAAAGGTATAGTAAAAACAACAATCTAATATATAAAATTAAGTTTATCAGAATTTCCAAATTAGACCTAAATACCAATGCATCTGAAAAATTTGTATTTGCTTCTGACCAGCAATTCCTTTTTATCCTTACAGCATGTTGTTTACACTAAAAATGTGTAATTCACTTCAGTCTTTCTGAAAATAATTATTCTGGGAAGGAAGATTGTTAGAATGGAGATAATTTTTAATGATCTAAAAAGCTCAACATGTAAGGGAGATAACACTTATTTTTAACTTGAAGGATAAAATAGGAATTATCTCCCTTATGTGAACATTTTTCCCATTTTTTTTTTTCAATATCAATAAAATTATGGGAGCACTTTTCTGTGTATGTGTGTATTTCTTGTCTATACATGATTTAGACATTTAAAAAAAAAATTTATACTAAAATTACATTAATGAGTCCTGGGCAACGTCAGGTAGATATAGTAAGAAATAAAGAGAGGGCCAAGAGGGGGTAAATCAACACAACCAAGTCAAAAATCCGGTGAAGGGAGATCAAAGTGCTGAGTAGGTAATCCGGAAAAAAGGTACACAACACAAAAACAAAAGAAAAATAAATAAATAAAGAGAACAGGAAAATATGCAGTTATGCAAAATCAATGTTGTATTTAAAAAAATCTTTCATAGAATCAAAATTTTATACAGCTTCATTGTCGAATGTATATTGTATCGATTTAAAAAGCAAGATATAGAAAAATATAAAAGTATTGATATTTTTTACAACTGTATTCTTAACAATTTCTATATATTTTCATGTTCTAAAGGTTTCAAAAGCTGGAACAAAGTTGTACGAAAGACTTGGACTCTTTAAAGAATGCTTACAAACATGGAGATCCGGTGCCACGATTCCACTATGAAACGAAAACGTTCAGCATGGTTCAGTACGTATTTATATATTTGTTATACATTTTATGAACGTATTTTATTGAAGGCTAGTACTATGCGTGGTAAATGGTAAATATAAGAACATAGAATTATAGAGAGAGAGGAACAATAATTATATACAGGGACAACAAAAATGGTAGTGTCATGAAAATTTTGTTTCGGAATTTTTTAGATGAAGATTGATAATTTGTATTTAGATTATTCGGAATATTCTAGAGTTTTAAAAAAAAATGTTTTTACTCAGCAAATTCTATAATTAAAAAAACAAACTTTGATAAATTTGCAGATTAACCTCCTCAGTTATTCCCGCCCCCTAAAATATAATATTCTACTTTTTTTAGAGGATTACTTGTGAACACCCTTAAAAAGTTGGCAGAAGAATAACATACAACTATTTTAGAATTTAGAGTAGGGAATTAATTTCGTATATAAAATTAACGTAAATGATGCCCCATTTCTGGGCCATTCTAACTTATTAGGGTAGTTAACTAAATATTTTTACACAATGACCATAACACCGACTTGCAAAGTCGTAAAATCATACGTAATCAGCTAAAAAAGTAGCCTACCTTATTTATCTCCCATAGCAAGAAAAGAAAAGAATAAGAATTTAAAAAAAAAAAATTTTTTTTTTTAAAGTATGAGTAAATTAACACCCTCAGGTACACCCCCCCGCCCCCCAATAAAAACAGAAAGAAAAATTCTATTCTTTTTTATTTAGATTGTGTGAACACCCTGAAAAGCTTAGCAGAAAGGGGAAAAAAATATTTTAGAATTTTGATATAAATTTAATGTAAAATTATCCCCCAAATTCCTGGCCAATCTTACATTTTAAGGCAGTTAACCAAAGTTGTTTTACCACTAACTCTAAGTCTGAGTGGCAAGGTCATAAAACCACATTTAATCGCCTAAAAAAAGTAGACTCCCCCACCGTCCTAAAAATGAAAATGCAGCGGATTAAGCTCCCATAACAAAAAAAATATTTGGTTAACAAATGAGTAATTTTTTAAAGAAATTATTCCCCTTGTTACAAAGGGGTGGTTATTGTAGGTGTACGTGTAGCCTTATTTAGAAGTTGAAACATATTTAATTAATTAATCCTTTGTTTTTAAATTGAATTATTGACAAACTATTGCTTATATAGAGAGGAATAAAGAATATAACCGAGCGTTATGCAAATTAAGTTATGAAGAAATAATTTTAGATCACCTCCTTTGAAAAGTAATAAACATGGTTTTGGTAATTCATCCTTGTTTTATTAAATCACTTTAATTACAACAAAACTATTGCATATATATAAGAAAACCGGACAATCAAATTACAACCGAATAACACCAAACATTAATTTATTATAAACTGTTTAAAAAAATAGTTATGCAAATTAGGTATACAAATAACTGTGTTTGGTTTTTGTTTTTTACTATGTATACAGTATTTCAAAAAATAGTTATGCAAATTAGGTATACAAATAACTGTTTGGGCCTTTATATTTTACTATATATACAGTATTTCAAAAAGCTATAGTGTGTTATTGATTTAAATAACAGTAAATCGTTTTGATGATAATATAGTTGTTATAAATAAAAAAAATGTAATATTTAATCATTTAGATATAATATAATTATTTACAGACACACATTTTGTCATCTTTACGACTTATCAGTGTGGCTAGACATAGCGAGATTCGAAGCCAGAATCCCAATGACTGGTGTCTAACGCTCTAATGACTGAGCTACGAAACAGCTAGTGACAGTGGGAGAAATAATATCATATTTAAAAGTAAGCTATTCATTTATTCATATTTTCTTACGATACTGATAACCATGTATGTATTATATTTTTAAGAGCTTTTTCATCCAATTTAAAGTTTGGATGCATTTGGTTACAATAGAATAGGTTTATGTAGTGGGAATTATTTAGCTTATTATTAGTAGGATTATCTAAATTTCTAATCATTAATTTTATTTGTTCAGCAACCATATAATTGGGAAATTGATTATTAATTAGGACTTGCTTTATGTTTTTTTAATTCATTAAAAAATATTTTTTTGGATGAGGAGATTAATTTTGCACGGTTTAATAGATTTTTGACCATAGCAATTTTATATCTATATGGGCATTCACTTTTAAAACTTAAAATACAGGTGTTAATAGATGTAGGTTGCACCCCCTCCCAATATAGAAACATCCTTGTCAACAATACCAAAATAATACACCACGATACCAATATAAAAAAATTAAAAATACTCGAAGCCCTCTACATAAAAACTAAACATCCTACAATTAATAATGTCAATTATGAAACTAGTCGCAACATTTTAAAGTGTCTAGCATAATAATTAACATTACCAAATTCTTAGCCATTAGGTAGTTATGCGTTTGAATTGTATGCACTTTCTTTAACGTCATCAATTTCTTAATGGCTTAAACAGTCAAACTTTTAAATCTCTCATATGTGTAAAACGCCATCACGCTCTCATGTACATTTCAACTTTACAGACGCTTTTTCAAGTTATAAACTACTTGCCGTTATAATTAAAAAATGAGCACAACAGTAAAGTCATAATTTGTAAAGACACTAAAACTAATACTGCCTGAAGATGATTTGACGATTCAAATCGAAAGTACTTGCATAAAAGAAAAAAGAATGGAACAAGAAACCCATGGATCATATTTACATCAATTTGACCGAAACATTAGATGGACAATTCGGAAAATTGAAAAAATAAAAAAAGTCGCATCAAACAAAACCACTCCATGTTATTTAATAATGTTTGCCTATATATATATATATATATATATATATATATATATATATATATAGGGTCATGTAGGAACCTTGTATTTAATTCTGTTAACTTTTACCTAATAACGTTTATGAACCTATTGGAGGGTCTGTGTGAATCGGTTAGGTTTAAATCTTGGTCATATCTTTTTTTTTTTTTTTTTTTTTTAAGGGTATTCAATAAATATATTTCTAGATATTTAACTAGTAAGATTTTTTAAAATACTTAAAAAAAAACAACCCAAAATTGAGTATCATGAGGTATCTATTAATTTGTTATTTGTGATAGGTTGGGATTATGGGGATGCGAGTGTATCTTATAGTTGGGTTAGTAGAAGAGATGTGGAGGTGATATGTATGATATATCTGGGCAGAAAGAGAGGAAGTATATGAAGAATTAATTTTGATAATTGGGAAGAATACCTCAGTTTTGATGTTCATACAGTTTATGTACCACTGAAAAATTCAGGCTCTTACAGGCAATTAATAACTCTTCTATAAACTGTATGAACATCAAAACTGAGATTTTGAAACTATGCCCCCACAGAAGAAAATTTCTACTAGCCAAATGGACTAATAACGAAATTAACAGTCAATAGTTGTCAATTGAGTTATCTCTCCTTTATAGATGGGCTGTTTAGAGTGTCTAAAGCTAGATGGCTCTGACTGGCAGTCTATTTGCATAGGTTGTAGTGTTATTGATATAAAAACTGTACTTTTGTCTTAAGTCGTCAAGGAAGAAACACCTGTTTTTGTTAAAACATCAGCAAACTGATGCTCCTGCGAAACCCAAATAGAGCACTTTCAAGAATACAGTCTATTTTTTTTTTTTAATTTTTTTTTTTAGGTGCAACAGTGAACTTGGTGATAATGATTTGGAACTGAGTATTGTCCGAGGGATAAAATTCAATCTGCCCAGTGGTAAGTATTTCTTTCTTTTTTTCTTTTTTTCTTTCTTTCTTTCTTTTTTTCTTTCTTTCTTTCTTTTTCTTTCTTTTTCTTTCTTTTTCTTTTTTTTCTTTTTCTTTTCTTTTTCTTTTCTTTTTCTTTTTTTCTTTTTTCTTTTTCTTTTTTTCTTTTTTCTTTCTTTTTTCTTTTTTCTTTTTTCTTTTTTCTTTTTTCTTTCTTTTTCCTTTTTTTTTCCTTTTTTCTTTCTTTTTTCCTTTTTTCTTTCTTTTTCCTTTCTTTTTCCTTTCTTTTTCCTTGCTTTTTTCTTGCTTTTTTCTTTAAATCTACTTTTACTAGTCTTTCTTGTTCTTGATATTTTTCTTGCATTATTATTTCCTTTACCCACAAATTATCTCCCTTGTCTTATCAACTGTAAAGCAGGCTAATAGTTATCATCATAAGCAAAATGCACACACACACACACACATACACACACACACATGTATGTATAAAGTGTTGGTTCCTGTCTGTTTGTTTGTTTGTTTGTCCACAAACTTATAGTTTTGGATACAGACCCTCATAAACATATATTCTGAAACTACATAGTCCAGACTACTTGGATAAGTATATTTCATTTTGATCAATTGGAGTACAACATTACCGTGGTGTCTGTGTTCGTGCTTGATAGGCATAAAAAAGATATGCGAATGGTTTCCTTTATTTTATTTATAACTTTAAAATTATTAAAAATTTATAATAAAAATGTTATTAAGGGTTTGAATGCTTGGAGCAGGGGTGAACAGAGGTTCACACTGATTACAAATAATGCTGAGTGTACGTCGAGGGTGTTAAATGCTATAAATTTATCAATATTCATTCCAATTCATGTTATTTCACTTCACCCCTCCCCCTCCTACTTTGAATTACAGAAAGGATTGTGAATTTTTTTATCAATTCCATGGGTGGCATTCTTCTTGGGTCACTCTGTAGTATTTAGATTCCATTTATAGATACAACCACAATTGTGGTTGATAGAATGAATCGTATGGCTATTTAAAATTGATTTTTGAAAAGCTAATTTTAATAAGTAAATCCATTGATACTTCTGATGAACCCATGTTGTTTAACTTTTATTTTTTCGTTTTGATGTCTAGCTCTATACACTTGTATATTGAGCGCTATTTTAATACAATAATATCGCGTATAAACACTCTTGTTTATGCATCATACCTTTTTATATGTGAATTGATGTTTGTTTTACTCAGGTTTTTTTTCCGGTATATTTTAATAACATAAAATAGTGGGCGTCAATCACTCACGGTTGACCAATAGTAACATCCCAGTGTTCTGTTTGGCTGGAGCCTCGACGTCTGCGGCTGTAAAGGCCGATGCAGGAGTGACAGCATCCGTTGCAGAGGTCGCATATGTGTTTGCTTAGTTATATTATTAAAGCGTATGGTGGCAAGCAGAAAGGAATAGACAACACAGGATGGAAATTATAACAATTCAATCATTTATTTTCCTAACAAACGGAAGGAAATTACCAAGAATTGTCGCCGTTGTTGTCGGTGGTAGTGATGGAAGCAGTGGCGGCACTTGTTGTTGTTGGTAGGAGTAGACACAGCGATGACTGTTGTTGTCGTTGTTGGTAGAAGTAGACACAGCGATGATTGCTATTGTTGGTAGGAGTAGACGCAGTGATGACTTGTCGTTGTTGGTAGAAGTAGACAGCGATGACTGTTGTTGTTGGTAGGAGTAGACACAGCGATGATTGCTATTGTTGGTAGAAGTAGACACAGCGATGACTGTTGTTGTCGTTGTTGGTAGAAGTAGACACAGCGATGATTGCTATTGTTGGTAGGAGTAGACGCAGTGATGACTTGTCGTTGTTGGTAGAAGTAGACAGCGATGACTGTTGTTGTTGGTAGGAGTAGACACAGCGATGATTGCTATTGTTGGTAGAAGTAGACACAGCGATGATTGCTGTTGTTGGTAGGAGTAGACAGCGATGACTGTTGTTGTTGTTGGTAGGAGTAGACGCAGCGATGATTGTTGTTGTTGTTGGTAGGAGTAGAAGCAGTGATGACTGTTGTTGTTGTCGTTAGTAGAAGCAGCAGCGCTGATGGGCGGAGCGGCCGCGATGCCCACCGCAGCAGCTGCGGGTCTCGGTGACCAGCGGTCCCTCTGCCTGCCTGTTGCTTGATCCCACTATTTATAGAAAAGTGGCGGACGTAGTAGTAGACATATGTCTTCAGATGAAAGATGGCCCCATGATTCAGAAAATTGTGTTTCTTTTGGGACGTTCTTTTTGCCACAGTGAGCATGGCACATGAGCAATCCGCGTGTAATTGCTATGGTAACAAGTATGATCATGTGCTCCGACTTTTGTGCCATCACTGCGATTACAGAACGAGTCCCAATGCAGCCGATTCCACTTTTAAGTGGTCGGGGATCACGTACACAAAGCTTACTTGGGTAGCGGTCGTCACGGTAACACATGCCGACAGTATGACGGCGTCTTCAAATCAAAATGAGATCTAAAAATCATAACATCTTCCTGGTCTGCTGGAGACGACGCTTTGCTTTATGCAGGTCTGCCTCTGTGGCAATTTGGGTCAGCTTTTCCTCCCGTGACTTGGTGTTTCGTCAAGGTTCCTCTCCTTTTGGATTGGTTGACTGCTAGGCTCTCCCAGGACTCTCTGTTGATGTCCACAGTCTCCATATCGTGCTTTGCAACATAAATTACATGTTAAAATATACCTTAGTTCTGGGATTGCATTATGTTTGAAAAAAAAAATCTGTTTTAATTAGTTGTAATTTATACTTAATTGAACAAATCGCCCATCTCTCTCTCTTAGCTATCTATGTATTCCTCTCACCCTCTCTCACTCTGTTTATCCAACCACTCTCTAATATTTCTTAATGTCTCGGTGAGCATTTAGAGAAAGAGTGACTTTTTTTGTCGTCATCTAATTTACATACGTGTGTCTGTACACACCACACACACACATGTAAATTAGATGGCAAAATAATAAGTCTGTTTACTCCTATATAAGAATAATAAATAATAATAATTCTTCGGAATAATAATAATAATAATAATAATACTTCTATATAATAAGGATAAGGGTAATAATAATAATAAAAAAGATAATATATAAGTAAAGAGATTTATTATTTTTAGTTATGCAAGAAGAATGTCTTAACAGATATGACATCATGGTTTATGAATTTGCGAATGAAATCAAAATAGAATAAATAGTGGCTGTGACCGAACGGGTCACTTGTACATCTAATACATCTCAAATATATGTGTTCTTATCAAGTTATTCATCAATACAAATTTATATTCACATATTTATATGGCTGCTAGCAAGAAACATATACACACACGGTTGTGTACGTGTGTGGGTGAGAGTGGCGCTTATATTTGACCTGTCTCTTATTTATCTCCCAATGTGTATAAGGAGTGAAACATGTGTTTGCATTGCTAAGTGTTCTTTGCCAGCAAGAAGTGCGCAGAATACACGAGGTGTAAATAACAAGGGTGATAATCATGTTGGTCTAGATGAGATATTCCAGACAGAATTTTGTCATGCCTCACCGTTTCCAAGACTTGAGATGAATTTAGCACAGCCGCCCACACCCACAAAATCGCCACCCTCTAAAATCGCATAAGGCCTACAAGGAGATCTTTAATTGTGAATCCTGCAAATACTTTTATAAATAAAAAAGAAAGAAATTTATATGTATTTAGCAAAGTCCTAGGACTCCTCCTCACATTCCCTACCAAATCTAAAATACCAACCATCAACCCCTCACCATCACCCTACACACACCCTCCAAAATAGTAATTGTATCAGTTAAATAGTTGTAGTTACTCTGAGAAGGTAGCTCAATGGTTGAATATGGAGATCAAACAGAGCTATATAAAGTAAGTTGAGATAAATAAAATAACATACATTTGTGTGTGGGTGTACGTGTGTGTGGGGGTGCTTATATTTGACCTGTCTCTTATTTATCTCCCAATGTGTATAAGGAGTGAAACATGTGTTTGCATTGCTAAGTGTTCTTTGCCAGCAAAAAGTGCGCAGAATACACGAGGTGTAAATAACAAGGGTGATAATCATGTTGGTTTAGATAATAATAATAATAACAATACTTCTATATCTATTAATAATGGAGATTATGTATCTGTCTGTCCGTCTGAAGCTGAAACTCCATCAGAGTAATATTACTACTTAGTCTGCCAGCTTCTATATATAGTACTACAAAAACCGCCGTAAACATATAAATAAAGAAATTTCAAGATGAGACTGCGATTCGAACAGAAAACGTGTCAAGAATCTTACTTAAAC
The DNA here is from genome assembly GCA_963556195.1 of Sepiola atlantica. Lineage (NCBI taxonomy): Eukaryota > Metazoa > Mollusca > Cephalopoda > Sepiida > Sepiolidae > Sepiola > Sepiola atlantica. Next base: position 15,186,795 of record OY744516.1, on the reverse strand, counting down.
TAATACTTTTTCAACTTCCTTATATACTGTTACAAAAACACGCTCTGACACCAGACGGGTTTTACAATTTACATAACTCATTTCTTTTAGACTTCTAATAAATTGATATTTACAAATATACACTTATAACTGCTATTCTCAAATTTACATACATATTTACAATATTTTCCGATAAGATGATATTAATAAAAATTATTCATACAATTAATTAAACACATTTCATTAAGAAACCGGCGTGTTTTTTAAAACCATACTTTGAATGCCAAGTACTGTTAAAATTGCCAAGTCATCCTTTTGGAAGTGACGCCATTTTGAGAGGATTTTTTTTCACATTATAATTCTTTATTTTCATTACATTGTTAAGACAAGGTGTTTTGTTGTAAATTGAAGTTAAGCAAGGTATATCTCGGCCATTAGTAAATGGGTGACCATTTTGAAAAAATAAATTGCTGACTCATCCTTCCGGAAGTGACGTCATTGTGAGAAGATTTTTTCACATTATCATTCTTTATTTTCATTACGTTTTGTTGTAAATTGAATTTAAGCAAAGCATATCCCAGCCATTAGTAAATGAGTGACTATTTTGGAAAAATAAATTGCTGACTCATCTTTCTGGAAGCAACGTCATTGTGAGAGGATTTTTTCACATTATAATTCTTTATTTTCATTACGTTGTTAAGACAAGGTGTTTTGTTGTAAATTGAAGTTAAGCAACAAATATCTCGGCCATTACTAAATGGGTAACCATTTTGGAAGAATAACAAAACTGGTTCTTTGATATGACGTAGGCGCCTTCAATAGCATATTTAAACATGAGTTCTTTGATATGATCGAGGCGCCTCCTAAATTTTTTTTCTTAACTATGTATGGGGGAGGGTAAAAAAAAAATTTTATAGGGGAGGGGTCAAATTTTTTTTTTTTAACTGAAAATATTACTATTTTAAATTGATTTAAGTTTTTATTTTATTTTATTGATTGATTTTTCATTTTTAAAATGATTTTGAATTCTTTTTATTGCATTCATTTTGTGTTCAAAACAGATTCCATCTGATATGTTTGCTTATGTATTTTTAATTTCAGGTTATGCCCCAAAAGATTTGGACACTTATGTAAAATTTGAATTTCCATTCCCAAGTGTAAGTAAAGTAAAATATTCTTAAAATATTGCGGCCGTGTGAAATTTAGTATCTGAGAAGTTTTAGTTCCAGAAATTGGAATGGTAACTAAGTACTGTGTCGGTTTGACAATTCAATCAGTTCTTTGAGAATGGTAATGTTTCTGTGGCGAAACTTGAAAAATATTCACATGAGTGTGATGCATTTGTATACTAGTTGTATCTAGCCGATGGTGTCTGGGATACGGTAAAGTCATTTTAGTTTTCAATTTTTATTCGTTTACATATTTTAAAACTTATACAGAAAAAGAAATACAATTTTAGTTGTAAGGTAAACAACTCCTATTATATTCTTCAATTTAAAAAAATGAGTTATCCCTCTTTACTGATGTAAGCTGATTTTTATTTTTAGGTGATAATTTAAAAGTGTTTCATATTACAAGTTGTCTGGGCCAAACTATGTATTTTTAAATAATAAATTGTAGCTAAGTGCATTATTACATTGTCAATAACATTGTACAACAATAACAAATGAAAATTGGCTTTGTTTCCTGACATTCAACAAACACCCAATTTGTCCAACCCACTCTATCTAAAAGCAATATAAATGACAATAACAGGAAACAGATTCCCCCCAACCCCCACCAAATCACCTCTTTCTCTATGCCTCTTGTTCACAAATATCCGAAGGCTTAGAACTGAACTTTATAATGTAGAATCTTTGCTCCTTGTAAACTCCCCAGATATCCTAGTGAAACTACATCTCTCAATCTCCTTTAATCATTTTGATATGCCAAGATACCTCCCACTCTGCCATAAAGACTCTGACAAGCATATGCATGGGCTCGGAGTCTATATCTGTAACATCCTCCCCTTTATTAGAATACTTAGTCTAGAATCAGATGATCACGGCTACATGTGCTTTAGATTAATCCTGTAACACAGCGTTAATTACCTACATTTCCTTTACCGTTCTTCTTTGACTTAGAACTGTACCCTACTCGATTATGTCCCCCGATAATGTAGACGCAGCACTTTCCTTAGATCAGAGTGTCCAAATCCATATATTTGGGGATTTTGATGCCCACCGCTGAGATTGGCTTGATTTCTCGAACTACACAAACACAAACACTTGTAACAGCACGCATCATTTCTCTATTGCACATTCCCTTTCACAAACCGTGACTTTCCCCGACCCGTCTCACAGATTGTGAAGATTAGCCAGCCTCACTTCTTGACCTATTCTTGACAACACTGGCCGAGGTTTGTGTGACAGATGCCTTAGCCCACTTAGCAACGCTAATCACATTATGATAATGGTTGATACCACCTTAAAACTCCGACCCCAAACTGAAGAGCCATTACTTAAAACAACGAGATACAACCAACGGGCTGATTGCGAATTCATCAAAGATCTCATCAGAGATGCCCCATAGAGTAAAACTCTCCCTCTCCCTGCTGAACATTGCAAAAATGAGGTAACAGAATGGCTCAAAGCAAGCAAAGAAGCCTCCCCTCCCCCAACAGAAATTTTATAACAAGCTCCACTTTTTCCAATGATTCATTTCGACCTGTGCAGTTGATATTGCACATACGCAGCAAGCATTCCATCGATTCAATTGTCATAAGTCGGCTACAAGAAGAAAAAAATACAAAAAAATTTCTAGCATTCAGAAACCTTTGCAAGAGTGTAATAGCCGCAGCTAAGAGAAGGTATACTGAGATGACCAGAAAACGCATTGAGTTGCAGAAATTAGGAAGTTGCGATTTCTGGAAAATCTATAATAGTGTGGTGAACAATGGCCAAATTCCTCTACTATCCAACCATGATGTCACTTGCACAGCAATGGATAAGGCTAAACTTCTTGCCCAGAGGTTCGTCCTAAACTCCACCTTGGACTACACAAACCATTCCATCCCAATAGAAACTAAACTGGATGATCTGATCATCACCCCTTCCCATATCCTGGAGATCATAAAAGACCTTAACACCTCCAAGACATGTGAACCTGATCTTATCCGATCTTATCCCTACTATAGTAATAAAAAAATGTTCTGCTGAGCTGGCCCCCATCCTCTCCAAACTTATTAACAAATGCTTTGCCGAATCTTGCTTCCCTGATAGTTGAAAAATTGCCTAAGGTACAAGTTTTCAAGAATTTTGGTGAAAGAACTGATCTGCAAAATTATTGTTCCATAAGTCTCCTCGCGCTTTTTATTAAAATCTTTGAATCATTAATTAATCTAGCAATAGTCCGCTACCTCAAAAATGCTAAACTTCTTTCTGACCAACAGTACGGATTTAGGCAATCTCGTTCTACTGCGAATATCCTAACGGTCGTCTATGAACGCATTTACAATACACCAGATCAGGTAGGTGAAGCTAGAGCAGTAGCGCTTGAGATATCAAAAGCCTTTGACACGATCTGGCATGAAGGTCTTGTCAGGAAAATTAATTTGTGGACGAATATTTAATATAATCAGATATTTCTTAGACAAAAGAAAGATTCAGGTCATCCTTGATGACTGTACATCTCAACAACATGATATTAATTTCTGATTTTAATGAATGACCTTCCTGATGCAATCTCGTCGGAGATGGGTATATTTGTTGATGACACCACGCAAATCGAATCCACATATATCCAAGGCAATGGTTGGATCCTTAGAAATGACCTCCGATCTGTAGTAGAAATGGGGCCATAAATGGATGCTTACATTTAATGCTACCAAGACAAAACTCTTTTCCTTTAACAATTACTGATTGCCATGGCTAATAGCACTCTTCCTGAGAGTTCGATGTTCAGACTCCTCAACCTAACATTCACAAGTGACATGAATTGGAACAAATACAGAGAAGATACTTCTAAATCTGCTGCAAAGAAGATGGGCTCCCTCTACCGGGCTAGAAAGCTACTCACACCTGCCAGTATCATATATCTCTACAAAGCCACCATTCGCCCATACTTGAAGTATTGTTGTCACATCTGGGCTAGTGCACCAACCACTAGTCTTCCCCTATTAGACAGAGTCTAAAAAAGAGTCTCTAATCAAATAAGTCCCACACTGTCTACCAAGCTCCAGCCTCTGTCTCATCGCCGCAATGTTGCATCCCTCTGCTTGTTTTACAAGTACTTCAACGAACTTGCTGCACTTGTGCCTCTTCAACGTAAATACCCCTGACCAGCCAGACAATCAGCAAAATCCCGCCCTTTCACTAGAGAGGTCCCCAAATACCGAAAAGCTTTCTACTCTAATAGCTTTTTTCCTCAAACTGTTTGGAATTTCTTCCCTGCTCCCCACAACTGTACCAACATGCAGAAATTTAAATATAATATGCACACGCATCTCGCTGCACAACTCCCCACTTAGGATGCCGCTATATATTTGACCCCTAATTTACAGTAGCCCCTTATATCTCAGTGACAGTAGGTCTTGTTCAAAGTGAATTGAAGAAAAAAAAGATGTCAAGTTTGATTAGTCAGCTTAAATGCTATTTAAGTCTAACTTTTAAAATCCGACCAGAGAACTTTATATATTAGAAATTTATAATTTTCTATCCACTCATAATATAAGGGGCATTTTCTGTGTGTATGTGTATGTCTGTCAGTCGCAATTTTTAGAAAAGTAAGAAATACATTTCGATATCAAACTATTTTAACATCTTTTAGAAATGGAAAATATTGCATTAATACTAAATAATAAATTCCCAATAAATAAAGTGGATGCAATGACCGGAAATTGAAACCGAAACCTTGAGATCTTCAGTCTGATGTTCTACGAACTGATGTATTTAGATTTTCTTATCAATAGATCTTAAAACATTACCGTAACAAAATAATGATAGCTTTGACATGACATAGATTTCTGATTTCTGTCATGTTTCAAAACATTAAGTCAAACATAAGCGATCATAAAAATAAATAAATAAATGGTTAAACAATATCAATAGCGTTGGAAATTATTTATTAGGCGCAGACGAACAACACAGCTAAGGAGAACATTTTTTAATAACAAAATAGGTTAGCAAAAAATTAATCTGGAACAAAAAACTAGATCTAATATCCGGAACGTTTTTGTTCTTGTTTTTTTAAGGGAAGTGATGTCTGATCAACTCTGCTGGGAAGTCATGAGATAAAATACTGTTTTGTTTTTAAATTCCCGAAACAGTTTTTCATGGTAAACAACTGATGATCCCTTAAATAATGTTAAGACTAGCGTAAATTCTTGGAAGCAAACACATATAGTGATTGTAAAATGTTAATTGACTTACAAGAAAAGTAGTTTTCCAACCAAGAACTTTGGACTAAAAGTGTTTGTTTTTTTCCATATAGTTTTAATGGTTAAAAAACTTCCAAGACTCTCTCTCTCTCTCTATATATATATATATATATATATATATTCTAGACAAACTGTCTTGGCCTTGAGGCTCGAGTCTGCTTATTAATTTATTACCCCTTAAAATGTTTAAGATGCCTATCAAACAGGTCACATGTAGCACAAAACTCTCTCACACACTCCCATAGTCTCTATCTAAACAATTTACCTCCAAAAAGTTTAAAGGTCAAATCTTCACCTAAAATATGATCGTGCTTGATACTCTATTAAAGTATAAAGCACTACGTAAACGTAAATTCGTATGAATCGGCATAGTATGACATTTTCATCACCGCTTCGATTATGTTGTTGGCGTTGATTTTCTGAGTTCTTTCTAGAATCGGGTACTTACAGGAAGGACCACGTGAAGGTTGCCAACATCAGTGGAAGTGGTGCTATAGAACCGACAGGATTCGAACTTGGTACCTCAAGGTTGTCAGTTCGTATCGGTGTCATCTTCATCACGGCCAGCTCCCATAGAGCACCAAACTATTATAATATTTCCTTCTTTTTTTATTTTAAAGGATGATCCTCAGACCCACACAACAGAAACCGTAAAAGATACAGACTCACCTGGTAAGCTCAACCCTTTTTTTTTTTTTTTTAATTTAAATTCAGTAGAAAACTACATCATCATTGTTAGACGGGAAATCATATTCCATCTAAAGACATTTCTGACCAAGTTTCACTTCCATACATCATCATACTGTGTACACATGTCTGATAGACTTTCCCCTTGGTTGGTAACAGTAATGCTCTGAAAATTAGTAATAGCAAAAGTTACCTGAACTTTATCAACTCCTAATTCTTGTTACCAAACCAGCATCAGCTCCTCTCTGTGCTTCTATGGTATCACCAAGGTAACAAAACTTCCGAACAACCGCAATAGCTTCACTATTTGAATATATGTTCTCCACATCTGAGTTTTAATCCATCTCCATTGTACATAAACTGGTTATCTCCTCTCAACCTACCAGTAATTCCACTGCACTTCTTCTGTACCCAATGCTTACAAATACTACAAAAAATGGAGTTTCTCCCAATCCCCCTTCCACAAACTGAGCAGGGAAACTTCATTTTTTCTGAGGGTATTCCAACACTACAACCATTGATCATCATTTGGCCTTGGTAGCATTCATTCTCAGACCTGTACTTTCCATAGCCTTCATCCAAGTCTTTAACTACATTACCCAGGATACTTGAATAAATGTATATGCTTTTGATCAAAAATAGAGTAATAATATTGTGCGGTCTGTGTCACACTTGCTATTCATAAAAAGGAAATATAACCTTTTAGTTTATTTATTACTTGAAAGTTATAGAAATTAAAAGCAAGAAAAGAAGTGTTGGAAATTCTTTTAATAGTCCAAAACAATTTATTTTACTTTAACTACGTATTGGCGTTAAAAACTATTTAATATATAATATATACTAGAATTTGGGCCTATATATATATATATATATATCTTAGACACAGACGAACAACGCAGGTAAGGGGAACAAAATATTATCGAGGGCTTGGAACAGGAATACACAGGGGTCTTCATTAATTCCCGGAAAATGAAGTTGATGGTCTATCCTTTGGTTGGATGGATATAAAAATGGATTAAGACGTAGGCGTTTTTATTGATGCGAAAATGGCAGTCAAGGATGTCATAGCTTTGTGTGGCGTTGTAAATATCTTGGTTCAATCTGTTTCTTTCTCTCTTCAAACTGGTGCTTTTATAGACGACTTTGTGAAAAGTTCTAGATTCAAGCTTTTCTTGGCGATTATGCATTTGATTGGTCAATGTGGGTATAAGCGGTAAAATCTGTTTTTTTTGTGGGGTAACATTTTTTCGCAGATGCTATTTCAAGAGTATCATCAGCTAAACACATCCGTGCAAATGGATGCTGACACACACCAAGCATCGTGCTTGCTTCACCTCCAATGATTGGGTCGATAATTTGTTATATTCAAGCATAAAAGGCCACAATGAAAAATGACAGAGTTCCTCCAGAAAGTAGAAAATTACATGCTGATGAGAAACCGCAGTCAGTTTAAGTAATGTCTGATGGTCAAAACTATCTTGGCAGAAGGAGAGATAAAACTTGCTGCTTCTCGAACACTAACGTTGTGGGTCCCTATCTTCTTCACGGACGTCACATACAAAAGTTTGTAAAGTTCCTCAAATGATAATGCATGATGTTGCTTCTTATGGTTGAGTGTCACAAAGCCATTATCTTGACGATGCCACATTACATAAAACTGAAGAGCTGCACTCGTTTTCTTCGGCCTGTGAATTTGTCGAACAATTCCAGAAGTATCTTCTTTCACAGGTTTTATCACAAATGAAAATTTGAAATGCAAAGAATTTTATTGTTGATGTATGTCAACATTATCTTATGCCCACACTCATTTATTTATATACAGTGAGCTCCCTACCGGAGATCACTAAGGGAGCAAAGCACCAGACATCCTCGGTACCTGGTGTCAATCTCTACTCTCCTTGTTTTCTGATTGGCTGATCATATTTATCAAACTGTTGTTTTTTTAAATTCTTTTTTAAACAACAAAGCCAAATGTTTATTTCACAAATGTTACTATTAAAGTTCCATAAGTTACAAACTGTTAAAATAACCTCAGTCTTGAATTCCAAAATTGATGGAGAGTTTGCATTCCAACTCTAGCTTATATTTGGATGGTCCACTTTCATAACAAAGTCAGCTCTCTTGTTGTCATCATAACTAGTACGCATTATCACATTCTCTCTCTCCATGGGTAATCTTCTTACAACACTTCCACATTTTTATTTTTCTGTTTTACTTTCAACCCAAAAACATTTTTCCATTTTATTCCTGTTTTGTTAAATGCTTTTATTTTTACTTTTAGAATATGGTGAATCCTTTAAATTAAATATTAACCGACGCTCGAGAGCCTTGCTTCGAGTGTTTGAAAAGAAGTCATTGAAATTAGAAGTTTATTATCGACGGTAAGTAATAATTTTTTTTTACCTTTTGAATGTTTATAATAATATTCAAAATATTCCAGATTGTAAATATTATTTTATTTCACTCTGAAAAAAATTATTGGTTATTTAAAAAATTTTTTTTTATCTCTATATTAAAAATAATTATGAAGCAACTTCACGTGTGTTTGTGTGGTTTCTCGAGACTACCTGACTTTTGACGTTTCATAATATTCACCACAGAGAAGATAAGAGTTCCTATTTACTTGCCTCCTTACGAGGGCAGTTAAACGCAAGGTCGGCTTTTACTGTGGGGAAAAATCCAGCTCCCCAAAGGGTACTCTGGATTGGGACAAAAATAGAAATTACTTCAGTCTAGAAGGATGGCTCCTTCACTGACCGAGGACAGAAAAGATGAGGTGCAGTATCACAACAGATACTACACTTTTCTCCGAGCCAATGAGAGGATTGAAAATCTCCATAAAACATTCATTGAAAACAGCCAACCCAGAAAACAGCAATTCTTCCCCCTTTGTCGGAAACATCACTCATGGAATGTGAGGACTATATGACAAAATAAGGGGGAAGCGAGAGTTATGCGGCTTCCGAAAGTAAACCGAAGATCCACATTCTACTACACATTGAATAAATTTTTATTTATTCATTTACTCCTAATGAAATATTTATTGAAATAAAAATGCAATAGCATAAAATAAAATTTTAACAATCAAATCAAAAAGAAATTTACTTATGAAATTAAATCCACCACAATGCACTTTGGTTTCTTTGTAAATAAGTCAGCCATTTTAATCTTTTGTTAAGGGTTATTTTGTAATCTTTTGAAATTAATTTTGAAACATTTAAACTGTCGAATAGAAAGTCATTTAAACTGGATTTTCAAAATTCTTGTCAAATCCTTATGTATTGAAAGTTTTGGAAGCTATTCACATCCAGTAATTTTCTAGAGATTAAAACAACATTTCATTAACAAAACCAAATAACCTAAATTTAATTTGATCGGTAAATGAAGGGAAATAACATTCTCACCTGGTTAATTATTTTCAAACTGAATAACTGAGTCTCTAAATTTTAGATGCTTGGTTGTAGGTAAAAAAGAAAGATGGTAAGATCATCTCCAGTCTCTTCCTGCTTGCAACATCATCTTCATCACACCTTCCTTTCCCAATGTTTTATATTTATTTTTAGTTCTTCCAGAAGTTTAACCAGGTTTTGGTCCTGTGGCTGTTCGTCTGGAGTGGGTAGAAAGCGGAGGTAACCGATTCAAGCGCTTACCCTTTTATTTAATTTCAAGCACTCATGCCGATTGCATTGGAAGAAAATTTTTTTAAAAAATCTCCCCTCCCCTCCTCCTCCTCCTCCTCCAGCAACAACAACTTAAGTATCCATACAATACTTAAAGTTTATTTTATTCAGAGCCGGTGCTACCCATCTCCAAAATAAACTGAGGGCAGAAGGGATAACTTCAGCAGCATTTTGTAAAGCTAATTAATTTTATTTTTGGTTTCCCTTACTTTTAATATGTTGGGGAAAAAATTATATATAGAGTCGCTTTTTTACAGTAACAACATATAAAATGAAGCAAACGAGAAAATATGTATTATTTGGGTTATTCGAACTCCTATTCTCATCTTGGTTGTTATATTCGGCCAATGTAATCTCTGACTTTCTTCAAGTGTGTTTTTTTTCGAACTTGGGAATCTGTACAGAATTTTTAACTAAATGGACATATGGCCTAATGGTTAAAAGCGTTTGTGACAGTCTTCTGAGAGCTGAAGGTTCAATCTTTACTACAAACGATAATAACTAACAAATAACAGAATAATTAACACTACAACCCAATCATAACTGATGGAATGAGAACGATCTAATGCTGTGGATTAAATAAAGGGTTCAGTTCGAAATTCCATCCTGGTTCTTGAGTTCAACATAAAGATTCCCAAGTTGGATTAGAAGCTGCCAATCTTTGAAAAGACCCATCTGAAGAAGGTTTACGGTCAACTGAAATTTGAATATACCAACCAAGATGAGAATAGTAGACTAAATTATCAATCCTCATCTCAAAAATGACAAGAAAAACAACGTTACTCTGCATCATGTCTCAAACTAAAACATTTTTTTTTATTAAACTTTATTGCTTTCTGTGAAGGGTTCGTTTTTCGTTCAACACATTCCGGTCGATCTAAAACGTGACACTTGGCCGCCATATTGTACGAACTTGGTATTATTTACAAATTTCTTCGATAGTTCATAGATTTCAACCGTGCTTTGAGCACATTTTCGTTTGTAATACTACTTTGATTTTAACTCAAAATGATTCCTCCGTTAATATTATTTAACAAAAACAACATAATAATATCATTTCTGATGCTTATAAATGTAATTTATCACATTCTGTGTGGAAGCACCGTTAGTAGGATAACCTTCCCGTTATCATCGATTGGGATGGGGGGGGGGGCTGCATGAGCCCTTAGCGCCGGCACTGATTCAAGTCATCACTTGTATTTTTCTCTCTACACACCATCTTGGACACATTGCCTGCTTTTGTTGTGCGTTATCGGGTTTTTGTATGAACACAGAATTGAAACCAGGAAGCACTCTGAGAGTGCATACCTCTGCCAATACGACGCTCACTCAAAACTGCAGGATAAAATACAGTTGAATAGTACAATGCAAGATAAATGTATAATTTAATATTTTTCCAAATTTTTGCAGACTCTTGTTAATAAACTATGTGTACCTACTCGGTGTTGCCCAGGATGCAGTGAAGTCATTTTAGTTTTTAATGTTTATTTGTTTACACATTTTTAGCTCCTATTACTGATTTTTATTTTTAGGTGAATGTTTAAAAATGTTTCATATTACCAGTTTTTTCGGGCCAGATGAAATAATTTTTTAAATAAATTGTAGCAAGGTATGTTGTTACATTGCCAATAACATGGTACAACAATAACAAATGAAAATTGCCTAGTCAGAAGTAACGTTTGATTTGTCAGCTTAAATGTTATTTGGGTCTGATTTTGAAAATCCAACCAGATAACTTTATATGTAAAGTTTCTCTGATTCCACTGCAAAAATATAATTTGTCTCTTATCGTATTGACTGGGCTGGATTTATGTATGTGTTGTATACAGATTTTGCTTTCTTCTGGGATGATGTGAAGACTATTTGATGACTTCTTTTGGCCGGAAATTGGTTCTTCTGGTGGGGATTCTTCATGGTGTTTGTCTTTTTCATGATGCCAATGATTAGGCACAAATACATTTATACCCAACATATATAGTTCTTTAGCAATTTCAGAATACATGCTTCAAGTAAAGAGAGCGAGAGAGAGAGAGAGCCTTGATTATCGGCGGCTTTTAAGTCCCAACAATTTTTTAATTTCTGTTCTTGTTCGCTCCCTCACAAAACTCTCCTGTAACTCATTTGTTTGAAACTCTAATTCAAAAAACTTGCAGCATGCTATACGATCACACGTTTCCTCTGATTTCCTGGGTTCATGCATTCCTATACATTTTATATTTGAACTGTAATCCCCGTAATAGGTAAATCTGGTCTCGACCTTCTCGGCAAGCATGTGGTGGCTCAGACCTCCATACTCTGGGCAAATATGGTCTATGGCCCCAAGCATTAACTTTGAGTAACCTAGTTTTATTCCCCAACTCTATTCAGATCAAAATGGTCAATATACACCGTGTTAGAAATTTTGTTAGCTGTGATAACTTTAATAACATGAATCATCATCTATAGTATTTCTTTTTGTTCTAATTTAGAATCTATTTAAACATTTTTCTCAAGAGATGTTCTCATTCTAAATTAATATTATGATTCAGCCATTGTTACTCACCGACTTGTTTATTTTGCCGCAGGGTGTATGTGTGTTTTTATTTGGAGGTGGGTGGATTACAATCTGACAAAAGAGTGAAATGGTTGACTGGTGTACGAATGTACAAAAATACATTATGGTGGAGTACAATTTCATAATGAAATTAATGTTGGGGATGGCCTTTTTGATTGTGTGTTTTTGTTGGTGAGAGAGGTGTTTGATTATAATTTTCAATGTCGAACCAGATCGCAACTTGCAGAAGTAAATTGAGCTGAAAAGACTTAAAAAGACTTTTTTCACCCAAAATGCTAATTTTCTGTCGACGATAAAAAAAATATGCATTATTGACAATTTTAGAGGTCCGCTTTGTCCAATGTAAATTGCTGCTGATGGTAATGTCTAGTTCGTGTTCACAAGAATACTTCTTGATATTAGTGTTGTGGAAGGAGTATGTGGACACTGAATTTTTTCTCCCCCAAAATCCATGGTGGTACTTATCAACAGCTGGCTTCAGTTGCCAGTCTGTGAACCATCGCTGCATTGTGTCCAGCTGGCTTCTGTTGCCAGTCTGTGAACCATCGCTGCATTGTGTCCAGCTGGCTTCAGTTGCCAGTCTGTGAACCATCGCTGCATTGTGTCCAGCTGGCTTCAGTTGCCAGTCTGTGAACCATCGCTGAATTGTGTCCAGCTGGCTTCAGTTGCCAGTCTGTGAACCATCGCTGCATTGTGTCCAGCTGGCTTCAGTTGCCAGTCTGTGAACCATCGCTGCATTGTGTCCAGCTGGCTTCAGTTGCCAGTCTGTGAACCATCGCTGCATTGTGTCCAGCTGGCTTCAGTTGCCAGTCTGTGAACCATCGCTGCATTGTGTCCAGCTGGCTTCAGTTGCCAGTCTGTGAACCATTGCTGCATTGTGTCCAGCTGGCTTCAGTTGCCAGTCTGTGAACCATCGCTGCATTGTGTCCAGCTGGCTTCAGTTGCCAGTCTGTGAACCATCGCTGCATTGTGTCCAGCTGGCTTCAGTTGCCAGTCTGTGAACCATCGCTGCATTGTGTCCAGCTGGCTTCAGTTGCCAGTCTGTGAACCATCGCTGCATTGTGTCCAGCTGGCTTCAGTTGCCAGTCTGTGAACCATCGCTGCATTGTGTCCAGCTGGCTTCTGTTGCCAGTCTGTGAACCATCGCTGCATTGTGTCCAGCTGGCTTCAGTTGCCAGTCTGTGAACCATCGCTGCATTGTGTCCAGCTGGCTTCAGTTGCCAGTCTGTGAACCATCGCTGCATTGTGTCCAGCTTTTTTCATGCTAAAATGAAATTTGCCATCAATGATAAAAGCCTAAGAATATCAAACACGTTTCTGTTACTCATGAAAATTGTATGATTTGTATGATATCTTCATGAATTTGCTGCATTGTGTCCAGCTGGCTTCAGTTGCCAGTCTGTGAACCATCGCTGCATTGTGTCCAGCTTTTTTCATGCTAAAATGAAATTTGCCATCAATGATAAAAGCCTAAGAATATCAAACACGTTTCTGTTACTCATGAAAATTGTATGATTTGTATGATATCTTCATGAATTTGCTGCATTGTGTCCAGCTGGCTTCAGTTGCCAGTCTGTGAACCATCGCTGCATTGTGTCCAGCTTTTTTCATGCTAAAATGAAATTTGCCATCAATGATAAAAGCCTAAGAATATCAAACACGTTTCTGTTACTCATGAAAATTGTATGATTTGTATGATATCTTCATGAATTTGCTGCATTGTGTCCAGCTGGCTTCAGTTGCCAGTCTGTGAACCATCGCTGCATGGTGTCCAGCTGGCTTCAGTTGCCAGTCTGTGAACCATCGCTGCATTGTGTCCAGCTGGCTTCAGTTGCCAGTCTGTGAACCATCGCTGCATTGTGTCCAGCTGGCTTCAGTTGCCAGTCTGTGAACCATCGCTGCATTGTGTCCAGCTGGCTTCAGTTGCCAGTCTGTGAACCATCGCTGCATTGTGTCCAGCTGGCTTCAGTTGCCAGTCTGTGAACCATCGCTGCATTGTGTCCAGCTGGCTTCAGTTGCCAGTCTGTGAACCATCGCTGCATTGTGTCCAGCTGGCTTCTGTTGCCAGTCTGTGAACCATCGCTGCATTGTGTCCAGCTGGCTTCAGTTGCCAGTCTGTGAACCATCGCTGCATTGTGTCCAGCTGGCTTCAGTTGCCAGTCTGTGAACCATCGCTGCATTGTGTCCAGCTGGCTTCAGTTGCCAGTCTGTGAACCATCGCTGCATTGTGTCCAGCTGGCTTCAGTTGCCAGTCTGTGAACCATCGCTGCATTGTGTCCAGCTGGCTTCAGTTGCCAGTCTGTGAACCATCGCTGCATTGTGTCCAGCTGGCTTCTGTTGCCAGTCTGTGAACCATCGCTGCATTGTGTCCAGCTGGCTTCAGTTGCCAGTCTGTGAACCATCGCTGCATTGTGTCCAGCTGGCTTCAGTTGCCAGTCTGTGAACCATCGCTGCATTGTGTCCAGCTGGCTTCAGTTGCCAGTCTGTGAACCATCGCTGCATTGTGTCCAGCTGGCTTCTGTTGCCAGTCTGTGAACCATCGCTGCATTGTGTCCAGCTGGCTTCAGTTGCCAGTCTGTGAACCATCGCTGCATTGTGTCCAGCTGGCTTCAGTTGCCAGTCTGTGAACCATCGCTGCATTGTGTCCAGCTGGCTTCAGTTGCCAGTCTGTGAACCATCGCTGCATTGTGTCCAGCTGGCTTCAGTTGCCAGTCTGTGAACCATCGCTGCATTGTGTCCAGCTGGCTTCAGTTGCCAGTCTGTGAACCATCGCTGCATTGTGTCCAGCTGGCTTCTGTTGCCAGTCTGTGAACCATCGCTGCATTGTGTCCAGCTGGCTTCAGTTGCCAGTCTGTGAACCATCGCTGCATTGTGTCCAGCTGGCTTCAGTTGCCAGTCTGTGAACCATCGCTGCATTGTGTCCAGCTGGCTTCAGTTGCCAGTCTGTGAACCATCGCTGCATTGTGTCCAGCTGGCTTCTGTTGCCAGTCTGTGAACCATCGCTGCATTGTGTCCAGCTGGCTTCAGTTGCCAGTCTGTGAACCATCGCTGCATTGTGTCCAGCTGGCTTCAGTTGCCAGTCTGTGAACCATCGCTGCATTGTGTCCAGCTGGCTTCAGTTGCCAGTCTGTGAACCATCGCTGCATTGTGTCCAGCTGGCTTCAGTTGCCAGTCTGTGAACCATCGCTGCATTGTGTCCAGCTGGCTTCAGTTGCCAGTCTGTGAACCATCGCTGCATTGTGTCCAGCTGGCTTCAGTTGCCAGTCTGTGAACCATCGCTGCATTGTGTCCAGCTGGCTTCAGTTGCCAGTCTGTGAACCATCGCTGCATTGTGTCCAGCTGGCTTCTGTTGCCAGTCTGTGAACCATCGCTGCATTGTGTCCAGCTGGCTTCAGTTGCCAGTCTGTGAACCATCGCTGCATTGTGTCCAGCTGGCTTCAGTTGCCAGTCTGTGAACCATCGCTGCATTGTGTCCAGCTGGCTTCAGTTGCCAGTCTGTGAACCATCGCTGCATTGTGTCCAGCTGGCTTCAGTTGCCAGTCTGTGAACCATCGCTGCATTGTGTCCAGCTGGCTTCAGTTGCCAGTCTGTGAACCATCGCTGCATTGTGTCCAGCTGGCTTCTGTTGCCAGTCTGTGAACCATCGCTGCATTGTGTCCAGCTGGCTTCAGTTGCCAGTCTGTGAACCATCGCTGCATTGTGTCCAGCTGGCTTCAGTTGCCAGTCTGTGAACCATCGCTGCATTGTGTCCAGCTGGCTTCAGTTGCCAGTCTGTGAACCATCGCTGCATTGTGTCCAGCTGGCTTCTGTTGCCAGTCTGTGAACCATCGCTGCATTGTGTCCAGCTGGCTTCAGTTGCCAGTCTGTGAACCATCGCTGCATTGTGTCCAGCTGGCTTCAGTTGCCAGTCTGTGAACCATCGCTGCATTGTGTCCAGCTGGCTTCAGTTGCCAGTCTGTGAACCATCGCTGCATTGTGTCCAGCTGGCTTCAGTTGCCAGTCTGTGAACCATCGCTGCATTGTGTCCAGCTGGCTTCAGTTGCCAGTCTGTGAACCATCGCTGCATTGTGTCCAGCTGGCTTCTGTTGCCAGTCTGTGAACCATCGCTGCATTGTGTCCAGCTGGCTTCAGTTGCCAGTCTGTGAACCATCGCTGCATTGTGTCCAGCTGGCTTCAGTTGCCAGTCTGTGAACCATCGCTGCATTGTGTCCAGCTGGCTTCAGTTGCCAGTCTGTGAACCATCGCTGCATTGTGTCCAGCTGGCTTCAGTTGCCAGTCTGTGAACCATCGCTGCATTGTGTCCAGCTGGCTTCAGTTGCCAGTCTGTGAACCATCGCTGCATTGTGTCCAGCTGGCTTCAGTTGCCAGTCTGTGAACCATCGCTGCATTGTGTCCAGCTGGCTTCAGTTGCCAGTCTGTGAACCATCGCTGCATTGTGTCCAGCTGGCTTCAGTTGCCAGTCTGTGAACCATCGCTGCATTGTGTCCAGCTGGCTTCAGTTGCCAGTCTGTGAACCATCGCTGCATTGTGTCCAGCTGGCTTCAGTTGCCAGTCTGTGAACCATCGCTGCATTGTGTCCAGCTGGCTTCAGTTGCCAGTCTGTGAACCATCGCTGCATTGTGTCCAGCTGGCTTCAGTTGCCAGTCTGTGAACCATCGCTGCATTGTGTCCAGCTGGCTTCAGTTGCCAGTCTGTGAACCATCGCTGCATTGTGTCCAGCTGGCTTCAGTTGCCAGTCTGTGAACCATCGCTGCATTGTGTCCAGCTGGCTTCAGTTGCCAGTCTGTGAACCATCGCTGCATTGTGTCCAGCTGGCTTCAGTTGCCAGTCTGTGAACCATCGCTGCATTGTGTCCAGCTGGCTTCAGTTGCCAGTCTGTGAACCATCGCTGCATTGTGTCCAGCTGGCTTCAGTTGCCAGTCTGTGAACCATCGCTGCATTGTGTCCAGCTGGCTTCAGTTGCCAGTCTGTGAACCATCGCTGCATTGTGTCCAGCTGGCTTCAGTTGCCAGTCTGTGAACCATCGCTGCATTGTGTCCAGCTGGCTTCAGTTGCCAGTCTGTGAACCATCGCTGCATTGTGTCCAGCTGGCTTCAGTTGCCAGTCTGTGAACCATCGCTGCATTGTGTCCAGCTGGCTTCAGTTGCCAGTCTGTGAACCATCGCTGCATTGTGTCCAGCTGGCTTCAGTTGCCAGTCTGTGAACCATCGCTGCATTGTGTCCAGCTGGCTTCAGTTGCCAGTCTGTGAACCATCGCTGCATTGTGTCCAGCTGGCTTCAGTTGCCAGTCTGTGAACCATCGCTGCATTGTGTCCAGCTGGCTTCAGTTGCCAGTCTGTGAACCATCGCTGCATTGTGTCCAGCTGGCTTCAGTTGCCAGTCTGTGAACCATCGCTGCATTGTGTCCAGCTGGCTTCAGTTGCCAGTCTGTGAACCATCGCTGCATTGTGTCCAGCTGGCTTCAGTTGCCAGTCTGTGAACCATCGCTGCATTGTGTCCAGCTGGCTTCAGTTGCCAGTCTGTGAACCATCGCTGCATTGTGTCCAGCTGGCTTCAGTTGCCAGTCTGTGAACCATCGCTGCATTGTGTCCAGCTGGCTTCAGTTGCCAGTCTGTGAACCATCGCTGCATTGTGTCCAGCTGGCTTCAGTTGCCAGTCTGTGAACCATCGCTGCATTGTGTCCAGCTGGCTTCAGTTGCCAGTCTGTGAACCATCGCTGCATTGTGTCCAGCTGGCTTCAGTTGCCAGTCTGTGAACCATCGCTGCATTGTGTCCAGCTGGCTTCAGTTGCCAGTCTGTGAACCATCGCTGCATTGTGTCCAGCTGGCTTCAGTTGCCAGTCTGTGAACCATCGCTGCATTGTGTCCAGCTGGCTTCAGTTGCCAGTCTGTGAACCATCGCTGCATTGTGTCCAGCTGGCTTCAGTTGCCAGTCTGTGAACCATCGCTGCATTGTGTCCAGCTGGCTTCAGTTGCCAGTCTGTGAACCATCGCTGCATTGTGTCCAGCTGGCTTCAGTTGCCAGTCTGTGAACCATCGCTGCATTGTGTCCAGCTGGCTTCAGTTGCCAGTCTGTGAACCATCGCTGCATTGTGTCCAGCTGGCTTCAGTTGCCAGTCTGTGAACCATCGCTGCATTGTGTCCAGCTGGCTTCAGTTGCCAGTCTGTGAACCATCGCTGCATTGTGTCCAGCTGGCTTCAGTTGCCAGTCTGTGAACCATCGCTGCATTGTGTCCAGCTGGCTTCAGTTGCCAGTCTGTGAACCATCGCTGCATTGTGTCCAGCTGGCTTCAGTTGCCAGTCTGTGAACCATCGCTGCATTGTGTCCAGCTGGCTTCAGTTGCCAGTCTGTGAACCATCGCTGCATTGTGTCCAGCTGGCTTCAGTTGCCAGTCTGTGAACCATCGCTGCATTGTGTCCAGCTGGCTTCAGTTGCCAGTCTGTGAACCATCGCTGCATTGTGTCCAGCTGGCTTCAGTTGCCAGTCTGTGAACCATCGCTGCATTGTGTCCAGCTGGCTTCAGTTGCCAGTCTGTGAACCATCGCTGCATTGTGTCCAGCTGGCTTCAGTTGCCAGTCTGTGAACCATCGCTGCATTGTGTCCAGCTGGCTTCAGTTGCCAGTCTGTGAACCATCGCTGCATTGTGTCCAGCTGGCTTCAGTTGCCAGTCTGTGAACCATCGCTGCATTGTGTCCAGCTGGCTTCAGTTGCCAGTCTGTGAACCATCGCTGCATTGTGTCCAGCTGGCTTCAGTTGCCAGTCTGTGAACCATCGCTGCATTGTGTCCAGCTGGCTTCAGTTGCCAGTCTGTGAACCATCGCTGCATTGTGTCCAGCTGGCTTCAGTTGCCAGTCTGTGAACCATCGCTGCATTGTGTCCAGCTGGCTTCAGTTGCCAGTCTGTGAACCATCGCTGCATTGTGTCCAGCTGGCTTCAGTTGCCAGTCTGTGAACCATCGCTGCATTGTGTCCAGCTGGCTTCAGTTGCCAGTCTGTGAACCATCGCTGCATTGTGTCCAGCTGGCTTCAGTTGCCAGTCTGTGAACCATCGCTGCATTGTGTCCAGCTGGCTTCAGTTGCCAGTCTGTGAACCATCGCTGCATTGTGTCCAGCTGGCTTCAGTTGCCAGTCTGTGAACCATCGCTGCATTGTGTCCAGCTGGCTTCAGTTGCCAGTCTGTGAACCATCGCTGCATTGTGTCCAGCTGGCTTCAGTTGCCAGTCTGTGAACCATCGCTGCATTGTGTCCAGCTGGCTTCAGTTGCCAGTCTGTGAACCATCGCTGCATTGTGTCCAGCTGGCTTCAGTTGCCAGTCTGTGAACCATCGCTGCATTGTGTCCAGCTGGCTTCAGTTGCCAGTCTGTGAACCATCGCTGCATTGTGTCCAGCTGGCTTCAGTTGCCAGTCTGTGAACCATCGCTGCATTGTGTCCAGCTGGCTTCAGTTGCCAGTCTGTGAACCATCGCTGCATTGTGTCCAGCTGGCTTCAGTTGCCAGTCTGTGAACCATCGCTGCATTGTGTCCAGCTGGCTTCAGTTGCCAGTCTGTGAACCATCGCTGCATTGTGTCCAGCTGGCTTCAGTTGCCAGTCTGTGAACCATCGCTGCATTGTGTCCAGCTGGCTTCAGTTGCCAGTCTGTGAACCATCGCTGCATTGTGTCCAGCTGGCTTCAGTTGCCAGTCTGTGAACCATCGCTGCATTGTGTCCAGCTGGCTTCAGTTGCCAGTCTGTGAACCATCGCTGCATTGTGTCCAGCTGGCTTCAGTTGCCAGTCTGTGAACCATCGCTGCATTGTGTCCAGCTGGCTTCAGTTGCCAGTCTGTGAACCATCGCTGCATTGTGTCCAGCTGGCTTCAGTTGCCAGTCTGTGAACCATCGCTGCATTGTGTCCAGCTGGCTTCAGTTGCCAGTCTGTGAACCATCGCTGCATTGTGTCCAGCTGGCTTCAGTTGCCAGTCTGTGAACCATCGCTGCATTGTGTCCAGCTGGCTTCAGTTGCCAGTCTGTGAACCATCGCTGCATTGTGTCCAGCTGGCTTCAGTTGCCAGTCTGTGAACCATCGCTGCATTGTGTCCAGCTGGCTTCAGTTGCCAGTCTGTGAACCATCGCTGCATTGTGTCCAGCTGGCTTCAGTTGCCAGTCTGTGAACCATCGCTGCATTGTGTCCAGCTGGCTTCAGTTGCCAGTCTGTGAACCATCGCTGCATTGTGTCCAGCTGGCTTCAGTTGCCAGTCTGTGAACCATCGCTGCATTGTGTCCAGCTGGCTTCAGTTGCCAGTCTGTGAACCATCGCTGCATTGTGTCCAGCTGGCTTCAGTTGCCAGTCTGTGAACCATCGCTGCATTGTGTCCAGCTGGCTTCAGTTGCCAGTCTGTGAACCATCGCTGCATTGTGTCCAGCTGGCTTCAGTTGCCAGTCTGTGAACCATCGCTGCATTGTGTCCAGCTGGCTTCAGTTGCCAGTCTGTGAACCATCGCTGCATTGTGTCCAGCTGGCTTCAGTTGCCAGTCTGTGAACCATCGCTGCATTGTGTCCAGCTGGCTTCAGTTGCCAGTCTGTGAACCATCGCTGCATTGTGTCCAGCTGGCTTCAGTTGCCAGTCTGTGAACCATCGCTGCATTGTGTCCAGCTGGCTTCAGTTGCCAGTCTGTGAACCATCGCTGCATTGTGTCCAGCTGGCTTCAGTTGCCAGTCTGTGAACCATCGCTGCATTGTGTCCAGCTGGCTTCAGTTGCCAGTCTGTGAACCATCGCTGCATTGTGTCCAGCTGGCTTCAGTTGCCAGTCTGTGAACCATCGCTGCATTGTGTCCAGCTGGCTTCAGTTGCCAGTCTGTGAACCATCGCTGCATTGTGTCCAGCTGGCTTCAGTTGCCAGTCTGTGAACCATCGCTGCATTGTGTCCAGCTGGCTTCAGTTGCCAGTCTGTGAACCATCGCTGCATTGTGTCCAGCTGGCTTCAGTTGCCAGTCTGTGAACCATCGCTGCATTGTGTCCAGCTGGCTTCAGTTGCCAGTCTGTGAACCATCGCTGCATTGTGTCCAGCTGGCTTCAGTTGCCAGTCTGTGAACCATCGCTGCATTGTGTCCAGCTGGCTTCAGTTGCCAGTCTGTGAACCATCGCTGCATTGTGTCCAGCTGGCTTCAGTTGCCAGTCTGTGAACCATCGCTGCATTGTGTCCAGCTGGCTTCAGTTGCCAGTCTGTGAACCATCGCTGCATTGTGTCCAGCTGGCTTCAGTTGCCAGTCTGTGAACCATCGCTGCATTGTGTCCAGCTGGCTTCAGTTGCCAGTCTGTGAACCATCGCTGCATTGTGTCCAGCTGGCTTCAGTTGCCAGTCTGTGAACCATCGCTGCATTGTGTCCAGCTGGCTTCAGTTGCCAGTCTGTGAACCATCGCTGCATTGTGTCCAGCTGGCTTCAGTTGCCAGTCTGTGAACCATCGCTGCATTGTGTCCAGCTGGCTTCAGTTGCCAGTCTGTGAACCATCGCTGCATTGTGTCCAGCTGGCTTCAGTTGCCAGTCTGTGAACCATCGCTGCATTGTGTCCAGCTGGCTTCAGTTGCCAGTCTGTGAACCATCGCTGCATTGTGTCCAGCTGGCTTCAGTTGCCAGTCTGTGAACCATCGCTGCATTGTGTCCAGCTGGCTTCAGTTGCCAGTCTGTGAACCATCGCTGCATTGTGTCCAGCTGGCTTCAGTTGCCAGTCTGTGAACCATCGCTGCATTGTGTCCAGCTGGCTTCAGTTGCCAGTCTGTGAACCATCGCTGCATTGTGTCCAGCTGGCTTCAGTTGCCAGTCTGTGAACCATCGCTGCATTGTGTCCAGCTGGCTTCAGTTGCCAGTCTGTGAACCATCGCTGCATTGTGTCCAGCTGGCTTCAGTTGCCAGTCTGTGAACCATCGCTGCATTGTGTCCAGCTGGCTTCAGTTGCCAGTCTGTGAACCATCGCTGCATTGTGTCCAGCTGGCTTCAGTTGCCAGTCTGTGAACCATCGCTGCATTGTGTCCAGCTGGCTTCAGTTGCCAGTCTGTGAACCATCGCTGCATTGTGTCCAGCTGGCTTCAGTTGCCAGTCTGTGAACCATCGCTGCATTGTGTCCAGCTGGCTTCAGTTGCCAGTCTGTGAACCATCGCTGCATTGTGTCCAGCTGGCTTCAGTTGCCAGTCTGTGAACCATCGCTGCATTGTGTCCAGCTGGCTTCAGTTGCCAGTCTGTGAACCATCGCTGCATTGTGTCCAGCTGGCTTCAGTTGCCAGTCTGTGAACCATCGCTGCATTGTGTCCAGCTGGCTTCAGTTGCCAGTCTGTGAACCATCGCTGCATTGTGTCCAGCTGGCTTCAGTTGCCAGTCTGTGAACCATCGCTGCATTGTGTCCAGCTGGCTTCAGTTGCCAGTCTGTGAACCATCGCTGCATTGTGTCCAGCTGGCTTCAGTTGCCAGTCTGTGAACCATCGCTGCATTGTGTCCAGCTGGCTTCAGTTGCCAGTCTGTGAACCATCGCTGCATTGTGTCCAGCTGGCTTCAGTTGCCAGTCTGTGAACCATC
>OY744516.1:15103029-15163734 GCA_963556195.1 Sepiola atlantica | reverse complement strand
GTTGCATTGTGTCCAGCTCTGATTGCAGGAAAAATTATTCTGAGATTCATATTTAGCATTCAAATTTACTGCCAAATTCATGAAGATATCATACAAATCATACAATTTTCGTGAGTAACAGAAACGTGTTTGATATTCTTAGGTTTGAAAGAATCGCTTGTATCATTGATGGCAGATTTCATTTTAGCATGAAAGAAAAATTAAACATTTTATAAAAAAAAAAATCATCAGTTTTTTCTTAATTGCTGTTTTTTTTTAAAAAGTTTTTTTGTCGTCTGTTTATATAATGCATAATACACCCCACCTCCCCATACACACACTAAAAAATGCCACCCATGGAATCGTTAATGAAATTTACAATCCTTTCTGCAATCCAACCATATTTGGTATAAATGCACTTGAGTCTATGCATGGCTTGTCCACCAAGGTTCAGTCATGAATGACCCACAGTCTTAGTTTCATCACCATTCAATGATCTGCTCGAAATGTGCACCTTTGTGTGAATCAATACTGAGTGCTACTTAGTTGGGCAGATGAAGATGAGTTGTAAGAAATGAAGATGGCTTACAACAGGATAGGGCCACTTCACACTTCAAATGACTCGTTACAGTGGCTGCGAGGACACTTTGGTGATCGTCTCATCAATAGGGGTTGTGATTCTGAATGGGCTTCACACTCACCAGACCTTTATCCCCCAGCTGTTTATATGCGGGTTATCTCAAACATAATGTCTACCAAAACAATCCCCAGACTATTCCTGAACTGAAGAGGGCAGCCATCACAGTCAAGAGAGGAGGGTGTCAGGTGGTATTTGTTAGGGGTCACCCTGTATATAATAATAGCCTTTTTGTTCCTACATTACTATGAATGTTATCACATGTCACTCCCTATTTGAAGTCATGAACTCGCCCAGATTCAAAGAGAACCTAATTTAATATTTATCTAATAATAGTTTTTCATTTTTACGTTTATTTTCAAACCTTATATTTCAGAGAGTAAATATTCGTTAATACTTTTGTTGGGTAAATCCTTTATAAAAATGGGCACACACATGAAATAAAGCCGAAATGTTGATGAATACATAAATAATTTTGTTTTTTTCCTCTTTTCATATATATATATGTATATATATATATATATGGCGCAGGCAGTATTTGTTCACTAGATTAATGTCTAGGAAAAAATAGTGAACAAATATCGTCAACGCTTTGTATTCACATGTATAATTTATATAATAAATGTTGTGATTAATGCAAAAAACATTGTATCCTAGATTGTACAGCAACTGGGAAGACAACAGTCTTGAAAACATTTTTTAATCATTGTTACAACATAAAATTTGCTAAAAATGCATTATAATATTTAAAAATATTAAGAGAAAAATGTCTTTAACAGTTATTCTGTAAAATATAGTTTTGTCCACGGCGAGCAAACATCTATTATTATTATTTCACAAAAGTTGCTTTTTCAATCTCACAAAATACATGTTAAAATATTCCTTAGTTTTGAGATTTTGTTTTTTTCCTTTCTTTTTAATCCACATTAATAGTTTTAATTATCCGTGAATCACTATTTACTCACCAAGTCACCAACCTCTTACTGTTTCTGTCTATTACTCTCGCCCTCTCTCACTCGATGTTGTTTGACCTTCACTCCAACTCTTATTTTATACAGTGTCTATTACTCTTGCTTCCGTCACTGTTTCCCTCTGTTTATTAACAGTCGAAGGTAATACAACAAACTATAAAACACAAGATTGGAATAATCCATTATAAACAATAGGGAATATCACCACTAGTATTCATACTTTTTAATTCATAGCTGGAGAGAGACAGAGGGAGGGAGATATAGCAAACAAAAAGACTAATTTTGGATTTTTTTTTTTTAAATGTAAATCACTTTTTCCTGATTCAAACAATCTAGCCCAAACTGAATGAATTACCAAACGGATCAAATTTTTTCTACTATTATCACACACACACACATATATATATATATATATATATATATAGAATTATAAAAAGAAAAACTATACACACATTAAGGTTGTACACATAATAACTTATTTCGACCCCTTTAATTAGGTCTCCTCAGATGTATGGACAACCACGTCAAAAAACCCAAATAATGAGAGAAATTGATCGTCTTAAAAAGATAAAGATAAATTCACTTTTGTGATTGGTCTATGTAAAAAGGAGGTAAATGTTAAAATAATAAAATAATCGAGGAGGGGTGACAGAAGTAAGATTAATTTTTTAATATATGCAGAAATATAAAAAAAATATAAAAAAATATATAAAGGAATTCTTTTTTGCTATTTAAACAAATAAATCATCTCATTTAAAATTTCGAATGTGAGCCTTATGGGTAAAAATATATGATGAAATATTCGAGCGTTCACGATTAAAAACTACGTTTAATTATTTACGATTAAAAATTAGAAGACGAAAATGTATGACGAAGATTTCGGTTTAGATTAGAACATATTAAAAATTTAAGTTATATAGCGTCAACGTAGATTCTACGTACACAAACACTCATTTTTAAACCCGAACGTCACTAATAAGACGGAATTAGCCAAACACTGGTGGCTTTTAAAAAATAACAACTTAACGCCAACTATTTCGTGGTCCATACTATGTCATTCGAACACTCCTAAAGGATTTAGACATAGATGCAATTTGTGCCTGGAGGAAAAAATCAGAATACTAAAATATGAAGACAAGAACATTTTAAATAGACGAGACGAACTGATGGCTAAATGTAGACACAGGCACAGGTTTAAAATCAACAGCACGTTTTAAAGTTCTTTGAAAATAACAATTCTTTTAAAGTATAGTCACAATAAAAGTTATAACTGTAAAGGTAAATGTTAACAAATTAGTAATTTTTTTTTTTTTTTTTTTTTTTTAGTAAAACTCTAGTTTGTAAATTAATCGTGCTTAAATATCGCCAAACTTTAATTCCGTATTGACGTTATAACCAATTAAGTTTTCTTATAATTTCCTATATAAATCGAAATCTTCGTCCTGAATTTTCGTCTTTTTTATTTCTAATCATAAATAATTAATCGTGAACGCCAGAATCTTTACCAATTTTGTAAATAAACCGTTTTTAAATTGTCGCTAAACTTTAATTCCATAGTGTAAATCATCCCGAATCTTGACGCTATATAACTTAAATTTTTAATATGTTCTAATCTAAACCGAAATCTTCGTCATACATTTTCGTCTTCTAATTTTTAATCGTAAATAATTAAACGTAGTTTTTAATCGTGAACGCTCGAATATTTCATCATATATTTTTACCCATAAGGCTCACATTCGAAATTTTAAATGAGATGATTTATTTGTTTAAATAGCAAAAAAGAATTCCTTTATATATTTTTTTATATTTTTTTTATATTTCTGCATATATTAAAAAATTAATCTTACTTCTGTCACCCCTCCTCGATTATTTTATTATTTTAACATTTACCTCCTTTTTACATAGACCAATCACAAAAGTGAATTTATCTTTATCTTTTTAAGACGATCAATTTCTCTCATTATTTGGGTTTTTTGACGTGGTTGTCCATACATCTGAGGAGACCTAATTAAAGGGGTCGAAATAAGTTATTATGTGTACAACCTTAATGTGTGTATAGTTTTTCTTTTTATAATTCTGTTTTGCTCTGTTTGAATTACATTGAGCTCTGTTATTCAGATTCTCTACACAAAATTGAAATCCACACACTATATATATATATATATATATATATATATATATATTTATGTATGTTTTATTTACATACTATATAATTAAGAATACATTGAATGGTATGCGGTTTTGTGTAACCAACCCTCTGCAAGTTTGAAAAAACTGTAGATTTATAGATGTCCTAACCTGGAGTAAAAAAAAGAACATTCAGTAGTCTCTTTCAAATATGTTTGCGACAAATTTAATAATGTTTTTTATATCCTTTCATTTTAAAGCGATTTGAAGTATTTGATAGCGGTAAACTGTTTCTATGTATTATTGGTGGATTTGAAAGCTAAAGACTACGGACAGCTGGAAAACACCGTAATATTGGAAGAGAGTGATCTGCATCATCATGATTCCTGCCGGATGAAAAAATTTAGAAATCTTAGCTGCAGCCCAGTGTTCCTTGAATCCCCATAAGGGCTGTGAGATGTCAGCTGGAACATTACGACTGACATCTTGGAGAAAGTGGCTGGCAGGTGTTCTGGCCATGTCCGCACAACAAAATTCGTCGAAAAGCTGAAACAAAAAGGTGCAACAAGACCTGGTACGGCAATGTGGACTTTTGCAAGAGAGAGATGGACGTCAGTGGCGTCTACGAAGAAACCGCTGAACAAGAATCTTTGCTACTTCTCATACATGAGTCGCAAAGGTCAACTACTGACCATCAATATCCAAGAATGCCACTTTGGAAAAGCCAACAAACTCCTCAACAAGGTCAAACACCCAGTCAAGCCAGGGATACTTTGGTTCTTCTCAGGATGAGTTGCACAAGATGACAGGTGGCTTGCCTACATTCTGCATCCAAGTTCCATCAAACTGTGATGGTTTTGGGGTTTGTTTCCAGTGAAGATCACATCATGCCATCCCACATCTCGAAAATTGACTCAGACTCAATTCAGAAGGCTATATTGAGTTGTTGTCCACTCTTGTCAAGTGCTGGGTGGAAAGGACAGCAGCGGAAAGGCAATATGTGTGGCAGTAGGACTCAGTTCAGGCACATCTTTTGGAAAACCCAGAAATGGCTGTCTGAGAACTTCCACGATTTCACCAGTCCCAACATCTGCCCTCCTCCCTCGCCTGATTGCAAACCCGTCGACTATTATATGTGGGGCACAGTTGAGAAAGACACCAAGCATAATATCGTCTAAGAGATTCACTTCACTTCAAATTCTTAAATACATCAATTATTGGCCAATATATGACTTTTTTCTTTCAAAAAAGTGTCAAATTTGTCTCAAACACCCTGTATCTATTAATTAAATTTATGAAGCATGTGTAATATCACTACCAATAATTTTGGAATGCAGATAAAGTTTTGCTCGTCATCAAAATTTATGCATATAAATAGAAAAACAAAACTAAATTCAAGATAGCTGTATGAGAAAACTTCAAGTCATACATGAAAAAGAGATGACATAATCGTTAATGTCATATGGGTTATTGCCCTTGGTTTAAAAAATGGCCACCAGGGCTAGAATCTATAATAGTCTGGTAGCCATGTTGGGTGGGTTGAGAAGTGAAGTAACAATTGGACCAGAAGGACTGTTAAAGGAATTGCTTTACCAGTTGATGGTATCAGGATATTTAACAATAATTACCTATGATCACACAGATAATATATACTAGGGTTTATATCGATCAAATTAAAAAAAAAACAGGCTCCAAAAATATCCTTGTAAATTCATTCTTTTACCAATAGTTTTGAATGCATCAAATTTATTCTAAAAATCTTCTACACTGGTGCTATATAAAATTGTAAATTTTAAAATGGACTCTTTTTGTTTTTTCTTGTTTTCAGGGGTTTCCTGAAGAGTGACAAACTTCTGGCTACGATTGGTGTAAAAATGCAGCAATTGGAAACGAAGTGCACCATCCATGACACTTTTGACGTGAGTACATTCATACATTTTCTTTTTAATATTCAATAATCTAAAATTAATTCAATCCATCAAAATGCATTTTAATGTTTAGTCAATAGTTGAAAAAACAAAGAATGAATTACTTTGTGGCAATTTTATATAGAAAGGAATTTGGTAGCATTTAAATTGTCGAATAGAAACTCATTTTGCACTTAAAAATTATTATATTCTTTAAAAAACCTAAAAAAAAAGTATTCTGTAAATGTAGAATGCTAGCAGGGCTACCCGGCATTGCTGAAGGCAAAAGTGTAACATATTTCTATTAAAACTTCTATCTCTTTCCCCCTCTCCCGGTTTCCCTCTCCCCACCCCCACCCTCTTTCTTCTCTGGATATACACACTCTCTTATATAGATTCCTCAAGAAATGAGTCTGCATAAGTGAATTACTTCCTTAAAAAATATGAGAGTTACTTCCCTTTAGTTAGTGGCTGGAAAACAACCTCTCCCTCCTAACAAAATCTGCGCCAGTTTAGGATCAAAGAATGAATAATTTTTTCTAAATTTTAGATGTTATTCAGCCGGGGCAATGCAGATCAAGAAAATACCAACTTTGTGGGCGTTTGTTTTGCCTAGAAAAAAGTATTCTGGAAATATATTACCTTATCATTAATTATCATGAATCTCTAGAAAAAAGTATTCTGGAAATATATTACATCATCACCAATCATAATGAATGTCTGGAAAAGAGTATTCTGGAAATATATTACATTATCATTAATTATCATGAATGTCTAGAAAAAAGTATTTTGGAAATATATTACATGATCATTAATCATAATGGATGTCTAGAAAAAAGTATTCTGGAAATATATTACATTATCATTAATCATAATGGATGTCTAGAAAAAAGTATTCTGGAAATATATTACATTATCATTAATCATAATGGATGTCTAGAAAAAAGTATTCTGGAAATATATTACATAATCATTAATCATAATGGATGTCTAGAAAAAAGTATTCTGGAAATATATTACATAATCATTAATAATAATGAATGTCTAGAAAAAAGTATTCTGAAAATATATTACATTATCATTAATCATAATGGATGTCTAGAAAAAATTATTTTGGAGATATATTACATTATCATTAATCATAATGAATGTCTAGAAAAAAGTATTCTGGAAATATATTACATGATCATTAATCATAATGGATGTCTAGAAAAAAGTATTCTGGAAATATATTACATAATCATTAATCATAATGGATGTCTAGAAAAAAGTATTCTGGAAATATATTACATTATCATTAATCATAATGGATGTCTAGAAAAAAGCATTCTGGAAATATATTACATAATCATTAATCATAATGGATGTCTAGAAAAAAGTATTCTGGAAATATATTACATACTCATTAATCATAATGGATGTCTAGAAAAAAGTATTCTGGAAATATATTACATAATCATTAATCATAATGGATGTCTAGAAAAAAGTATTCTGGAAATATATACATAATCATTAATCATAATGGGTGTCTAGAAAAAAGTATTCTGGAAATATATTACATAATCATTAATCATAATGGATGTCTAGAAAAAAGTATTCTGGAAATATATTACATAATCATTAATCATAATGGATGTCTAGAAAAAAGTATTCTGGAAATATATTACATAATCATTAATCATAATGGATGTCTAGAAAAAAGTATTCTGGAAATATATTACATGATCATTAATCATAATGGATGTTAAATATCGATCTATTCGTCTCGATTTCTTCCTTCATTTCTAGTCTATAATGAATGAACTCGCTCATTATTTTGTTTTTAGAGACCGAGTAATCTGATTAAAAAAAATTTGTTAATCTGCGAACAGGCACTGAATATTGAAAAAATAAATCTTTTTTATTCATTGATAAAATTTAAATAAAATTTTTAATTTCCACTGTTCTGGATTTTTCTATCATGTTTGATTTAAAAGAATTAAATGTCTATATACTTTTGACAAGGACGTTTTCACGTTAAAAGATCTCAAATTTCAAACCAGGTAGATTTTTCTTTTAAATAAATTATTTATTTTAAAATAAATAATTTATCTAAAAGAAAACCCCACCTTATTTGGGTTTCTAAAAAATTCTAAATTGTTACTCAATTTCAATGTTTTTAGTGTGAATTTCTTCATTATTCCTTCATTATTTCACTGACCAATTAGGATGAACAATTTATTTTGCTTTAGTTGTATGTTGTCGCATTTGTCTGACTGAATTAAGAACGTAGATAAATAAGCGTAATAAAAGATGACGTAGAAACTATCATTTATTCTGGTAGGTTTTTTTGTCATTTCTCTTTCTTTTACTCTTCCTTTTTTTTTTCACAGTTGATGGATGGTCGCAAATCTGTTGGCGGCAAACTTGAAGTTAAATTGAAAGTACGAGATCCGTTGAAAAATAAACAAGTTGAAGAAGTGAAAGAAAAATGGTTGATAATCGATAAATTTTTACAAAAGGTAATTTTTTATTTATTTTTTTATTCACTTACAAAAAAAAAATTGGTTTAATTGTACCCCAAGGACCATTGGAATATCTCATCCATTTCGCTTGGTATCCACCTAAATCTATGAACTAAAGTTGCAGTTTTCTGTTTGTTTGTTTGTTTGTTTGTTCACAAACTTCTCTTAATGTTTTAGAGATAGACCCCCATAACCATCTATATATTAATACGATAGCGTGTGTGTTCGTGTGTCACGCTCTTAAAGAAATGCAATAAATAAACGACAAATAAATTGGATGGAGAGACTTGAAATCGAAACCGTAACATCTAGCTGAAAAGCGGCGACTTTACCATTGACCTAACTAAATGGAGTTGTTAAATAGATCAAAATTTACTTTATTAAACTATTAACTGACCCTGCTCTGTCGTTTCAGCGTGGAAGGAGGAGGGCACTGTGGAAGGCGGAGGAGACGCGGAAACGCTTACCAAATGGGCCGGTTTCAGGCTTATGATATTTATTTATTTATTTTTTTTAATATTTAAAATTTCTTGTTCTTCTTATTCTTCTTCTTCTTATTCTTATTTATATATTAATACGATAGAGTGTGTGTTATTTATTTTGTGTGTCACGATCTGACACTCCTATTTAAGATTTGCCCCTGACAACGGGGGGGGGGGGGTGCGAGTTAGAGGGGAGTCGCAACCGATGGTGACTTCTGAAGAGACAGCTTTTGCCCCGGCAATCGAGTAATATAAATAAATATATATACTTCCATCCCGTCTTGTAAAATTTTGATGAGTAAAATATGAGCATATTTCTAGACACCGGATAATATTATTAACAGTAAATTATACAGATTGATGTAGAAAACACTGGAATTTCCACAGGGTCCCGCTAGTATATATTATTCTGAAACTACATTACCCAGTGGAACTTGGATAAGTATATTTCATTTTGATCAAAAAAGGCAATAATATTGTAATGTCTGTGTTTGTGCTTGACATTCATAAAAAAGAAATGCAACTTTTTACTTTATTTATAATTTGAAAATTATAGAAATAAAAAAATAAGGATTGCTTCCCTGAGGGATGCAATATATTTTATATTAGAAAACTGTGCACCAGATTAAGTATGTTTTAAAAATAAATTATAGCAAAGTACATTATTATATTGCCAAAAAACATGATACAACAATAGCAAATTAAAATTGGTTAGTCAGAATCAAAGTTTTATTTGTTAGCTTAAATGGTATTTGGATCTGACTTTGAAAATCCGGCCAACATAATTTTATATATCAGATGTTCAACATATTTTGGTACCCAGGTAGCGCTGGGTAAATCTGCTAGTAATCAATAGTTAGAGATAGGTATTAATTAATTAATTAATTGCTGAAAGCATAGTGGTAATGATTGATATCGCCCTAAAATCTCATCTCAAAACGATGAGATACTACAATCGCGCTGATTGGGAATCCATCAGAGATCATATCAGTGACATCCCATGGATGGGAAACTTTTTCTCTCCCTTCTGATCAGTGTGCAAATGAGATAACCGAATGGCTCAACTCAGGCATTGAAACACATGTCCCCATGCGAAGATTCTACAGCAAGCCCCACTCTCCACAATCGTTCACCTCAAACTGTGCAACTGCTATTGCTCAGAGGCAGCAAGCATTCCGACAATTCAACCGCCACAAGTCAAATAGACAGAAACTTATAGCGTCAAGAAATCATTGTAAGACTGTAATAGATGAAGCAAAGAGAATGTATACATAGATGACCAGAAAATGCATTGAGTCACATAAACTAGGTATTCGTGATTTCTGGAAAATCTTCGATAATGTGGTGAATAATGGGAAATCAACAATTCTCCCGTTATCCAACCACAATGATGTCGTTTGCACGGCAACTGACAAGGCTGAACTACTTGCTCAGAATTTCGCCTTAAACTCCACTTTGGACTCCACAAACCACTCGCTCCAAAATTTCCCATTGCGGACTGAAGACACACTTGATGACCTGACTATCACCCCATCTCATGTCCGGTATATCATAAAAAACCTTGACAACTCCAAAGCATATGGGCCTGATCTTATACCAGTAATAAAGAAATGCTCTGCCATCAGTCTACTCCCGCTCTTCACTAAAATCTTTGAATCCTTATCTAGTGATAGTCTGTCACCTCGTTAGTGCTAAACTTCTTACTGACCATCAGTATGGATTTAGGCAAGCACGGTCTACTACGGACAGTCATCTCTGAACGCATATACCATACACTGGACAAGGCAGGTGAAGCTAGGGCAGTAGTGCTTGATATATCCAAAGCCTTTTACAAGATCTGGCATAAAGCTTTTCTCATAAAAATTCACTCATATGGTATTAGTGGATGAATATTTTACATAATTAGATCCTTCCTAACCAAAAGAAAGATTGTGTCCTCAATGGCCGTTCATCCAAACATGACATAAATGCAGGTGTGCCCCAGGGATCGATCCTTAGAACTTTATTGTTCCTGATTTTCATAAACGACCTCCTTGATGACATTGTGTCCTAGATGGGTATATTTGCTGACGACACCACACTCTACTCTCGTCATATTGACAAAACTGACGTGCACATATCAGAGGCAATGGCTGAATCCTTAGAAAGTGACCTCCGGTCTGTAGTGGAATGGGGTCAGAAATGGATAGTAACATTTAATGCTGATAAGACAAAGCTCCTTTCCTTCAACAACTACAAGAAACCTCTTTCAACCACTGATTACCATGGCAAATAACACTGTATCTTTGAGTCCAATGTTTAAACTCCTCGGCCTAACATTCACAAGTAACATTAATTGGAGGTGGGTTCCCTCTACTGAGTTAGAAAACTTCTCACACCTGCCAGTATCCTATATATCTACAAAGCTACCATCCGCCCATGCATGGAGTATTGTTGTCACATCTAGGCTGGTGCACCATCCACTAATCTCTCCCTCTTAGACAAGGTAAAACAAGAGTCTCTAATCTAATAGGTCCCTCACTATTTACCAAGCTCCAGCCCCTGCCCCATTGCCACAATGTTGCATCTTTGTGTTTGTTTTACAAATACTTCAATGGAATGTGCTCCGATGAACTTGCTGCTCTGGTGCCCCGACAATCAGTTAGATCCCATCCATTCACTGTGGAGGTCTCCAGATGCTGAAGAACCTTCTACTTCGATAGCTTCTTTCCTCAAGCTGCCAGCCTTTAGAACTTGCTCCCTGTTT
The DNA here is from genome assembly GCA_963556195.1 of Sepiola atlantica. NCBI lineage: Eukaryota > Metazoa > Mollusca > Cephalopoda > Sepiida > Sepiolidae > Sepiola > Sepiola atlantica. Next base: position 15,152,381 of record OY744516.1, on the reverse strand, counting down.
CCCTGACTGTACAGACATGCAGAAATTTAAAACTAATGTAAACAAGCATATCGCTGCAGAGCTCCCAATTTAGGATGACCCCCTAAACTTTCACCCTAATTCTCAGTAGCCCCTTACATCTACAGTGGCAGCTTGCCTTGTTTAGGGTGAACTAAATTAAAAAAAAAAAAAAGTAACTGAATAGCCCTAACAGAATTTAAAGCTGGTCTGCCAGCGCCACAGTCTTCACTCGCAACTATGGCACCACCTGTGCACATCCCTATTCAGTAATCCTTCGTTCAAATAAATGTCTGCATTAAATTTTTTTTTTTCAATTACAGAAAACTGGAGAAGAAAAACCAGCCGTTACTACAACTGTAAGTGATTTTTAATTCTCAATAAAAAAGGACAAAAGTAATTGTCATTCTTTGAGAAAAATAATAGTTTGATTCTGACATTTTTAAGAATTTGAGTTGTCGGGATTTCAAATTATAAAACATTTGTAATTTTTCTGCAGAAATTGTAGAAGAGACCATTTTATTCCCAATCATTTTATCTTACTAGATTCGGTTCAACCAATGAGATGTCTATCCTTCTATATAAGGCAAAAGAGATAACCTTGGCTTAAACCTTGTCAAGAAATAAACGTCTTGTAGTTGGCAAATTATTCTACCATTATCTTCAAAAACATTATTGCTCGGCAGGGCTGTGGAGTTAGTAACCCAAATGTTGACTTGACTCCTGAAATTTAAAAATGTCCGTCTCCTGAATTTTTACAGGGTCCGGGTTCGGCTTCTCAAATTTTACAGGGTTTGACTTCGGTTCCGTCAATTTTAAGTGACCCTTAAAGCGATGAATTTTCTCACAACTCCTTAACTCTACAGCCCTACTAAGTAATATGCAATCAAAGAACTACATCTTTGTTGGTGTGTAGCTTCTGAAAGCAATTAGTTTTAAACGGATAAAATTGATGATTTTATGATTTCATTACTTTCTAAACAAACCTTCTTGATTGTTTGAGGTTTTCTTATTTGTACGTTTTCCTTTTTATTCAGGTTGCAGAGAAACAGGCACAACTGTAAGTAAATCCTTGCTATTTTTTATGTGTAGAGAAACCGTAAATGGTAAAGTGGATAATCGCCAAAAGACGAATCAAAAACATTTTTAGTTAACTAAAATATTGTCCCTTTTTTCAATGAACTTTGTTGTTTTCGTTACTTTGATCACAACGTTTTGGTTAATGTTCCCCCTGACTTTCTTCAGATGCATCAGGGAACCAATAATTATAAACAGTAGATTAGAACACCAGTAAGAAAATTGTAATGACTAACAGTAAAAAATAACACAACAAAAGTAAAACAAAATTTCTAGTTATAAATATTAACACTACATGTGAACACGTGCCTACAAAGTCAGAAAACCGCGCAGCTCCCATGATCTTTGCAAACATTTTTTTCACGCTCAGAATTACGTAAAAATGAAACAGTCTACATCAGTTGTTGCCTGCCGATACACTGCATCCTTTAAAAACTAACGAACCAGATATGCTATTTTTCATTATACATCTAAAGTAGATTAGGTTTAAGGCTCCCAAAATTCATACTAAAATTGTCCTCATAGACATGTGGCATAGCAGGTACAATGTTGATTAACAATCTGTTTTAAGTGACAGTCTTCTGGGAGTTGAAGGTTCAATCCTTACTACAGGCAATAATAACTAAGAATAACAGAATTAACACTTCTATCTGTTCATTGGTGATGGTATGAAAACAATCTACCCCTTAGAGTTCAGTTTGACATAAATATTACCCTGTTTGAAAAGATGCACTGGAAGAAAGTCGGAGGTTATATCGTCCGAAACATTGTAAAAATAACAACCAAAATGAGAACAATATTCGGAATAATACAAAAAAATTAAGTCTTGATCATTACTAATATCAATGTTATTAACCCACGCTGCTGTCGTGATATATCAGGGAATAAATTACGTGTATCCCATAAAAATATTTTTTTTCGTAATCAGTGAATCAGCATTTTATTATCTGTATCTGGCACGTGCTGTTAATGATGGCACTAGATGACAAAACCCTGGAGGTAGTAGACCCTTTCCGCTACCTAGGAGATATTCTAAGCACAAGTGGTGAATGTGAACTCGGTACAACCACAAGGGTGAAGGCAGCATGGGTGCAATTTTATGAGCTTTTGCCTTTTACATCCAGAGTAAGTTTTATAGCAGCTGTTTTGGGAATGTTATGCCATATGACAGTGAGTGCAGAAAACAATACAATTACCCAGCATCGAGGTCATCCTAAGGACGAATCAGTTATGCTGGTTTGGTCATATGGAGTGTTTGTCCATTGCAGAAGCATGGATGTCTTGAATTGTAGGAAGGTTGACCAGCCAAGTGAGACTTGGACACAAGTGGAATTTGGAGGCAGTTAACCCGCTTAACCGTTAAGAATGGAAACTGAGCTTGTGAAATATCAAAAAAGCGTCTGACCACTGGACAAGGGAAAAGTGATGTTAAATGGAGAGAGAGAGAGAGAGAGAGATCTGTTTCAACTTATTCAAATTTTTTGAATAGGATTTTGAATATTAAATTTAATAATTACAATATCGCTTGGTCATCAAATTATTTACTGAACCAAATTGTTTGTTAAGGTAAAAATGTGGTTTTACTTTTTTTCTATTTATAAAAGGATTGGATGTAAAAAGCTTCCAAAACTTTCAATCTTTTAATTCAACGAGGATTTGCTAAATGTTTAAATGACTTTCTATTTGGCAGTTTAAAGGCTTCCAAATTATTTTCAAATTTTGAATGGTCATAAAGTAATTCATTTAAAAAAAAAAAAAATTTGTTTTTAACTATTAACAAAAGATCAAACTGGCTAACTTGTTTACAAAGAAACCGAAATGCATTCTGGTGGATCTAATTTCGTAATTTTTAAAAAATAGGATTTTATAGATTTCATTTTATTTTACACTATTGCCTTTTTGATTTCAATAAATAATTAATAGTAAATAAAAAAAATAATAAATTATCAAAGTTACATTGACATGAAAAATATGCACACATGTGAGGTTGTCTCATAATTTTATTAATATGCAGAGATATTTTCTTTAAATTACAATCTAATAGATAATTTAATTTGTCACTTTAAATTCAAAGGTAATGTAGAATTAAACTGACCCACCCTAAAATGCCACCCATGGAATTGTTAATAAAATTCACAATCCTTTCTACAATCAACCTAGATGTTGTACAAATAAACTTCAATCTATGATTGACTTGTCCATCAAGTTTTAGTTATGAATGTTCAACAGTTTTTGTTTTATCACCATTCAAGGCATAGCTCAGCTCCCAATTTAGGATGACCCCCTAAACTTTCACCCTGATTCTCAGTCTCCTCTTACGTCTACGGTGGCAACTTTCCTTGGTTGGGGTGAACTAAGTTAAAAAGAAAAAAAGAGAAACATGGTGGTGGAATGAGAAAGTTTAGAAGTGTATGAAAGAAAAGCGGAAACGAAAGAGTCAGTCGGTAAAAGGTTTAGTGAATTAGGATGTGTAGCTGGAGGCAAAGATAGAAACAAGAAAAACAATATACAAAGCCAAAAAGGAGGCTGAGAAATTCAGGTTTCCAGATATGCTACAAAGGGATGACCAAAAGAATGGAGTATTCAAGAGAGCTGAACAGATGGCAAAGACAAATATGGATATTGTTTGAGAGAAGTGCATTCGAAATGGCAATGGAGTGTTAGCAACAAATGAACAGGAAAAGATGGATGCTTAGAAATGCCACTATGAAAAATTGTTTAATACTGAGTTTCCATGGAATAAGGAAAATATAGAAGTTGCAGGAGAAGTATCCGGTCCAACTATAAGAATTGAGAAAGAAATGGTACGGAAAGCTGTGAGTAAGATGAAAAAAGGTATGGCTGCAGTATCCTCAGGTATTGTTGCAGAACTATTGAAGGTTGTGGGTGAAACAGGCATTGAAATGATCACAGACTTGACAATTCAGATCATAAAAGAAGAGGTTATACCAAAACACTGCAAATTTAGTACAATTGTAAATTGGAAGCTCTAGATAGAGGTAATTACAGAGGCTTAAAGTTGATTGATCAGGTTTTGAAAGTGATTGAGATAATAATTGAGTAGCAAATAAGAAGTCAGATAAGCATAGATAAAATGCAGTTTGGTTTTATGCCTGCCCAAAGTATCACTGGTGATATATTTATCCTAAGACAACTGTAAGAGAAGTACCTTGGTAAGAGAAGAACCTGTATTTTGTTTTTATGGATCTGGGGAAAGCTTTTGACAGAGTGCCAAGAGATGTTGTCTGGTGGCCTTTGCGTAAACTAGGGGCAAACGAGTGGTTGGTGAAGGTTGTTCAAGCAATGTACAGAAATGTTCAGTCGTGTCAGAATTAACAGCACATATAGTGACAGCTTTACTGCTAAAGTAGGAGTACATCAGGATTCTGTACTGAATCCGTTACTTTTCATTTGTGTCTTAGAAACATTGTCCAGAAGAGATTCTGTATGCTGATGATTTAACACTTGCCTGTGAACAATGGAAGATCTACTTGTTAAAGATTTCGAGGAATGCTATTGAAAGTAAAGGTTTGTGAATGAATGTTACCAAAACCAAAGTGATGATCAATGGTTGTAGTGTTGGAAAACTCTCAAAAAGAGGAAATTTCCCCTGCTCAGTTTGTAGAAAGGGAATCGGGTGCAATTCAATCTTTTGTGATACTTGTAAGCATTGAGTACACAAGAACTGCAATGGAATTACTGGTAGGTTGAGAGAGGATAACCAGTTTATGTGCAAGAAGTGTAAGACAACGGAGATGGATGAGAACTTAGATGTGAAGAAAGTATATTTGGATCGCAAAGCTATTGAGGTTGTTGAGAAGTTTTTTTTTATTTTGGTGATACCATTGGAGCACAAGATGGAGCAGGTGTTAGTGTGATTGCAAAAATTAGGAGTGGATGAAGGAAGTTAAGAAAACTTCTGCCATTACTAACCAGCAGAGCATTACCACTGTCAACCAAGGGAAGAGTGTATCAGGCATGTGTACGCAGTGTGATGATGTATGGAACTGAAACCTGCCAGTGAGGATTGATGAAAATATATGAGAATAATACGATGGATGTGTAATGCGAATCTTGAAGACAGGCTTAGATCTGATGACCTCAGAGGAAGAATAAATCTCGACCATATAGGAAGATGTGTGCAGAAGAGTAAACTTCAATGGTATGGCCACGTTGAAAGAATGGATGAGATTTCTTGGATCAGTAGATGTAGAACAGTTAAGGAAGCAGGTCCAGTTCACAGGGGAAAGCCAAAGAAAACATGAGGAAGTGATAAAAATAGACTTGAGAAAAAGAGGGATAAAGACCTTGCCAGAGATAAGTTAGTTTGGAAGTCAATTTTTAAAGCCGTCCAACACATGCCAACATGTAAAACAGACGTTAAACCGATGATGATGATGATGATCAATGATATGCTCTAAACGTGCACCTCTGCATTGATCAATAGTGAGCACTACTTTGTAGTCGTTAGGAAGTTTTTGGGCAGACAAAGAGGTGTTGTGAGGAATGAACATTGGGTTCAACAGGATGGGGCAACTCTCCATACTTCAAATGACTTATTAGAATGGCAATAGGGACACTCCAGAGATCTATACAGAGGTACTTCCCTTTGATTGGGGAAAATATATATATTTAGGAAAAAAGACAGAAACGGCATAGTTTAAAAAAAGAAAAGTAAAACAAATTGCAAGTAAATGCACTCCCAGGCAACGTCGGATAGGGACAACTAGTTTATCACAAAGTTAATTTAAATTTAATATTTGTCCTTCATTTCGAACATCAAATTAACTATAAAATTTCAAGAACTTGCATGTATTATTCTATTGTTTATGAAGACATTTATTAAAAATGACAGTTAAAAAGAATATTTCATGATTTTTATTTAAAAAATACTGCCGAATATTAAAAGAAAAGACAATATTGTCTGTACTTTCTTTTCTACATTTTATGAATTATTTTAAACAGCAAAAATCACAACAAAAAATAAATAATAATCATAAACTACCTCCTAATCCAACATATAAAGTTATCTTGCCGTTATCTTAACAATCTGTCTGACATCGATACTTGATACAAACTAGCCTATTCTTTCGTTTGTTCTTTCCACTATGAACATATCTTATTTCGCTTTCGATTTTTTTTCTGAATATACTTATTCTGACTAAGAAAACTTTTAGAGTGGAGATTTTTTTTCTTACTCACCAAGTATTATTATACATTAAAGGGAGGTAATCATGTCATGAGTTATTTTCCTTGAGTTCTGCAAAAAATGACTATACTAAAACGCTTTGTTTTTAAACATTAAAGGGAAGTTTCCACATTAATTACGTCTTATTTGTTCTTTATTAATAACCCATTTACGTTAAGTACTAAAACAAACTTTTTAACAAAATTTCACAAAATAATTTATTTACAAAATTTAAGTCACCAAAATTACTTCCCATTTCTTCATAAACAAGTCAGTCATTTTTTCTTTTACTTCTGAGCAATGCCGGTTAGGTACAGCTTGTATATATATATGTACCTATTAAACATCACTAACAAATTCTGGTACTCTTATAGAGAACGCACCGCATTTCCGTGATTTCGCATCGTCAATGTTTGATTAGGTCTTGGAAGCGCTTGAGAGTTGATGAAACTATTAACCAATCAGATTGCAGCAGGCATTAGACAATCAGGTTGCAAGCAAGCAGATGATAACTTTTGGGAAAAAAAAATTTCTACGATCTGCAGCACATTAAAAAAAAAAAATTTCTACGATCTGCAGCACATTAAAAAAAAAAAATTTCTACGATCTGCAGCACGTTAAAAAAAAAAAATTTCTACGATCTGCAGCACATTAAAAAAAAAAAATTTCTACGATCTGCAGCACGTTAAAAAAAAAAAAAATTTCTACGATCTGCAGCACATTAAAAAAAAAAAATTTCTACGATCTGCAGCACGTTAAAAAAAAAAAAAAATTTCTACGATCTGCAGCACGTTAAAAAAAAAAAAAATTTCTACGATCTGTGTCAGTGCGTTGAATCTCTCGAAGGACTCATTGAGTTTTGTCAACAACGGTCACTTTTAGCGAAAGACTAACCCTAACCCTAACCCAAAAAATGTTAAAAAGAAAAAACATTGAAAAAAAAATGAAAAAGGAAACAAACAAGAAATTGGTTAAAAACCATGGTTTCATTCTTATATATATAAAAAAAAAAAATCATCTTTTAAAACTTTTCGGTGAACACAAAAAAAGATTTTATCTAAAAACATTTGATTAACAATGGTTCCTTTGACAAAAAAATAAATAAACATCTAATTAATAACAGTTTTTTAGCTATGGTTTGTTCGTTCTTTATTTTTATATATGTATTTTACTTTAATTTTCTTCGTCTGAATTTATCGTCTGCCAGTCTAAAATTTATCGTTTGTCAGTTTTTGCCTCGTCATTTTTTAAGCGCTTCCGAGACCTGCCCGAATGTTGACGACGCAAAGTACCAGAAATGGGGTGCGTTCTCTATAAGAGTACCAAAATTCCTTACTAAAACTTTTCTCAGTAGAAATTTTAGTCTACATATGTCCGCACATCCCCCATGTTGCTGACCCCAGTTGCATGTTTGCCAGGCCTCGTATAAGGATCCCCTTGCCCTAAATCAATCGGCCATTTTCCAACTGACTATTATTTACTATGATTTTGTTTTTATTTTAACAGCAACAAGAACCAGCATTCCCAATTGTGTGCTATCTTGTAGGAATGGTATCCGAACCATTCTAATTTTGAAATTCATGTTTCTCTTTGGTGTAGCTGCACAAATGAACCATAATATTTGATTTTTACAGTTGAACTTAATTTTAAACCAGAAAGTACTCTTTACGTTTTAAACCTTTAAATTGTTGATTAGAAATTTGTTGCTCGAATTAAAATTTGAAGAAAAAGTTAAATTTTTGTTGTGCCCCAAAATCAAAGAGAAATATAAATTTTCGCACGCGCATCTGTTTCTTAACTCAATATGGTTTAAAGGCAAAAGTCAAGTATCAGGGTTTAGCTGTGTTCTAAACCAAAAAAAAACCATGAATTTTTGCATGCACGCCTGTTGTATCAAGGAATCAAACGTCATTGGTGAAAATACATCAAAATTTACTTATTTCAGTGATAAATGTGAAGAAATAGAATACCTCATATTCTGTTTCGACATGTTATCTAGCAAATGCTTGTTTGTGGTTTCTTTCTGAACGTGCCATCGCCATTTTATGTGTTGTGATTTCTTGGGTACACACAATATCGGAATAAAAAGAAAAAAGGACAATGATGAAGTAACAGTGGGATTTACATATATATATATTAGTACTTCATGTATCCACATAAAATATTATAAGGGGATATAATTTTTTATGTATCAGTTTTCAGTATTTACTTCAACAGTGCTCGATACGTAAGTAGAGCTAGGTAGTAAGCAATGAAAATATATATGGCAATCAAGCTACACAGAGGCTCCCATGTTTCATCCCCGGGGGGAATCGTCAGGCTAAATGGCATTTAGCCTGACGATTCCCCCCGGGGATGAAACACGGGAGCCTCTGTGTAGCTTGATTGCCATATATATTTTCATTGCTTACTATATATATATATATATATATATATATATATATACATACATTTACTTCACACAGAAACAGTTTTTCAAAGACAAATGTAAGAGGGATATACGAAACATGATTCATAAAGGGGTGAAAATCATTGACGTAGTTACTAACAGAAGACTACGTTGATCGTCCCAACATGGTCGAAATATTGTATGTTGCTAGGGTAAACAGATAGCGCGACTCGTGGCGATATAAAAGTAAATATATCTGGGAATCGCACCTGACTGCTACCTGGATTAGTGAAAGGTATGCTAAGATTGGCAGCATGTCAAACTGTGTCTGACTGCTTGATGCCCAGCCAATAAAGAGGTACATATTTGGTCTATAAATTCACACGTGTGTAGAATTTGATATATTTTGGGTTTTCTGGAAATAGTGCATTTTCATCGTTGCTCAGTATAATTTAGGGTTGATAACTTTAATCATTCAGGGGAGATAACCTATGAGTATTTTGATTCAATGAATGCTTAGATTTGTATATTCATAGATAAATAATGTTGCTTTGTGCAAAATAACATTGTGGATTTTCTCAGAATTCAAATTAGATTTAAATGCAAATATCAGAGTACAAGTTAGTTGGAAAGAATCCAAACTGAGATGCACATCAGACACTTTGTTTTACAAAAAACAAAAAAAACATGTCTCATATGAGTCCAAAAAAGTGAGGCTTCTGATAAGCTAATTTTATTCCTAAACACTCACACACAACTGTAGGCTGACAATTTATAACATGATGAGACAGTAGATGTATCATTTAGCTGTAAATTACTGACAAAGAACTCGAAACTAGATAAACAGTCAAATTCTCTTGTTTAAAAATTGTTTTTATTTCGGATATTTGAAAATGTAATTTTTTTTGTTTGCATTTTTTTCATGGCATCAGTCAACGACAATGGAGAAAGTAGGTTATTAGAATCTGGTAAACAAATGGAATTTCAAAGATATTCGAATCTGAATTATCATTTGAGTTGTGAACAAAGAGAAATGGAAAGAATGTTTATATACATCAATCAGGATGTAAGCGATATAGAAAAATAGACAGACAGAACCCAAAGTGAGAAAACAAGTGAAGGTACTCTTCGCAAAAGGCAAATTTATGTTAAAGCCAGGAAAACACACAACTACATAACTCGGTCTTCTTCTTTGTGTGTCTTTGAAGCAGGTGGTCATATGACAGTTTCCCACTTTTTTTATGCAGTCTTTTGCATTATTTGTTGTACTCTGTAAGATCTTTCAAGCTACACTGGTTGAGCAGTAGGGGGCAGATCAGGCAATGTTGCATCGTATGGTCCTCCTCTTCACATTCACAGATGGTTAGGTCAGTTTTGTAGCCCCATCTATTCATAGCAACTCTTGATCACCCCATTCCCGTTCTCAGGCGGTTTAGTGTTTTCCACATGACTCAGTTATGATAGCAGAGATAAATATGCACACTGCAGTCCATGCCAGTCAATAGTAGTCAGTCGCCTGCATGCTAACCAACATACACACAGAAAGTCACATAGCAGTCTATTAACTAAAGCATCAATGAACTGACAATGGAAAATTGTTCAATGTTACTTAAATAGTAATTAAAGAAACAACAAAATTGTACATGTTTTCTTTCTTTTGTGAACTAACACTGAACTATAACAGAAATAAGATCAACAAACAATAGTCGCAGTAACAATAAAGCAAGAGTCATGAAAAGAAAGAACAACTGATCAAAGTCTACATGGATTTAATCTCAGTCTTATTAGTACCAGACAATGTTACAATTTGACCCCATGTTGACATTTCGTTATCTACTCGTAATATCTATCCATAATGATTTAGTTACAAAGAACATAAATGAACAATAACACTTTTATTTACATATGTCAGTCATGAGTCGGATGATGATGATGAAAAAGCCACTGGATGTGCAACGATTACTTTCGGTTTCACAAGACAAGTTTGATTCATCTCAACTATCATCGTCGACTTTTTCTTGTTCACGGTCCTGGGTATGACCTTAAAAGACATCCAGTGGTGAGGCCTCCATTTGGGAGCTGTGGGGAATGTGGAGTTGCCCCTTAGTTGCCATCGCTCCCAGGTCCACTCTGGCCCGGAGTGGTAGTACCTGTAAGGGCCCCATCTATGGGTCAAATAGAACCTACTGACGCTACCAAATCAGGCTGTCTGAAGTTATTGACTTCCTGACTCAAAATGCACCAAACATTGATGTTTTATTGTTGGTTTTTTTCCTTTGCAAAACTCAATCATGTTCTGCAAAATCAAAAAAAAGAACAATTTCCCTCCCTTCTTCTTCCCTCTCCTCTCTTTCTCTCACCCCCTTTCACTCAACCAAACGCCATGAATAAATACTTAAACATATAAAGAACTTGAAACATAAAAACCGTCGCTAAAATGATCAGATTCAGCATTAAATAAGCCAAAAAGGGTTGATATGCCACAAAACAAAACAATCAAACCAAAAACCATGATTAAACATTTGAAGATATAAAGAACTTGAAGCATAAAAACCTTCACCAAAATGACAACAATTCAAAATACCAAAACTCGTAACTAATGATTATAAATGACCTACTGACTTAAGACTCAAATGAAGGATATTTCCTTCTACATTCATGGCATGAAATGACCGAAAAGGTTTGATGTGCCATTAAGCAATATCTTACCTTACCTTCTCATGTTTAGTCTGCACTGGCACCTAATGGGAAGTAACTCTGACCTTGTATTTTATAGGATTCAAGGGAGACGGTAACTCTTTCACATCTAACATAAAGTTATCTTGCAGAATTTTTAAAGTCAGACCAAAATGTCTGTCGGATATATCAATACTTGATTCGGACGAGCCTATTTAAAAAAATTTTCCTTCCGCTATATTACCTGTATGGATATATTTTATTTGACTTAAGTTTGTTTGTGAAAATACTTATTCCAGCTAAGAAACCTGTGAAAATGGGGACATTTTCCTTAATTCACAGAAGCAGATAAATAGGAAGTTATTTTGTACAATTATACTGAGTTTTCTCTCTTGAGTTTTAAAAAAATAATTATATATATATATATATATATATATATATTATAGTTATGTGACTTTAAGTGTATGTATGTTTCTCACCTCCACATTAATTACACACTCGCAGGCATCATCGGGTAGGTACTACAGCTAGTTTCTACTAAATTCTAACTAGTAGCTTGTATGTATGTGCATCTAATATGCTCTTGAGTCATATCATTCAATACTAACTTTCGAAAGGGTCGAGTGAAAGAATCACAGAAACACTCAAACTTATTATTAAGAGAACTAAACTGAAATCTTTTTATTACGTCCCTTATTCGTAAGTCGGTGCGTAACCAAACTTAAGACAGCACCATCTGTGAGCACAGTTTTAATAACTGATCTAGCTCGCATTAAAGAATCTGGTTCAATATTTGTTCATTCTTTGTTTCGTTTTTGTGTGTACTCTGCAACGTTTATATCTGTATCCTCTTTTACTGGTCAATCTTATATTGTTTTATTCTTTGTTTCATATCTGCACAAGTCTGGCACAAGATTTCGGGCTCTGAGTGTTATTCTCAGTACATGTATTACTTATCAGTATATGTGGAAAGAGAGAGAACATGAAAAAATAAAATACTTTTAAAATTATTTAAATTTTTGATTATTTATTTAGTTATTTTATTCATTTTAATTTATTTATGACACTTTGGGCATCTCTTATTTTAAGCAATTATCACTTTTCAACTTTCAATAATAAAATTATCAATATTTTTTTTTAAATTGACATACATACACTCACGCACGCACGCATGCACATGCATATATATTTTTTAATGACTACATAAATGCAATCATGTTTTGACTTTAGATTGAAGCAGATATATACATATATATGCTTTATACGTATATACACATATATTTAAATATAAATTCCCATATAACGATGGTCGTCGTATATCAATGACTATGGCTTCTAATATTTTCAGCTGATGTTTAAACTGTTCTCTGCAGTACAGAAAACTCCTCTGTATTGCACAGAGCACAATTTAAACATCACATGACAATATTAGAAGTCATAGTTATTAATATTCAATAACTGTCTTTGTGTAGACAAAAAAAATATTCCCACAACCTTGAGTTGATGAGAATTTATATTTAAATATATATGTCTATATATACATAGAAAGCATGTATATACCTGATTCAATCTATGAACAAAACCTGATTGTATTTATGTAGTTATAAGCAATATATATATATATATATATATATATATATATATAAGGTTCATTTTATATTCCAATAACCATGTTTTTATTTTATTATTTTTATTTTTTTCACTTTCCCAAAAAAAAACATTTCTGTGAGATATATTTTTTACGGTCCGTTTCATTTGTCTTGAGCCAAACAACATTTTTATGTCAATATCGTCTCTGCAACATTACAAAATCATCAGAAAAATTCACAAAGAGTAAAAAGTATATATATATATATATATTGATGGCTGTGAGTATTGGCTTTTTTGGTTGGCTCAGAGTTTTTGATTTGCACTTATTTACAGTGCTTGATGGCTTCACTGATAGAGCTTAGGAGTACTTAAAAGAATTGTTTTAGTAGGCCATACCTACTCTCCCACACTCCTTTGCGATCTGGAAATGGCCCAACACACCAATTTGATGCTTGTTTGTTTCTTCTATAAACACTTTCATTTCTCAATCAGCAGTTAATTCTTCTGACGATTGATTTACACCTAATATTATCCTGCGTTTTGAAAAGAAAAAAAATTATTTTATTATTATTATTATTATTATTTGTACTCACTAGTTCTCACACAGGTCATCAGTGATTGCTCACCAACAATCAGTGGTATTCCCTGGAGTCTGAGTGACAACAAGTCTCCCCAGATTTCCAGTATTCTCCACCTCTTTTCGATAGCAACCGCAAATAACCTTGCAGTATCGCAACAGCCGTTTACCATTGATTTCTCGCTGGTAAGGACCATTGGTCTTCTCTAGGATTTGCGTGCCAATAAGCCTCTCCAAGGTCCCAGCACTCTCTGCACTTCCAGTGGAGGTCTGGTTTGTGCTGTCCCTTCTCGGTCTTCTCATCCTCCTTGACCCAATGCAAATATTTTGTGTGGTGTCAGCCTAGGCTGCTACCATTTTTTTTTTTTATATTTTTTTTGGGGGGGGGGGGAGGCAGAGGTGGAGCTTATGGTGTTTCTTGCTATTTCTGTTCATTGGTTCATTTTTTTGTCGTGTCAGCTGAGGCCGATGTAATTTATTGGGGGGTGGAGGTTCATAAAGTGATGTTTATTGCATTTTCTGTTCCTTGGTTTGTGATGTGGTGTTTTTTCTGTGGTTTTGTTTCTTCTTGTTGTAGATTCCATGTGACTCTTCGTAGCTTATGCGGGTTGGTTTCCGCATTCGAGGATTTTTCTTAAGATTGCAGCTGTTTTGATCATTGTCGTCCTTTTTATAGTTTGATTCCAATTTCTCCCAGTTTTTTTTTTATCTTTCCTAGTGCTCCTACGATTATTGGTATTATACTGACTTTCTTCATGCTCCATATTCCTTTCAGTTCTCTGGCTAGTTCTGTGTATTTACTTCGTTTTTTCTATTTCTTTGATCTTCATTCTGTGGTATGCTGGAACGGCGAAGTCTACAATTTTGCAAGATTTTTCCTTCTTGTTGATTATTATAACATCCGGTTTTTTTGTTTGTAGGAGTTTGTCTGTTTGTATATCCATATCCCAGAGGATTTTGTGTTTTTCTTTTTACAGTACTGTTTCTGGTTTATGTTTGTACCGTTTGTCTGCGTATTCGAAATTCAATTGTTTGCACAGTTCCCGGTGTACTGCTTTCCCCACACAGTCATGTCTGTTTTTGTATTCTTTTATTATTATTATTATTATTATTGTTGTTATTATTATTGTGCTCAATGCTATTGCTTATTATTTATTTGTTATTTTTAATCTCGGTGAATTGTTAAATTTCATATAATTACTATAGTTGTCTTCCTTTGGTTAATTTTTTTTACTTTTGTGGTTAAAGTGAGATTACTTGCATTTAAAAAATTTTTATATGGATTTTAGAGGAAACACACAAGCACAAATTTGATCTCAAATTCATGTGTTGTACCATCTGAAGATTATAAAGGAACTTGAAACCGTAGTTATGGTCTACTAAAAACATGTACATACTAGTTGTACCTACCCGTTGTTTGGCCAGGATGCATTGATGTCATTTTAGTTTTTAATTTTATTTGTTTGCGCATAAGGTAGAAGACTCCTATTATATTCTTCAATCTAAAATATGAGTTATCCTTCTTGCTGATTTCTTTTTTTAGGTGATTATTTAAGAATGTTTCATATTAGAATTTTAGGCTGGACTAAATAATTTTTTAAATAAATTGCAGCGAAGTACGTTACTATATTACCAATAACACGGTACAACAATTACAGATGAAAATTGGCTAGTTAGAAGCAAAATTTGATTCATCAGCTTAAATGCTATTTGGGTCTGGCTTTGAAAATCCAACAAGATAACTTTATTTGTTAGATGTATAGACTAGCACAATCACTAAAACTATGTATTCCACTTTCATAAGCTGTGACATATCTGTAATGGTGTTCTTCTTGCATAACCAAAAAATAATAAGTCTCTTTATATATTTTCCGTATGGATAATACAGAAATAAAGAGACATTATTTTGCTATCTAATTTACATAAATGTTTACAGTGTCTGTGTGAACACACTATGTAAATTAGATGGCAAAATACAGAAATTAAGAATAACGGGTAACCCTGTTATTACAGAAACTGTGAACAGATGAGAATACCAAATATACAAACTTGATATTGCCCAGAAAACCTGAGGAAGTTTCATTCGATGAAAAAATACACTGTCAAAGATATTCAACAAAAGAAATAGTTTATTCCACACGCGATACAAATGTCTAAACATTGTGAAAACGGATAACGAGGATATTTTTGGCATACGCGGGAACAGTAAACTCTTTGGTTAAGCAATTATAATCGATGAAATCCCCCAAAGATTTATTCAAATGCCTAATCTTTGTTCAAGGACTAACAAATGTTAGAATTTAAAGTGGGAGATCAGTTTTGTATATAAACTTAATGTAAAATGATCATCATTTCCGGACTATTCTAACATTTTAGGGATGTTCACTAAATTTTTTTACCACTAACCCTAAGTCTAACTATGAAGATAGTAAAACCATACGTAATTGCTTAAAAAGGTAGATCCCCTCTCCCCCCCCAAAAAATAAACGCACAGAATTTATCACCCAGAGTAAAATAAACATTTTTTGATAACTGCTCTAAAACTCTAGAATGTCTCGAAAATGGGAGCTCATTTTACGTTAAATTTACATGTAAAACTGATCCCCCCACTCTAAATTCTAAAATTTGTTTGTCAGTATTTTTTTCTTGACAAAACTGTTTTATTTAATTTTGGAACGGCATTCTTTTAAAAGTTACTTCGCAAATTTATTCAAAATTTCTATTTTTACACAAGTAAAATAATATATTCATAATTTAACATTAGTAGCAGCAATGGAAAATTAAGTTTAAAAAAAAATTAAAAGAATCGTTTTTGGAATCTGAAATAGGGTTCAAATATTTCTAATGCTGATATCCCAAAAAGTTCAGATTTTTATGATTCCCGATTCCAATTAATCGTCCCAATAATGATAGCATTTAGAGAAAGGGTTACTTTTTTCAGCATAGTCATCTAATTTACATGTGTGTCTGTACACACCACAAACACAGATATAAATCAGTTGACAAAATGATAAATCTATATCTATATAAGAATACAAAATAATCCTTTGTGTGTGTGTGTGTATATATATATATATATATATATATATATATATATATGAAAGAAGAGGGATAAACATGTACGAATGACAAATCTATTTCAACTTCGATTGTTCAATTACTCGGTAAAAACATGTTTATTATTCTTTCCTTAAGCCAAGGCTTTTCAAAGATTAAAATCT
Source organism: Sepiola atlantica (assembly GCA_963556195.1). Lineage (NCBI taxonomy): Eukaryota > Metazoa > Mollusca > Cephalopoda > Sepiida > Sepiolidae > Sepiola > Sepiola atlantica. Next base: position 15,135,666 of record OY744516.1, on the reverse strand, counting down.
TATCATCAGAAGAATTACATAGATAGATAAGTTGGCACTTAATACTTAATATTTTTTCAGATTTTGGCTTTCCCACTGCCAACAAGATGTTGGACGGAATGATTTCAAGTGTTTAGGGGTAGGGAGATGGCAAATCAGACGCCCCCTCCCCCAGCCGTCTGAAATTAATTTGGAACAAAATCATTCTCTCTATTTCCATAATGAGACGTTTTTTGTCTTTTTTCCTTTTTTCTATCTATTCCAATTAATACCTTGTTTTTCTTTTTTTAAATTTCACCGATTTAGACATTATTTTATTTGAATAATAGTGTGAACACTGGTAAAGCATAATTTTTCTTTTCTCCATTTTTGAAGGGTGTAAAAATAAGGATAATCTAGGAGTAAAGCGATTTATTATTTTTAATTATGTCTTACAGATCATGTCATAGTTTGCGAATAGGTAAATTAACCAGAAGTACAACTGGCTTTATTTTACTTTATTTTGTTATCCTGGTTTTAATTTTTTTTAATTTTTGAAGCAGTTTGAAAAAATATTTTGAAACTTTCCGACGGACGAAACGTGATGTACGCAATTAAATTACTTTAAATTTATATTGCATTAACGTGGAACAATTTTTCAATCAAAAGCACAAATAAGCTTCACAAAGAAAAGTTATTTTGGTATTTTTTTTACTATCACACACATCGTATTTTAGCAAAATATAAAAATGAGATTCTGTGATGACAAACTTTTCTTTTTATGGCTCAACAAATTTTGATGAAAGTACAGAATAGTTAACAAAGCTGTCTCCATGTTAAGAATCGATTTCTGAAAATCCGATGAGTGTGATAAAAAAAAAACGATAAATTTTAAGTACATTTTGAAATAAAAAAAATTATATCCCTTTAAAAATGGAAGTACCAACAATTTTATTAAAATAATTTTGTCCATAAACCGTTTTAAAAGTATTTTACAAATTTTGCACATTTAAAATTTTCAAATGTAAATTAAATTTTTTTTTTTTTTTAGCTAGCTGAGCTTTTCATATCTATATTTCAATATATATCAAGCTTTTTTAAAAGCACAGTTGTATAATACGAATAAGTTAAGTCAGTCTACGATCGCCACCATTTCATTTACTATGTCGAATATTAATTCAAAGATATACTATTTTTCAAAATAAAAGTAACACAAAATTCTTTTTAAAAAGTTAATGTTTTTAGCAATTTAACGTTTATTAATTCTTTTTAAAAAGTTAATGTTTTTAGCAATTTAACGTTTTTTAATTCTTTTTAAAAAGTTAATGTTTTTAGCAATTTAACGTTTTTTAATTCTTTTTAAAAAGTTAATGTTTTTAGCAATTTAACGTTTTTTAATTCTTTTTAAAAAGTTAATGTTTTTAGCAATTTAACGTTTTTTAATTCTTTTTAAAAAGTTAATTTTAAAAAAATCTTTTACCATGAACTTGTTCTTAATATTTATGTGGAAAAGAAAATGTAACAAAAAAAATCCACTCGCAACTGATTGCACTCAAATGACAGTTTGGGCGTGTGCAGTTTTTGTTACATTATAAAATAACTCATAATTTTTAAGTTCGTTTATTCCAAAATTGAAAGTTTCGCAAACACACCTGACAATAAAACATCATTAAAATATCACAAATCAAATATCAAAATAATTCTGAGATTATCTTCTATTATTAATAAGTTATTCTTTTTTGCTTATAATTTTTTAAGCAACTTCTGTCAACTGTACTCGGTCGTGTTTTCATTTCAACTGGTCAGACAAGAAAAGTACAACTTCCTGGTTGTAGTTTAAGGTGTTTTCTGATTGGTTGTATAATTTCAGGAATATTGATGAAGATTGGCTGCTTTAATTTTGAAAAACAAAGTAAAATTGAGTCTCGAAAAAAAATTCATGTTTTGCATTTTCGAAATATCGTTTCAACTCGCTGTAAAAAATAATTTAATGGATGAAATAAAAGCTCATACAAATGACATATTCAAAAAGATTATTTTCTTTTCTTTCCAACCATATACTGCATATTTTTTCAATTAGCCCAGAAATATATAGAAATTATAAGTTGAACAGATTTAGGTGCAAATTTATCAATGTCGCACGATAATGGCTGATAATACTGTTCACAGCTTTCAGTGTGGCTAGGCAGACAAGTGCTTCAAACTGAAATTGAAACCTGATTTTTTTCGGCAGTCCGAGCCGCGATCCATTGTGGTATCAGTTCTCTATTTGTTGTTTTTACAAAGGGCTTTGCATTATCACGAATGGCAGCTGGCAATTTTAAGTACCATAAAGGGGGTGTGCATATACGGTCATCCACACACACAGTCATATATATGTTTATTTCTAGATAATACTATACAAAAATAAAGTGAAAAGCTATATGAAACCTGGTTTTGAGTAGAACATGCAATTCTGCTCGAGAACCAGAAACTTTGTATGTAGTCCTCTCGTCAGTCAATAAGCGCTATGCCCAGACGAACCATAGGTTTCATATGCTTTTCATTTTGTTTTTGTATAGTAGCATTTAAAAACAAATATTGCTCTTATGTACATAATTGAGTTGTGTTTATTTCTCATAAAGCTATATATATATATATATACTACCTATCTCTACTCGGCACTGCCTGGAAGTCTTTTGGTTAACTAAGAAAAAAAAATAGCTACAGGTGGGGGGGGGGGGTAGTAGTGCTAAATAGCTTCCAAAACATCTAATATTTAAATTGCTGACCTGGGTAACGGTGTGTGTGTGGGGTGGAGTGGGGGTCGTTCTTAATAACTTGTGCATTAGAAGCAAAGTTGCTGAAAATAACTTATTAGCACAAATTCTAAGCAATTCTCTTCAAAATAAAACTATTCGTAAACAGAAGTATGTGTTATATTAAACTCAAAACAATAAAAAAGAATAGTTAATTATTGAAATGTCCTTTTGCAAATCAATAAGCAGATTAGTTAACCTTGCGACGTAGATTGCATAAACCTAAGCAGAGCAGTATATCAGAAAGATGTTAGTTTGTGTTGTGTGAATTTTAAAAAGCGTTTTAATCTCTGTAACAACGAGCAATGGCTCAACTTTATAAATATGTGTTTATATGTAAACTCATTTAGTCATTCAATATACCCAACGAAAGATTTATTATCAGAAACAGGTAAATTAAAATAAAATGGGAAAATTACAGAAAATTTACCATTAGAAAAAGAAACGAAAAATCGAAAGAAAAGTTGAATAAAAGATACCTTAATTTAAAGGAGTTTTCAATTTTAAGAAATTCAAAACATCAAGCAGCCATTCTGTAAAGATTAGAAGAAAAAAAATTAATAAAAAATGGATTATTAGAGTAATTTAATATTTAGCTTAATGATAATTTTAAATATTAATCATTAAATAGAAAATACACCATATTTATATTTTGTGTGACTCCCTGGTGGACCCCTCCCGCATTTTTTTTTTTTTTTTTTCAAATTTTGTCTTGTGGTCCCTGAAAATATTTCCCAGCATAGATTTTGGTCACTTTCTTATTCTGGCAAATATATATTTTTTTCAGAGCCAGTTCTGGCAGCACATCAATGGAGGTCCTCAAGTATGAGAAACAGCAACTTGATAAACAGGTGAGTTTTATTTTACTCTGAGATTTAACAATTGTAAATGCCACCCCCCCCCCACCCCCCACCCAACACACCTTTTTTTTCTTTCTTTTTGATAAAAACGATCATATCTGGTTTGATTTTGACAATTATTTTGTTGTTTTTTTTAATTTTTTGAAGAGGAAATAAAAACAAAATCATGGTTCAATCAAAAGTATTGTTTTTTTTTAATGTTTTTCCGCATTTAAAATGGAAAGAAATCCAAAAAGAAGTTGGATTCTTAAGATGTGTCCATTTTCATGTGCACATTTAGCAACAAGAATGCAATTTCAAATCTAAGCGTCCACGACTGACAAAGCCTCTTATGAAGATGCTTGGTTAGTTGTTGACTTTTACGACATGTCAACCATCGTTGGGTCATTTATTGCCGAAACCGTACATGCATGTTTTGTATGCGATTGGTTTGTAGATTGATAGAGGGCTCAATCAAGCAACAGAATGTATTTACAAGCAACATTTACACGACAGCTCTAAAAAATAGTGGATATAATAATATCGAAATTAAATATAAGCAACAGGACACTAATAATTATAATAAAATTAAAAATAGAAGAAAAAGAAATATAATCTGGTTTACACCGCCCTATAATCAGATAAACTTGGCAAGAAATTCCTAAATCTTATCGAAAAACACCTCCCCTGCAACTAATCCCTTGCACAAAATATTAAATAAAAATAACTCAAAACTGTCCTACAGTTGCTGCGAAAACTTTGAAACATAATTAAAGCACACAAGAACAAAATACTAAACGAGTAGAGAAAAATATAATAACAAAATGTGTAAAAAAAAAAAGTGACCAATATGGCAACAATAAAAGCAACATGAAGAAGAACAAAAATATAACCACTAGAAATTGACTTCCAAACTAACCTATCTGGCAAGGTCTTTTTTTTTTTTTTATATGGAAATCGCGCCAGACAAGGCATGAAGCCACTTGATGTAAGGAGCTAAAAAAAAAATACTACTTCAAAGTCAAAAATTAGCCAACGATAAGTGTTAGATCGATAGATTCCAATCCAGAAAACAGCAATTCTTACCCCTTTGTCAGAAACATCGCTTATGGAATGTGAGGACTAAAGGACAAAATAAGGGAAGCAAGAGTTACAAAGCTGCCAAAACTAAATCCAAGGTCCATTTTCTACCCTCCTTTATTCCCCTTTCTCTCAAATCCATTTTTATCACTTCCTCTCATGTTTTCCTTGGCCTTCTCCTGACAACTGACCCTTCTACATCAACTGTTTAACATCTACTAACTCCAGGACTCTCATTCATTCTTTCAATGGGACCAAACCAGCAAAGTCTCCTGTTCTGCACACACATCCCTATATTGTCAGAATTTAATCTTTCTCTGAGATCTTTAAATCTAAGCCTGTCTTTAAGACTCACATTACACATCCATCATATCATTTTCATATCATTTCTCTCCATGCAACATATATCCTCAACTCTCACTGGCCAGAAAATTTGGAGAACAGATTTTGGTCAGGTGACGGTTTTGGTGGTGGTCTGCACTCTTGAAGTACAATGTTTGAGTTCAAATTGTGTTGAAATTTAATTCAGTTGAAAAGCAGGCAGGTTGTGTTTGCTTTGGTGGAAGTCTGCCGAAGTCAACTTTTGAATCAAATTTTTTTACTTTTTTTTTTGCCTGCAGTGATCTAGTTATTATCTAAATGAATTTCCTGTTTTTCTTTAAAGAGTGATTTCATTACAGTCTGGAGAGATTGTGTGATATGATGTCACAACGTGTCTTTGGAAGATCCTTGAAAAGTTTTCTTATATCTCTTTCCATTTATGGCCTTAAAAGACATCCAGGAGTGAGTCCTCCATTTGGGAGCTGTGGGGAATATGAAGTTGACCCTTAGTTGCCATTGTTCCCAGGTCCACTCTAGCCTGAAGTGGTAGTACCTGTCAAATAGAACCTACTGGCGCTACCAAATCAGGCTGTCTGAAGTTATTGACTTCCTGACTCAAAATGCACCAAACATTGATGTTTTGTTGTTTTTTTTCCTTTGCAAAATTCACTCATGTTCTACAAAATCCTAAACAAATGACAACAATTTCCCTCCCCCCTCCCCTCAACCAAATATCATGAATAAATACTTAAACATATAAAGAACTTGAAGCATAAAAACCTTCACCAAAATGACCGGATTCAGCATTAAATGACCTGAAATTGTTGATATGCCGTGAAACAAAAACAACCAAACCAAAAACCATCATTAAACATTTGAAGATATAAAGAACTTAAAGCATAAAAACCTTCACCAAAATGACAACAATTCAAAATACCAAAGCTCTTAACTAATGACTATAAATGACCCACTGACTTAAGACTTAAATGAATGATATTTCCTTCTACATTCATGGCATGAAATGACCCTTAGGGTTGATATGCCATTAAGCAATATCTCACCTTTCCATTTATTTATTTTTTTTTCTTTCAGATTTGTCACTTGAAAGACAGCCTAACAGCTTCCCAACTGCAAACACTTTCTCACAAAAGTAACCTCTTACAAGAAAAAGTAGAAAAACAACACAGTGCTCTTAAGGAAGGAGGAAAAGTTGCTTTTAAAGGTGAGCGAGGCCACAATTTTTATTATTTTATCTATAATCTATAGCTGACCGCTACCGAATGTCAAATATGTTGAACATTAATTTATTTTCATATTACTAGTATTAAGTTGGCATATATTCGTTTTAATAGTGCTCAATACTGAAGTAGTTATTAGTAGAGCTGGTGCATATACTAGTGTTTTTTAGCTTATACAAACAAATGAAGGTTCAGATTTATGCGACCTCCTCAACCACTATCCTATTGCTGAATAGGGTAATGGCAGCTTTGTGGAGGTCACATAGACTAAAACCCTGACTTCTTGATGTCCCCCCCCCACAGCAAAAAATATATAATAAATGATAATAAAATGTATATAGCTTTAACATTTTCATTATTAAATGTTATTATTGATATAGCTCTGTCTTATTAGATATTGAGCCCTTTATTTGTTCAACATCTACTGTCTCAATTCGGTTCTAGTTTTTTTTTTTTTTTCAGCCTTGTCTCTGAATCTGAACTCATATTTTTGTAATATTCATTCTTTTGGGGATCAACAGAAACAAAATTAGTTGAAGAGAGTCGACATTTAAAGCAATGTTTTTTTTTCTTCTCCAATTTGCCAAAGAGGGGGGGGGAGAAAGATGTTACACACATTTTTTAACTCTTCCATTTTGTTGCACATGCCACTGGACATGCTAGTTAATATATATTTATTTCATATTATAGTTCTAAGAGAAAGGGGGGGGTATATATAGGTATAAAATCATCTTATTTGTTCGTAAAGAGTTAAAGGCGTAAGATGGAAACGGTATCACTCGTACCAAAATGTAAAAGACTTTCTTGACACACTGATAGCATTAGAAGACATAAGTTTATTCGGCAAGTACAGCACACCATTGGTGGTAATCCTAGAAGATCGATGAGATCGATTGCAAAAGAACAGTGTGTGTCGGAAGAAGCAAAGACATCAGATACCGGTCTTATGTGTTGAGAAAAGGTAATTTCACGTGAGAGAAAGTAAAGGAACCATCACACGAAACTCACGGAAAGCAGAAATGGATGACGAAGAATTTTCATGATCACATGACCTCTCCTAGTACCCCAGATTTTAATCCTTTGAACTACTATGTATGGAGCATAGTTGAGAAAAAAGTTAATGAAATTCCCCATGACACTAAATAATCTATAAAAGTCTCCATAAGTAGGGTTCCGGTTAGGGTTCAATAAGCACAAGAACCACCTGATCCTCGCATGTAGACAATTCATATTTCACATAAAAGTCGTATTTTAAGCTGAAGGAGATTTTAATGAATAAAATTACTAAACAATGTATTTATTCTTAATCTCTTAAATGTTTTTTCAGTAAAAGCGGCATTATTACCTGTTTCTAAGAGTCATTTTTGTGTATTTATAAATCTGTTCTCAAATATGTTAGGCACCATGTATATATATATGTATATATATATATATATATATATATATATATAATAAATATTTGTTTTGTTTATTATCTATGTATGTATACATTTCGTCTATTTAATTGGGACTCGTCAGCATAGAGATGTAACTATTCACTACTGGTCGCGCGATTCGAAACCCCGGGCCCCGAGTATTTTACAACTCAAATCCCGACATCTAGACCCACACGGCCACCGCTGAATAGCTAGATAAACAGTGATAATTTTAACACTTATATATATATTTCTCGTTGATTTTGCCAGCTTACCTGCTTCATTTAGAGAAAGATGCCCATGCATACACACTTGATGCCCAAATGTTTGCTAAACAAGGAGACATGCAGAAGGCAGGATTGCTATTGACAAAACGGAAATTGGCAGAAAAAGAGGTAAGCATGTTAAAAAGTAAACACAACTTCCATATATATATATATATATATATATATATATATATCTATATCTATATATATCTATATATATATATATATATATATATCTATGTGTATATATATGTATTAATTAATTTTTTTTTATAAATTAATTTTTGCGTACATAAAAGAAATCCATGGACACGTGTTTCTGGCTATGAGCCGTCATCAGCATCAATGTAATTGTCTATAGTCTGGTCTTTTACCACTAGGCTATATATATATATATATATATATATATATATATATATATTTATTTATTTTGGTACAGAAAAATTAGTACAACATTCGTAACGTCGGTTTCAAGCACGGAAAGTCTTAGCGATCCGGCTCTCTTCAGCTTCTGTTGTCATCTGTTTTGGAAATGTGAAGTCACATGACACTCTCGTTGGGACACGTTATTTGCTCTGCGTGTTGTGTATGCTTGTTTGAATTTAAATTTAGTGTAATGAAACTGTTGAGATTTAAAACCGGAGGAGATTTGGAGAGATATAAGAATATAAAATTAAAGAGAATAAAAATAAAATTAAAAATATTATGCTTTTAATTTTTAACTTTAATTCTTGATTAATCGAGAACTCTGCTGGGATTTTTCCTACTATATTACAAAGATATATATATATACTAGTGGGACCCATGTCCAAGCATTGCCTGGGAAAAGTGAGTAATCCAAGAAACTCCTGCAAATAAAAGAATGTACAGCAAATAATTTGCTGTTTAAGGTTGTCCGATGCGAACGTAGACCCCCCCCCCACGCTATTAATGTAAATCAACAAAAGTCACTGCAAATATAAAAATAGCAAGTTGACTAATTGTCTAAAAAAATGTAATTTTTCGCAACCAATCACTTCCCAATGATTATTCATAAGTTAAAGCCGATAATAGGAAATACCCATGTGAATTTAAAACTTATTTAATTTTGTAAATCTATTATTATACTAAATCTGAGTTAATCAACATTTGTTTCTCTAAGGCTTTTTTTTCCTATTTATTTTAATCACACAAAAACATGCACAATTATTCCATTTCTTACTGTATGTTTATTTTCATTCCAACCTCCCCCTCGTTCTCCTGTTTTTAATAAGGCTATTTTTAAAATTTTCAACTGTGGAAAAATTTGTCATCTTTAGCCGAGAAACACACACGTGTGTATGTGTGTGTATGTGTGTGAGAGATGTGTTTCAAAAAGAGACAAACCGAGGTGTGCTGTGTGAGATATGGGCGAAAGTGGGATAAGCGGATTGTGTTATCTTGATAATCTTTTTCATTGCATCTTTTGTCACATGCTTTGTTTACAACTTTTTCACCATGACAATGCACCTGCTTATCCTGATTTAGTTGAATATAGGATTAGAAAAAACTCTTTGAATGAAGAATTGGTTTGATATTGCTTTAGATAAAAGTGGGTACATGGGGGATGGAAAGTTTAATAAACAGATCATTCACTCAAATAATAACAGAAAACTAAGTTGGTATCCCCTGGAATTTGTAATTGGATCCTAATAACTCCCGGTTAAAATCAAGGAAAATTTGAGTGGCATCATTAAATTCCTTGAAAAATGTAACCCTTAATGAAAGTGACTTGAATTTTCTGTTAACATTGATTTATATAACGGCCAATCAAACTTGCTCTTTTATATCACCTAAAAATAAAGATCAGCTTACGTCATTAATAAAAAAAACACTTTAATAGACTTCCGATTTAAGATTTTTCTTCATACTTCTTTTAACAAAGATGAAGATTTCTTCCTTTTCTTTAACACGGCACGGCAAATCCAGAAAGTCATAAGCATAACTCAAATAATGTAATGGGGAATAACTCCTATTTTAAATTGAATAATAAAATCGGAGTTGTCTACCTTACAACTAAAATTTCATTTCTTTTTTTGTATAAGTTTAAAAATGTGCAAACAAATAAAAATTAAAAACTAAAATGATTTTATTCCATGTTGGTTAGGTACAGCTAATATATATATTGTTTCATTTTACTTCAGTTGAAGTTCTCAGAAACCAAGGGGCCCCTTCCTGGGGCTAATACTTGATCTCTGTATGAGATACATAGATATTCAAATATTCCATTAAAGTTCTTCTTTATCTCCCAAACGTTGAGTTAGTAAAGAAGTTCAGAACATTAATTTTCTTCCCTCCAATCGACCAGTTAACTATGTTATAGTATGTCTTTCTTGTGGTCTATTAGTCTTACCGGATTCCAGGACAAGAATTCATATAGTCTGGTGGAGTATCCAGCTAAGTGCTGTTACTTAAGGTAACATTACTTGGTAAAGGTGCACCATTCCAGTGTATAGCCGTATCGAGGGGATCTTATTTGGGCTTCGAATATTATGTTATTTTGAATATTTGAGTCAGGGTTTACTTGTAGGGTAAAGTATCCTCATGTCAGGTTGTCCTGACAAACCCTCTTACAGAGAGACAGAAGACACTTCAGAATGGTGTCTAGTAGGTAATTCAAACTCTCTCTCTCTCTCTCTCTCTCTCTCTCTCTCTCTCTCTCTCTCTATATATATATATATATATATATATATATATATATATATATATATATATATATATATAATGTCTCGCCTGACAAAGTTGTTCTACAACGAAAGCTTGCAAAAAAAAAAAAAATTAAATAAATGAATTTTTCATTTAAATTGCACGATTGTTGATTTTCAAAATATTTCACTTGAATACATTCTCATGCGTGTTTCAAAGATGTTGTCAATTTCCTTACTTAAAACGCGCTAATCTGCGCATAACATCGACAGGACTACACTTATCCTAACGTCTTTAAGAACTTGACGTCTCTTTCTGCTCATATCATGATTCGACTCCTTGGGGTTAATACCATCAAAATGAGGAGGAAGAAAAGAAGGCAAAAAGTAAAAACTATAAGACAGTCTTGCCTGACAAAGTTGTTCTACAACGAAAGCTTGCAAAAAAAAAATTAAATAAATGAATTTTTCATTTAAATTGCATGATTGTTTTTCAAAATATTTCACTTAAATATATTCTCATGCGTGCTTCAAAGATGTTGTCAATATATATAATATGTGTGTGTGTGTGTAAAAAAAAGATTTTTTAAAAATCATAAATCCTACAGAATTTGAAATTTACGATTTCAAAAGATGATTTTTTTTCTTTCTCAAAATCTGGAATTATCTATTTATTAATTTTTCTTTTCTTTTTGCAGATTGCAGTGATAAAAGCAAAGATTCCTGATATTTGTGGATGAGTTTATCTCGGTGGAATGGCTCTCCTTCTTTCCTCCTCTGCTCGTCACCCCACCTGTGTATATAGTCTGTCAGGGTGTATACAAAGCAGCAATGAAATCTCTTCTCTTGGATGTATATAGCCAGGACTCGCTGTGATTTTCATTTTCTTATATTTTTAAAAGGTTTGGAGAAAAAACAAAAACAGCAACAAAAAATGAAACTTTATGAAAAAAATAAAAATGGACTTTATTAAAAGAAAAAAAAAAATAGCAACAAAAAAACAAACTTCGTAAAAGAGACTGCAACAAAATGTATAGCAAGAAAAAAAAATAGCAACAAAAAATGTTTTGCAATTTTTGAGATGAGGATTGATAATTTGTATTTGGACTACTATTCTCATTTTCATTGTTACATTCACAACAACTCAGCTGCTGTAACCTCCGACCTTCTCTTTAAATTTGGGAACCTAATAGTTGAACTTGGGGACTGAACTCTTTATTTAATCCAGGAGAGGGGAGGGGGGGATAGATTGTTCTTATTCCATCATCCATGAATGGCTAGAAGTGTTAAGTTATTCTTAGTTAGTATCACCTGTAGTGAGGATTGAACCTTCAACCTCCAGAAGACTCGCTTGAACTGATCAATCAACGCCTTTATCCATTGATACAATTCTAAGTGAGAGCCTTCTGGAGGTTGAGGGTTCCATCCTTACTACAGGCGATAATAGCTAAGAATAACTTGATAATAAATTAACACTTCTACTCAGTCATGGCTGACGAAACGAGAACACTCTATCCCCGTGGATTAAATAAATGGTTCAGTTCAAAATTTTGTATAGGTTTCCGAGTTTGACATAAAGATTCCCAAGTTCGAAAAGATTCACCTGGAGAAGGTCGGAGGTTACATCGGCCGAAACATTGTGAAAATAACAACCCAGATGAGAATAGTAGTCCGAATAATACAAAACAAAAATAGCTTTATACTTTGTAATAGCTGACATCAAAATATCACACCAATCAGAAAATGTTAAAATGTCAAAGCTTTGAAACTACTACTACTACTACTACTACTACTACTATTGATGATGAATGCTTCTTACTTTAATTTTGTAAGAACAAACTTAGATTTATTTAAAATGAACTGTATTTTAAAAAAAAGGGAGATAAACCTGCATTTTTGGAAGCTAGATTTGGAGGGGGGTATGTGGGGGTACTTAACGAATTATGAAGGCAAAATCTCACTCGGATAAAAAAAATGCGTCATCAAATTTTTAAAAAGTTCATCGTTTCAGTTTTAATATTTTGCATAAGTATTAAAGTTGGCCATTTTTTTTTTTTTTTTTTTTTTTTCATTTTTTTTTAATATAAAAAAAAACAACTGCAAAATTTAATCTTTCAAGTGTTCTCTTTAGGGTTGGGGTTGGTCATTTATCACATTTTTATCACAATTAATTGATGGGGTCTTTGAATCGTTCATCACTAGACAGTAAACGCACAAATTTTATTATTTTACGTGTCATAGCGTAAACATCCGAATTTTATTTTTGACAATATATTATGTATTTTGTCACTTTTTTCTTGACGCTCTGTTTGCATGCCTAATATCGTTAAATAAAGAGTTAATTTAGTCCACGGGACGTGGAATAAACGAAGAAAACCACAGAGAAAATGAGATGTGTGAGATTCAATCTTTTGCCTCAGACAAGAGACCACCTGTCGTGGGTGTCGCCATAACCATTTGGCTAACAGGCCAGTTGGTCAATGAATAATGAACAAAGATTTATCGCAAACCTAGATGGATTAGTTATTTGTACAAATTCATCTTTTACTGACTGTTAGCCAAGTGGTTAAGGCGACACTGGCAACAGGTGGTTCCATTTGTCTGAGGTACAGATTCAAATCCTGTACAAGTCTCATTTTTCTCTTTGTGGTTTTCTTTGTTCATTCCCAGCCCCATGGATAAAATTAACCGTTTATTTATGTGTATTACCCATACAGTGTCATCCCAAAAAGCAGCCAGATACATAATCTATTTTACATGTATAACAATTTAGAAAATCTATAAAATATCACCTTCTCGTTATCAAAGTGAGATTTTCCTTTTTATGAGATGATACAAAGCTACGGAGATGAATTGTCTCTTAAAAACATGTAGAAATAAAAAGATTTGGAAAAACGGTTATTTAAGAATTTTCACACAAAACAAATATGAAGTTAGAAAGTAGACACACAGACATTTTGATGTCAGCAGAGTTTTTTTCTCCCCGCTTCTTTTCTGCCTCACTTTAAAAGTATGTGATCACATGACCTGCTCAAATGAGTTAATAAAAGATGAAATTAAAAAAAAAATAAAGCTTTATCATCATTTAATTGCTTTTGTACTTTTCCTCATTTTAAAAGAAACTTACAATAAAAAAATCTTTTTCTGAATATTTGCTTTCATTGGTTTTAATTCTGCTGAAAGAAAGGCTTTAAAAATATACTCTACCCACTTGCTCCTATCATCGGATAACCAATGAATGGGTTTGTATGTTGTCCAATGTGGTTTCAACATTTTTCTCTCAGAAGATAATATAAGTATAATAATCAAGTAAAATTAAGTGAACTTTTATTATTATTATTATTATTATTATTGTTGACTTAAGTTTCTAATTCACTTTATTATTATTATTTTTGTTGACTTAAGTTTCTAATTCATTTTATTATTATTATTATTGTTGACTTAAGTTTCTAATTCACTTTATTATTATTATTTTTGTTGACTTAAGTTTCTAATTCACTTTATTATTATTATTATTATTGTTGACTTAAGTTTCTAATTCACTTTATTATTATTATTTTTGTTGACTTAAGTTTCTAATTCACTTTATTATTATTATTTTTGTTGACTTAAGTTTCTAATTCATTTTATTATTATTATTATTGTTGACTTAAGTTTCTAATTCACTTTATTATTATTATTTTTGTTGACTTAAGTTTCTAATTCACTTTATTATTATTATTTTTGTTGACTTAAGTTTCTAATTCATTTTATTATTATTTTTGTTGACTTAAGTTTCTAATTCACTTTATTATTATTATTTTTGTTGACTTAAGTTTCTAATTCACTTTATTATTATTATTTTTGTTGACTTAAGTTTCTAATTCACTTTATTATTATTATTATTTTTGTTGACTTAAGTTTCTAATTCACTTTGTATTATTGTGAAACATGAAGATATCTTTCTGAATTAACAATGAAGGATTTTAAATTCGTTTGTGTTGGCTTTTGCAAATATTTAAAAGTAGCAGACCCCTTGCCCGGGGTCCTAATTTCTGTAAATTACAGAAAAAGAAAAACTAAACAATTTGCTGAATATTGGAATTTGAAATGTTTAAATTTGTGACAAAATCATTAAAAAAAATGATTATGGCCTGAGTGAGGTTCAAACACACAACCTCTGTCTCTAAGTATGGCATGCTGACTGATTATCCTACGGAGCCAAATATGAAATGGTGACGCTATTGAATACATAAATCTAATTTTGTCTCCCCCCCCCTCTCTCTCTCTCGTTAAAGTCTAATAAAGGTTAGCCGCTTATCAAAAAGAGAGGAAAAGTAATAGTCAATGAAATGGTGAATATCGAAAAAAAATTGTTTGTTATTAAATTAATACCTGGTGATTTAGGTGGCAGCGATAGGACTTCTGACTGTGAGGGTAATATCTACTCCACCTGTCTTTATTTATAACTAATAAAATATAAACTATTGATCAGGATTAAATATTAAAATCGATTAAATCTATTGAAAATAATTTTGGTTTTAACAACATGGACCAATATTTGCCATAAATGACTGATAGAACAGATTTAAGTATCTAGTTTGTAGTAAATGATCTATTTATCATAAAAGTACAGACAGGGGGTAGTGTCTTTACTTTACAAAATAGTTTTCCTCTGAGTCTTTTTAAGGGTGACTCTTTGGATCTTTTCCAAATTGAATTTTGAACATGCCTTGTGTGTGACAATGGAAGATTATTAAATATTTTCTTTAAAAAAATGTTTACTTATATGGTCTGCATTTCTTGTTTTACATTGGGTTGAAATTAAAAAGAAAAACTGCTAGGTTCAAGTCGGGGGGGGGGGGGACGCACAAGAATAAAGCATTGTTTATATCAGAGTTTGATGACACCTAAGCAACAGAAAAGGCGAATCTATTTAGGAGCCATAGAAGAAAACAAACTTTTCTGTATCAGAACAGAACTGAATCAAGACAGCAGATCTTGAACAATGAAGTGCTCAATATCTTATAGGATAGAGCTATAGCAACAATAAATGATAAATGCATTTAGCTTTAACACTTTACTGCAGTTTCATGGTATCACTGATCATCGATGTCTCCAACTGACATTCATTAATAAACGATTTTCGATTGATGCCTGTCAGTCACTTCTGAAGATTGGTGATATCGTGAAAAAGTGATAAAGTTAAGTACGCTTTAATTATTAAATTATATATATATATATATCTCGGAAGATAGAGCACTAAGTTAAGTTGACAACAAGACATCATTCAGCATAATGCATAACTCTAGGCCCCTAGTTGAGTTCTCTCGACTGCCTGCTGGATAGCCACCGTGTTTGCTATTTAGATGTTAATTTACTTCCCATTTCTAGACAATGCGTGGTGGAGCATTGGTACACGCTTTGGCTACTGAGTCAAACAGGACTTTTGTATCGGGGTTCAAACCGTGTGGGATTGTTTCCTCCCATACTGACTGTTGCAGGTTTAGCATGAACACACATCTATATATGGGTTTATTTTGAAAAAAATATTTATTTATAAATAATTATATATATATATTATGGGGTAAAATACACGATAAGTCATGAAAATGAAATGCCGTGGTAGACAAAATGTTTGAAAAAAGAGACAAACGGAAAACAGGTTAGAATGAAGACGTTCGATGATACGAACGAAACCGGTCAAATCTCTTGTTTTTGTTTTTCTCCTGCATTCTAACCTGTTTTCCGTTTGTCTCTTTTTTCAAACATACATATATATTATATATATATATATATATATATATATATATTGTTATTAAACTTTGCCAATTTTGGTAACTCGCATCTTATTGCATTGTTATTCTTGTTCGTTACTTTCACATCTTGTTTCTACTGTATTGTTTTTTTTATTGAAAGTTACTCAAAGAGGATCTTATTTTATTTGCAAATCTTCGTTATGGGACAAAAATATTATAGTCTGATATATTAGGATTTGTGCCCGGAGCTGCTTATGATCAAGCCCGACTAATTGTACGTCATGGTTAAATGGGTTTATTAAGTACCTATTATTAGTTTTAAAATATATTCAAGGAATGAAAGAATATCTCTGTTATTTAGGAAGTGAGATCTTTCCCTTTTAGAGGAATCCCTCTTTTTTTTTTATCAGTAAAAAGCAGAATTCCGCTTAAAGCTCTCTCTCTCTCTCTCTCTCTCTCTCTCTCTATATATATATATATATATATATATATATATAAAATAGTTATCTACGGACATGTGTTTCGCTGTTACTGTGGCTCATCAGCGTGTAAGTACCAGTAGTTGGTGTACAGTAATTTATCAAATTAAAGAAGTAGCGGCATAAATTTATATATATATATATATATATAATGTTGTCTGTAGGCAAATACACTTTAATATTTAATTAAAAAAATATTCATAGTAATGGCCCCCTTAAGATAAATCTTAATTGTCGAGCACTGTCTGAAATTATAAAAATCTGAGGTCGTTAAGCTATGGAAGCAAAACTTACACGCCTGCGTGTTTAAGCACTCTTTGATTTCGGGACGTTTGAATCCCGTCGCTGGCTTTAAATGTATCTCAATTTCAGTAATGTTTGTGGCGATTTCCGTTGACCTAATGGATTGGGGCGTAGGATCGTGATTCTCTTCTGAACCTACGAACTGCATTCAAACCCGTCTGACCGCCTGAAACCGCCACTTCCTGCACTGATGAGGACATAAGTCCAAAACAATGTTGTCTGTAGGTAAATACACTTTAATATTTAATAAAAAAATATTCACATATATATATATATATATATAGAAAAGACTGATTTTTGTTAAAGCTTATGTTTATTTTTCCAATCATTTGGTTCAATTTTATTTTGTTTTCTCTTTCTTACTTTCTTTCGTTTTATCCTTTCTCTTTTCCTGTTTTTTTTTTCTCTTCCTTTCTCTGTCTCAACTTGATTTGTCTTGTGCCATACTTCAAACGATACGATGCAAGTAGGTAGAAGACTTTTGTATATTTAAAGAATGACTTCGTCTTCTTCCACCCACCCCCCTACATACGCACTTATAGGGTCTTTCTCTTGTTAATGACCATGTTTTTTCTTCTTGTCTATTTCCTGAACCAAATATAGTTTTAATGTTTTGAACTTTTATTACACAAAATAAACAATTTTTGACGCAAAAAATAAACAATTTTAACGAAACTTAACAAATTTCAAAACGAAAATGAAGTTAAGACATGAGTCGATACTTTCAGTATGAAAGAAAAAGGTATTGTAGATAAACACCCTTCGTTAAAAAGAATGAGATTCTACTTTTTTTAGGCGATTATGTGGGAACACCAGGAAAAACTGATTACCAGCCCTCAGAAAATCATAACTGCCTCTGTCACGCCCAGAGGGCCAGGTCCAACTGACCCCCCCCCCCCTCCTCCTCCTATAGACTGGAATATCTCTACTTTTGACTGGAAATCTGAAATGTCAGGTACCCCTCTCCATTCGACTACCCAAGATAATGGCTGCTGGAGATAACTGGAGAACATTACTTTTCCTAGGCAGGCCGATCTCAGCATGATTCCCTGTTTTTATGAGACACTTATTATATTTCAAAGAGAAATAAGATTCTGGGTGACCCGATATAAAATCAGAGATATTTTCAATTTCCTCTGTGCCCCCCCCCCCCTTTCCTTTGGCCGGGCATCTATCACATGCAACGTCAATGTTCGCCATTCGCATGCACCACTAAAACATGCACAGCCTAGTGCATGTTTATACTCTGTTTTATCTTGCCAGTGCACAGACACACATAGAAGCCCCACTCGTAACCTTTAATACTGTTGACGATTTGACCACATCCACATGGACCCTGGCCACTCAAGCTTACTCAATCATTTTTCTCTTTTAAGCAAAAGAACATTTTTCACTCTGCAACAAAACAAAGACATTTTTAATCACACTAAACAGTTATTAATCTATTGTTGCAATTGGCATGTTAATTCAAATGTATTCTCATGTGTTGCCACAAGCAATAAAGTACCTCTTGTTTTTATCCACAAAAAGCGAAGCCTAAGCAGGGGTAATGTAGCAGTTACATGATGAAGGATCTATTTTTTCTTATATTTGCATGCAATCCCTTACATTAAAAATTGTTATTTGGCTGGCAAAATCAGGCACATCAAAACTTGCGCATTGATGCACAGGCGATTAGTGTATCATTGCACATGCACACTACTTAGTTGCACAGAAAGCTTGATTCACGCGCAATATAAATTAGTTCGAGTCGAGACTTCAACGTAGACAAACGTGGCGTTTCCTCTCTCGCCTCTCCTCCTCCTCCTCCTCCTCCTCCTCCTCATCATCATCCTCATCATCATCATCATGATAAGAGGCGGGAATAAACTGAAGACCAACTAGAATTATATTATTGCCGGCCTAGCAACTCACTTACATATTTACGTTCCTGTATTCTCATTCAACTTAAATAAAAGACATATTAATATTATTTATTATTGTAGAGAAGAGGTTGGTATTTTCCTTCGAACTCTGGTGACCATTTTCTTATCTAAGTCAGATACGTACAGACACGGCCGATCAGCAAATGTCTCGACATTTTCAACAAACACCACGACTCTACAGTACTATCTGTTCTGTTGTTATGATATCATCCTCCTAGGCATTAACTCCTCCTTTTTTTGGGGGGGGGGGGTAGTGTTCGTGATATCATATCATCATCTCAGTCATTACCTCCTCCTTTGGGGATCAAATTCAGTTTGTTCATGATTATATCATCCTCCTAACCTAGCAAAACTATGCAACCGGAAGGAGCTTATATTTGCTAGTATTAGGCATGAAATGGAAAAGGATATACGCAAAAAGACAACTAATTCGAACAAAAAGAGATTAACACAGGAACATTAGATTCAATAGTTCTTTCATGCATGGACTTTATGAAGAATGAATTCTTGATAAAGTCCACACATGGACAAAATTGATTGGAACAAAAAAATGGGGTTGGGGCATGGCCATCCTTACTACAGGCCAGGCAATTGTGCAACTGGGGTCTTTTACTGTGAATTTTCTTAAATATTCGATATAGAAGTTGCAAACAAAGGTAAAATTCCTCTGTGAGATTAGTTTGATGTTTTTATGTGTTTTACATACCAAATAATAAGAACCACAATGAGCTAATTGATAAATTTTACAATTATTGACAAATTCCTATAAATGAAGAGACAGGTAATTTTGAATAAACAAAGGCAAATGCATATTTCAATGAAGAATTTTTATTTCATTATTTTTGACAAAGGGAAGTTTCTTTTTCCTGAAATATTAAATAAATGATTTTAATAATCATCCGGACAACACACAAACAGCCAACACCACACTTGCTGTTATGTAAGATTTTAAGAAAAAATATATAGTAAGTCCCATTTCGATTTATTATTTTTGTTTCTTCCAACTTACAACCTACCCGTCACTTTGCATTGCCCTCAGCCTTTTTAAACATACTACTACTATTCCCAGCAATACTTCGAACAAACTACAATTCTCTGTCTGTCTGTCTGTCTCTCTCTCTCTCTCTCTCTCTCTCTCTCTCTCTCTCTCTCTCTCTCTCTCTCTATATATATATATATGTATATATATATATATATTATTATTTCATGTATCCACATAAAATGTTATAAGGGGATATAATTTTTTATGTGTCAATTTTCAGTATTTACTTCAACAGTGCTCGATACGTGAGTAGAGCTAGGTAGTAAGTTATGAAAATATATTTATGGCAATTAAGCTACACAGACGTTTCCGCATTTCATCCCCGGAGGGAATCATCAGGCTAAAATACATGGAATTAGTTTTGCCGGGTGTTTTATAGACATGTCTAGCTAGTTAACCAATCAGATTCTTTGTTGTTCTTTTAACCAATCGTTGGGCTTATCACGAACAAATAGAACAATAGAATAGGAAATAAGAAGTAAAATAAACCGAACCTTTGTTTGTGAAGCTCAACGATTGGCAAAGAGAACAATAAAGAAACTGGGATGAGACATCCTACTGAACAATAGAATAGGAAATAGGACGTAAAATCAACCTAACCTTTGTTCGTGAGAAGCCCAACGATTGGCTAAGAGAACAACAAAGAAACAGGGATGAGTCACCCTATAGAAAAGAGAACAACAGAATAGGAAATAGGAAGTAAAATCAACCGAACCGTTGTTCGTGAGAAGCCCAACGATTGGCTGAGAGAACAACAAATAATCTGATTGGTTAACTAGCTAGACGTGTCTATAAAAACACCCGGCAAAACTAACTCCATGTATTTTAGCCTGACGATTCCCACCGGGGATGAAACGTGGAAGCCTCTGTGTAGCTTAATTGCCATAAATATATTTTCATGGCTTACTATATATATATATATATATATATATATATAAGAAAAAGAACCTCTCAACATGAGAACAAGACCAAATGAAGACAACAGATTTTGGGCAAATAAAAGGTTCAATATCCTGTAAATGATAATAAAATGTTTGTTTATCTTACGTTTGTCTTACGTAAGTTTGTTATCATTTAGGTAAGAATTTCGACAGGTCGAATACACACAATATCTATTTTATTTCAAGCTAGTCTGTTGAAAGAAGTTTTATCTACCAGCATATTTACTTGGGCATTCTGTGTCTATAATAATTTATACTTAATGGTGTGACAGACCAAAGAAAATGCTATTTTAAACTTACACATGACAGACCAATGGACCATGTCTCTTATCGGGATGTGTGAACTTCTCTAAATTATTTTAATTATGAAATAAAAATAATAAATTCACTATTAACTATTTGTTATTAAAATATGCTGCTACTACTACTACTACTACAACTACTAAAATTGTATGACGACTTCTCGTGTGCTTCTTTCTCACTTTTATGGGACGTTTTTAGTTTTTAGTTTTTATGATTGCTCGATTATTGAAATAAAAAATGCAATAGCATAAAGTACCAAAGATATCTTTTAAAAAAATCATTTTAAAAAAGTAATTTAATTACAAAATTAAATCCATCTTAATGCGTTTTGGTTTCTTTGTGAACAAATCACTCATTTGAATCTTTTATAAATAGTTGCAAAAAATCTTTTGAAATTTGAAAGCCTTTAAACTGTCGAATAGAAAGACATTTAAACTGGCTTCAAAATTCTTAGCAAATCCTCATTTAATTAAAAGATTGAAAGTTTTGGAAACTTATTTACATCCAATCATTTTATATAAATAGATTAAAATAACATTAACATAACAATTAATTAGTTATAATTTTATATAAATAGATTAAAATAACATTAACATAACAATTAATTAGTTATAATTTTATATAAATAGATTAAAATAACATTAACATAACAATTAATTAGTTATAATTTTATATAAATAGATTAAAATAACATTAACATAACAATTAATTAGTTATAATTTTATATAAATAGATTAAAATAACATTAACATAACAATTAATTAGTTATAATTTTATATAAATAGATTAAAATAACATTAACATAACAATTAATTAGTTATAATTTTATATAAATAGATTAAAATAACATTAACATAACAATTAATTAGTTATAATTTTATATAAATAGATTAAAATAACATTAACATAACAATTAATTAGTTATAATTTTATATAAATAGATTAAAATAACATTAACATAACAATTAATTAGTTATAATTTTATATAAATAGATTAAAATAACATTAACATAACAATTAATTAGTTATAATTTTATATAAATAGATTAAAATAACATTAACATAACAATTAATTAGTTATAATTTTATATAAATAGATTAAAATAACATTAACATAACAATTAATTAGTTATAATTTTATATAAATAGATTAAAATAACATTAACATAACAATTAATTAGTTATAATTTTATATAAATAGATTAAAATAACATTAACATAACAATTAATTAGTTATAATTTTATATAAATAGATTAAAATAACATTAACATAACAATTAATTAGTTATAATTTTATATAAATAGATTAAAATAACATTAACATAACAATTAGTTAGTTATAATTTTATATAAATAGATTAAAATAACATTAACATAACAATTAATTAGTTATAATTTTATAACAATGTAGTTCAATTATGTAGTTCTGGATTCAATTGTTTTTTCTTTCTTTTTTTAAATAATGCCACAAAGAAAATCTTCACCGTTCCAAACATTAGCAAGCAAATAATATGAAAGAACTTTTTTTTTCAAAAGACTGACTTAAATAATATCTCAAAAGAAACAAACTTCTACACAAAAATCTATTTCAACTTTACAATAAAATAATGTATTTCGCTTTAGTTTCTTAAAAAAAAATACATATTCCAGATAGGAATATTGTAAAAATGGAGACATAATAATACAAATTCATTGGTTCTAAATGACCTAATAATTGTTGATGGGCCAGAAGACAAAACAAAACCAGATCAATTTCTTTATTTCTATAAATAAAATACACCATCTGTATATTTTTGTTTGTATGTGTTAATGTCATATGGGTTACTGCCCTTGGTTTGCAGTTGTAAAATCAAAAAGACCGGCAGAAATTATCGAAAAGATTTTTTGCGTATGGATCAGTATTTATGGTTGCCCTGAAAATTTGCTCAGTGATAATGGTGGAGAGTTCTTTAATGAGGCATTTAGGGAACTTTGTGAAAAAGTAAATATTACCGTGAAGACTACTGGAGCAGAAGAACCACGAACTAATGGATTATGTGAAAAGACACAACCAAATTCTAGAGTAAATGCTGACTAAAACAATGGCAGATACAGATTGCAGTCTTGATATTGCTAAAAATAGCCTTCACAACGTACATGGTTATTCGCCTTTTCAATTAGTATTTGGAAAGAACCCAAGAATTCCTGGAATCTTGGTGGACAAGCCACCTGCTTTTGATGATGACACTTCGTTTAAGATCATTCGAGACAATCTCAATGTTCTGCACAGTGCTAGACAGGCTTTTGTTTTAAGTGAATCTTCAGAGAAGATTTGTTGTGCACTTCGGCACAATATTCGTTCAAGTGGTGATACTAAATTTCACACTAGTGACAAAGTCTACTATAAAAGACTAGCACATAAAACATGGAGTGGGCCAGCAGTTGTAGAAGAATAGGGGGAGATTTTTAATGTCATATGAGTTGCTGCCCTTGGTTTAAGGAATGGCCACCAGGGCTAGGATTTATAAGAGTCTGGTAGCCATGTTAGATGGGTTCAGAAGTAACAATTGGACCAGAAGGACATGAAAAGGAATTGGAATACCAGTGGATGGTATTAGGATATTTAACAGTATGTACATCCATAACTTTTTCTAGCTGAGCAAGTACAGAGTTGACATTTGATTTACAAATACATCTCAATAAGACACAAAGTGATGTAGGTTGAGATGCCGGTAATTGCTTGCCGGACACGTTTAAATCACGGGTTCTAAAGCACGTTCTTCTAACAGAAAAGATGTCATGAGAAAACGGAAGTCTTCAATAACAATAACAATCCATTTATTTTGTTATTGTCATTTTTTCCTCTAATCAGTGCAAAATGGCTGTTTCTGATTTTAAATTTCTTAAAAATCTACAGCCCGTGTTGTTTGTAGTGTGAACAAAATCTGGTCTTAATTTTCGATCACGTTGTAGTGCAAGAGTTCCTACAAAAATGTTGTGCTCACCATGAGATTTGGATGTCTACCCAATTTTACCTCTGGCTTGGAAACCAGTTTCTTCCCAAGGGAGATAACTTTGGCTCCGACCCCCTAGAAAGAATGGTTTCAGAGACCTCCTTAGTTTAATTGTTCCTCTCACTTAAAATCTCTGAAAAAAGTATATAAAGTAGCAATAATAATATTTTAAAAAACGTGACTGCACATTTGTGTTAATTTGACCCAAGTTTGAAAACTTGTATAAAGTTACATATTTGTATGTATCTATATATATCTATGTTTATGTGTATATATATACAGAGTGAATCAAAATACATGCAAATTTAAATTGTTCAAAATTATTCCACCAATCACAATCATATATCAGTTAACATTACTTTTATATATGTTATAGATATATGCATGGCGTTTGTATGATTAATGTTTTTTATACTTTACAGGTCGTTATTTACATCATGCTACTTGATTTGTAAACTAGACTGGAACTAGTAAAATTGTATTATAAGAATAACAAAAATGCAGCTGCAACAATGAGAGCATACAAAAAGATAAAAGCCATGCAAAATAAGCCATTTCCTTTATCTACTCTGACACGATTGATACAAAAATTAGAGAGCACAAAAACACTCCATGATTTACCATCAAGCGACAGGCCGTCACTGGAGGAAAATCGTGTGTGTGCTGTTATAGAGGCAGTCACAAGCTCACAGTCAACTAATCAACTTTGCTATGCAAGTATAAGAGGTGTAGTTGAACTCACGGGCATTCTTCAATGCAGTGTTACACGGATTCGTCATCACCAAGGTATGCAACCTTACTGCATCAGCCTAGTCCAAACTATCGATGATGCAGACAAACCACAACGACTTGCTTTCACAAATTGGGTTATGGAAAATTAGTTGGTGTTAAAAGAGGCGCTGTGGTCAGATGAGGCTTTTTTTCTTGCTTGCCGGCTTGGTTAACCGCCACAAATGTGTAATTTGGAGCTTTGAAAATCCAAAAGTGGTTTTATCTAAAAGTTTGCATCCAAAAAAGTTGTGTGTGTGGATGGCATTTAGTGCTGAATATTGATTGCAATCATTCTTCTTCGACTCGACAATTGATTGACTGAATTATACCGCCTTGCTTTGCGATGATCTCATTCCTCAACTTACATAGAAAGTGTAAAATAAGGACTGTTGTCTTTCAACACGACGGAGCTCCTCCCCATTATTCGTTGTTGGCTCGAGATTTTCTGGCTTCAAAATTTCAAAAACATTGTTTGATTTGCCGAGGATACGGAACACAGTGACTACTAAGGTCGCCTGATCTCAGCCCACTGGACTTCTATTTTGGGGGGCATGCTGAAGGCCCACATATTCCATCAATTTCGGCCTAACAATCCTAATGAGCTCAAAGATCGTATCATTTTAGAGGTAAATAAAGTTTCCTGTGATGAACTTGGGCATGCAGTGAATAATTTGGTGAAACGTTCAGAGCTGATGATTGAAGAAGAAGGTGGTATAATTGGACATTTGTTGTAATGTTACAAACCCCATTAAATCTGCTTTCTTTTAATTACATTTAGTTTCATTTAATATGATTTAATATACATTTAATAAAGACTTCATAATTTGCGTGCATTTTGACTCACCCTATCATCATATGTCTATCTATATATTTGTGTGAGTGAACTCTTAAATTAATTAATCGTCCATTATGAATTTTGAAACAGAACTGCCAGGCATAAGGGTGGGTAATGTGGGCTGTATTTCATTTAATTTAGTTTCGTGCAAGGGGTGGGGGGAGCTAGAAGCCCTTTGTTAAAATTCAGATACCTCTGATTTTCATGAAATTTTAGCCATAGATATTAGGCATCAATTAATAAATATTTTTTAAATTTCAGTTTCTTCAGAGTATTTTAAAGAGCTATTATGGGGGAGGGGGGCATAATATGGGCACAAATTCCGATTTGAAAATTCAAATATTTCCGATTTTCGTGAAATTTGTTTCATTGTGATTAGACACGAATTAAGCAAGATTCCCTGAATTTCAATTCATGGCTCATATTTTAGACATCTTTTTAGAATCAAAATCTTTTAACAGATTTTAATCAAAATTGAAATAATAAGATTTAGTATCATTATATCTTGATTTTAATCTTCATAAGGGGACATAAAACTGGTGCAAAACTGTTTTGTTCAGTGAATTTTATTATTAACTAACAGAATATCTGTCCTAGAATGGGTATTCACTAGTTTCTTATAAAATATATAAATTATTGAATACATGATGAAAATTTCATTAAAATTGTGTAATTCTTTGACTTTAGGTGATTACAAAAAGCATGTAGCAAATTGGTTTGTTTACAGGGAATAGCCCCCCCCCCTCGCCCTGTCATAGATTCGGGGTTGGTGCATAATCGTCTGCCGCTGACCAAACCTCTGCTCAATGTATATTTTTATTGACACAGTTTTTTTCAAATATTTCGATGGCATTGCAAAAGTTACATGACGCCCTTGTTTTGCAGCCAAACTGTTTTTGGATTTGGGACAAAATCATTTGTGGGATTTTGAGTGTGGGTTGGTTCCCATGGAAACGAGCTAATTTTTTTCTTTTCCTAATGGTGTTATAAAAGAAAATTCATTTTTTTTTACATAGTTTTGATTTTTATAACGACATGCGAACGATAAGCGTTAAAGGTGTCCCAACGCTTGTCTACGTAACGGATGGGGACGGAAACTTAGCTCAGAAAAGGAAAAAGAAAATAATTAAAAGAAAATGTCAGAATGCAAACGAGTTGCAAACATATTGAAAGAGTTTGGCTCACAAGTCAAATCCAATGTCGACAAAAGCTTTACCACAGGACTGCTTGCCTGGAGACTGCAACATATTATTTACCTCGTTACTGGGAAGTTAAACACGAGGTTAGGTGTGGTTTTGAGAAACTAGCACATTAGTATAAGTGCGCTCTGGTCTACAAAAATGCCTGAGTAGTCCCGTTAGAATTCCCCAGCAGGGACACTTCAGGCGATTAGCAACAAACCCAACCCCTTCTCAGAGAGAAGGCAAATCCCTGGAAAGGCAGATCTAGGACTGAACAGAATCATACCTCAGTCAATATGGTCGTCTTAAAATCCAATGTCAACAAATACTTGTCATACACCGATTTCATAAGTAACCCAATTTTGTTCATTCTATTCATCGGTTTAAATCCTCTCATAATATTATTCATCATTCCTACTAAAAATCCACCCATCTCTTTAATGCTTAGCCTCGAGTGGCTTTTAGCGTTGATAAGGTCCTGGTTTATAGTAATTGTAGTGTTACGGTGTCAGTCTTTAAAAGAAAAGACAATCCCATTAAATGCAGTAACTACAGGCCAATTCGACTTCTCTATCACTTGATGAAGATTTTTGAGCAAATCAGTGACGGGAGATTGCGACGATTATGCAAAAGCAGTGTTGATTCCTTAAGAAGTGCAACATAACCGACTCCATCCATGACATTTCTGATGAAAAAGTAATGTTGCAATTCCTACTTTATCGTAGTTAGTTATTAATGTTTTCTTAACTATTCATAGAGAGGGGGGGGGATTCTTGCGCTTGTCTTCCCTGGAGGGAAATATTCCTTATCTTTACATTGTGAATCGCACGTCCTCTCAGTTCGCTTTCCGAATCAGACTGACTAAAAACTCGCTTCTCACGAGAACGAGTGACGTCACAGATCCCTTTGTTTCCCACGCAAGGCCTGTGAAGTCACAGAGCCTCTCGCAGGTGTAGACTGACCCTTGATCTGGAGTCTCGTCACACGTAACCTTGTCACATCTGCCAGCTCTGACTGTGAGAACAAGCCCTGTTCTGCACTCGACTGCCCCGCGTTAATTCGCGCAAGTCAAATCGACGATACCCAACAGATACGTCCATTCCCATAGGGCCATTATCTAACATTTCTCTCTTACCTACAAAAAAACAATCTTAAGATTTTTATTTTTACACACCCCTCTGCAGGGTCTGGTCAGAAACAGGCGTTAGCACGGCTGGGTATCTCAGTCCCACCCTCTTGACCCGGCTGCCATAAATCGGCCTTATGACCTTTCGTGGGATGTAAGGAAATTCTCCTTACAATCGAAATCGGTTCTGTGGTCATCCCTGTCACAATTGATTATAGGACACGCTGGGTGTTCACCTGTCGCAAGGTTGCTTGACCACTTGACCACACAGGCATCTACACACAACCCTAAGCACCCAATTTACCTCACACACGCACTCCCAAGCATCGGTATACAACCGATAGTAAATTTCTCTAACTGGCGCGTATTACTGAAACAGAAACCTCTATCTTATTTAACTTAATATGGTCAGCCCACGACTTTAATTTTAGGTGCCGTTCTATCCTTAAGCACTATATCTGCACTCGGTTCAAGACACCTCTGTGGAAACGGTGTGTCTTTTGGAGTGGTATCTCCGACACTCACATCGGGCCTCAATCCGATCACATCCAAAACCTAAGACGGACCCATTCCTACAAATTAAAATATATCATCATTCATGCTTGATTGACCAATACCAGTGCGGTAACTCCGAGGTCCCCCAAAAATATACCCATAATCCTGCCAATCCCTTCATGGCCACGACTCGCTTTTCTTTTCACACGTGTGACACCGAACAACTCTTTGTTCGTATAATCGCAAGCTCACCGGCTACCTCAACGGGTCATGCGTAGCGAACATAACTCAATCCCAACCCGTCAGTTGGAAGAGACATGGCCTTCGGCCTCCCATGCGATGTAAGGAAATTCCCCTTATGATCAATATCGGCCCACGGCCATCCCCATCAGATCCTCGCAAAAACCCCTACCGCATCGCCAAAAGGTCAACTCTCTCATTCTAACTCCCTTTAATTGGCTGACCTCAACTTAATCTTAATTAGTCACTGTTTCTTTTTCCTTTTTATATACTAAAATTTTAATATGAGGAGGGCAAAAAAAACAAAAAATAAAATCAAACAATGCTCTCGGCTAAACAAAAAGAAACAAGGAAATTAATTCAATGAGTTTCTCTCTCGACGATACATTTAAATCAAACAACAAAAAAAAGATTAAAACAATACAATTTGATGAAAAACACCCCACCCAACAAACAACAATCAAGAAAACATTCCCCACCCATCGAATGCATTTTTTATAAAACATGGACCGAATATGTTCTGTTTGTGTGTATGTGTGTAAGTTCTTTACCGTCTCTTTTTTCTTCCTCTTTTTACAAAAGTTAAAACTGCTGTGTGCCTATTTTCATGTGTGCGTGTGTTCACTTTTTTTTTCTTTTTACAAATATTTGATTTTTGTTTGTGCATGTGTGTCTGTTACACTGTCTTTCTTTATTTTTTTATCTATTCAGTTTTGTTTCTAACTAAATTCGTTTGTTTTATTAATTTTCTTTTCACAATATGTTCACAATTGTTCCATTCTTTTCTTTGTATTTTTACTTTTACCGCACATCAACGTCTTTTTTTTCTCAAACAAAACAACGACTTTCTACTTACAGTTTGTAGTTCTCTCTCTCTGTCTCTCCTCCTCTTTTTTTTCCTTTTTTCTTTCGGACCTCACATGCTGTCTTTCTTGCTTTTAAAATTCTTCTTTTTCTTTTTCTTTAGTGGTAATTCATGGTTCGAATCAGCCGATTCCATGCTCGAAATGGCAAGTCACTTAGCGCCAAAAAGGGTAATGTTGCATAGAACTCCTGCTTGGACCGCGGCAGTACGCGTTCATATACTCGTCGTGTAGAGGGTCGCCATCTTCCTTCCTTCCATGCCTAACCATGCCGTCCGTCGTCTAGTGGATGAATTCTTTCTTCTCTGTCGTCGTCTGTTGTCTGCAATAAAAGCCATGATGCACTTCAAAGACAAACTCCTCTTTTGAATTTAATTCATTTATTTCAAGAGTTGTTATTTCAACTTGAAGTCATTCACCGCGTCGAGAGAGAGAAAGAGAGCAATTCCTACTTTATCGTAGTTAGTTATTAATGTTTTCTTAACTATTCATAAAGAGGGAAGGGAAGGATTCTTGCACTTGTCTTCCCTGAAGGAAAATATTCCTTATCTTTACATTGTGAATCGTACGTCCTCTCAGTTCGCTTTCCGAATCAGACTGACTAAAAACTCGCTTCTCACGAGAACGAGTGACGTCACAGATCCCTTTGTTTTCCACGCAAGGCCTGCGAAGTCACAGAGCCTCTCGCAGGTGTAGACTGACCCTTGATCTGGAGTCTCATCACACGTAACCTTGTCACGTTTGCCAGCTCTGACTGTGAGAATAAGCCCTGTTCTGCACTCGACTGCCCCGCGTTAATTCGCGCAAGTCAAATCGACGATTCCCAACAGATACGTTCATTCCCATAGGGCCATTATCTAACAGCATGCCGAGAGATCAAAATTGCCCCATATTGCCTTTTTCAACCAGTAAAAGGTCTTCAACCGTGTACCACACAATGTGATTTAGTACGCGCTGCGACTCCATGGTTTCCCCGAGGAGCTGGTTAGCTAGGTCAGATTACTCACCGAAGAGTCTGATGCAGACAGCAGCTGGTAGGTCGAAGGACTTCCCCACCGTGGTTGGGATGCATCATAGCTCGCCTCTTTTTTTGCTGCTCTTCATTCTTATCATGGACGCAATCACCAGGGACCTGCATTGGCCCGTGCCCTGGACAATCTTGTATGCAAATGATGCCTTGCTCGCCTCCGAGAGTAAATTTGATCTGCAACAACAAGTCCGGTTCTGGAAAGACAGACTGGCGCAGTTTGGTCTCTGGCTAAATATCAAGAAGACAGAGTATTTGACCACCAATTAAGACGAACATGACACCATCCCAGTCGACAGACAGGATCTCCCATGAGTGCATATCTTCAACTTATCTTGGCTCGATTCTCAGCGACAATGGCAACTTTCTTGTTGAAGTCACTGCACGCATCAATGCAACCTGGCTCAAATGGCTTCAACATCCTTTGTGAGCGCAGGATCAGCGACCGTCTAAAGTTGAAGATCTATCAGACTATTGTAAGACCTGTTTGTACAACTCTAAATGCTTGCTGACAACAAGTGAAGATTCGCCATTATGAAAACTAAAATGCTCTGCTGGATATCGGGAATTACACTGCTCGATTATGTCTGTAATGACGACATACAAAGAGATTACGGCATCGCATCAATCAAGAGCAAGATGAGGGAATGGCGGCGCAGATGGTTCGGGCATCTGTTGAGGGCCGACAATGACACTATTGTGAAACTAGCTTTTAAATCTGAAGTCACTGAGAAGTGACAGAGAAGAAGATGATGAGATGGGCAGACACCCTGCACACTGATCTCTGTAAAACTGGCCTTCACCCGGACCAAGCCTGTGATCGTGCCAAGTCGAGGCACAAATCCATTATTGTAAACCCTTCCTTAGCCCGGGATTAAAAAAGAAGATTTCATTGGAACAATGTTTACTCGTATGTTTAATCCATGTTTACATGTATCATTTACTGTCTTTACAGTTTGTTGTAGACATACTATTAATAAATGAAATGTCTTTGTCATCCACTTTTTTACTGTCTTTTATTTTCAGTACATGCATTACTGCCAAAGTAATAAGCAGATATTATTGGCAACATCACGCATGCTCAGAGAATTCATGTAAATTCTATCTAATCTTGATAAAACGGAATATTAAATATTCTTATTTTTTTTTATTAAATGTACAAAGATCTGTTACTTAATCGATAGAATTGCAAATAATTTAAAAAAAAAAAAAATTAAATAATAAAATTGTTAGATTATTGATGCCTCGTATACATCCTTAAAAATACGAATACTAAATAAATATAAACATAAAATATTTTTTATCTTATATATTAAGTAAAGTTTACCCCCCCACCTACATTTGTGCTTGATAACTTTCTTAACAAATGTTTCATAAAAAATCTGTTCTGCTCGTCTGATAGGGCAAATATTGGTTCATGTTGTTAGAAACAACATTTTTACTTTCACTCGATTTCTGCGATTTTCATTTTTAATCATGATCAATGTTGAGTTGCTCTCAACTCCCTGTCCACAAACTGAGCAGGGGAACTTTTCTCCAATACTACAACCACTGATCATCATTTTGGTCTTGCTAACACTGTGACCCTACGGAATTCGAAAGTAATTTATTAATATTATTTATTAATATTATTTAGAATAGAAATGACAAAGATTTCCGCAAAATTACAAAAACAACAACAACAAAAACAAATAATTATTTATTAGTAATTTTGAATGGATACATTTATCCAACAAGGTTTAGTTCCGGGTCATTTATAATCTTCGAACAGAAAATGAACAGTTGCTTTTATTTTTC